>OX243905.1:28647147-29869618 GCA_945859665.1 Anorthoa munda | reverse complement strand
GTCCAGTGCCGGACATAGGTTTTCCCCATGCGTCACCACATTGACCGGTTCCGTGCGTCTCGCATTCAGCGAACAGATCAGATCGGTGTATACCTACTCATTAGTAAATAATAATTCAATTTAACTCAAACATAACCTCCGATAATTATTACATTCACCCCTATTTTTGCCTTTGCCTAAAGTGGGCCGCTGTTTAAAAAAAGTCCCGGTAGTTTTTTGACTCCCAGTCCGACGCTGGCAAGTGTCGTGTTACCGGTGCAGTGCCCGTGTGTGAACGATGGCCTTTACGATCGCATTTCTATTCGTTTTGTCAGTTATGCAATATTCATTACATTTTTTTCGTCGTTGAACAGACGAATTTGCCCGAAATTAATCAATGTATTAATCAATCAATTTCCTTCAAAATGGAACTTATTTTGATCGAAAGTGTTACACTATTGGGGTGCAGGCTGTAGGTACGGGTGTGGCGGAAAACACGTTAGTAATTATTAAATTGGGAAAACAATGATTTCATTTGCTTAAAATATATTTAACCACCATTTTGAAAAACAAAAACCTTTATTACAAAAAAATACAACCGACTTCCAAATAAAAACACTGCAAAGTGAAAAATAACTACAGTTTCGAAAAAAAGTTTTCATCTGCGTACCTGTTTAGTATACTGGCGTGATGGTGTGTTATGAAATGGTGTAAACAATAAACAGGCATGCAATTGCTGCAATCCCGAGATATTTGCTGTCATTTATTGAAGAGTTCTGTTGTATTATCTACTCCGAAGTTCTTCATCAGATCTTTACCAAATATAAATGGGACCATTTTGGAATAATATACTCGTGTATTTATCTCTTGAGTATTTCTTGTGTATTTATCTGTTTTTCTTCCGCCCATCACTGCACCATACAAAATCACAGAACAGAGAAGAAGAAGAAGAAGAAGGCGAAGAAGGCGTTTTTTTCTGTTCTGTGTACAAAATGTTCTTGAAGTTTTTAATCCGTGCCTCGTCCGTGCCTCGCACGGGGCTCTGCTCTCGCCCGCTACGTTCTAGCATGAATCATACGGTTTTAATTACTTTTTTTAAGATAACATAGGACTCTCTCCCGCTTCTGGGAAAACTTCCAAAAAACGACGACAACAATAATCATTTAAAAAAAATATCCGCATCTCTAATAATATTTGGAAAAGCCAACGAGGTAATGTGATTTTTTACAACGCCATCTATTAGAGACTAATAGAATTACTACACTAAGTATTTCAGGACATATATAAAAGTTTTCAATAAAGGTTAATAGATGTCTCTTTTCTCCAACAAAGTAATTTATTGATCGGAAATGCAAGAAATTATGTAATAAACGATGATGATAATCGACTTATTTGTGGTGCACATTGTTTTACAAAACAATACATATTTCTCCTGCTTGAAATCTATTTACTAGGAGGAGCTCAAATAGAAGAGTTAGAACATTTAATAACAGATGGCGCATCTGGCTACAATAATAAAAATTAAGCAATCTAAGCAATATGATTGATTTAATTATAATGATGTTTTTTCCGACAATTTTTTTATTAAATGCTAAATAATTCAAACAAATAAATTATCTTTGTTAAAACATTTTACCACTAAATTCACATTTTCATGCTGTCCCTCTCCATTTAATGTCTGTGGTTGACAGAAAAAAGAAGTAAAAATGTCACTATGGATTTATATTTGTGTCGGATAGAAATACGTCGAGAGCTACGCCGGCGGACAATTTATTTCAATTATCATGAATAAGCTCAGTGGAGACGCTGTGTATTATCGTTTGTTGTAGACAAAATAAATCAACTGTATTATTCGTCAAGCAAACGGTTCATAGCGAGTGTCGTGTAACGAATAATGGTTTGGGAAGAAACTATAGTGACGTCTCGCGATTCAGCCTTGGATATTATGGTTACGAGAAAAAGTGTATTTTGAAAATATACTAAGTGTTTTCTTGTAAAAAACGTCTGTGAGGTATTCATCGACTGAGTGGTGGTTTTGTTCGACGTTTTGGTGTTGTATATCGGTGTTATGTCGGGTGGCAGGAGCATCGACAAGGAGCGAAAGTCTCCTCGGGAAAGCGGGGAGGATTCGGAGGACGAGAGCGAGATCCTCGAGGAGAGCCCCTGCGGCCGGTGGCTAAAGCGCCGAGAGGAGGTAAGCAGACGATATCACTTAATAGCGCGTATACGTGGATATATTTAGGGGAGTTGAGACAAAGACCGTCGTCAGCTGATCCACAAGGTTAGCTCATGTTAGACAAATAAGACGTAGTTCAATGTGTTTTTATTAAAGACGACAAGGTTTGTTGTGATGTATCAACATTGAGCAACATGCTGACTACATGATCTAGCTCATGACTGACTCCTACAGCAACAAAAACTTTCTACTGATGTCACAATCATGATTATTAGTGAATCAGTCATTCAATTGTGCTTTTTATTAGGTTCTTGTTGTAATGGATATTCTTGTAAATACCTAATTTCATTGTGCAGTTGTGCAGATAGGATGAATATGAATTCTCTGCTTATCTGATTATACCTTGTTTTATCTTTTAATTAAATTGTTGCATTTTAACTTGAAAGCCAACTGTGTTTACGGTAATACAAGGATTTATTAGGATTAAACATTCTCTCAAACAATTGCTATGTTATCTTGATTAAAAGATAACTTTATTCACATAGTAAACATGCACATATTGTTGCTGTGTGACTCATTTATTTAATTAACCAAGTAATATTACATTTAAAATAACCATTTCATTAAATATTTAAGAATATAATTTTATTAAAGCAAAAATGTACTCTTACAAGATATGAGGTGGCCCGGACAAAGAATACTTGGAAGTTCTTGGGGGCAAGCCTAGCAGTGGGACAGTATCTTACTTAATATTATAAATGTGAAAGTTTGGATGTATGTTTGTTACTTAATCATGCAAGAACGGCTGAACGGATCTGGATGAAATTTGGCACAGAGATTGATTATGGTTTTTGATAGTAGTAGTTTTCATTGATTTGATAGTATAATGTTCCCTTGGGATGATAAAAACTTTTCATGCAGGCGAAGCAGCAGAAGCTAGTAGGCTAATAATAAATACCTACATTTTTATGTACATTCTCTTAAAGGTAAGTAACTAACCGCTAAACTTATGTTAAGCAAAAATAAGAATGAACAAGTGTGGCCAAATGCAAGCACATTGAATCCTCATAATGACACTAATTGTAAAGAAATACACAGATGTTTCATTGAAGAAAGACTAATTAATTGCCTGCATATGTGCTACTGTCCTTGTAAGGTTTCACAGAGAGTTACAGTGGCTTGATAATTAAAATTAATGTTTATATTTAAGTCTTGTTGGTAGCTAAAGTGAGTAAGCATTGTGTATGCTGATTTTCGGTCAATGTAAATCTTATTATGTGATCCAACTGCCTTCGTAATCTGTGTGTGATGCCAAAGGTGCCACTTCTGTATTCCTATTAGATTTTTGTCTAGTTCAACATTTTTAGTAATTATTATTTGAACCTGACAAAACTCTAACAAGAATAGAGAATGAGAATTCTGATATTCAACAAAAAGTACTCTGACATTTTTGGTGATTATTAAAAAATTTCTTCAATACCGTTTTTTTTCCTATTCTGCTTATCATCATAGAAAACTGACAGCATTAATTTGATCGGTTTCAAAAAATCTATGGTTTTTCTGATTTCCCATTTAAACATACTATCGTCAAAGATGATAACAAATCAGTCAACGAAAGTCCATATATGTGATCGTATCCTAAAATTATTAGTGCTTTCTGATGGTGTTTATACCATTTGATATCAACATTTCGAATGTGAGATGGAAACCATAAAACCATCTTAAAACATACTGTTTTCGGAAGATTATAATAATTCAATCAATGAAAGTAAGAAGAAAGCTTTTTCATATAATTACATAGTAGGGTACTTGCCTCTCACTGGTGCCTAGTACTATCTGCCAGTGAAAGTTTAATGTCTTGAAATGTAACACTGTTAAAGGTTGAGCTGTGATGTGCTGTAGAGTAGACAGATTGTCTTAGAACTTTTCAGGGTTTTTTACTATATTCAAATTGGCATTGTTAGGTACCTAGTTTACATTTATTAAATAATGACCTCTTTTTTTTGCTCACTCTTGTTAGGTTTTGTTTTACTTATTAGAGTTCATGCAGTAAAAAGATGCCAAGAAGGTAATAAAATAAAGTGCATTAAATAAAATACCTCCAACTTATATACCTATAAAAATAATAAAATTAAATAAAACTGATTAAATATATTAAAAACTAAAAATAGGTAGCTGCTTATAAATACCTAGTTAATTGTATAAATATTTTGATTTAACGCCTCATATCTTAAGTCAGGTCTAGTTTATTCAGCGCTTAATAAAATTACTAATATAGATAAGATTAGGAATGAACTCAAATAGTATATTATTTAATGGCTCTTATGCAATCAAAAATAGGTAATATCATGGAGTAGAATGACCAGTCATGATTTTGAATTAAAAAAATCAGAACATATTTGATGCTTTAATAACCTTTTGCTCAATGCAAATACTTATTGAAAACCAAATATCAATATTTTCTATTTTTCCAGCCTTTATAAATTGGGAGTAACTCTTTCTTTATTTTTATTAGGCCATTAAGCAGCTCTTTCAAACGTCAAAAATTTAAATTTATAAGTAATAATAATTGATTCTACCGTACTACTACCTCAATTACTTATAATATATAGGATGTGCATTAGTGGGTCAGATGAAATTAAAAGTAGGTACTTTCTTACGTAATTACTTGTTGTATATACTAGGTATGTATTTAAATAAGTATTTGATGGAGCTACTTTGTTCAATTAAATTTTTTGGATACCAGCTTTTCCTTTCAAGCTGTCACTTATTTTGAATTGAAAAGCATTTAACATTGAAAATAAAGGGTCTTTCAACAAGGATGGGTCGATGTTAAAATTGAATAAAACAAGATGTGTGTGAGATATTAACGAAATTTATTTTTTATTTAAAAGGCCCGTTTATGCCAATTATGGATGGAATATGACATCGTTCAAATGTCCGCCGCGGCTTCGTATGGTGGTATTTGCTTTCTCAGAGCAAGTGCAAGGTATTTTAATGAGCAAACCAAGTATTCCTCTCCCATAATTAGTTATTCTGTGCAGTGGCAAGTATCAGCTATTCTCAGTAGTATTGTCATAAATAGTGTGGGCTATTAATGGATTCACGGAATAGGTGCTAGCTCTTCTATGTATTATCTCGTTTGTAGACTAGCTAGGGCAGGCGGGTTACAGTAAAAGTGGAATTGTTGGAAGGGGTTTATTGAACCCTTTCCTGGATTATGTAACATAGATTTGAATGTTTTATCTGAAGAAGAAAAGTGTTTCAACTAACTAAATGAAAAACGAAATAATATGACTGATGTTTTTTTTACAAATCCCAGCAGAAAACCAATAATTACCATTTTAATGTCAATTAAAAGGAGGCAAAGAGAATAGAAATTGTTGAAGTACCTAATATATAAATATAATTTAAATAATGACTAAGTCTCTCCTAATCATTAGGCATGTTTTGCAATAACTGTTAATTGAGCAGCATAATCTGAAACAAATTAATAATTGTGTTGCTTTTAAATTCAGCTTCATTAGTATATTTAAAAACATCTGGTTGGTAATTGAATCATCATCATTTCAGCCACTTTTCGACGTCCACTGCTGGACATAGGCCTTCCCCAAGCGTCGCCACACTGAATAAATATTGTAATAACTATTGGTAATTGAATGAAATATTTTAATTAAACAGGCTGAGTTTTTAACTTTATTCATATTTTTATTTTATGAAAGTAATAAAAGTTTATATGTATAATAATATAACTGAAGGCAACACAACAGGAAGAGTGGAAAACTATGGGTGTGTCCTTAGCCCAGCAGTGGGAGTTGGTGGTGGACAGGTTAAGTAAAAAATAAAATTTTAATCCTCTAGAATACATATAGGTGGGAAAGCATTATAAGGTATCTTAATACAAGATACAGACTTACCTGTATATTTTTCACTGTTAATATCCTGTTTTGAATTCTGTGCATAATTTGATTTGGTGATAGGATGTTTTAGATCATATCAAAATGTCAAACTGATATCGAATTTAAATCGCATAACAGTATCTATTAGAAATAAGGATGCAATAACATTTATTTTTATATGTTGAATCTTGTCTTGACCTCAAATCTGCAATAATTAGTACAAGAATAGGCAAAGGGAATTCCAATTGTTCTTTTATTTTTCATTATTATTGATAGGCTCGCGCTTGACCACTATCTCGCCTGATGGTAAGTGATGATGTGTTTGACGGTGAAGCATGCTTGCCTAGAAGAAACCTATTCAAATTTGACTTAGTCGCCCAGGTTGTAGGTTAAATGCTGATTTGCATAGTATAGCTTATTTTTTCTTAATGTCACGCGTTTTACATGGGTAGACAAAATTCACTTGTAGATGATAAATGGATGACATGACCTACAGCTACTAATTTAAATAATTTGTCACACCTTAGCTATTCTTCAGTATCAAGGACTGCAAAAAAAGGATTTACGGCGGATTGTTTTTTCTTAGTTATCTTATTACCTTAATTCAATTATAATATTTAGCTTGTGAGAACCATGTTCCTATTTATCAAATGAATGGATTTATTTTCTATAAAGTGTATCGTCCACACGTATATAAATTAATGTATGTATGTAATTATATTGTAATAAACATTTTTTTAAAAGAGTATTGTGGAGTTTCTTGTGTGTTCTTCTCCATAACAAGTTACTTTTCCGAATGGACGGTAGAATCAATTATTATTACCTACTTATAAATTTAAAATGATGACATTCAAAAGTGCCGCTTAATGGCCTAATTGAAATAAAAAAATTACTTTGACTTTGACAATTTTGTGAACGCCTGTGGCCTTTTAGACTCATAGATGGTTCGACTTGTTGTCCATCCATACTATTATTATAAATGCGGAATTAACTCTGTTTCTTACCTTTTTCACGACTAAACGGCTGAACCGATTTAGATGGGTATGCAGATAGTTTGATAAAACATTTTATACGCGGGCGATGCCGTGGGCTGAAGCTAGATTTCTATATTTTTTTTATGTTTTTTACCTGTTACCTAGGTACTTGGCGTTAGGTCTACGCTTGCCTGGCATAACCTGTTTTTTTTCTCGTACTCATTTTAAGACTGTCGCTTACCATTTTTTTTATTTTTTTTTTTTAATATAGGCTCGCGCTTGACCACCACCACCTAAGTGCAGTTTAGTCAACTAATGTTGAGGAAAATATCTAGTCTAATGATTTCCATTGTCAGCCTATTAGCTTGTAGTGAATAACCACATTGACCTATTAATTCCCTCATGATAATCAGCTCACAAATGCGTGTTAATTCTGACGATCAATTTGCGCAGTGGCCGAGGACAATCTGTCTCGTCAATTGCGCTTTAAACCAAATACTTTGATGGTTTATCTATCCTCTACTGACAGTTCATAATCAGGCTACAATGTGTTGTTCTGCTGGACGAGCAGGCCAGGTTCGACTGGTGGATGTCACATAGTCTCATTCATCAAATGTCTTTTAATTTTCGTTCTTGGACATGCCGTTTTTTCACGATGTCCTCCATATCATATAATAAGTCATATTGATTTTCAATTTTAAAAGCCTTTCACCAAATTGCGCTAAGTTACACTTGAGTCCTTCCGCTTCCCTTATACTTCAGTTACATCTTTCTGGGTCATTGTTTCTTCTTGTTTTCTTGAAGTAAAAACCTTCCTTAATTCAGATTATAAGATAGTGTATTCTTCCTTTGGAGACCAATCTATTTTTAACTGCTAACATTACCAACCACCTCTCATCTTTTTGCGACTCCAATCCAATTTAAAACCCAAAGTGGATCTCTTAGTCATCACTCATCAGCGAACAAAAGGCGTCTGCTTTCTACGCTCCATCAAGCCGTGTCATCTAGTGCTCAGTGCTCGTGCTCATCGGATGTCTGGCACATAGGCTCTAATTACCGACAATGCTTAGGTCCGCCACTTTCGCCGTGGCCTTTCAACGCCGGTCAACGACCTGCGCTTGCGATTCGGCGCTTACGCAAGTAATCACTCTCGCTTTCTAGGCTTAGGGTGATGGGATCGGACTGCTGGAATGTGGGTTAGGTGCTTGTGGAGTTACGCAGTTTAGGCTAAATAGGTGAGGAGTGAATCGGTCCTCTCTCTTTCCTGCAACACATATCAAAGACAATATTATGCAAACGGACGCCGCCGTATCTGTAATGAATGACGTGTATGTGATTCATTCAAAACGCCTGCAATATCCACACAATGCTGGATTACGTCTCTTCTATTGCACGTTACTCTACCCGGTCTTGGACCTCCCGCGTCTTACTCATGCCTGCTACGTTGAACCCCTCCAGTCAATCAGGATGAAATACAGTAGATATACAGGCAAGTTAGATATCAGAAGATCGATTGAAGCTAAAACACTCCTTACCATTCGAGATTTGCCCACCCTAGACAAAATTTTTGTTTTAATTTTTCAAGGACTCAAGATTGCATGATGTTTATGGTTGGTATTTAACAAAAATAACCGCATCCTTGAGGCATAGACTAACACTTTTCCCATCCACAGGATCTAAAATAACTCGTAAAATCCTGCCTTACAAGCAATTCATCCTCAACATATAGCCAGACGAATCCAATTGATTTCGTGAATATTACCGCATGGACCGTAAAACTATAAACCATAATGGTTTGTCTGGTGTTTTATTATTTAAGTATTACAAGTTTACAACTTATACATCAGTTCTACATATCATTTAGTTATTCAATAACGATAGACAATTTCACCAGAACATCGGTGAATTTAGCCAGGCTTCCCCAAATAGCGTACTTTCCAAAACTGTTATTTGTTGTACCAGAAATGGGCAAACTAAACCAAAATAAGGATGTTTAGCAGCACGAAGGTCATGTTTTCCGTAAATCTATAAATAAATCCATGTGGGTGTATGGTATTGACACCTACTAGTTTGGACGTCATCATATTTCGGTGCGGCTCATTCAGTTTTCCTGGTATGATGCCATTGTCCCATAACGGGAGGGTCTTAAACCGATTTACAAACTGTAGACGACATCCCGTTCTAAGAATATGTAGTACTTACATGGTTTTTTTTTTTCACTTCGCGTTTTTCAATGAATGTTTGTTATTTTAAGTTGTGAGAAAAAGGCACAGGGAAATAATGGCTCTGGTTACGTGAGCAATTTTCTCGGTATCATAATATTTTGGCTTGTAATGTTCGCACAATGGATGCAACGACATGTTCTGTTTAAGCAATCATATTTTGGAAACGTTGTGCAACGGTAAATGGACATCGATTATCGAGTATTCCAAGAACAAATGACGGGAGCACTCAACTGATTTTGCAATGTGCTTGACTTTAAAAAGCTGAAGTATTGCAATATTTTCTCAATCGTAAAAGTACAACACAAGACTTGAGAAATACACTTGGAGCAACTCGAGCTAGGCTAAATAATAGATGAAGCCGAAGTGGGTGGCTTTTGTGGGCAAATTTGCGTTAAAAATACACCGTGCATTCTTTGTTCCACCGTCCACCACAGAGGTACGACGGGAATTTTAATTTGTGGATATCAGCCGCCCCATTGTACTCCCATCAACATTCTGACGCATAAATGCGAAAATGGACGAGTACAATAAATTCTGTACCTCGGATATCACCCCCGAGGCATTTCTGCTGTACGCTATCATCTATTGTAAGTCGCATCTGCGAGAAATGGAATCTTCAATTCAGAAAAGCTCTATGAAATATTTGTAGGTTCAGTAACATTTCCACAGTGCCGAACATTATGGAAATAGACGCATATAAAAGTAACGAATGTTGTGAGCGCAAGAATCTCAGACACATTGCCTAAAGGTTACCTCAGCACATAAACCTGGAACTTCACGACAGCATTACTTCAGTAGGTACGCATTGCAGGCAGTGATGTAACAACTGGCACTCGGATAAAATTGCCGTTCCTTTTCGCGGTTTCAGAAGTTCGAGGTAAGAGTAGGTACTAAAGCGAGATCACAATAAATCTTCATTGAGATGTAAGTAGTGTGTACTTGGGTCTATTTTCGTGTCGACCTCGCCGGTGTAAAGGTCGCATGTCCAGCTTTCGTCAATTGTCATATTCGCGACGGCGACCTAGACTTGTTCAATGTCGTATTCGTTTATATTAGGCCCCGCAGATAATGAAGGGCATTTCATATTGTCTCTGGCTATTGACGAAATATTGCTTACTTGGAAAGCTGATATTTCTTGGAGAAAAACCCAAACAAAAGATGTCTTACGGCCGTTTATAAAGCTGAGATTTCTGTCTGCCTCAGTAGAAAGTGCCAACATTATGCAAAACGCGACATCGCTTGCCGAAGTTCGTAATTTTTGTATTTAATTAACGCGCTGTTACTGATTGTTACTTGTTTAATTCATTAATATTCACTTAATGATCTATTAATAATAATATCATGTCATCATTAAATACACTGCGAGTATAATAAACCCGCCACTGAGATTGAAGCGCGACACCGTGAATTGATTGCGAATGTCTACACTGTACAGCATAAACTACGTAGTTTACTTGATGTCTGTCTCTACAACCTCCTCTCAAACCTCGCAAAGGGCAATGAAATCAAACTCGACAAATATATTATTAGCAGTTACAGAATAATTATCACCGAGTCTGGATCACCTTCATTTCTTATCTACTTTCTACCTTGCTCACCTTTGAGATTGTCAGCGGAACTAACTGACTCATTCATCATAGTAATAATCTTCTAATTTTTTACTACTATAGTTTTTATACACACTTCAGCCACCCATTATGCGATCATTGACAATTGTATCTCAACGGCAATAAGAACCATATTTTATTGGCCACAGTTCTCGTTAGGTTTGTTATAGGTAACATACTTTCATCGGTGCCTCGGTAGGTCATCGACACAGATATTAAACTCTATGGTACCTTTTTTCATTACTTTTTTGTTCGAAAGTGAAAATTATTTCACATGTAGGAAGAGAGTTCGCAGATTTGCATACCGAGTTTTTGCGATTAAGTGAAAGTGCTTATATTATCGGGAAAATTTCGCATTTCCGCATACCGAGACGTGGAAGTCTGAAGTTTTATGAGAAGAGAATTTGAATGAGGTGTTGCCAAAGTTTTGTTCCGGAGAGTTGACCACAATGAATCAAAGAAACCGGCGGGATTCGTGAAACAACTGAACATAGATACAATACGCAAAAAAAGCGTTAGTATCGTATCTGCTATAAGTGGATCTTCATTCAGAACTTCCCCAAAATCGTTTGTTTATTTAAATTCAAATTCCAGTAAGTGTTAAAGATGCCGTTAAAATATTACTTTCATTTCGTATGTGTCACTTTTTTTCTAATGAATTATTCTGTCACGTCTACCTACGCGTGTTTTTTTGCGGCATCGTTATGAATGGGCCGGGAGTTGTGTTCCCGGTGGGGGCCAGCGTCATTCAACACGTACATTAGTCATAACACCCAGAAGTTGTTCTAATCCCAATGTGAGACGGTTTGTGTTACAATCCGGTTTTGAATGAACTTTTTATAGCAATCAGTGTGTCCATTTTTTGCCGTTCATTTGGATTTCAGTATTACATACATAAACTCACACCTCTTTCCCAAGGGTAGGCAGAAAGTTCAGAACACCACCTACGATCCTTACATTCTCCTTTTGCTTCATTAAACGTGCACACATCTAGTCATACACGTACGCCGGTTATGAGTAGGTACTGCGCACCTGGCCTTTCTGTATTATTTTTCAAAAGAAATATTCAGAACCTGATTAGAACAAAGTTTCAGGTTACGAAATCTAAAATTCTTGTTACCATAAAGTTGACGTAGAGTGTAGACTATGTATTTGTCTACAAAATAATGACAGACACGAAACACCCGCCAACGTACGCGGTAATGAAGCCATTTTACACGGTAACAAGGTTGCCTCGGAAATTTGTACCATCGATGTTCGCAAGTGCGGTAACCCGGTGTCGCCTAACCTCGTAATTGGAGACCCTGACGCCACCATTAGCCGGGCAAACAACGACCCGATGCCCCGACAGCCTTATGGGATTTGTAAACGACAGTGTCACGGACATCATAACTGCTATTGTTGACAATGCCTGAATGTTTTAAAAAACGTCTTTCTTTTTGTTGGATGAGCGGCCTTTCTGATGGCAGGACGCGATTCGATTTATATCACAATGATAGGAAATTTAAATGTTCACATGACATGGACGCAAAGCGATGCAACTTGGGACGGTTTGCGTTGAACTCAGAATATTCGACCGATATCGCTTTTCGTCGCGTCATCCAGGCAGGTCTCTAACGGTTCGGGGAATGTGCTGAGAAACTTGTTTATCTCAGGTGTTATTAGTAATTGGTAGTTGTTTTCGAATGTTTTGAATACATCATCGATTGGTCATAACAGATGCGTCACTCTTGCAGGTTTCTTACCGTAAATACTTTAGTCATTTGGTCCAGTTTTAACCAATTCATTATTAGATTCTTGACCAATTTTGAATCGACATTGCGCTTTACCAAACTTATAACTAGGTATAAACCTTTGGTAGTGCCACATAAGTTCAGTTAATAAAGAGTATTCTGGAATGTTCAACAACTCTTCGCTAAATGCAATTTATTGGCTTACATATGGTTATAGTAGTGATATTAGTATGTTTGAACTTCAGATTGACCCACTTTTGTAACATTGGTTCTGTCATGAGTTCATGACACGCCACTATCATCAGTGGTTTCTTCTATACTAATATTATAAAGAGGAAAGATTTTTTTGTTTGTTTGTTTGTTTGTACCGAATAGGCTCCGAAACTACTGGACCGATTTGAAAAATTCTTTCACCAATAGAAAGCTACATTATTCCTGAGTGACATAGGCTATTTTTTTATCCCGAAAACGGGTCCTGTGGGGTGGCCCACGGGAGCGAAGCCGCGGGCAACAGCTAGTTTTCAAATAAATCGCCAGTTTTCTGAAATTCCTCGAACGAATATTAATCTGATACTCGTGTAAAATTTTCCTCTGGACAGCTTTTATTTTAATAAAGCCGTATCACATCACACATCACATCATCAGCCTATTAATGTTCCCACTGCTGGGACACAGGCCTCCTCTCTGTGAGAGGGAATGGGCCGTAATCCACCACGCGGGCCCAGTGCGGGTTGGTGGATGTCACATGTCTTCGAATTTTAAAAGCCGTATACACCATTTTTAATCCGCAATTCCATATTAATCACCCTTAATGAACCACCAGCTGGATCCAGCTGAATCCCACATCATTATGTAACCAGTTGCCGATAACTAGTGGCAGTTGCTTATTAACAACGGTGGTTGCAAACCAGTTGTTAGTGCGGTATTTGTGTTTAATAAATATGAGATGTAATCCGACCAGATCTAATTGCTATGTTAAATGATAATGAAACGGGATCACGAGCCCGTTTTGAAAGTGGTTCTTAGAACGCCTTTTTGTTGTGATCTGTTCGTGGTAAAGTGGGTGCGTCGATTGTGTGCATTATCCTTGTGTTGGATTTGTGATGGGCCACATGTTCTGTGACTGGGATTCTTGAGTCACGAAAGGACAACGTAATATTTTATTCGAAAAGGCAAAATAAACACTGTCACTGTGGTTAGATTAAGTTAATAGTAATGATGTATCGTTTGTAGAAATTTGATCTTTCTCCAATTTTACAGGCAAAAGCTCAGTACATATACTTGTAAATAAATTGTGTTTGTGTCAAAAACAAGAATAGGGAGACCCGAATTTCGTTTATCTTATCAGTTGTATTGTAACTGTTCAAAACAACGCAATCTTGATAAATGACAATTAATTGATGACCGATTTCGCTCATCTGACGTCACTCGCGAATGTTTCAAGGCCTCTAACGTAAGTCTAATTACTGATAAATACAATTAATTGAATAGAACCTTAACATAACTGGTGAAATGTGTGTACAATACATGCACCTCTGCTTAACATTTCGGGGAATACAGTCGTGACGTTATATTATGTGTAGCTATATTTTTTTAACTTTTTTTATTAAATATTTTGATTTTCTCATTGATTTTCACTTTAGGCTTTTTTACAGTAGCGCGCTTAGCAGCCAATATCTTATCTTTCCTAACTGTTCATCATAGATTGTGCATTATGCTAATCTTGTCCAAGGTAAAAGAGAAAATTGATTTGTTGTACGTAGCTGATAGGTATTCTCTTTTACCGAGACAACATGTGGAGTTGTGGACGTGCCTGCCCGACCCTACACAATGATTTTCTGATCACCGACACAAATGAGTGTACATTAGTAAAATTCTGAAATAAGGACCGAAAAATACTACTTCAACAAGATTCACTTCATTAATTTTCGATTGGACTTTCTGTGCGAATATTATATAATATTCGAACAGAATTGTGCGAATATTATATACCTAATAATATTATATCTTTTAGGGGTTGAATGTCCAAAAACCTTGCTCATCTTCGCTGTTTGTTGAACCCTTGTCTAAAATTTTACGCTTATAGGCCTATGGTTGTGATTGTCTATCAGTGAATGAATTTAAGAATGCACTATATTAAGTCTGTTACAGTAACCTAAAAAAGGAGGTTGTACTTATTATTACTGCAGGACCTATTTTTTAGTCTGAATAAAAACAAACAAATTCCAAAAGTGGGCTCATTACGAGTCAGTTTTGTCTCACGCTGGATCGCGTTAACTTAAACGTCAATTTGTATTGAAACCGGATAAGCGCCGTCTGATGACAGTGAGAAGAAACCACTTTTTTGTATACAAATTGACATAAGAGATCGTTTACGTTAACGCGTGTGAGCATGAGTAAAAACTCGGCATTAGCCTACAGAACTTTACTACAAAATTCACAGACAACAATCCTCATACTGGCATTAGTCAGTCAAAAGTTGTTGACATTTGCGCTGGCATCTCAACACAGTCATACAATAGTTGTATTGTTTCGGCAATATTGCGACATTGCCGAACTCTGCCGTCATATTGCAGATGGTATCTCGATGAATACATGCGCTGAAACAAAAGTTACAAAAGAACGCGCGGATTCTTTTTTTGTTTCATGAATGGCATAACTGATAACGTGGGTTAGAAATAGCCAGTTTTACGCTTTCGTTTGGTAATCCGAAAGCCTCGGATTGGCTAAATAAATCAGGAGTTTTTCCATAATCCTGTACGGCCAATCCAGACCATAAAAGCTTCTCTACTACGGTTCTAAAGTACTAAGGAATAGTTTTCTACTGTTGCTATTCTTCTTTTTCTTTTCGAGTTGCTGGCAACTCTTTAAATATTTTGGGTTCAGTTGTTTGCCAAGCCAATTGCAGCATCAGTGGTGTTCATACGGTCCTCTAAAGTGCGTACTTTAGTATTTGTGTCATATTGGTTATCAGACAGATGTATACAACCCAGTTTTGTGACTCTTAGTATTGCTATCGCATCATCAAATCATCATCATTTTCTTTCCCTTATCCTAATTAACTTCATCCAAACTTGCTTTTATTCCTTGATCCATCTATCACTTCTTATTATGCAATACCCATTTACTCGCTAATGGCTTTCAGTCTCTCACGTATCTAACGCTGCTAAACTGCGCGTAACAACTTGGAAATTGTTAGAATATAAAATTATATATACTTTTACTGAAACTTCGCTGGTGACCCCTAATCTCTAATCTGAATTGTTATAACTTTTTATCATCCTTAATGCTGTTTTTGCTACGCTAAATTTTCTTCTTATCTCATTTCATGCACATAGCACTTTCATTTACGGAACTTTGTTATAAATTCGTCAGCTCTAAGAACAGCGAAAGATTATCCATTATAACTGAATGAATGGTATTAGGAATCAAATGCATTGAATGTTCAGTCAATTCATTTTAATGGACAGTAACATAAGAGATTCGCTTCACCTCTAAGACATAAAATCAATGAGCCGTCGGGTATACAGAAAACTGAAAGGTGTGATTACAGGAAAATATTCACGCAATTTTCTACAATGACTAGTATTCGCAACAAAATAATTGTAAGAACGCCAGGTGCCGCCAAAGAATGTTCACAATCACAAAAACTGCAACACCGAATCGTGCCAAACTCGACAATTTCCACGGCTTTGCCCACTTCGTTATCATCTGCGGGAGTGCGCGCGAGGTGGGCGCGGTAAGCCAGACACTCGGTAGACGAGAGAAAGGCGTGACTCAAAGGTACGGTGCATTGACTCGTTACGTGATCGATGTAGGAACTGAGGACCGTCTGGTTACATCCGCTGGAATGCTCCGAAAAAAAAAGCAGCACAATTTTAATTTAGAAGCGAAAAATGTAACATCTTTTTTAATTATGATGGTAAATTATGTTGTGGTCGACAGTGGAGCACGCTTGCCTAGAAGTAACCACTCTTGACTTAAAGACCCCTAGGCTATCGGGAAACTGCGGCAGGGAATTGTGGATCGAAAAGTTATTTTTACAAGCAAAGATGAGTCAAGTCAGGGCAATTGAATAAGAGGGAGTTACCATTGAATGTCACCTGCTGAACTGTTGCGGTGATGCCTATAACCGCAAACATACCAAACGCGTTGTGTAATAGGAAATTCTTTGAATGCTTGTTTTGTTATGCATCAGTGGTTTGTTACAGGAAAATCGCGTCCTGATATGAGATCTGCCCGCATTCAGTGCTCAGACAGATGTATTGTTACCATTTTTTCTGCTCTATATTTTATTATTATTACTTAACCTTGAAGAAAATCCTGACAACGAACCCATCCATCAATGGCGCCTTACGAAAAGTGACAGATTTTAAGAAGACAGTGTTATTTAAAACTGTAACGTCATCCTAAGTGACATTGAGTGTTCAAGAAAACTAATTAGCACATTGGCCAATAAAATCAATAGCACTAATGAACAAAGACTGCTGAAATGTAGATTAACGCGAATCTGACGCGTCTTACCTTAATACCGAAGTGATGTCGCGATAGGAATGACAGAGATTCCAAACTATTGATGTCTGTGAGTCATCTCTGACACGGCTTATTGATTTATTTAAGAACACTCACCTTCGTGGCTACTTTATAGCGTGTGAGAAAGCCTCAATATCAAACGTTTCAAAAGTAAGTTCAAGAGATTAAGTAGCCTTTTTAAAATAAATGGAATGGGCAATTGTGCTGCCATCCGCACTGAGTTTGTGCTAGTCAAGTGGGACCTTGGGAATTGATCCCCGCCCCTAATTTTAGGTAAAGCTTTCAGAAACTAAAATAGCACAACCTGTGTTTGCTCCACGGCAATTTTCAAGCTTGTTAATTTAGTACGGTTTCATGTTAGAAATATTAAACAAGGTACATATTTACATTTTAACTAGCTTTATAATAACTACACAAACTCAGGCATTCCTAAACTCATAAAAACTGTGACCAAGCACTAACCTTCCTTTCAAAAAAATCTATTATCTGGGTCCAAATAAAAAGCCCAAAATAGCCCCTAAAGGTACGCTATTGAATTACCAAGACACCAAGTTTTTGCAAGTAATACTGTAATAGTCTGGTCTAACGACTTGTATGTACGCTGCGGCATTGAATGTGACCAATGGGCCGTGACAATATCGCCGTTTGCCGGAGCTCGGGCACTTGTTCCACCACGCGAGGAGCGAGAGCGAGCCATAAATAACGGAGAACTGAGAAGCGACTGTTTTGCGAGGACTACTACTAGCTATAAAGTACAGCAACATGGCTAGCCGAGAGATGAACGTGCAGTGAACCGGAGAATGAATGCGCTGTCACACCTCGCAACAAGTTACCTTGTAGTTTTTGCTCGCTTTCATAGTTTGGATCTGCAACAAGAGCCTTTAAAGGTTAACCGTCACCTTTGTTCTGAGACAAACTATTGCGCATTTCATAACCGCTATTTATCGTTTTCTCGCTGTCAGTGTGGCCAAAGCCTATAGCATTCCTGACAAGCTAACTAGAATAAATATCACGAATACTTGTCTATTCAGCTTCTATTATATGCTGATCGGGAATTTGCAATATCAATTGCAAATTGTAAGAATTAGCCAAGGGAAATGGAATGAGTTTAGCTTACAATGCGCCGTATTAAAATTTAAATTCAATGCGTATTGCTCGTAGTTCTGCATTGTATTTATGCAGTTGCTTTGTATATAAGTGCATAGTAAAAGGAAACATTAAGATAAAAATAAACATGAAAGAATACTTTAGAGTTGGTAATATTCGCTTTAGCGTGTTTAACTACTGTCCTGGGAACTATTCGTGCCGTTTTTTGTTTAATAATATCATTTACCCTTCCATAAAACGATCATTGAAGAATAATTGTTTTGTAACACTAACAATCTTGTCAGAACTTATCTAAACTAATCTTGTAGGTATCTATTTTAAAATTTCTCATTTACGTTCTGTCAATTTCCTTTGACTCAAAATTAACGAATACGTCATCTAGTTAGAATAGCAACGACCCTTTGCTCTCAAGTCTTAATGAAATGGAAATGTGGGGCACTTTGTGCCCTTGGGTGGTTCATTTTTGTGTTTTTGACGAAGGAACTGCATTAACAAAAGGAGAGAGATCAAAAGCGTTTCTTATGTTTAACTTGTCAGTTCTTGGTATCGTGGATGGATCCTTATTGAATTCCGAAAGGAATATCGATACAAACCATCTCGGTGTAGGTACAAAGGTTGACTCGATTTCTTCATACATTACAAAAATTCAATTTCCATATGAGAGAGTGATTTATTTAACTTTCTGAAACCTGCTTTTACCGAGTAAACCTCGGGATCTTTATCTTTACACATATCGGAACTGTGATCAAAATCGTTTCCGCTTTTGACAGATGAGCGTTTTCCTGTCTCATGTATTTCCATGACACGTTGTCAAAGAAAGTTGAAGGCCTGGTTTGCGGGCTTTCATTGAAGATTTTTCTTGGCTGTTATGTGCCTGTGAAATTTCGTAAAGGCATCAAATAATTGCTGGACTTAAGTTATTTGTTTGATGTGATTATCTCCATATTATGGAAATGAATGTACCTAGCCTTTTCCCCCGATATTGGGGTCGGCTTCCAGTTTCACTGGTTTTACATAGAGCGAAAGCCTATCTGAACTCCACAACCCAGTAACTGGGCAACACAATACCCCTTGGCAAGACTGGTGCTATTTTTCAGGCTTCTGACTACCCGTTACCACTGACAAATTTCTACAAATGATAACAGGCACCAACGGCTTAGTGCGATTTCCGTCAGGAATGGTCACCCATCCACGGACCAAGCTTGGCAAGCGTTACTTAGTCTCATGATTGCAACGAACTCCTTCATATGGACATACAAACTTGTTTTTATCCTATGATTCATGTACCTTTGCCATGCAGTGATGCAGATTGCAGATCCCTAAGAATGCAATCTATAATTGGCTTAACCACTTAGATCCTAAAGCCAGTTTCTCCATAGTACATTATGCACGTTTTGTAGTACATTCAAAAACAAACAGGACAGCGAGAGGTTGCGTTACAGATCAAGTTGAAGGCGCCGATAAATCGCCGGCCGAGGCAGCTGACCGCGCAAATTGTAGCGTAGGCGATGCATCGTCCTGTGGTGTAGGTAATAGGAGATGACGGGCTTGCTTATAGGGACGTAGTATTAAAGCCGAAGACAAAGGACCTGTTTCTGAATTGAGTGTTTGGAGTTAGGAACGTGTCAAACCCTACTTTGTTGCCAAAATTTGACAGTTTATAGGCTAACGTGGAGTTTGACGTATTATAAAATAAAAATAGCCATTATTAACAATCTTACAGTTACTATTTATCGTACTTTAACATAAATAAATCATTAAACTACCTACATATATTATATTTTTCTTATTCGACACCGGTTCCTTGATTTTGTTGTCTTGCTTTTCAGCATAGGCCTCCCCAAGTGCTCTCCAAAGGCATCGATCTCTTGCCTTCCGAGTCCAAGTCGTCCCAGTCACCTTTTTGATGTCATCTTCCCATCTACGATACTGTCTGCCTTTCCTTCTTGTTTTATATTTAGGACACCATTTCTTCACTTCTGTGGTCCATTTCTCTGTCTGACTTCTTATTAAACGGCCTGCCCGTTTCCACTACAGTTGTTTCATTTGTTCTTTTATATCTATAATTTTGGTATGTTTCCTTTGACATATAACTTCAAATGTTTAATTCAGAAATCGGGGGTTAAAATACTTGGAAGTTCTGAGCTGATAAATTTTTGAATAGGGAGTTGAAATTAGACAGTCGGAACGCTTTTTGCATGAACAGTTACACACTAATACATATTACGTCTTGTCTTTTTAACCGACTTACCAAAAAAGGAAGAGGTTCTATGTTCGACATTGTTTTTTTTTTTTTTGTGTGTTTGTTCACGCATATCTCCGTCAATTTTGGACCGATTTTGAAAATTCTTTTTTTGTTTGATGAAGTATGTTTCGAAATTGGTCCCATTTTGGTGCAGATCTGATGAATAACTTCGGAGATATACAACAGAACTCTTCAATAAATAACGCCAAATCTCTCGGGATTGCTGCAATCGCATGTCTGTTTATTGTTTATACCATTTCATAACATAACATCACGCCAGTACGCTGTAAAGGGGTACGCAGATGTGTACAATTCACTTTGGTACACACTCATTTCACAGGTTGTGTTCAGTTTCATGATATTCGGGTAATCTATTCTGGCATTATTGCCTATTAAGTAGGTACAACTAAAAAGTGAAAAAAAAAAAAAAAAATACAAAAATAATACTACCGACTTCCAAACTACAAATTGAAAAATAACTTTATTTTTGGAAGTCTGTGTCCATAACGCTAAAATTTCAATTTCAATTTATTCATCAACAAACTTTGAGTACATAATTATCCTTAATACTACCACATAACTATAGCAGGTGAATGAGGCGCGCTGCAGCAGAGGGCAAGCAAGACCCAGCCCTGCGCTAGGAACTAACCTGTGTTACAGGCAATTGTACCTACGAAAGACACCGACTTCCAAAAATAAAGTTATTTTTCACTTTGTAGTTTGGAAGTCGGTAGCATTGTTTTGTAAAAAAGTTTTTTATCAGTATCATAATTTCCCCATCGTTTCTAGGCACCATCATTATCAAACTTGTTAATGGAAGTATGCTTTCAGAATTAAATTTCAACGCTTCGCGTTGATACCTCATCCCACAAGAGAAATGCTTGTTCTGGACATCTGGTAGGTATCGCTTGCTTGAACATACACCGCTTACAAAATGTACAAGTAACTTATATTCAACACGACTAATTTATATCTCAATTAAAAAGTCACGCTTTGAACGCACAGCGACATTTAGAAGTTTAATAAGTCTGTTCTCAACACACACCGGTTGCGAACCGTATCAGGGTAGGCTGAGATATAATTAGTTACGACCTTAAAGTATTTCAGAGCGGTGTAATTAATGTTAAATGAAAAGCAGTGTTTAATATTAAGTTGGTTGAAAATGACACTTTTACACGACAACCTTTTTTGTCATTTTAAATTAGATGAGGGCAGTGTTTCCTATCCTGACACCCTGAAACTTAATTCAGAGTTGAATAATAAGTTGTCAATTTAAGCTCGTGTTAACAACTACAGCCAAGTTAAATTTTTCGCGCAAGTGGGCCTAAGTAGCTCAAATATGGTCATTTATAATATATCTTTATTGGATTAGCACTAAACATTTAACGTTTTCCCACTAGATCGCTGTGTCTACCTTTCTTCCGTCGTTTAACTGCTTCGTAAAGACAAGTATGGCCAGTGCACTTTCTACTTGTTTGTTATCTATAAAGTCTGTTTCCCAATCAGCATTAAATCTTAATTTTATAGTTGTTGTAATTACTTTCTATAAGTTTCTTGGTTAAGTATAGTTACAATATTATATAGGAGTCGACTCGCAATGATTTATAGCACAATCTTTGCGTCTAGCCTTTTCTCCTTTACTGTATGTCATTTTCCTATTCTATTCTTGGACATATTTATTGAATAGATAGTAGAAGTTACAAGATATAGTTGGTCAAAGTTCCCATTCGTATTATCGGGAGCGGACAGCGGACGCGCCCACGACTATCCGTGCATTGTGCACGCTATCGACTTGTATTGTGGAATCCGGTACATTTTCTTCATTGTAATTTATCGACGTTGCTCCTCGATATATAGATTTATGATTCGCTATTTCTATGTTGATTAGGGATAAGTTATGGCCTTATTGTATTAGAAAGTTTTCGAACATCAAAAGCGTTACGCTAAGCTTCTTTTGTAGCTATTTCTATTTCCTAAATAATGTTGTTCTCCCCCATATATTACTCGACGCTAAACGAAAGGCGTGACTTGCGAAACTGCGCTTTATCTTCACCTCCCAGACTATTCCCTCGAAGCTAATATCTTATTCAACACAATCAAGTCTGAAATAACTTCTCGACGTTTTAATGCTTCGTAAAAATTCTTTCGTCGAAGTGCAGTCAGGAGGTTACTCAGCTTGGGATTTCACAACTCTCGGTCTTGAAGCAGTGAGGTTACTTTTAGTACGAGCAAAATTAGATTTAATTCCCAAGTCAATTCGTTCGTCAGGATTGTGTTTGTGCTTGTCCGACGAGACATTTCCTGGAAAATCAAAAGGTACAACTTTGATGTTGAATTGTTGTTGATAAATAAATAAGCATGGTTGTTTGATCCTCAAAATGGCAAACTACCGAATCATTAAACTTCATGAAATACACTCATGACTCCAACTCATATTAGCACCTCAACAAACTCCCTTGAATCACCACCCTGACGGCTGACTCACTTATTACAATTTCGCGCCAGGCTTCCCTCACAGCGTCTTAACGAGCGAAATATGCAGTGTATCCTAATTAAGTATACGTCGGGGTGATTTGTAGTCGCCGTTTATTTAAACCAAGTTATTTATGGCCCGCCTCGCCACTCCCTTTCACGCGACACACTATAACCTTTTTAAGAATCATGAGACGAACCGCACACTTGCGGATCTGACTTGTAGAAGGCTTATTGTTAATGTATCGAATAAAGTCATCCCTGTTTCTTTAGTTGTCATAACTTATGCTCATTTGGATACATACATACATAACATCACGCCTGTTTCCCCCGAAGAGTTAGGCAGTGGTACTACCTATAGTACCTAAACCAACTTTGACCCAGTTATGTTTAAGTCCCATGTAATTGGGGACGAGCCTATCCTTAGTTCTCAAAAGAGTTATGTATATTACAGGACCCATAAGTCCCAAACAGTAACTTCAGGGTTGGAACTTCAAAATACAAGTTTATTCAAATTCACAGCTGTTGTTTGTGATCCCGAAAATCCAAGCCCTGTTTGTTATCTAATTCAAACAGTCTGGTAACTTCTTGCGGTTCCGACAAGCAAGTTCAGAATATCAAGGTCGAGAAAATTGCAATTACGGCAACATCTGTACGCGTAGCTGTAGTATTGGTGGTAGACATGCAAATAACGTGAACGATGGGTTCCGGACGAGGCGGGGCTCGAGCTAAACTAATTTGTACCGCGTCTGCCAGTTATTTTCACAAAATGAATAACGTAGGTTCTGCCAAACACAACTTGCACACAGTAATGTCAGTATAATGCCAGAAAAGGCTCTTATCTTTAAATTCCGCTATGTTGTAGCTACTGTTGCTATAGCATAAGCATAATCAGTCTTAAATCTCCATAAATTAGTTTCAGAGAGTCAACCATTGCTTGCATTACTCATCTATGTATCACAGTTTAAACCGAACCGAACCAAAGATAACTTAAGGTACTTTTCCGACCTTCAAATCCAAATTAAACCCTATTAGTCAAAAATAGAACCAGCAAAAACTCATAAAAAAGCCTATTAAAACAGGCCAATATTTTCTTTGATTAACAATATCCCGGCGTGTGGATCTATCGTGACAATGCGCTATAATTTCCATCAGCTCAAAGAGAGCATGAACTGATTTCTAAACGGTCTAAAAGCCCGCTCATCTATTTGACCTCATCGCTCACAATTAATGATGTTCTGTCCATCGCTCCTAATTGGACACGCGACTTAGAAAAAAGTGCACGTTAATCAGAGGTGAAACTAAACGAGTCTTTGTCTCTGACATTTATAATGTACTGCCTCTTTTGTCTGACATAATAGATCATACTATTAATTAATTTATTCTCACTACATATTATTATGGTCTTCACATTCAAGACCTTTCCCATCTTTGAAAGCTTCAAAACTTATATTTTCCTTGATAATTACATTAACTATTCTAACCCTTTAAGTGACAAGGTCTTGTCGTATTAGAATAAGATTACAATAGTTAGTAATGGACAGCAGTGCCCATCTGCGTAGCAACATACTAAGCGATCCCTAATTACTGGGCAATCATCACATTAACTTAAGGTAGACTTCCGAGCAAAGTGGCTCCAGCGTTACTGACGCGACAACAGAGGCACTATGTTCGAATGGTGGCCCATACGTTCCCAATGACGATCCACTATTTTTAACCGACTTCAAAAGTAGGTTCTCAGTTTGACCTGTATGTTTGTATGCATGTATGTTTTCTCGCGTTTAACTTAACCGCGATGGTTTTATTATTGGGTTAAGTATCTCTCAACTTAGGTCATAGTGCAAGTTTCATCAAAATCGGTTAGGCAGTTATTAAGATATGGAATATACAACCGAACTCTTTAGCGACAAACAGTACGAATGTGTAAATAATTTGATAATTTTTATTCATTCATCAAGCCATACAAAAATTGTGTACAAATAATAAATACACGATAAGGCAAAATACAAATGATGTAACCCTGACTTCCAAACTAGGCAGCTGCCTGTATCTTAGAAGTCAGAAAATATAAAAAATAGAGTTTCTATGAGTATATTGATCCTTTTAGTACCTTACTATAGAACTTGCTCAATTTGTAGCGATGGTGAACCGACACTAAAAATAAACTTCGTTTCGGAAGTCGGTGTCGCAAAACGATAAAAACATGAGGTACGAAAGACACCGACTTCCGAAACGAGTTATTTTGCTCTTTTAGTGTTTTGTTTTTGAAGTCGGTTATTTTTTTTTTTCGAATAAGTTGTGAATATTATTGATAGGCTCGCGTTTGACCACTATCTCGCGTGATGGTAAGCGATGATGTGGTGGACGGTGAAGCACTCTTGCCTAGAAGTAATCTATTTACTTGTGACTTGAAGACCCTATGTTGTAGCTGGCAGGCAACGCAGACTCCGACAGGGAATTTCAGTCCTTAGCTGTACGCACAATGAAAGTATTCCCAAAACGTTTATTGTGTATGGGTGGGATGTCCATTGTACCGATGGCACATCGACGTACTTTGCTCGGAAGTCCACCTTTAAGAGGTACCTTCTTCGAGGCAGTCGATTAACAAGTGATGTTGACATTTACTAGCATGTTGCACTAAAGACGAGCTATTTCCTTAATTGCTAACAGTATCTGTGTGTGGCCTAAGCGTTCGCTAACCTTTCTGTGTTGACCTTTATATTTAGGGCGCTGAACTATTTGTATAGCGCGACGACACTGTGATACCTATCTTTACCAGCTGTTGGTATTTCCTTAAGAGGTTTCATTGAAATATTAGAGTACAATTTAAGAATGTTTACGGGCTAGATACTGCTGAAATAACTTCACCAAAAACTCAGAAGGCTGTTTCCAAAGACGAAATTGTGATCACATCACGCCACAAAAAGATGCTGGGTATGAGGCAGACTTACACAACAAGATACAGTCAGTGTTCATGTAAAGAATCTATCTGCAAGAATCTTAACCTACCATTTCTGGCTCCAGACCATCCATAAACGCCGCCGTATCCCTGTGCTGCGCCATTAGCTCCCAATGAAGCGTTTACATGGTAATGTTACGGAATTTTCTCATTGTACCTATTAATTGTTGTCTAAGTATAGACGCCATTAAGCAGTCATCGCCTTCGCCGTGGCGGGAATGCTAAGTCGTTTAGAAATAGAAGAGATGGGTGCAGAAGGTTCACACCTTGCACCTGTGCTTACGTGCTTGGGTACAGCAGTGATATTGTGTAACAATCTCACTGTGATAACTTAGGTATAGTGAGCAGTTAATCCTTAGCATCAATTAGAATTTCAACTAACTTCACGCTCGTACTGGGCATGAAGTTATGACCTTACGCTCGCCTTTGATGCCGCAATCGGTGTCGCCATCTACTGGGTCCAAAATATGTAAAGAGTTCTCCATCAACTCGAGAAAAAGATGAAGCTGCCTCAAGCCCCTATCCTAAATGTTCACGGTAGGTTTTACAGAATCGACCGGAAGAATCGTAAATCTGACGCATTTGTGACTGGTCCGAGATTGCCTAATTATCTTGTTGCATGTTTTTGTCATTGAATTAGGCGATCGTTTCATTATTACCGATATATACGGCACATCTATAATAAATAATAAATTTAAAATGTTTTATTCGTTAACAAAAGTTTTAGTAAAGTTTAACAATATTGAGGTTGATTTCTCCTTTTGAGTATGAAAACACCTGTGCCAGGAGAGGCCGCTCTCCCATAACTTGATTACATTTATGTATCATGATAACTTATATTAAATCTATTTGATTGAGTTAATAGAACAATTTACTAAATGTATGTGAGTGCGCACGCAATTGTGCGCACGTGTGTGGAAGTGTGAGTGTGAGTTAGGGTGTGCGTGTGTGTGTGCATCTGAATACTTAACTGTCCAATAATTCTAAAAGACACTGCAGAAATTAATTTCCTTCTAAAATTACAGCCCTACGCAGATCCAACATCAGCTACTTACGTCCCAATGGGCCAACAAGGGCAATCTCGGTTTAACTCCCTAACGTGTTATCTTAGCCTTCTCTCCACTTCCTCATTGTAGTGCAAGCGCTAGGTGCCGTCACCTCGTGAATCATCGAGCACCTAGATATTAGCCCCGAGTCTTGTCATGAATAACAATTGGACAACTGATATGGATTTTTCGGTCTAGTTATTTCGCCTGCCTTTGACGTGGCAGGTCAGGCGTACGACTAATCTTGTTTGCTTGTTGAAGTACAAATTGTCGTATGCTTTATTGAATGGATTTATTGCTCGCGGGTTCCTAGAATATTCAATATCGGTGAGATGAGAAATCGCAAGGGTCGAACGATACGGCAGATACATTCTGTTACGAATACGATATTGAATTGAAATCGTATTGCAGATTGCAGCAACCATGTCTAGCTAAGCATGATATTTATGGTAATTGTCTTTACAAGAAATACGTTCGAAATGGTTTCTTCTTTACAATGCATAACCAAAAAGATTAAGGACCTTCATGTTGCTAAGCTATGCAAGAATCACATCATCATCATCACATCATCAGCCTATTAATGATCCCACTGCTGGGACACAGGCCTCCAGGGAATGGGCCGTAATCCACCACGAGGGCCCAGTGCGGGTTGGTGGATGTCACATGTCTTCGAATTTTTGGTTCTTGGACATGCCGGTTCCCTCACCATGTTTTCCTTCACCGTTTTGAGAGCAGTGGTGATGAAATAATTTACACAAAGTAAACCTACCTGTCTGGGCTCGAACCCACGACCTACAACTTGTAAGTCGCGACCGATACCACTGGGCCACCACTGCTTTTCTTCTTCTTCAATGCAAGAATTATTACATTTTATCCTGGTTAAGTTGCATTTTTGATATATTTTCACTATTAGTATATATATATTCTCAAAATTGTAATGATTTATATGAACGTGACGCTATAAAAGATAAATTATAAGCCGAGTATATGAATGTACAAATACTACTATTGATAGACTATTGTCTATCAATGTTTATCTGTTCGCTAGTGAGATGTTTAACGAGAAAATGATAATAGATTTTTCAACACACTTGCTCATAAACTGGCTCTAATTTCACCGCAATTAAGCACATAATGACACCTGTAATCAAACTGTGACTTTTTCATTGCTATTATTCACAAGTGAGTTATAGAGTTCTTTTTTATTGGTTGAGTTGCTTTGTTCTTAAAAAGTTTCGATACAAAAAAGATCGTGCTCAATAGTACAAATAAATTAATGGACCTATTACTTACTCATTTCATGCAACTTCGTATTTAAATAGATAATTGTAACTTGCACGTGTTTAAAAAATAAAACTTTCACTCAAATATAACTTTTGTTTTCTCTGTAATAAAGAAAACTTGAAATTCCCCATTTTGAAGAAACCTCATTCTTTTAGTCTATGGCCGATCGCCATTGAAAGATGCGCGCGCATAGGAAAACTGATGATTTTTTTCCGCCATTGCGAAAAAAATTTTCACAACTCGTTTTCACTGTTGAAATTACAGTTTTTATTATAGTATTATACATTTTAGTATTATTTTCGTCACAAGTGTGTTGAAAAACGTCGTATGATACACGTGTGTATTGATGATTACCGTCTTCGGCTCTCTTAAGACCCTCAACTTACAGCTCGGGTCTCAATGGCGCCTCAGCGGTAATCACCAACATTACACTCTTGTATCATAGTTTACTATTAATTATACACAAGTAATTTACAACCAACATACAGAATCATAATACGCTGAGCTACTGGCCATGTCATGCATATTCTAAGGTCGTATAAACGAAGGTGCATAATATATAACCTATTCACCTTATTAGGTAATCTGATAACTTACGATCTAAGGCTAGTTCCGCGTGCAATAATACCTATGCAATTAAGCCATTGAATCAACTACCTGTAACCACCAAACTAAAGAGAAACAGAAGTACCATATTGAATGAAAACTACCAAGTAACTTGTCAACCTACACTACAGATTCCCGTAAAAGTAAAAAAAAAACTGTGATTGCTTTGAACATACTGACTGACCGGTCAAAAATGTAAGCACCCTATCAGCTTTCAATAAATCAGCCTAGCATTTTTTCTACTTTGTATGATCGGCTTTCAGTCTAACTGTGTGAAGTTGAATAGTTATCAGTATGTACCCTATCAGCGTTACTGTTATCAATTATTTGAACAAAAAACTGCCAAGGACTTCTAATTTCTCCAGTTCAGTTTGAGGACCCATTTACGATGGCACAAACTTCACATCCAACCCAGAGCTGCGGGACTAACTAGAAAAATCACTTAAAACTTGAATAGATTTCATAAGGTACTACTAATCGTACAAACAGTCAAGTGAATCTTCTATACCTTTCAATTAAGTGCTACAGTACAGTATAAACCAGCAAGGTGTGTGGGTCTGATTCACCGTCGTCCTTCGTGCCCATGATTCACACCATTAACCGTATTGTTTACGACTCGACGACACGTGTACACGGAGGTTTTTATTTATAATCACCCGTATTAGTTTGGAGAATATTTATTTCCACGCTCCTTTTGCATGACGGTGTGGATGGAATTATTAAAGATACCGACGTGGAAGGTTTTTAAACAGTCGTAAAAGGATTGAAGCCGAGAGATTTACTGAGGTAACTGAAAAGACACGTCATTATACTGGTTACATAATAGTCATTTTACTATCTCCTACAAGAGAACATCTTAAGTTATAGAATGAAAACTTGAGGCAAATCGGATATTTAAAATGATTAAGCGTACACATACTGTAGGACCAAAAATAATTCACTCATCGTCATGACATATCCCATTCTGAAGGTCTATCTATGACAGAGACATACCGAGCATTCATAACTCTTTTGTTTAACACAGGTGTTCGCAGGTCTCATATTTGGGTAGGAGTGGTTCCATACCTTCCAACCTAATATGAGAATTTACACAATATATTGCCAAATAATGCCAACGAGCGATGCCATCGCTTCTTGAGAAAGGATCTCGATTATCCGTAAAATATAAGTTAGTATAAGTTTGTGCTCTATTAGTGTAATCACTGCAAGGCGTATCAGTGCGAGGATAAAGGAATAAATAAATCAGTCCTCAAATTCAATATACAGCAAAATTTAATTTTTAATCAGTTAATCTCTACCAACGGTCAAAGCACAGACTGCTTCATTGGCAAATATCACATCACAAGTCTTACGTTCAACTATAACATACAGGAACCAGACATTAGAAAAGTAAACGAATTCGACTCATAGTATTTAACCATTCACTAGCGATCTGGATACCCGTCGGTTTATTGCGCTCCTGACCTCGGCGGTACCAACGCACTCGGTATTAAAGTTCACGGCTACATACATACGAAGCGCGTCATTTTGAGCATCCCATAAATTTAATGGACTTGGGGAAATTTATAGAAAGATATTCTTTATTCCTGCCGGAGTCTGTTTCCTGATAGCTACAACCTAGGGGTCTTTAAGTCAAAAGTAAATAGGTTTCTTCTAGGTAAACTTGTTCTACCGTCAACCACATCATCGCTTATCATCAGGATGATAAAACGCGAGCCTATCGTTAAAAAAAAACCTTGGTAGGACCTAACTTGCCAGGGATCACAGTTCAGTAGTCACTATTAAGAATACCAAGGCTCATAAGGAAGAAGCCATTGCCAAGGTCGACTCATAGACATATGACAAATTGCTCCATTTTATTGCCTATGAATGTCGCAACGACCTGCTTCCTTTAGTTGAGTCTAAGGAAAATATCCAGGATGCAGTAGCCAGATGCTGACGCACGAAATCATAATAATACTGATTGGCTAAGTATCCTGTTTGGAATGACTGGATTGGTTGTTACAATTTGCCAGTTCTGCTAACAATCATTCTTTGTTATGTACGATATACTAATTGATACTACCACCGCATCCTAGATCAATCTGTCTACGGATGCAGCTGAGTACCAGTATTTTACATGGTGGGACTGCCTGACTGCTTTTCAAGGCACGACAGAATCTCGGTATGTTAAACCACCCATCCACAGACCGACCTCGGCAAGCGTAGCTTACCCTTGAAGATCGACCCGTACGGATGTTATTATCTGTCCACGAACTCTTTAATCCTTAGGCTACTATATATCTCTACTTATGTGCGTATGTTAGGCTCGCCATCTGATATCATAAAACCTATACCCGCCCGGAACAGATCAGCCATTGATACAAAGCCAAACGGATCACATGGTCGCATTATCTCTCATATTTTTTTATATTTCCAATACAAACAGACCATGGCGTGAACGGAAACATCCTAAGCAAACACACGGATTGAAACACAAATTGAAATATGATTCAGGTCCATACAATGGCGAATACTAATCGCAGGATATACGTAAGCAATGATGAACCTTTATGGGATATGTATGGGTCTCTGGTGTTTTTCCCATACAAACAATACGGAAATATTATGACGTCTGTGTAATCTTTATTGAGGAACCTTATTCAGAGTACTCGTAGTTACTCTGAATAAGGTTCCAAATATTTAAATATTTGTTAGATACTGAAAATAAATTATTGGATCTGTATTTTTTATTCAACTTATTTACCTATACTTTCTTAGTAACCTATTCTAAAATTATCGGTATGTATTTACAGTTCCAATCAATGTCTATCTATCGCTATTTGAATACTAGTATTTTTGTTTGTTCCTACAATACATATCATATTCTGTATAAAAAACTACAAGTCAAGTACCCACTATTTTTTCTCATATCATATTGTATAACAACATTACTTTTTGGGCGTGCGTAAAAACTCGGCGCCGGCGCATGAAAAGCGTACCAATTGGACTGTGACAGAAGGTTCACAGTTTCACACCATGCCAACGACGAAACCAATCTTGAGCTCATGCAAAAATGATTTATTATAAAAATATTATCGTCTATAAGAGCTAAGGTTCCATTATGATCCATTTCACCATCACTGTAGCTACTTCTCTAAGGCCGGCTAGCTGCTCCATCCATAGTTATTATACTAACACAGTTAGAAGCTAACACGGGCCCAATATGTATGGCATATGCATTTTAATTTAACCTCGTGTTAGCAACTAACTCTCAGTTTTGTTTTTGCCTGAAGTGGGCCTTATTGCAAGTTCTTTTTTTTTTTGGGGCAAAGCCACCGCACTATTCCCAAACCGCTGCAACTCCTGAAAGCCAGAATCAACAGTGGCAAGCACCAGAAAAGCGCCGAGGCAATGAAGCTCGACGAAGTCCCGGAGAATGAATTTAACTATCCCGCAACGAAATTAATCAGAAAAGAAAAATGGAGGAGTAGGAAAAAATAAAAAACAAATTTCCACTTCCCTCCATATCAAGCAGGAGACAGAACAAACAAACAAGACCAATAGACACAAAGGGTCGTTTACAACTGGGATAAGCCCAGTTGCCTAGCACCACGGATAAAAATTAGCATTAATATTAATGGATCCTAACATTGTGAGCTGTTATATTTGATTCCAATAATAGGTATGGCTAAAACGCTTGAACGCATGGATATTTGTTCTAGTTTCCACAAGGTCCGTATAGTAAACAACTCCTGATCTCATCCCATATCATCTCCCTGATCCTGATCCGCTCATTCTGCCAAAGAATACACTCCCATAAGATATGATATGCAGATTGTACATATTCGCAGTGAGATGTAGAACACTGACATAAAGGCGAGGCAACAAGCTTGAAGGAAAATAATTTATTTTAAAGTTACCATGCCCCGTGAGAAATTGGGCAAGTTGTCAGCTATGGGACTTCTGAATTTCTCATTCTAATGCCCCCAGTCATTGACATGAATCATTAATCACGATCATTGATCGGCCAACTCCGTTGATCATCTGTCGTAAGTAGCTGTCTTCTTAATATAACTGTGTGCGTAGTGAAAATTGTTTTGAGATTACACCATTCATCATGGGAGAAAATGTTTACGATAGATTGTTAATCGATATATAGAAAGTAGTTAGATGCTTTATAAGTACCTATAAGCTTTGAAGAGCTCGGTTCTTTAAGTTTAAGCAACGCTTGTTAAGATCTGTGGATGGGTGACCGTCCAATACATACCGAGTTTCCTCCTTACCTCGGAAAGCAAAATTATTATTCGAAGATCTTTGACAGTCTTTACGGTAGTCAAAAAGCATAGGCAATCGTAGTCAGCTGAATCCGGTTAGAATGGAAGCCGACCACCAAGATACTTGGGAAAACCCTACCTAGGTTAATTTACCTAGTACAAGCTTTAAAAGTACTGCGCAGTTGATCAATTTAGTTTTGGTTTCTTAGAGCGGCGCCGGAAAAATTGCCATGTCATCTAAGATCTTTAAAGTCGAGACATGTAATAATATTTGTCACTATACCTGGAAGTGTTGAAGGCTGTTTTTTTACCCGACTGCCGAAGGAGGGTAATGTGTTTATTAAGTCTGTTAATGATCCTGTTGATCTTGAAACAGAACTTATTCTGGTAAACACTTACGCAACTAATGAAAGTTGTGTATAGAAAAGTATAGTCTTAAAACTAAGAACTTGTATCGTTAAAATTTGAAGTGTCTGTTAATAACAATGATTCCTTCTCTTTTCCAGGTAAGCAAAACAAATCCAGTCGCCCAAAAGCCGCTGAACATACATAAGTATATAACGCTTTCAAATACAGAAGACAAAATAGAAACCGTACAGGTCGATAATCTTCAAGGCAGTAAGGCCAGCCACAATGATTTCATACACTCATTACGGTAATCAGGACACTGAGTCATCGCACTTGAGCGCAACAACCTACTTGTAAATCTAATTTTGATTATATTCATGGCCAAATGGTTCGGCGTGAAGTAGATTGGAGGCATTAGGATAGAACTGCAATTTTTACACAAAAGCAAATGCGGTGAGTGAAAGTGCTCTAAATTTTTCTCGCATATGGTTCGCCAAAGTATTTGGTAGTCTTACTACAGTTCCTGGGTATCGTATTATCTAGTTACTGGGTTGTGGAGCTCAGACAGGATAGGGAATGGTACTCAGCTAAATCCGGTTATGGTGCGTCCACACGACCACACTACACAGACTTATATTTTTTTATTATTATTAATATGCTCATTAATTTCTATAAACTTTTGTCTGTGCAACACAGCAGTACAGACAAATGTAAGTGTCAATTTATGTCAAGTCTGTGCAGTCTGTGTAGTGTGGACGCACCATCCATCTGGAAACCAGGCCTAACATAGTTGAAGTAATCTTCAAGTCAATGAAAACCTCCAATAAGAACTATTTCCAGGTTGGGTATGTTCTTAAATAAATTATTAATTAAAACATTTTTTTAAAACAAGCTTTTTCGTATTCTTCTCAGAAAACCCTTTCATTTGATACCCATATAATGGCAGTGCACAAAAAATAACTAGTCCGCCATCTTGGGCCGTCCGCCATATAGGATTTAGAATGACGTCACTAAGCTAACCATGCATTGTCATCCAAACTAAACGTGAATGCAAAATTTCATCTTAATCCGTGGAGGATAACTGCTTTAAAATTCAGTTGCAAGATTTGACCCGAACACACTTACATACATACATACATTGCAAGTTAAATAAAAGCTTGTAATAAGGCAGATTGATATGGTTTCGCCAAAGTCTACAAGATGCGGAAAAACAATAACATATAATAATTATAACATAAGATATAAGGTCCATGTTTATATTACCATGCCATTACAATGAACGCCCGATATAATCATTTGGTAGCTAAGGGCACTTGTGACACGCACGCACAACATAGCGTGCTCACTTTTCAACCTGCTCATGTAATATCGTTTAGTTGTCTGAAGCATTTTACCTGTGGTTTCTGTCCCACAGGAGCGAACTTTGGAAACCTTATTAATCCCTAAAGTAATTGAACAAAAAAGAGGGATATTTCCCCAAGGATATTAATATTTAGTTTTAGGACTGCTTCTTGTAGATCACAAAATATTTGTGCTCTATTATCTTAACCAATATTATAAAGAGGAAAGATTTTTTGTTTGTTTGTTTGTACCGAATGGACTCCAAAACTACTGGACCGATTTTAAAAATTCTTACACCTATGGAAAGCTACATTATTCCCGAGTAACATAGCTATAATTTACTTTAAAAAAATTAGAAAATTCTTATGAAAATTGCAATAACGTAACCCAAAGTAGCAACATTTTGCCTATAAAATTCATTCTTTGGCGTGCGCTGAGAAAACGATTGATGATACATAAAAATTATGTACTACATGATTAAAATACTCATCCTACAAAAAATATGCAAGAGAATATATCTAACTATCTTAGTTAAGTCACAATAGCAGCTTTTATGTTTTAAATTTTAATTAGTTTGCCGGTAGAAACTAAAGTTGTGTTTACATTCGTATTGTAGTATTAATTCTTGTTCAAATAAATAGTTTAATAAATTGCTAGGTAGGTAGCCAGTAGACGGGAGCGAAGCCGCGGGGGTCAGCTAGTGTGATATAAATCTGACTGCCTTGTTGCTGTTGGTATAGTGGTCGTACGCGATACTGCAGAACATGAGGTCCTAGGTTCGATTTCAGGGCGATCAAAAGGCTCATCCCATATTACATGGTATTTAAATACAATTGGCGAAATGAGAGGGGATCTGTAGGTACACCTCTGTGAAAACAGCCGTGATGTATGTTGTGTGATATAAATCTGATCTGCCAAGTTTCACAACACATAGCTAGCTCTGACGACATTGGCTAAAGCAAACAAACAAACTTTCGCAATTACAATATTGGTTTAAGCTCATATTTCACGCTAGTCCAATGTTGTCTTAAGGATTACGTAAATATGCAAGTCACTTCCACGGAATTGACAAGTCTGAACGCGTTTGCAAGGCTTATACACTAGAGTTTCAATAAGTTTGTTGAGTCAAGCTAAACGCCTGAGTGAACTGAATTATCTTCGTAATGAACATCTTTTACTTCGTTTGCAATATAACCTTTCAGAATTTGCATAGTTGACTAATTCCCGTCTAACTCCTTCACCAATATTCCATGTTTTACCAGCCGCTCCTCTCGCTTTGGCGTTCATTTTAAAAACTTATTGATTTACGAGCATAGGAGTGATTTACGCCCTCAATCAAACCTCCACAAATCAATCGTTTGAACGAATTGCTTGATATGTTAGGAATAATACGTTTCCATTGGGATTTGATTTAGTAACACTTCTTTTTAATATCTCACTTAAATGCCTATACAATATATACCATTCAATTTTGATTCGATACACATGCTGTGATTCTGCGTTTGACTCAAGTTCATTGTCAGACAGAATCTTTATTTTTATATCTTCAATATCCAACGTAACATACATATTATGGCTGTCTTACTATTTAATGGCGTGCCAGTTGCCACAATGGTGATCCACTGTTATTATGTTATTTGTTGTACCTATTATTTTGTACATTGTGTCAGTGTTGACTAACAAAGTTTAAACTATTTTTGAGTCTTGGATACTCGATCAAAGGTAATTTTATTCTGTTTCTATAAATATCAAACAGGATCTAACTTCCTCCATGCTTCCGTCTAATCGTTGCACGAGTAGACATCTAACATCCATCAATAAATTCTCCATTTATTTGTATTGCATGTTGTCCCTTGAATTATTCATCATGGCAGCTCCGGCTTCGCACCTCGTGGTGTTAACGATTGCCGATACGTTGGCAACTCTCTGTTCTTTGACAAAGTGGGGTGCTGGACCTTTTTTATTAGTTTGTGAGGAAGATGGGAGAATAGACCTTAAATAAATTATGAATATCTCAACACGTCTTTGCATTTGGGCATATGTGTAGTTTCTTCCATAACACGTGAAATGCCATAAAATTTGCAGATTCTCTACTTTTACATATTCAATGTAAATAAGTCACTTTAATTCTAGCAGCCTTTTTTGGCAAATCAAACATGCTTTTGCATGACATCCTTAATTACATTATTTGGGACCGATGCATTTTAAATCTACGGACCGATGTATTTATTGGAAACATGTTAAAACTTTGATGAAGGTGCGACAGGCGCATCGGTTTAACAAGTTTATTGCAAAAAATCCACATTGTACTGAGATTTGCTGTTAGTTAAAAGTTTTGTTCATATAAGACTGCAAATGCGCGCTGTTAAACTATCTATATTAACTTCACTAACGGCTCTTGCCTTGACTTAAGAGTTTTCTTCATAGGCTTCTATTGAAAGTTTTATTTCTGTTGTACTGTTTAAGTTATAAATATCATCAATTTCATGTTTTGATTCCTTCCCACCCTTAACTTCACCCGCAGTCTTCTCTCATTCCTTCCCTTCCAAAATTGATGATATATCGTAAACAATGCATAGAATCTAGGGCTCGACAGCATCAATATGCCCCCCTGCATCCCGTCAGTGATAGTGACAAATGACGTCACTCGGGACGCATTGTCATGGTATAAGTGACACAGGACACGATGCTACGCATTTTTTGTCCCACTGCTTTCAAATTCAATGGATCTTGTTCGGAAAATGATTTGGTAGTTTAGTAGCTGTTAAGTCCGTTTATTCCGTCTACTGTTACCGTCTAAGTATTGTTAAGCGGGAGTCCAAGGTTTTATGTTGACACAAATCAAAAGCTCGCGTGAAACGTATCGTGTAAACGGCTGTTTTATATGTTTACATACTTACATACATACTTTTTCCTGTTACTCTGCTCGTGTGGAAGTTATGGATCGGGCGCCTTTTCTTGTGGAAGTTTCTTTTTTATGACACATAATGTCATCGCAGCGTGTAGATATAAAATGTGTTATAGCTGATATATTGCAAGCCGCCATCAACTCCCTATAGTCAAAGAAAACACAGACAGACTTTTACTGTTTGTATAAAGTAATGCATGATGTTCCCCTGCATCTAATGCCAGGTGATAGTGACAAATGATGCCAAGACAGGGACGGTATACGTGACACCAAACACGGTGGCACACTCTTTTTCTAAATACCTTTTAAATATGTAGATCTCGTGTATATAACTTTCGTTGCTCTATGAATTTCTAATGAAATATGTTAGAATATTAGTTAATTTGAACTTCCAAGTAAAACCACTTTATATCGCTTTTAATATCACAAAATATTTCAATGTGTTCACATATGCATAAGGACTCAAGTAAAGCATGACTGCACGCGTGTGATAAGCTCCTTATAAAATTATAAGCTATTTATGAGTTTGACGAACGTCAAAGGCAACAAGAAATAAAAACAAACAACTCAATGGTTGTTCATTAGAAATTACCAGAACACTGCAGTATTTACTCCGATACACTACAGTTAAGTGTTCTAGAGAACAGAATTAGATATTTCTTATGAAACTTAATTATATAATTTATAAACAACGTGAGGATATTTCCCTGTAAAAAGAACTTAACATCGCCACAAGGAGAGCTCTTGTACAAATATACATACTTAGTAAAGAAAGGTATGATGAATCTCTCCGAGAGCAGCCACTATCAAGCGAATCCGTCCAACTCGCCGTCTGCCTAGTTCATAAAGCTTCCGAGTTCCTTTGGGATTATTAGATAGTTTCGCAAGCTGTATTAAGTTTTAATGGCATTGACTTTGAGTTTTGTTTTGCTTGATTATCACTGTGCTCAGTTCCTGGATCTGCTTTCATTAGTGCACGATCCGTAGCTTCTTTTTTATTATTATCCTTATTACTCTGGTAATAAACTGCATCTCGTTGATTCGTTGGTCTAGTGGTCGCAAGCGGTACTGCTGGGCATGAGGGTTCGATTCCCTGGTCGCAAAAAGTGTTATTGGGTTATTCCACCTCGAATTTCTCAATAGCAGCCCAGGTTTTGTGCCCGGTTGCTAGCAATAGGTTCGCCCCCTATTACATGGGACTTAATCATAACTGGAAAAATATAGGTGTGCTATAAATGAACTTTAGTCTACCCTTTTTTTTGGTTTTGGAATCATCCAATGACTTCTCCCGCTCTGGGTGAAGCGGGAGGGCGTGTCAGACTTTTACTGACTAAAACCCAACCGTGTTCCTTCAGTTGCTTGTGCCAAGGCCGCGGTAACTCTCTTTAAAATTTATCCGCGACCTAGATAGACATCGGCACTAGTGGACCCCGTCAGTTTTTGCTGACATCTCTTTGAGGCGCGCGTGGAACACTACGCGCCATCGACTCGGGCCTGATTATTCAGACGCGATGTTATGTAAACTGCATTTCTCCCCCTATAAACCAAGTCATAAAAATGATAGCCTCAAGTGAATTAATAATATCATTATCTTGGCTCTCTGAGACTGCACGGCGACAATCTTTTATAATTAAACCGTAGAAACTTTCATATTACCCGTTAATTACTTCCACGCCGATATACACTTTCGAGAAGATTGTAGCGTGTCTGCTCATCCCGCACAAGTTGTAATAACCATCTACGTGAGCGGCACTGCTTATTACTTGGTTCGCAACTTGTCATTATGCACTATGTTGCTTTAATATATAATTCTTAGAAACTGAAGACAGGCTGGAATAGTCCGTAATGTATAAAGATGCTGAGTAAATATGACTAGCCACACAGAAAGCTGATACTTTGACTAAGGTTTGCGTTGCGGTCACAGACAACCTTCTATAAATTGTTTGTAAATTCAGTAGTAGATTATTTAGAAGTTAATCCATTGCCAAAGTAAAGCTACTCTTAATTGGTTCTTTGATCATTACTTGTGTATCCTTCTGCACTTCAATCTCTCAGCAATTCTCTACATTACATTATACATACCTGGCTTTTCTGAAAAACATCACAAGTAACATACTCACTCAACTTATACTTATTCCATTAAACCAAACCATATCACATTCTTCATTTTTACCCCTAAATTCTACCAAAAAGAATACGTCGAAAATCAAAATAATTTCCGCCGGCCTAATTTTAATCCGTCCTACGGCTGGGGATTTAGTAGGTTGCAAGCCTTAAGCCGATTGTGGTGGCATTATATAATGAGAAGCGATCGTATTACCGCTCCACCGGACTCCGGAGTATCAAGAAGTATACGAAGATATAAATGGAAGTATGCATGTATGTAGTCAGCTGCTTTTGTTGTCAGAAACTCCGATTGAAAATACAATGGGAAAACTGAAGTCTATTGTCGGTCGGCTTTGAGTGCTTGTTGTTGTCGTTCCTGTATGGTTTCAGGAACCGGTGAATTGTGTGCTTTTCGTTTTATGATTTCTTCAGCACTAGACCACTTTTCAGACATGTATGGACGTATAAATGACCCAAAAGAACCATGTTAGGACCGTAGCTGGTGGCGTTCTGTGGTTTCTGCCTTATTCCCATGGCAAGAAGAACTGAGTTTATGTGTGAGAGTTTGCATTGTAGGCCAATCTATAACTGCTCTAGAGCTCGCACTGCTTTGGCTGTTAAAAAAAACTACGTATAAAACGAAATTTGCAGGAAAGCATCATATACAATGCATTGTTTTCTTTGTAATGTTTTACTTTGCTGCATAAAAAACAACATTACAATGTTTTTGTTTTCTATTCTTTCTGTTCGCTATTACATCATCGATAAAAGTGCATTCTCAAAGAATGTACGTTTAATATCTGCTCTAATTTCGGACACGTTCTATCATCGGTGCTTTTGCATTTATTGCGAATTATGTTTACGTTTATCTTTATTGACGTGAACGTGTGTTATGTGTTTTCTTACTAGTTTAACTTCTTGTCTAAAATTATTTACATTCGTCAAATTTTGCCTTTTAATTTTTAGCTTTATTCTAGCTGATCAAAATCAGCGGTAATCCAGACCTCGAGTCATTATCAATTAAAGTACAATGCATCCTCTTCTTTCCTCCACGAGTTCAATCATGTGCATTACAAATTGCTTTATTCAACCTAGCAACTGATTCGATTACAGCACAAAACGAAACGCACTAGATTCTTATCAGAGCGCGTTGTAGCAATCAACAAGGATTGAGAACATGGTTAAATACCATGTTCAAAGACAATACACTCACTTTATGGGCTATTGTTGTTCTGGCAGCCATTGAAACGATAACAGGAACGTTTACTGATTACAGTTAAAAGTTATATGATTATGTAACACGGTTTTTACACTCAGCACTAGAAACTTCGTTGGAGGACTATCTTGAAGTCTAATCAAGCTTTTGAAGTTTTGTTTGTATGGAAGTCTGTTATAAAGACCAATGTCGGTCGTTTACCCTCGTTGGTTGAATATAATTAATTTAAATGCGGCCTGTTTACGAAACTAATAAAAAAGGCAAAGAACGTAATCTTACGATCTTAATAACATAATTTCAATATAAGTTGATCCAATATTATATGACCATATACCACATATTATTTGATGTGTATCAAATTAAATAAGCTGTCAAATAAAAAACGCCCATCATAAAACTTGCCAAGAAGAAAACTGATCCTCGCAAACGGTGCATTAATCCTCAAATCGTTTGTTTATTTATAACTGCATTTTGCGGTTTGTTGCTGTGCAGATGATGACGTCACCGAGTTCATGCGCACGCGCAAGGCGCTGACAACGCACGAGAATTGTAACATGTGTGGTGAATCGCGAACCTACGTACATACGTCGGCTACGTCAACATTCGCACGAATGTGATTAAGTTGCTGATTTTGTAAATTGTTGGACTTTAACCTTGTTTGCAGGTGAATCAGTTTTGTATGCACAAAGCCTACATCATCAGCCTACGGCATCATATTTTATACCTATCAACCACAATTCATGTGACCTTTTATCTTTCCGTCAACATTTTTTTTTAGTGTAACTCATAGATATAACTACATATTGGTCAAATAAAGTCCCTGCCGCGTCTGTTTGCGATAAACTCAAAAACTACTGTACGGATTTTCATGCGTTTTTCACCATCAGACAGCACTCTGTCTGTTGGTGAAAACCTCATGAAAAGCCGTTACACCTAAAGGTTTATCCACACATATTAGGGCCGTGCCAGAGACTTGGACGGACCGTGCCCCGTCAGGGTCTCAAAAAAATACACAATCCAAAGATTGTACCTACTACTCCCAGTTTTATATCTTGATTTCTTCAGATGCTCATTCAGGCTACCTATATGTCCCACTAAGCCTGCCTCACGCTCTATTTTATCGTCATTTTCTTGTCCTTATCCCAATGTATTTGTGGTGAGTGCACAGTATCATCTTCTTCCATAGTCTTCTCTTTTAGTGTCTCAGTAGTCATCCGCTTTTCAGACATATAAACGCTTTTGTATTGGAAGGTATAGTTGCCGTAACGAGCATGTCAAATTCACAATAGTTCTCAACTAATAATATACTCGTCGTAACTTTATCGCCCGCAAGCCACGTAACCTATTTCACTGGAAGATTGACTGCTTGCATGAAATGGCACACTTCTGTGGCACTTTCCGTCACTTTGTAACAATATGAGCTGCCTATATAGATGTAGGTAGGTTACGGGAAATGCAGCGGGAAACGTTTTGTAAACCTATATGAACCTACAATATAGATGGAGCAGGATATTACCGTCAGCGCGGCGAATCCGCGGGGATACGGTATCTAACCATTTTTGTTATATCTTGAATTTTATGGACTCCTTTGCGGTCGTCTCGTTTGAAACTGTTGGTTCAAAGCTTTATCTGTTCTCGTTGGTTCTCGACTTCTCATTATTGGTCTACTCAAATGAAACTTAAAAAAAACCTGATAAAATACTTTCATTATGCGCTCTTTCTCTCTCTGGGACGAATTACTCTGATCGTTTATAACATCCGATAAAAGGCGGCCACGTGTTAAATCTTTTGCATGTAGATATTAATCATCGTTTGTACACGTCTGCCCTACTGCAACAAACATCAGTCTCCTATTATCATCGAATCCATCTTCCAAGTCGTTCACCTTTGCATCGTTACGTCACACGCTTATGTAAGCATGTTCGTTGATAACTTCATAGCTGATTAATGATTATATAGTTTATATAATGTTATGATAACGTGCAGCTCCATTCGTTCTGCTCCGGGTATCGCGTATCGCGATATGTGCATTCGACACCCTTTTCATTTTGTTCCGTACGTCATTAAAAACATGTTTCGTGTACAAGCGTGGACAGTGTCGGTTACACAGTTTTTTATTTCGCTGTATTGGTTTATGATATCAAATTTTAATACGGTTTGACCCGAACGACGTTCGGCTTCTATTTTCATATAAGAGCTAGTGTAGCTCAGAATATTTCCAATAAACTGCTATAGCGCCTTGGGAAATCATACAGTTCTATTGAACGGATGCTTTTAAAAATAAAAGCAAAAACCAGCAAACATTGCCCAGCGTATTATTTCCCTGAATGATTTTCCTCCGAGGCTCCATTACAAAGTTCTCGATTAAACCTATCAAATGCTCCACTTTTTTTACACTCCTCCAATTGTATGACGTCACTCAATTTCCAGTGCATTTATCGATATAGTGTAATGGTTTCTTTCTGCGCTTTCCGAGAAAAGGACTGTAAAAGAAACTGACATTCGAAGCGTTCGAATGAATCTCGTGAGTTCACGCGTGGGTGTGATTCGTCGTAGTACTTACCTCGTTGACACTGCTTCGTAAAATGTGCGAAAATTGAGGAGTCACCTTCCAGCGAAATGAGACGGGTATCCTAATTGGGTACACACATTTGCCGTATTCCCTGGAACACATGTAGCGATCGCAATTAGTTTTCTAACTAAACCATTCACCAATATATTCCAGAAGCGAATAACGCGTAGGATTCATGGTAATATTGATGCGAAGCGAATATTTGCATCCAATAAACGCCTCACAATTCGACGAAACGATGTAACACAAACCACTTATTGAACCTTCATAATTTGCATTCCGAAATATGATTATCAGAGTAGGTACCATCAGCATTATTATTATGAATAAGCTAGGTATTCATTCTAGTGAATACCATGTTTAAATTTTGAATGCTCTAAATTCAAAATGGCTTTATACTATTTACTAGAATGAATACTATTATAATTTTGAATTTACAATGCATAGTATTATAATGAACAATTCGGTAGTTTACATTTTCGCACATGATTGTACTATTAACGTCATTCATGTGATTAATTTCATTGAATGTGTATTACAATAACGGTTTCCAGGTTTGTTTGTTTGATCTGTTCTCGGAAAATGGACTTCGAATAGTCTGCTGAACGGACTATATTGATTTATAGTAACAGATATTGCTTTTATGAAGTTTTCGAGCAGCAGTATGTTATGCGCTTTGTACGAAATCCGTTTTATTTGTTTTCTGATATTGTCATCAGTTCTTTCGATTTTAGCGCAGCGCTTACGTAAGAAAATAACGTATTGTTATTTGGCGAACGTAGTATTTAATCAGATGTATACATTGCATTGAATCACGATTTATACAATACATAATAACATCACGCGTGTACTTCCGAAGGGTTAGACAGAGGGGCACCTAGAGTACACTCTCAATTTGGCACTTATATTTTTAAGTCACATGTAATAAAAGGCGAGCTTGATGTCATCAATCGGGTACAAATCCAGAGTTTCAAACCCCATGCTGCTACTGTGGAATTTCCAATGAAATGTAATAACCCCATAACTTCACCCGACCTGGGAATCCAACTAGCAGAAATACCAACGAGGCAGTCATACAATACGTTGGTGACAATTAATTTCAATAAACCTTGCAGAACTCAACATCACCCAATCCATTCTCCATTTTGCTCCGACTTACGAATATGTTCGCAATCTCAAACACATCGCACATATTATATGAATTTATTAATGTATTTATTACTTATGTAAATATTGTAAAACAGTTTTTTTTTTTAAGAGTAAGTATGGAGTTTCTTGTGCGTTCTTCTAGGAATAAATTTTTATAACTTGTAAATTTTAATTGTGTAACGTTCAAAAGTGCCGCTAGTTGAAATAAATATATTTGATTTTGAAGCACTAATAGTCGTACCGTGAATTATGATAGAAACCCTCGCCCGGCCATTGCGCAATTTACATTGAACAAGTCGAATAAACACGTTCGGACATAACTCGCCCTGTATAAGGTATTGAATGCGACAAACGTATGGTCGCCATGTTGTCTGGTTGTTTTGGCCACCCGCTGGAATGTTAGTGTAGGCTGGAAACTTTTCAGGAATATGTGGAGACTTGATGGTGCTTAATTAACTTTATGCTATTAAAACAGAAGATCTAATCCTATTAGTGAATGAAAGTAGTTTGAAGGCAAGGGATTTAAATGAAGTGATTATGCCAGGTCACCTTGATGATTAAGGCAGCAACTATTATAGATTTTATGACAAATACAAAAAGATGGTGATAAAAAAAGTTTTGGGAGAGACCTTACTAAATGCAACTATGGACTAAAGTCCCCCAGGACCAACTCATCATCGTCCTTTTGATGTTTTCACTGCTGGGACACAGGCCCCCTCTCTGTAAGAGGGAGTGCGCCGTGATCCACCACGCGGGCCCAGTGCGGGTTGATGGATGTCACGTCTTCTAATTTTTGGTTCTAGGACATTCATATCAACTGCTTTCTTAGAATGATCTATATGATTGCATGGAAATGTCCTGATTCTCTTGCAATAAGATATGACAGTTACATAGCGTGAGTAACAAAGCATATTACCGATGGTTCATATCTAGAACTTATATAAATGCTAATAAGCCACGCGATGTGGTTTTGATGACGTCACGATGTGCAATTTTGTGAATGTGTATGTCGTTGTAAAGGTACTACCCTCCGTGTTAGGGTGGCAAATGTTAAGTAAAAAAAATCGTTGGTCGTTGGTCTAATCGTCGCATGCGTTACTACAGAGCATGAGGTCTTGGTGATTTCCACAAGCCCTGAAGATTAGTACATTTAACTCAATGGCCCTGAAGCTGGATTTGTGCCCGATTGATGGCAAAAGACGGACCCCTTGTTACATGGGACCTAACATACCTGGCGAAATGTGGGTGCCCCTCTGCCTTCCCTTTCGGGGAATACAGGCGTTGTTATGTTGTATAAAATTGTTTATAATAATAAATAATCGTTGACGCAGAAAATGTTAGCATATTTAAAAATATGGCTACACAAGATGAAAATCTGGCTTGGAGCCGAAATCACGACAATCGGAAGATGCAAAGTGCAAACTTTCATTTGACTGTTCAGAAGCCGGCAAAATGCCAACAGGAAGAATTAAGCTCAGGAAACGTGGAAACGTTAAGAAGATGATTCCAGAATGTACCGCTAAACCTTTTGAGAAAATTCATACCTTTTATTACAACTTCTCTGAAATGAATTTAGTAATTCGCAGGATCAGTGTTGCCGTGAACTAATGAAGTTAGGATTTATTTAATTTCATAATTCTGCTCGCGGCTTGGCCCGCGTGAAAACTGAAAAGTGTTTAATCATCAGCAGTGGGAACATTATACCTTGCTGATCCTATGTCCTAATTTTTTTATAACTTATTGTATTTTGGAGTCGTTTGTTTTACTCTAGACGCTTTTACGTTGCACATATATGTAGTTTTCCAACAAGAATGATGTAACCAAATAAGTATTGATGGAAAAGAGTGCCCGTGGCGTTTCTTCCCCATAGAGACCTAATGATGCTTGCGAATGTGCAACTATATTCATTTTTTTTTTGTTTGACAATTCATAAGTATCTTTAAATAGTTTAATTGAAGTATTTTTTTTTGTTTTGTATTGATTTAATCCTGGTTCTGGTATATGCCAAGTTTCATCCAAATCCATTCAGCCGTTAAGACTTGAAAAGATAACTGACGTTACAGAGTACAGAGTTAGTTACCTTCGTATTTTTGAACTTTTCTTTATACAAAATTATTGATATAATAAATAAATACTTTACTGAAGCACAGTGTAAAAATGATGGATTGCTTCGTCACTTTTCTACAATCTTCAGTTGTTTTTCTTTCAGCTAAGTAGCCCAAACTCTTGAAACTGGATTGAGATTAATCTCGTAAACTTTGCGGCGGCTGGTCGGTACTGATTTCAGATGGATGTTGAAGGACTTCTCAGTATCGTTTTATTTATTATTTATAAGCTCGTGTTTGAGCACTATCTCACCTGATGGAAAGCGATGATTTGGTCGACAGTGAAGCACGCTGGCCTAGAAATAACTTATTCACTCTTGACTTAAAGACTTATCTTTAAGTCAAGTACGCCTTATTTATCTATGTTCTTAATTACTTACCACGACGACCTTTTTGACTTACAACGACGGTAGAGGAATTGAATATTAATATATGTTGTCGTAGGTCAAGATTAGTTGCCTGTATACATGATAATTATGCGTTATTTATTTCTTAATCGTATTCAAGAATAACTTACGCGCGGTTATACATATATGGAATATCCGCATATCAATGAAGTGAGAAGTTTTGACCAATGGCGTAGCAAGTCATACAGGTTACAAAATTTCCCTGGGGCCTCTTTTTACCCGACTGCAGCAAAGACCAAAAGACGTCATGTTAATTTTGGATCTCACAAATCAGGCAATCTGACGTCAGTCTTGCCATGGGGTATCGTGTTACCCAGTTACTGGGTTGTGGAGGAAGGTTCCACAGACAAGCTTGGTAGTCAGCTGCATCCGGTTAGAATGGACATGGTACGGAAAATTTATTGATAGATCAAAATATAAAGGTTGAACTACCAATCATGCTCCATCTGCTAATAAGGCATACAAACATGTTTCAGAATGTGGGGCAATAACTCGACTGCAGTCACGTGGTGTGCATTGTGCTGCAGCATTGGTAACCCGACTCCTGCTCACAAGTGCGGCTATTGTTGCCCGCGGTCGCCGGATCGAATGGCCGATACTCCGGTACTCTGGCGATACGAAACGAGCGCCATGCCGCCATGTATTGGCCGAAAGAGATACTATCGCGTTATCTGATTTATAGGGAACTGCGTGGGGTGCGTTTTGCGTGCCGCGGGTGTCTTTTTTTATTTTGAGGATAATGCTTGTGAATTTTTTCTGAAGAAATTTTTCAAGCTTTATTGGTGTAAAATTGAGAAAAATACGAGTGATGTTGTCGGGTTGATATTGCATGACCATTTGGTTCTCGACAACATCTGCAAAACTGATTTTTAAACTGAAATCAGGAAATTATTTCCTTATATTATACCGGTTATTTCTGGTTTCTGTTCTTTAGGTGTCGTGTTTTCAATAACCTCGTTATCTTCACCAACATGCCCTCTATATTTTTTTATTATAATTGTTGTGATGGTAAGTGATAATGTGGTCGACGATGAGGCACGCTTGGCTAGAAGTAACCTATCCACTCTTGACTATCAACATCCCCAAATTATCGTGAGAATAAGTTATAGAATCAGAGCATACGCTTATGGTAGCACAGATTCCGAGCTATTTGCACGATATATTCGCGATAAAGCGTAGTATAGAAGACTAAACGGTTCTCACGGCACAACTCAATGCCACTGCGGGACAACTCAATGCCACTGTTTGTGGAGTGGCGCTGGTTTTATTGTGATTTTATACGGAGTACATTACTTACTCTTTTGATCAGTAATGCGATGGGTACTCAGACATTATGACGTATGTATTCCTCGATGGGTTGGGCAGAGATGCATCTAAAATTCACCCTCATTTACCTTGTTATATTTTAAGTCCAATGCTAAATGGGACGAGCCTACTGCCATCAAGTTGCCACAAGTCCAGACTCTGGACTAATTCAAATGGAAAAACCCAATAACACTGGTCGACCCGGGCACCGAACCCAGCATGATGGTCAGTAGTACGGTCGCTTGCGGCCACTAGACCAACGACACAGTTAAACAGATGAATCAAAGCCCAATATTAAAAAGTTTTTTTTTTTTAATACCTCGACACATTGTTATTTAATGCTATATAATGTATCTAGTACCACCTCTAGTAACCTACGTAGACACGCTTCGAATAGATTACCGACACGATATCTTGTGATAACCGCCCGATTCAAACAGTAAAATGCCCATAACTTTTCGAACATCTGAACCACTTTCGTCAAACAAAGCTAAGAACACTCTCGCGATTAAGTCAATTTCCAAAAAAAAAAACGGAATCAAAATCGGTTCATCCGTTTAGGAGCTATGATGCGACAGACAGATACACTAACACGTACGTCATACGTCAAAATTACACCCCTTTTTTCCGTCGGGTGTTGAAAATAGACGTATCCCACAGATAGGAAGTTTAAGGCTGTCGACATTTGTATGTTTGATGCTCCAAGTCTTATCTGGTAATTGAATTAATCTTCTCTGGTAATAGTTTAAATTATGTACTTGAAGCAACAAGTCACTGTTAAGAATGGTTGGTTCATCTATCACTTTTACCTACCTTCCTAAGACTCCCTTTCAGATTATCATGCGTATAGTTATTTCGGCTTTTCTTCCATTCCAGACAACGTATTTTCTTTCTTTGCTTACTTAGGTCGAAGCATCTTACAATCTGTGGCATTTTATAGTCTAAAATCCCACCGCTTCAATCTATAGGTGGCCAATTTATGTGTTTTCACCTGCAGCCTAATTGTGTAAGTGAATTCGACAAGGCAAATGGTTTGACTGCCATCAATAAATCACATGCGAGATGAAAGACGCTATGTGGATTTCCGTCCTTTGCCTTGCCGAATTCACTTCAATTAGGCTGCTGGTAACCCACAGATTGTGGTTAACTGAAAACTGACAAACATTTTTTTTACTATTTTCTACTTCACTTTCTTTCAAATGACTTTGGATTCACTTGAAAAACATATAGATATATCTGGGGTTTATCTATATCTATACTTTTATACTAGTATTATAAAGACGAAAGATTTGCATTTTTGTATACAGTAACGAATAAACTTAAAAGATACTGAACCGATTTCAAATTTATCATATATCAATCTATTCTACTATCAAGTACCATTCATGAAAATTTGGTTTTATCAAAAAAACACATACGTGCAAATTTCAGCGGTGGGATCTTGTACTATGATAACTTTAGGTAACTTTTCCAGGATTTTCCCGCGACCTTCGTTTTGTGATGTGGAGGTTACGGAGTTCTTAAATATGGATGTTATAGGCCGCTCCGTCTTAAGCCGAACTAAAACAAAGGATATGTGTGACGCAGTGTTGCCTGGCTTTTTGTGTTTTTCTTTGCAGGTTTATGTATTGTTTTGGCTCTGAATATGTATGTGTAGCTATTGTAGTATTATTAGTTGATGCAAAATACGCAATAGGTACCTGGCTTTGCTCTCCGTGTATTCTTTTTCAAATACTTTCCCATTGTTCTCTTTATTGTCACTAGTATCTTGTCATAAGTTCCTAAAATAGATTCTTCACACATAATTTATTAGTGGATTTCTAGCTTATGTATAAAGGTGACCATCGTCGCATCCTCAGGGATTCATCGAGCTTACTCTTAAGTGTCGTAACTTAAACCAGTCCTAAACTTAACTACTTGCTCATGCTGTAAACTATTAGTCTTGCAATTTAGCAGTCTATTAACAATGTTCTAACCCAAAAAGGCAACGTCTTTTCTACAAATGACAACTTTAAGAACGAAACGAATCTACTTAGCTCTGAAAAACAACAAAACTATATGTGTATGTATATACAAGCTGAAGTATTATTGAGGAAACACCAGCAAATAAACTGATCTCCAAGTCTTCTTTTTCTTTTCATGACGAGGTTTTTTACATTTTTAATCACCTTGTTTGAGCAGCGTTAGAAGAATTGATCAGATCTTCTAGGGTGCAGGTAAACGAATCTTTTTGTGACACTCCAGCAAATGGGACTTGGTTTGAACAGGAGCACCGTATTCCCACTCACATTGTCAAATTAGACTTTACAAACAGTTCCACTGTAGTTACAAAATTAAAGCTTCCCACACAACAAAGCAATCGATATTTACAAATGGCGGTACGTCTTTATACTTTTAGTCGCGTGCTGGTATGCTTCACGCCTCCATACTCGCGTCTAATTAACTTATCAATTAGCATATTGAATTGATAATTGCGCTTATCTATTTGTGTTATCTAGTGCGGTCGCTAGGCTAGCGGGCTGGGTGAGGTGCTTTAGGTTTTAGCGGTGCTAGTGTTAGCATGTCAATTCTTGACTTGACAATTTATGACTAGCTTAACGCAAAATTAATTCTATCTATTGTTTAGGTAAACCCCGGTCGGCACTCCCTTCAATCTCTAACATCAGAAACACTACATGCTCACTTCACCTAAGTTTTTACTTTGAGATGTTTTTTACAGAATAGACCGACAGGTCTTCTGATCATCTATGCCATCGTCTGCTCTCTTATCCATTTGTGCTTATGTCAATCTAAGTTCATCCTGTACAGGTTGGATTTACTAAGTATGAACAAGCAAATATTAATAATTTCTAAAACGCCACCCAATTTTTTTTTTCATACTGTTTAAGCTACATAATTTATCTAGCAGTAGACACCTTCGATCAACAATCTGTCGAATACGTAATTATATAATTACGTAATTATTAATTACGACACGATATCTTGCGAAAATAATCCCCGGCACGTAAGTTGGCAAGAGTCGTTAGATGCGCAGAAGTTGTTTTTACCCGACTGCCGAAGGAGGGTAATGTGCGCGGGGAACGTTTAGGACAGTTCCGAGCGCGCGATTGGTTGGTCAGTTGACACAAGGGTCCACGTTCCGTACGCTCTATATGGTGGTTGGTCAGATCGCGGAATATGCGCGAACCTACCCCCACTACGCCAAAACCTTGCCAACTTACGTGCCGGGCACTAAACCCCGATTCTAACAATAAAACGCCCATAGCTTTTGAACGGCTGAACAGTTTTTATCAAACATAGCTAAGAACACTCCCGATAATGTCACCTTTCAAACAATACACTAATTCAAAATTGGTTTATCCGTTTAGGATCTATAATGTCACAGATAAACACAAACACACAGGTACACACGTCAAACTTATAACACCCCTCTTTTTATGTCGGGGGTTAAAATATGTCAAGAACTATGTTGTTGATCAACGAAATGACAACATACAAATTTCTAATAGGCTTAGCACTAATTGCCAATTATGCCGCATCAACCGGATTACCTACTGTTTGGTTTTCGATTATTCAAAAAGTATATTTTACCATAATTTTTTCTTTATGGTCTCACCATCATCGTCTTGTCCTTATTACTTACTTCGTGTGCAGCGCCAACCCGCGCCGGGCCCGCGTGGTGGATTTCGGCCCATTCCCTCTCACAGAGAGGAGGCCTGTGTCCCAGCAGCATTAATAGGCTGATGATGTGTGTGTGTGTGCAGCGCCGTATTCTGTGATGCATCTCTCTCGTCTCCTTTTTTGTAGGCACATCACCTCTCACACTATATATCCATCTATTAAATTTTCCTGTTGGTATATTTTTTCTTCTTTCTTTCTCGCTACTAATACAGCCACACCACATCAAGTTTCCTCGCCGGTGATTGTATAAACTGTTTAAACAAATTATTGAATACCTGCAATAAAAAGGTTGTACGTCTATACTAGTGAAATTCTTTGGGGAGTTCTGTCACCAAAGCTAAGTAACATATTTAGAGATAAACTTCTTTTTTACCCGACTGCCGAAGGAGGGTAATGTGTTTATCAGTCTATGTATGTAAGTATGTATGTATGTTTGTTCCTGTGTTGCGTTCTAGAGACCAAACGCGTTGGCCGATTTTGATGATTCTTACGTCAATCGATTCGTCTTAATCCTGCGAGTGTCACTGGCTACATTAAAATTGGAAAATACAAAAATGGCGGATTTTGGGCGCCATTTTGTGGGGGATTTTTTTTTTCTTTTTACCCATCATGTGGGGTATAAGGATTTTAAGAGGCGATTTCAAAATTATATAACACTTATATGTTTAAATGTACCTAATTCTAAAAAAAAATTACGTTGAAAATAAAAGTTGTAAATTAAAAAAGTTAATTAAAAAAATCAAAAACCCCGACTGCTTAAAAATCAAACTAAAAAGACGTAAACAAGAAGAAAATCATACTGTGCAGTCGGAGGATACATCTGGTTTTTCTCCGCCAGCTCGCGAATATGTATCCTCCGACTGCACAGTATGATTTTCTTCTTGTTTACGTCTTTTTAGTTTGCTTTTTAAGCAGTCGGGTTTTTTGATTTTTTTAATTAACTTTTTTTTCTATATTCATAATTGGATCGGAGACTACTATTTCCTATTACTTAATATTATGAAATACGAATATCTTTTTGTTATGTCATTTTGTATGACATTGATCTTTGACATATTGTATGCTATGTTTTGATTTCCATGAAGCTACTTATAAAAGGTTATAAATTCTGCTACGATATCAAATATGTATTATATCATCAAAAAAACAACTGTAAACGCATCTCTATCAAGTCTCGGTTTTATACATTACGACCAGCTCAATGCAAAAGGATCCGTTTATCGATACCGATAGCGTTGAATCGATAATAGTTATCGAATCGAATACAGATGTTCTCTTTGTCTCGTTGATAGTGTCATCCGATCCGTCTGTCTGTCTGATATAATTGTACCGAGAGCGATACCGACTTTTATCTGACGTTTCTCTGTATTGTATAATGGGATGTTCCTGGGATTTGAAGTCCTTTTAGCCGTCTTGTACATTGATTTATCCTTCATTTGTTGTACTGAGAAGAAATTGCTAATTGACATTGATATATTTGGCAGTCCATTAATGAATAAATCTCTTAATACTTGAAACATCTCAAGTGACGTTCTCGATGAGTTTACCCAAGCATTGAGTGATATCGAATTAATTCATTTGCAGCGAATTTTAATGAGTGTTGTGTAACCGATAGCAAACGACCTGCGCACTCCAGCGTTGATTGCGAACTTAATTTTATTTATTCGTGAGTGGATTCATGCATATTCAGATAGTGTTCAGGGATTGGCGTTTACACAAAGAGAAACAGGAAGCCTATTCCACACAATGTCTGAAGCCTAGAAAACATGATAAAGCAATCATTTGCGAATGCAGCACGTAATTGAACCATTTTGGAACTTTTTACGAAAATCTCTGAAGCGAACTGCTTACCAGATTCTAAATCCAAATTATTTATAGAAAATTTAAAATCAGAATATTCGAAGCAATTTCGATATTGATTGTCTTTTGTTTTAGCATCTTCTTTCCCCTTCTTGAATGTACTGGGTAGTGGGTCCTCTATCGTCATAAACTTTGCCGTGGTTCCCCGGATTCTCAGTGACGTTACAGCATACACTACAATTTGGAAGCGCGTCGTAAAACACTGTCGTATATTTGTACCACATTTTCATATAGATCGGTTGCACGTTTTCCTTTTATTACGTACGGTGTCGCAGTATTTTCCGATTTTTCTTTCTGTATGGGCTGATTTGCTATTGGTACGTTACCACAAAAAGTACTACCTTCCAAGTAGTTCAAATACCTGTTATTAACCCCTAAAATAATTAATGAATCTTATATAATAACAGTATGTAGAAACAATCTAGATTTTCTTCTAGATTTCAGCGTCTATGACCGCCCTTGGCTTTCCAAGTTCAATGTACAATGTACACTCCCTCCCGTAATCTGCGAACAAACTATTACATAGTATTCTTGCCAACGTAAATAAACAAGAAGGAACGTGCATACAATAAAAAACAGGTGTTATCGGTTGGTTCTAGTCTATGTATATGCCGTGGCAAAGTTCTCTTGCTTTGTAAACTTTTACGTCGTGCTGGCCAGCAGAAAATGGTTCTGGCAGTTTTCATATTACGAACAAGTTTAATATGTTTTAGAAATAAAAAAGAAAATAAAAGAAAAATTGTTTATTCATAGAATAATTTTGTTAGACCGTCCCATTGATTGTAGCTGTAAAGTCGGTTTGAAATAAGATATTGTACGAGGTTTCTGCGTGGTTTAAATATGTAAAATAAAATAGGTCACTTACTAGAAGTTTAATGAATTACAGATCACTCTTTCAAACTACTAATCTCGTTTCATTTCCTTCCAAGATATTGTTGACATTTTTACATCGTTCACACTGGCTATCTAGCCAAGGTTGCAAACTGCATTTAAAAACTTTTACTTTGCATCATCCTGACCTACTTCACTTATCTTTCACGTGAACATGTAGGATACCATTACAAACATGACGTTCGCTATCAAAATCATGTTTATTTACAATGTTAGTTAAATTCGGTCCAGCACGTGATTATATTTACTGCGTCTTTCCTTGAAACTCCCACCATTATCAAAACAAGAAAATTAATGTTTATGAGGCATTAAACTAAAGATATAACTTTTGAGAGGAATCCGTTTTATTTGACACAAGAAATATTACAGTTAGGCTATTATACCGCATATGCGGCTTTGATACCGCAAACAAGTCTTTGTTTTTCCTTTGGCCTATGAGGCCCATCTAAGTAGGTGGTACTAGTAAAAAGGCAGTGGCATGTGTCTTTACATCAGTATAATTAATTAGAAAACAAAATTAGTTTAAAACAAAGAATACGCGAAAAGTAAAGCTTTAGCCACATATTATGATCAAAAAATATACTTCGTGGTATTAACTCGGAAAAACCAGGTATAAAGTAAGCTTCCAGGCCGTGTGCGGTTGAGATATGAATTCGCTCTTATTTATAGAATCTATTCAGCAAACGCAACCTATTGAGTGCACCTACAGATTGCACGTTTGTCCCTAAGGTCTAGTTTTCACTTTTTTGCATTCAGTCTTCACCTACATTTTTCGTTAAATTGCCGGACACCTCGTCAAAGCAAAATGATTCGGACTTTGTCGGTTTTATTCGTAGCTGTACGCACTATTAGATCAATGGTCGGGATTTTGAGAATGTTGGCACGTATTTTCCCGTAATGCTCTATTTCGCGGGCAAACCTATCCAAATTGCTGTGCTGGTCATTCAGATAATCTCACAATTACACCGAAAATTGGCTGAGCAAAAATCGAATTGCCAGTTGATAAAATCCTAGACATTGTTGCCATCGCGGGTAGAATAGAACCCTGATAAGGTGGCACAGGAGCGTGGGGGGCGGGGATTAGCAATAGCAAATAAGAGTGGCCTATGCCTGCAGTGGGCGAAGTGAGGCTGTGGATGATAATGATAATCCTAGCTGAAAGTCAAGGACCTCTATGCCTCACTTACAAATATAAAAGCTAACGCCACTCGCATGTCACGTCAATAGATCTAAAATAAACGCAGGTAGTAAATTAAAATAGAATCACTCACACGAAATAATTACGTAACGTATTCATGTTAGTACACAAACAAAAACAATCGTGCTATAAATACTGGTCATATGCAACATGCAACATATGCAAGGCAGGAATACTAACAACGTATGACACGTAGGTGTCGCGGCGCCAATATGCAATTTGTTACGGAATTGTACAATTTAGAAGACGAGAATAGAATAAAGAGGAACGGCTCATCTCTCTGTGTAGGCGTTTGAAGTGTCAAGGATGATATCAAGTGGTTACATCCTGTCCAAGACAACATCGTACAAGGAAGAAATTGGTGGCATCACGCTTAAAAAGAGATCGAAAAATCTTGAAACAGGATACTTTAAGGAACTCTTTTGAGGATAAAGGAGAAGTGGCAGCGACCGTCCTGATGGCTTGACTCGATTCCATTTATATGACAACGATAAGAGATTTTTACTAAGCAAAATTGCAACTATCTCCACTTGGATGCAACGCGTTGCAAATCGACCGATATACACTTAAAATTTGCTTAGAAAATACGTGTGCGATATCGTCTGTCGCTGCAATATACATTTTGTCGCAACATCAGTAAAGTTCCTAAGACCCACATAAGCTGACAATTTCGGAAAACATGATATACCAGACTGGTAAACTAAATGAAAAACGCAAACAATCCGAAGGTGCGTGTATCAGAGTTGATTATTTAAAAATACACAGCACACGATAGTTGATGCAGAAATATGTTTTCAAAGAAGCATATACGACATTTTCTTACACAATACCAAACATCAGTCATTTTTACATAGTGTTTCGTTTAGTTTTTATATTCGAAGCTGTCGCGGCTAATATACTTTTATCTATTGTTTTTGGAATTTTGGCAAGCATTACGCAGTTTTTATGTATGAATAAAAAAAGTTGAATACTCATTTCACACGTAACTCATTATTGTCATTCGGAAAATGGGTTAGTATTATACTGAACTAAGGTAATCTTATAGCATTATTTCAAACGCTGACTCAGTAACTGTCTGGTTCTACTGGTTTAACAAAAGTAGTTTCTCAAAGAGACAGACAGATAAATGACGCTATTTGTTTTCAGTATCTCTTGTCAATACGCCTTATATTTCTCCCTTTCAATACATACGGAAAGTGATTTATGCTCTTTCTTCTTCTTATTCGTTTCGCTCTTGACAGAGCGGTCGTGGTCACGATGAATTTTGTCGATCGCTGGTGTTCTTGTCACTCGCCTCACGATCTCTCTCCATTTGGCTCTGTTAGATGAAAGTTTAGCGCATTCTTTTACTGGATCTCCTATCGCAGATTTAATTTGGTCGGTCCACCTAATCGGTGACCTCCCGCGTGGCCTGTTACCGTCCACTTTACCCTGCACCACCAGGCGCTCAATGGATTCGTTATTCCGCCTTGAGACATGGCCAAAGAATTTCAGTATGCGAGACTGTACTATTGCTGATAGACGCTGCTTGATGCCGAGTTCTTGGAGTATGGAGACGTTAGTGCGGAATTCAGTCCAAGAAATGCCAAGTATTCTTCTCCAACACCACATTTCTAGAGCATCTATCTTTTTCCGTTCCAGTTCTCGTAGTGTCCATGTCTCAGCTGCGTACAGAAATATGGGGAAAACAAGCGCATGGACGAGCCTGATCTTAGTGGCTTTCGTTATACTGCGATTCCTCCATATCTTCCTTAACTTATCCATTGCCCCTCTAGCCATCGCCATTCGCCGCTTCACTTCATCCACGCAACTGCCATTGCCATAATATGTTCAATAATTATGCTCTTTAGTTCAGCGAGAATATAGATATTATATAAAAATTCTTCGAAACAGAAAATTCTGATTATTCGAACCAATAAAAAACCTTACCTCGTCGAAAGAAAATAAATTATCCACATTCAACAAACCTGTGGCAAACATAATGACCGAAGAAGAAAGCTATGCACTAGTCATACATTCAAAACATTCCTGCTCTAATTGAGCTTATACATCGCACATCTCATTCCGAAATATTATCTAAATTCCAGCGGCTTAGTCTCCAGAACGAAGATACTCACGTCTCGATATGAATCACGACTCATACTCATAGTTAACTCGTTTTACTTTCTTTCGACGTGACTAGGGATGTTCTATTCCGGGCAATGCGTCACCGGGACGGGGATGATTGTGTACACCGCAAATTGAATCATGAGTGAGTCAATACGGTGGATATCTTGTTACTTTATGGTATTTGTTGGTAACATCGATTTGTTGGCGTTTCCGTATGTTTTTTGGAAAGCTCTTAGGCTCTAGATATGTGACGTTCTATATATGAATATATGAAAGCGGCGCGGTAGTGAAAGGAAATAATTCAAAAATTTATGGAATTGTTAAGCGGTATCGAAATGTCACGTTATCAATCCATTACAATTTGACATTTCAACCATCGCCGTCGCTGATAGAATGACTCTATGTCTAGCTAGAGCTTCTTGTCACTATGGCGTTTAGAATTTGAGAATGTCTTATTGGATCGTATTTCTAGAACTATCTTCGACACCACTTCTAACTACACCTAAAGCATTCCTAAACAAAGTCCTGAACCAACACAATACCATTCTCCGTCTGCTCTTAATGCAATTCCTATCCTTGAATAGAGCAGTTGAGTTGCAAACGGAACAAAAAGGCGAGGTATTGACAAACGTCGTGTGGCTCCCGGAGCGATCGACCGACCGCAGACAGAGCTGCCTAGCATGCCAACATACTGCTATCGACATTGCTAACAGATGCTTTAGCACACGATAGAATTTATCATCAAAGGAGCACAATATAACTACGAGTACGTAGAGCGTGTTTGGTCAACATAATGCCGTTGTTAAGAAAGACTCAAGTAAAGCTTAGATGATGGTCGAAGGCTTAATAACGGTTGTTCGAGGACTTTGGAAGGCCTTCAGATTAATTTGTACTAGAATTATTTGAATAAACTTGAATAACTTGTGTTTCCCAACAAATAAGAGTCATGCTAATCGTTTGGGTAGTCCCCGGCAGTTGCTTACATACTTGTACTTATTATTTTTACTGTGCTTACATTTGAATAGGTAATGGAGCTTGTAATGTTTCCTGATGTCTCAATTTAAGTGACGCCAGAGTTTTAAGAGGTGACGAAAATGATTACTGTTGCTGATTGCTGTCTGTCACTTATGATTTATGATCGTATTTTCTTTTTCGTCTTATCGATGATACCAAATTAAATGTATTTTGATCAAAATTCAGCCACGACTACAGCATTTGCCTCGTACGTAAATACCTTTGACGGCTCAGGTGGTGGTGCACAGAGACCACGACAAGAGGTGAGACATTGTTGGTGGTGCTATTAACGTGTCAAAAAATATGTTTTGTCTTTTTCTGTTTCTACATTCAAATTTCTCTATCAGCAATGACCAAGCGTTTCAGACTAATGAAAACATAGTAACCGGTACCGACTACTTACAGAAATGACTTTTTGATTGGTTATCATATCATGTCACGTCACAGGCCATCTGGCGAGGCGACACGACACCTTGACCCGGGCGAAATGGAACGACCTGGAAAATATGTATAGAGACCATAGCTGTGAAGTTTTATATCCTAGTTCTATGTGGCATGTATTGGATTGTAGAACTGTCTACTTCACGTTTTAATGGAAAGGGGGATAACGTCTGATGGAAAAGTTTCTACTCCGTTTTATGATGGAAAAATAATTGACAGATGACCTATCAATTTATAAATTACAGTAGATTTCCAGCTTCTAAACATCTAAAGGATAAAGGCGATCAGTGCTGGCAAAGTCGCAAACATATTGAGGCATTATAAAAATCTTAATAACTAATATTGTGTATGTCTGTTTGTAATGGGTAAACTTGGCGAGTACTGATTCGATTTCGAAAATTCTTGCACTGATAGAAAGCGTCAGAGGCTATGCTTTTTGACGAGTAAAATTTAACGGGTTCTGTGGAGTGGGCCACGAGAGCGAAGCCGCGGGGAAAAACAAGTGTATAATATGTAGATAGAAACTGCTGTCTATCTTAATACAGTCCATTAGCAGATCCTTTGACAACGAGATGTGATGGACCACTCCGCCCTTGTATCCGGATCCGCTAATTACATTCACTAAATAAATGAAAAACCCGATGACTCCGTGCATTTTCTATAATGACATTCATGGAAAACCTAACGCTGTGAAACCAATACTCCTGATAAGGGCTATTATCTCACGTGTGGAAAACATAGTTAAACACGTACAAAGTATGTTTATTGGCTATAGCAATACATTATTTGTTGACATTTGTCAGTACCTTTGTCATGTCAATGGCGATACTGCGCACAATTTTACAAATATTATGGTTGGTCATCTGTAAATAAACAACGCGAATGCTTCATCTTCATTCTCCAAGCGATCAATAAGAGATTTGTTCCACCTCGTAAATATTCTTTTTTGCGTACTTTTACAACAGATGTGAAGACGTTCAAGGATTTTCGTAACTTGAGTTTATATACCTATAACGAAAACTCACTTGTTAATCTGTATGTCATGCCCTGTTACTTACTTCATTAGATAAAAGTCATAATTGATGACGATTTTGTTTAAAAATTGTCGTGATGTTGTCATCGTCATTGCGTAGTCTTCATTAGCATAGACCAACTCCTGCACGTAACTTCCTTATAGCTTTGAAGATTCTCGCATGACTTGCCAGTTTCCTACCCCATGCTAACTTTATAGCCCCAGCAATTGATAACGTGACATGATATCGTCATAAAGCCACTCTCGGCTTTGATCTGCTTCCTGTTCCATTCAAAAGTGGTGTAATATAACCGCAGGGGACGTGATATACGCCGACGTGCCGCCTCTAAAACTATTTTCATTCGCACGTTTAAATATGAAATTGCAGCTCCGGAATATTACACCACAAGCCCAAATGACTTCCTCGACGTTTGTAACATCAAAGGACAAAACGCTGCAGGCGTTTTCGCTAATTTACCGATGTACAAACTTTATATTGCCGTTCTAAAAACTGTAACCTTCTTCAAGCTTTACGCTAAAGTTGAAGATCGGACGGAAGATGTCGATTGCGCAGTTTTGGAGGTAAGAGCGTGTGGCGGTGTTGCATGTGCAGCCGATGTATCGACGCCATCCGGCGCTTGGAGCGCTGCCAGCGCATTGTCGCGAATAGTGCGCCAGGGCCGCACCGGTCGGCAGGTCGACGACACCTCACACATCCCGGAGATAGATCCACCTCACTCTACCTCCAAATCGTTCGAAACAAACCACTTTTCACCCCCGACGTGACAAATGTATCCAATAGCAACTGTAAATGAGAACGATCAGTTCGTGTCAGCTCCAACTTGTGATTAAAATAGAACCTCTGAAGTTACCTCTGAGAACAAACGAAAGAGAAAATAACTTTAAGGTCTAACGTACAACTCGTGTAGGGGTGACGATAAAATATGTAACAAGGTTCCCGCGTGAACGTTTTTAGCATAAAAGAATATTGAATGACGTTCTCAAGTGTTCTCTCGATAAGAGTGCGTAACGGAAAAGTTGTCAAAGGAAAATTGCGATTCGAGACAATATTTAGCGCCCATACGTCACGAGCTTATAATAAGATACGCCTCACCTCGGACTCCATTAATCATGGCGTGTGACGCGTGCAGGACTGTAACGTCACGGTACGCGTTATCGTGTATTAATAAATTGGATAATTGTAATCATCGTATCTCACGGTGGGCGTATCATGCAGCGGGCTATAGAGTTGCCCGTGGAGGGCCGCGAGTGACGCCGCGTGACGCAGGCGTACGGCGCGTATACACGCACCGATCGGAATAGATCCGCACTTGACATTGAATCGTGCCTCTTTCTGGGGTTGATCAATCGGCGACGTCATTTAGAGGTCAATGTCGTAACCTTCGCCAGTTTTATTTTAAACGCGTAAGGAATTTCGCTCGGTATGTCGCGTGTCAAATAAGTCTATCCGCGATCGATACGGCTGTTTTCTCCCTCTCAAATATTTGGACCAGTGGATGTTATCGTGCGGATTTTAATGATGCCGTTTGGATACGCATCATCGCGGACGCGATTTATAGCGCCATCTTCTTTATGTTACTGCGCTTGCCAAATCATCTGCAATTCTATAATAAACTGAATGTTTGCAGTATCTTGATGTGAAACGATTTGTAAGATGTTAACACATTAGCGAGTGTCTGTATTGGCTCAAACTAATTAAATATCCATGTTTGTGTTTTTGAGATAAGTGTGAAAACGTGTTGTCATTTATGTCAATATTTTATTCAATTCTGATAGTCCATTTCCTGCTAGAGCGTGAAAATCTTGCAAAAAATTGTTTGGCTTTAGAAGTACAAAAAATATTGGCAGTTTGGACATAGTACTTAGAAGTGACATTTACCCACACGTTTAATTTCAACAGAAAATAACAAAGACGAACAAATAGACGGATGAACCAATATTGGTTGCTCACGAAGTCAATAAGTTTCCGTATTGATTCGACAATGTTTTGCGAATTGAAATCGAAAGTACACTGGCTTGTGTACCCATTGAGTTGGTACATATTGTCGCATGAAGTCATCCATGTTTGTTTTTCAAATGCCGAGGCCGGTTGGGTGATTGACCAATGCAAAAAATGTCTAGTATTTGATAGTGCTCAATGTACCGTCATATCGACCAATTTACTGAACCGAGAGACTTATACAACTAAAACCAGCTCTTGAATCACATGAGGCATAAACGTTGATTTTATTGTATCCCTTTCACATATCATGCCATTTTAATTAGTACATTATTTTCTGTCGTCATTTTCTAGTATTTTGTGCTTATCTTTAGGAGCATTTCCTGCTTACAGCGATACACGACAGAGCTTTTTCTTATATAATAAAATCAGGATCATAGTAAGTTAATAGCTCTTTGCCTGTGTCGTTTCCTCGCATCTGCACAAAAACCATTGCAGCAAAATTCTAAATAAAATTTTTAGCGACGTAGCACGGTGTAATCTAATTCGGTGCACGGCAACGCGACGATGTCGCGGCAAGTTAATTACTGTCTCCACACGAACGCAAACTGCACGAGACTCAATCAGTGTCGCTTTCAATGTTTGTGTTCTGGCGAGCCATCACGACACGACTGAGAGACCCCTGGGAGAAATGCCCGAAGTAATAAATGACGCATTTGTAACAAAGCAGCCTTGATCAGAGAGTCAGAGACCACCTAACACGAATAGATAGAAAAACTGATAGCAGGCAAATATAATGCCATATGTAGAATTATAGCCAGCCTGTAGAGAAAAAGAAAGAACTAAGATATGGAAAAGATAAGGCCAAAGGTATACAGGACATGACGTATTTCCTCAGAACCGTACGTCACAACTATTAATTACCATCTCCAATGACGCACTTGGGGAAGAAAGCGATCAAGATGTAGGGTACAGACGACACAGACGTATCTCTGTCATTTTTACAAATGACATGTAACATCGGTCCAAATACCCCCCGTTCTCTGCCAGCAAGTAATTCGTCAAATGAACGCAGCAGGAAACTCTGTCTGATTAGATTTTCCCTCGATCGTTCGTTTTGCCAACGATCCTTAGACACTTGGTGAGAGTCGGAGACAGGCGACGAATTTCACGTAATCTTGTAAGATGTGTCGTGAGGATTAGCGCGTTCGTGGGAATTAAGTTAATTTAATGGTGTGGGAGATAGGGTGGTGTTTATTTCACCATAATTTATTTGCAAGACATAATAATTTTAGGAACAAAATGACGAGGCACACTTTGGGGAAGCCTGTTTTACAGGGGACGTGTTTAGGCTGAAATGATGATGAATGAATGTGAATAAAAAACCGGCCAAGTGCGAGTCGGACTCGCGCACGAAGGTTTCCGTAGCATTATCGCAAAAAACGGCCAAAAAATCACGTTTGTTGTATGGGAGCACTTAAATATTTATTATATTCTGTTTTTAGTATTTGTTGTTATAGCGGCAACAGAAATACATCTTCTGTGAAAATTTCAACTGTCTAGTGATAGCTAGACGGTTCATGAGATACAGCCTGGTGACAGACGGACAGACAGACAGACGGATCGCGGAGTCTTAGTAATACGGTTCCGTTTTTACCCTTTGGGTACGGAACCCTAAAAATTAATATTGTCGATTTAAACCTTATACGGACCCGGGCGGCGCGCGGCGCGGCGCGGGCACTCCAAATTGCAGACTTTGCCAAATCGTTCCTGCAAATTGTCCGTTTTAGGTCGTATGCTAGCACTATAAAGTTCGCTAGCTATTCTGTTTGCCTGTCCTACATACTTTGAGCTATAAAATTCTATTCACAGACTTTATTGGTTGCAGTTATCTTTATGCGCCCCGCAGTTTAGCAATTTATCTAGAACACGAAAATGACATCAGACATTTTTAGAACTAGTGACTCAATGTCGATGTCGTGATTACACTCGCAGTTGTCAACTAATTGGAACAAACACGTAACTTTACTATTAACTACTGTTCTACATTATTATCGGTAACTTATCTGCTATAGAATCTAGGTTTTGATAAACTATTAGAAATGATTCATCATTGTTTATGTGAATGCCGTAGATGTAATAAAACATAATTTCCACTCATTATGGCACTTTATTAACTAGTCAAACCGCTTTGTCACGCAGTGCCTACAGCTTGTTATCAAGATGCCAATTAAAAGAGGCCCTAAGAATAAGAAATCGCGAATGTTCTTCTTATTATTTCATCGCTAGTTCATTTTGATTGAATTTCTTCAATCTGACCCTGTCGAAACTTTAGTGGATGAGTTGATCTTTCAAGTTTTAAACGCTTCCAGTTAAGAGCTGGAGGGCTTGTAAACTTACTTACATTTTTAACGAGTTTATCTAATTTAGACGTTACAAAATTGTACACTTGTCAATCATCTGTGATAATTATGTTTTGAACTTCATTAATATATATAAATTCTAAATGTTCATCCGATTTTTGTCGAAACTCAACGAAAACTCTGTAACTTTGCAACTAGACCACCTAGCATTACTATGCAAAAAACCACCTCATCATTATTTTCCACTCACACTTTCAACACAAATATACCTCCAAATACCAGTAATCTCTCAATTTAAACCAGCCCTTTTATGTCTCCATCCAGAATAATCCAGATTTGATACGATAATACCGAAATTATGGACTGCGAAACCCTTTCGTATAAAGCTTTTCATTATATTGTATGCGGTCGCTTGGACAGGCAGGGTACGCAGAGCAATCATTTTGTGCCGTTGGGCAATCCTATTACAATATTTTCGAGTTCCGCACTCTGCGAACATGGACGCTAAAGAATTTAATTAGGCGAAAGCTCTGGGCTATAGCGTCTAGTTTATGCTTTATGGGTTTAAAGGCACACCCTGTCTGTGCAGGTGGCTATTTATCTTATGTGCCTTCTTTTATGGTAATTGCTTTTGGCTAAGTAGTTGTTTAATAGTCTTGTTTTGATTAGCTTATACTTGTAGCTCTCATGGCTCTGTTATACATTCTTTTACATCTTCTGTACTGTGACATACCTACTCCTTTTCAGATTCAGATATATTTATTTGCATAAACATGTGTATACATACAACAAATAATAATAAGTGCATGCAGTATAACAATAAAATAAATGGCTCAAACATGTTTGCCACATAATACGGCGTGCAAATCTTGAAGGAATTAATTATTACAATAAAAATAATAAACGATGAATACAAATGATTATCATCATCATATCAGCCGAATACAAATAATAAATGAAATTAATCTAAAAGCAATTATCACAATTATTGTCAATAAAATAAAAAAAATAAAACAGTGAAAATTAAATGCCAAAAGTGTAAAAGATATAAAATAACAATAAAAACAAAATATTAATAAGCAAATGTCAAATAGCAATAATTTGTGCCAAATGTATGTAATAATATCAATTACCGTTTCGTTTATAGTGACTCTGACATCTTTCTTCCTATGATTTGTATCTTCTTCTGTACTGTGACTTACCTACTCTCTTTTGTTTATAGTGACTCTGGCATCTTTCTTCCTATTATATTTATATTCTTCTGTACTGTGACGTACCTACTCTCTTTCGTTTATAGTGACTCTGGCATTATTCTTCCTATTATATTTATATTCTTCTGTACTGTGACGTACCTACTCTCTTTCGTTTATATTAGTGACTCTGGCATCTTTCTTCCTATGATTTGTATCTTCATCTGTACTGTGACTTACCTACTCTCTTTCGTTTATAGTGACTCTGGCATCTTTCTTCCTATTATATTTATATTCTTCTGTACTGTGACGTACCTACTCTCTTTCGTTTATAGTGACTCTGGCATCTTTCTTCCTGTTATATTTATATTCTTCTGTACTGTGACGTACCTACTCTCTTTCGTTTATAGTGACTCTGGCATCTTTCTTCCTATTATATTTATATTCTTCTGTACTGTGACATACCTACTCCTTTTCAGATTCAGATATATTTATTTGCATAAACATGTGTATACATACAACAAATAATAATAAGTGCATGCAGTAAAACAATAAAATAAATGGCTCAAACATGTTTGCCACATAAAACAGCGTGCAAATCTTGAAGGAATTAATTATTACAATAAAAATAATAAACGATGAATACAAATGTTTATCATCATCATATCAGCCGAATACAAATAATAAATTAAATTAATCTAAAAGCAATTATCACAATTATTGTCAATAAAATAAAAAAAGTAAAACAGTGAAAATTAAATGCCAAAAGTGTAAAAGATATAAAATAACAATAAAAACAAAATATTAATAAGCAAATGTCAAATAGCAATAATTTGTGCCAAATGTATGTAATAATATCAATTACCGTTTCGTTTATAGTGACTCTGACATCTTTCTTCCTATGATTTGTATCTTCTTCTGTACTGTGACGTACCTACTCTCTTTCGTTTATAGTGACTCTGGCATCTTTCTTCCTATTATATTTATATTCTTCTGTACTGTGACGTACTTACTCTCTTTCGTTTATATTAGTGACTCTGGCATCTTTCTTCCTATGATTTGTATCTTCTTCTGTACTGTGACTTACCTACTCTCTTTCGTTTATAGTGACTCTGACATCTTTCTTCCTATTATATTTATATTCTTCTGTACTGTGACGTAACTACTCTCCTTCGTTTATAGTGACTCTGGCATCTTTCTTCCTATTATATTTATATTCTTCTGTACTGTGACGTACCTACTCTCTTTCGTTTATATTAGTGACTCTGGCATCTTTCTTCCTATGATTTGTATCTTCTTCTGTACTGTGACTTACCTACTCTCTTTTGTTTATAGTGACTCTGGCATCTTTCTTCCTATGATTTGTATCTTCTTCTGTACTGTGACTTACCTACTCTCTTTCGTTTATAGTGACTCTGACATCTTTCTTCCTATTATATTTATATTCTTCTGTACTGTGACGTACCTACTCTCTTTCGTTTATAGTGACTCTGGCATCTTTCTTCCTGTTATATTTATATTCTTCTGTACTGTGACTTACCTACTCTCTTTCGTTTATAGTGACTCTGACATCTTTCTTCCTATTATATTTATATTCTTCTGTACTGTGACGTACCTACTCTCTTTCGTTTATAGTGACTCTGGCATCTTTCTTCCTGTTATATTTATATTCTTCTGTACTGTGACTTACCTACTCTCTTTCGTTTATAGTGACTCTGGCATCTTTCTTCCTATTATATTTATATTCTTCTGTACTGTGACGTACCTACTCTCTTTCGTTTATAGTGACTCTGGCATCTTTCTTCCTATGATTTTTAGCTCCGTTGACTCAAATATAATGTTATTTTCCATGATGCATGTAAAATATAAACAATATGTTCATCTTGCAGTAAACCATGACATGGTTTGTGCTTGTTTCGCGTCTCCTCGTAAAATTCGCGACGCTCGCTCCGTGCAAATATTGATCGTGGCATGCGCGTGCAACGTTTCTGTGCTAACTTCGTATAGATTTATGACCGTCGCTATCTACTAATTAACAGATTACAGTTGAAAATTTTCTGATTAAATCTTAGCTGTACTTCAATTATTTTTTTCCTTTCATAGTTGAATTTTTCCGTATTGATAGTAACGATGGCAAAAACATAGCTTTCTTCTTCGTCGGTAAACTCTCGGTAGAGCGGTCGTTGATCAGGTCGGTCCATCACATAGGCAACCTGCCGCGCTCTCTTGTTCCTTCCACTGTATCCTGGCCTAGCCTAAAAGCCGCTCAATAGAGTCGCTGCTCCGTCAACTTAAGACATAGCTTTAGATATTTATGTTTATTTTACAAATAAATCATGTCCACCCAGTCAGTTCCTTCGCACATCGGCTACACAAAGACACGTTCCGTTATCGTTTCGCGTAATACGTGTGTAATAAACGTTATCAGCGCCTGCGCAGAGTTCGTTCACTTGTCATTACTTGACGAGTTTCAGAAGGCCCATTTAGAAGAAGGCACGTACGGTTCGACTTTGTTGCTGTTAAGATTGGAAGGTCTTACACTAGCTTGCTCTACGGAATTTTACTACTTCAACGCCTATGCCTTTATTACTATGCTCGTAATTTATACAACAAAATTCAATAGGGTGTGAAGCAGAATCGATTTGAGCTATCTTAGTTTCATCATTATTATTGACAGTCTCGTTGTACCCACAGCTGAGAATAGGCTTCCTTTCTTTTGCTGCATTAGTGTTATCCAGGTTACGCTGCCTTTAAACGTCATCCACCAATCTAGCAGTTGGTCTGGACTCTTCTCTTACCATCTATCAGAAACCATTCACTAGTTAGTCTTCCTTCCATGTTTGATTCTGTAAAACTTAAGTATTTAAATTAAGCGCCGATTTCACCTATAAAACTAATCGCGATTAGTTCAACTAAACTCAGTTTATGCAAATACAGCGTTCTGATTGGTTGAGACCGCTGAGTAACTATCAATCGGAACACTGTAGTTGCATAAACTGAGTTTAGTTGAACTAATCGCGATTAGTTTCATTGGTAAAATCGGCCCTGAGTCGTTAACCCTTAATTGGTCGCGTGGGGTGCCATACATCCCAACGCATGTTTCCAGGCCCAAACCTTAAAAAAATGAATTATGCGTGCAGGTCTACTAAGTAGCTTCGTAAACGCGTGTGACATTCACAAGTCAGTTGCGACCGGCGCTCACTCGCTCAGTCGTGAATACTCGTGAACGGTTGGGATTGCAGAGCCTGTTTGGGGTGTACGATACCCCAGGTGACTGTGTGAAAATTTTGCAATGACCCTATGATTATAGTCTGCCAAAATCGTAACGAAGAAAACTAATATTTACAAAAGTTATATATCCTGTTATTCTTTTTTTATTAATTATATTAAAAAAGGTTTAAAAGTTGATTAATATGTATGTTCAAATGTTCTCATTAACAAAAGTGTGATTTTGCATTTATTTCGTATTTTATTTTAATTAACTTATTTGGGGAGCGACCATTTATGCATCTTTTTAGGCGCGCCCAATTAAGGGTTAAGTACAGCCACATCTCATACATTACACATCAACAGAACAATCTTAATAACTACCTATAGGACTATTGCACATTGCAATTCAGGTGTACATAGCGCTCACTGCACTAAAATTAAAACCTTAGCATTGATTGTATGGAGCGAAATTTCTGTGTCTATTTACTTTGTACAAAAATTTACATACATAATTTATGTAAAGTAATTGTATGTACACGTTATAGTATTTACTATCGTCGCCTCTTGCCCTTCTCGTAATGAGTATAATGTATAATGGTATGAGAATCCTAACGACTAACATAATTAAACTGTACCTTATGCAATCTTATGTAAGAAATAATTTTGCCGTTAATGTTGTTATCAACGCTAACAAAAAATTGTGTTTACATCGTACATAATATTGGACCGGACTTCCAGAGCTAATTTCCTAAATATTATCTCTATGAACTGACGTACTCGCTGATTTCGATTCATTTATTTTTCCGGATGTTTACAATTTAAAGAGCTAATTCCGCATAACATCGTTTTCCTTCAGAATAGTACAAAGATTGTTTTTTAAACACGTTACTCGTTCGAACGTAGACGGGAACTGACTATTCAATAATAACTGTGAATTTTCTTCAAGGACCTATTCTCATATCGCGTTTGAGATTCACAGTTACTCTGAGGTCATAGATAAATCCAAGTTTGCAGTAAATGCGAGCCATTACATTAGGTTATTACCATAAACTTCGCCAATGAAGCGTGCTTGAATATCAGAAAGCATTATAGTTAATAAATGAGTACTTTAAAGTTTAGAAAGCCTGTTTCCTCAACTATTTATAAGAGGTCCCGCTTAAGCTAATGCAAGCGTAGAGTTCGATACTAACAGGTAATTTACAATAACCAACTTCGAATAACAGAGGGGTGCACCTACATTTATCTTGGGGTTCGATCGCTGAATGCGCAGTGAAAACCAAAAGGTCGTGTTTCTCTATGACTGAAATCAGTGCATTTCCAATGTCATATCAGTTCGGTTGCAGTGGACCAAAATCAAGCGAATGATCTCCAAACAAGTGTATCGATTTCGATTTAGAATTTATTAGTGTTTCTTAATTCTTAACTGTCAAGCTTAGAAACCCGTAAGATTATGACAAAAGCGATAGTTCTGCTCTAAGCCCGAAGATTATCCTTGACAAGAGCACACGGATCGATGCGTACCCATTTAACAACGACAATTCTTTAATACGTTCGTGTGCAAGTCACATTACTCAACTCGATTATTAAAAGACTGTACATCTCTTAGTCTTCATATTTATAGCCTCAGGCTCACACCCGACCCTGGGGTTAATCTATAATAACTCATTGATAACTATTCAATTACATATTTGTTTATTGTAGCCTCGTTGATAATGGTAGCGGTGCTCTCTTATCTTAGTGCCAGGTCATTATTGTAGGTAATAATGGCTAAATTAACATATATCTTCTGTTTATTTTCGTTTTCTTGGATATATTGAAGATGGTATTAAAATTCAATTATGTTTTATATATGTTGTTGGAGTTTGTACTTGGCTTTTAAAGTTCTGGTTGTCTATTGTCAACTCACAACCACAGTTCTTTTGTGTATTGTTCTGGTTAAGGAACGCATGCCGAGGTCGGTTCGTGGATATGTGAGACCATCTGGTCGATGATCTTAACCGAGATTATCTGTGCCTCGGCAAGCACGTTAAGCCTGTGGTCCCGGCTGCCATTTGTAGTACATCTATGATCGTCGTCAGTATTGTGAAAGGGTTTTCGTATTACGCATTAAAATACTGGTAGGAATGGCTGCATCCAGCCAGACAAAAAAGGCTAGACAAATTATTTGATTGTTATAGTTCTGCTTCAGGGCAGTATTTGTCTACTAGACTAGACGATTGTATTCCTCGTATTGCTTAGACGAAACATTGACCTAAGTCTAGCCTTCTTTTTACTAGCCTCTGTCCTTAGGAATCCATAAATCATCGCAAAAATTGGTTTTCATTCGCATTGCTTCATGAATCTGAGCGGTTTCAGTCGAATCTACTACGTTCCAAGACTCATTTTCTTGGTTCTTAATAATATTAATAAAAATATAATGGAAAAAAAATGGTTCCTGTTTGCGGGGTCCTCAAAGGAAACCCTTTATTCCTGGCAAAATATGAACATAACCGCAAAAATCCCTTTGTGCCGTTTACACTATATGCCGTATCATGGTATCTTGCGGAACTTGTTTCAGGCAGTTAAGGGCTCGGTTATTATCTGCTCGTAAACGAAAGGTCTGTTTCGTGTTTTTGAGCACCGCCGGGTGCATGGGAACTTAACCACCAACATACTTATTTTCCAAATATGTCCCCTTGGTTGGACACTAACTTTTTGTGTAAAATTGACAATTATTCGGTAAACAGCATTTTTAGCAGGCTTCTCTGTAGGTGTTAACCTCACTAATGCACCCAAAGAAATGTGTAAACCACCAACGTTCAAAACCATACATGTTTCATTCAAGCCGTTTATATTCCTTCGCCACACACAGTCTCCAATAGCAATAACAATTTCATTTTACAACTAATATGAAACCTAAAGCGTCCATCTAACTACCAGTCCGATGTAATGGCAGGAGCAATACCGCGAGGCGCGAATCCTTTTCACTGTGGAATATAAAATAATAATACCAGCATAAACTGTCCCAGTGCAGAGCAAAGGCCTCGTCTTGTACAGAGAAGGAACGAGCATTGATCACCACGCTTGCACAATGCGGGTTGGCGATTTCAGACTTATATTAACTATGCAGGGTGAGTTTTTCTAGTTGGCGTGGATGGCCAAATCCGAAACTATGAGAAATAGCGAAAAAACTCAAAGGAATCACGAGGCTGATTTTGGTGAAAACTAAAACCGCAGAATTTAAAACAATCAATATTCCTAGCTAGGAATCGAATCAGTTGATTTTGAAAAAAATAACACGCTGACTACACAATCCGATAGTGTCGCTGATAGCGATTATTTCTGTGCAGTAATGTCATCGGAAAGACCTTCGCTATTCCTCATAGTTGCGGATTTGGCCAGGCGATAGTCGAAATGTCAAATGTAGGGATTGATCACGTGATTTTCCGATATCGCTTGTCAATCCCATACAATTTTGTGTTTTTGACAATCGCTATCGCCACGCTTTCGATGATAGAATGACACTTGTGTAGGGCCTCTGGTTTCCTCACTATGTTTCCATCACTGTTGTCAGCGATGTCCAAGATAAACTTAGAAAGTACATATGATTTGAAAAAGTCACATGGGTAGGTACCTACTTGCCCGGATTCGAACCCACGACATACAATAATATCAATTTAAAATATTGTCGTAACAATAAACTTGGAAGGCTACGGCCACACCTCGCGATTACCGGCCGACAGTAAAACATACGTATCTGTATGAAATCTGCAACTTAAATCATTGCAGCGGACTCGATCGCCCACTCGCGCCTAGGGTTACCATTTCAAAAATTTAAAAGTCCTTACAAAAAGCTGGACTTTGACAAAAAGCCAGGCTTTAAAGAAAAGTCTGGTCGTTTTAGTTTGTTTTTATTATTATTGAAAGGCTCGCGCTTGACCACTACGTGGTTGTTAAGTTACTTTTAAGCTTATGATATTTTAAGACTGATTAAATTAAAGTTTAATACAGGCTAGCTGCCCGCCCCGGCTTCTAGCTGGTTAATATAGATTTTGTGAATTTCTACTTCTTTATGATTTGGATTTTCGGGTAGTTCGAGAGTCTTTACCGCAAATGATTCCATCCCCGGATATACTTCTTTCCTTTATGTTTCTGTTCTCCTGGTAGTTTGAGAGTCACCCACGATTACAGCCCCGGTATTTTTTTAACTTCAGGTTTCTAGTCTCCTCATTCGTGGAAATCTAACTGAGTTTGCAGACGGTCTTAGAGTAAATAAAGATGACCATACAAACTTTCGTCCCCTAATTCACCCATTTTAGGCGTTGAATTTCGAAAAATCCTTTCTTAAATGACACCTACAGTTTAATATCAATATACGTTATGCTGGGCGTTGATATGTCAGTCAATGGCAGAATAATATCAAAAGGCAATGTCCCGTTGCCATTTTTACCGACTTCAAAAAGGAGGAGGTTATCAATTCGACAGTTTTTTTTTTTATGTGTGTCGCCTCAGAACCGTATGTGTGTAATCTATTATGGCATACCTTTTTGCATTATAGGCATATAACCTACCTTAATATAGAACTTGCTCAAAATGTACCAAAACTAAATAGTGAAAAATAATTGTAGTTTATGAAACTGTTGCATAATAAGGGGTAAGTAGGGAGGGGGTGTAGGGGTATGTACATGTGTGTGTGTTTTTTTTTAATAGTATTCACACGAATGTTTTAATACCTAGTTATGTGCAGTTTCATACACTACTTTATCTACACTCATACATTGGGGTTGAACCTACTAAATACCTTATTTTGAATTTTCCATGCCATAAAGTCGTAATAGAATTTATCATATAATTTTCCCGAGTTTGCTGGTAATAGATTATGATTAATTTCCTTCGTCGCATCTAAAATATCGGGCGGAGTCAAATTTTCTTCACATTCACTTATATCAGACATTTATAGAATTAATTTAAAAAACTCATGAGATTCATTACAGCAAAACCTGCAAAATGTATGAATGGCGCCAAAACACAGCCCGCTTTAGGCTTAGCACGCACTGCGATTTTTATTCGCGCGTATTTTTTCCGTCCATTCTGTACCTATGGCATTGTATGAAGCTGCTCGCATTGCGATAAATAAATCGTACAAAAATAATACCGCAAGAAATTCGTGTTTTGCCACAGAATCCACCGCACCGCGACGCGAATTTAATTCGTGCGAATACTTTGAGCTGTATGAACAGGTAGAAAGAGAAAAAATTCGCGCGAATATAAATCGCAGTCGTGCTAAGCCTAAAGCGGGCATTGTCACAGACATTTTTTTTTTTTTTTAATAGGTACTATAAAAATGGCATTACAAAAAAAATATTGATGGAAACTCCTTAATGATATACTCCTTGGATTTGTCCTGTATCGTAATAGAAAAAAAATTTTATTAGGTGTAGCATTATTTTTTTAGAGAAAAAGTGTTTTAATAAGATTCTATTTTTAAATTTCGGTATTGTGTTTATAAAGTATGTCAATATAAACTCGTTTTGAAGTTTATAATTCGAATATTACGATATGAGAGTAGATATAGATTTTTTACAAAACCGACTTCTAAAAATAACACTAACTACAAAGTGAAAAATAAATTCAATTTCGGTAGTCGGTGTCAAAAAACGAAGAAACAAAAACAGGAACACCGACTTCTGAAATTGAAGTTATTTTTCACTTTGTAGTTTATTTTAGAAGTTATTTATTTTAGAAGTATATATAGATTGAAGACAGACTCAATTCTTGTTTTATTTTTAAGTAAGAAGATACATTGGGTAATGTAGGTAAATACACGCTACTTTTAGCTAAGCTTTAAAAAAAAACAAATATTGCCATCCAAGCGAAAAATCCGGGCAATTTAGTAGGCTGGACAAAGTCTCGACAGGACCCCAAATGTCCGGACAAATCCGGACAGATGGTAACCCTACTCGCGTCAGTATAACGAGCGGTTGCGAGCGCTTTCTTCGCTCGATTTATGGCGCTGTCCGTACGACTAAATTGTCGGCCGGTGTATTGCCCGCCTAACTAACGAGTACTAGATTATCTTCGTTAATAAATGCGAAAGTTTATGTTTTGCTAAGATGCAGTGCATGTGATAGGCTTGTATGGACAGTGAAATTTTGAAATTGAACTCACTTGACTGTGGGCAATTTAATCATGAATTCTAGAAACCTTATCATTGATAACGAATTAGTCATTGATCTCTCATGAACTGCACTATCAGTGTCTGCGATAACACAAGGAAATCTTGACTAGAATCTGATTAGTGATAACGTTATCGACGCCAATGCAAACAGATTAATGAAATCGATGCAATCAAAATCACTTTTATAATCTTGAGATTACAAAATTCGTGTTTGCGGCATGTCTTTTGGACACTTCCAAGACTTTTCTTTAAACAAAAGAGGGATCTCTGAAACTTGTTCTGTACAGTCTTTGTCTTATATAGAGACTTAGGTACACTCCTAATAAGGTTTTTCGAAAATGCCGTGCACCGGGTTTCACCACTGAGACGTCAGGTCCAGGCACCTGTCAAAGTGCTTATATTTTCCGACTTTTGGCGTCAATGTCATGTTGATGCTACGTTTTCTGACTGGAAAACCTCTTGTCAAAGTGACGCCAACTGGTGGTGTAAATTTTACAGAAAATCTCATTACCTGAAATCAAATCTTATTACAAAGAAAATACTTGTGCATGAACACCTAGTAAGCGTAATGACCAGAATGTCATTAAATAATTTCTCAGCCAGTCAGCCAGGCGAAATCTGATACAGGGCACGTTGTTTGAGAAATCTGAAACAGTTCACATTGACCAATTGCGACTCGGTATCTGGAAATACCTACTTACTGTACCCATAGTTACTGAGGCGTGGCAGTCTTTTACCGACTATTCTGTAGCCGTTTGAAGACGCCCGATAATGTCACCTTTCAGACAAAAAAAAACTAAATCAAAATCGGGGAGCTATGATGCCACAGATAGATACACAAATACACAGCAACACAAACTTATAACATCCCTCTATTTTCGTTGCGGGTTAAAAACAGACACTTCTTAAAGTGGTAGGTATAAACACTACCCACCTTTATTATTTTCAAATTATTTATGTGGACATGGCTTAGTAGGCGTTTCGGTCGATGAGTTTCGCCCGATCTGGCCGAAACAGGAATTTCATTATTATTAATATTTTTGAGTGGTGTTTCGGACGAATCCTTTTTTAGAGGCAAAGTAACGTCAGAAACATAAAATCGTTAGAGAGTTTAATAACATGATAAAATATAACTTGTTCTTTTGCTTTTTAGTTAGATGTTGAACATGTTTATAACCAAACTACCAGGAGGCCAGAATCATGAAGAAGTTTTAATATTTGCGGGGCTGGAATCGTTACCGGTAAAGACTAACTTAAGTACCAGGAGAGTATAATCATGAGGAAGTATTACCGAGGCTGGGATCATGAGATGTAAAAAGAGTACCGGGCGATTTTTGATCGCCTGGTACTCCGTTAGTCTCTACCGCTTATGATTCTAGGCCCGCAAATACTTCATCATGATTCTGGACTCCTGGTAGTTTGTATAAATATTCAACATGTAACTAAAAAAGCAAAAGAGGAAGTTATATTTTTATCATGTTATTAAACTCAACTGATTTTAATCGAATTTTTGATTTTGACGTCCTAAAAAAGTAAATGTCCCAACACTAGTACCTACTGATCCGTAGGTGCCAAATGTGAAATTCCACTTATGGCACTACGAAAAATATCGATATGTGCCGTACGTAGAACACCTCTGGTGCCATTCTATATGGTTTTTAATTGATATATAAGACTGATTATTGTGATTTATCATGGTTAACTGTTGTAATGGTATTAAGGTATATCTTTTTCCAAAAAAAGCCTGACTTTTACTTAAATAATATAACTCTACCTAAGGTTTTTCATTCTGACTGTACAAAATTTGCTTAAAAAAAGTATAGGCCGAAACACCACTCAAAAATATTAATAATAATGAAATTCCTGTTTCGGCCGGATCGGGCGAAACTCATCGGCCGAAACGCCTACTAAGCCAGGCAAAAAAAAAAAAACATTTTTGAAACAAATAAATAAGTCCTCCGTTAGGGCGCGAATTGCCATCAACCGGACACAAGTCATAATAGGGTTATTATAAGCTCTCACGCTTGACTATCAATGAAGCCGCTAGAAAGAACAAAACAGAATTAGCAACATTGCGTAAAACACTCGAAAATAAAACTGTACAATTTAGAGTTTCATTCATAAAATGTGTCCGGCACCTGCCATCATTGCTCATGTTATGTTTTGTACGTTTCTACGTGTCACGTAGATTTACGAGTAGAACTGTTGAAGCTATTTTAATGCAGTTTTTAAGAGGCGACAGGTGGGTCATATAAAGTGCTCATCTGCTTGTGTTTTTGTTCTCTATCTCATCTCCTGACTAAATATCTGCCACTAAGGGTGGGCTAATATACATTACGCATGGGGACTAATGCATATGGCATAACAGATAATCCTTTTCATCATTCACTTGATCCCAATTTATTTGGGGTAGGCGCAGCATGTCCTCTTCTGATTCGTTTAATAACCACAATTAGACAAGACGTATTACGTGACATAAAACTATAAGATATAATCAAAAGATTTGTATGACAACTTGACAAAAATAAATGCATAAAATATCCATAATAACCACACCATCAGACAAAGTAGCATTGTATCTTTACCACAAAAAAACCCAAAACATTAGATTTCCATCTAAACGACAACAGTTATTATTCAAGAGATGTGTTAGATCCTGCCAGTGCGCAGTACCGAGACGTCATCGAACTGCGCAGTCGCACTAGGATAGTGGGCGTGTCCCTAAGTTAATATTTGACCACAATATCATTATATAGTGCACAGAAAATCTACTCTGTACAATGTGCGATCATAACTTCACACATACTCCAAAGCCCAATAGTATTTTAATGCCATACAATGCACCCATTTTTTATGTCCTTTTGAAGAAACCTTCTTTTTTTTTTTTTTTTTTTATCTGTTATAGGCTTGCGCTTGACCACTATCTCACCTGATGGTAAGCGATGATGTGGTCCACGATGGAGCACGCCTGCCTAGAAGTAACCTATTCACTCTTGATTTAAACTCCACCACTCTGTTCGACTCAGTTGCTATCACAACGGACACAAATCTCGAGGCGAGGACGTTAATATCAACAAATAAACAAGTTTTAACTGTCAATTTGTTTGAGGCAGGCTAAAGTCCAGAAAACGTCTTCGAATATGGGTGATAGAGTAACAAACACGCAAGTGACCTTTCTGAGAATTCTACCATCGCCTATATACATTACATCATCACACTAATATTATAAAAGGCGAAAGTTTGTGAATGTGTTTGTTACTCCTTCACGCTTAAACGGCTGGACCGATATGGATGAAAGTTGGCACTGAGATTATAGCCAGGAACAGCACATATTATACTTTTTATTCACAGAATATGTTCCCTCAGGTTAATATTCGATATTCACGCGGGCAAAGCTGCTGGCAGAAGCTGGTCTGCAATATACCAAGAACAGATCCTGCAGATGCATTTCCTACCATTAATGAAGTGGACTAAAAGCAAATCTGATTGCTTTTAATAGCAGTTTTAGTTAGTGGCAGTAATGTGTAGTTAGGAGATAAGCACAGCAGGAGGCAACATATCAATAATTAGATACGGTACTAACCCAGCCTAGAAAAGCAGACTTGTAGTGAAAGTCCTAATCTTCTCAGATCTCAATTGATTGCATCCGCTAATTAGCATCTTAAAATAGACAGTTCGTATGTGAATGGAGCTTCTGTATTTCGTTACTCTGTGGATCTGTGAATTACTTATTATACAGTACTTGGTATGTCTAATATGTTTGTTTAGTTATGTTAATAGTCTGGTCAACAATTTGTTTGCCGTTATTTTAATTAAGTTTATCTCTTTTCCATAACTGGTTTCAAGAATCTTGACTCATAGTCATAGCGGGTGTAACACATCATGCGAATATCATATCTGTGTTTTGGGAACACAAAACCAACACTATCTTCGATCGCAAAGGGCCAATAACTACCTAATAGTAGCTAGAATGGATATTTTGCCATTCCTATTATTTGAATCAAATAAGCTCACAATGTTAGGACCCATTAATATTAATGATAATTTTGTTCTGTCGCCTGCTTGATATGGAGGGAAGTGGAAAATTGTAATTTTTGTCCTTCGTTATTCTTTTCTGATTAATTTCGTCGAGATCCAAGACAGTAAATTTTTTTTTCCGGGACTTCAAGCTTTATTGCCTCGGCTCTTTTCTGGTGGTCGCCACTGTTGTTCTGGCTCTCAGCAGTTGCAGTGTTTGATTGTCCCTACTAGTAGCTAACATTGATGAAATGTTTGGATAATACTTAATATTAGCTGATCATAAATAATGACTTGTGTTTTAGTACTCGGCAGCTTGCAAACCGCATCTTGTTTTAAATCTTATTTCTTCAAAATTGTAGCTGTGAATATTCCTTCAAGTAATACAAGCGTGTTATATGTACATAACTTGCGTGTCTTGTCATAACTTAACTCATTAATAAGCAACCCTAGGTTAATAACAGCTTTAGCAACTAAATTAAATAAACAACGCAAAGTAACTGCGCGCGCAAATAGCACACTTGTCATAATTAATAAACATTGGCCATTCATTACGCCGAGATAACGGCTATAAACAATTGCAGCGAGGGTCACTGACCGATAACAAGGTAATTGCACATATGTCGATTGTCGCGACGATTCCGACAGCGAGTCGGTGACTGTGCGATTAATCGCAATCATTAGTACCGAGAGTATTTTATTAATTAATCGGATGCGATTAATTAGTTGTCATTAGTTAATTGATTTGAAACATGTGTGCGGTGTTTCTGTCTGACAAGATTCAGAGGTACTTTTTCATCAAAATCAGTTCAACAGTTTTCAAGAAATGGAACATACAACCGAACTCTTTAGCGAAAGACAGCACGAATGTGTAAATTAAGTTATTATGGGTATTTTGTAAATCCTTTAAGTACCTTTGCTTTGTGTGACTTTGCTCACTTTTAAAATAAAAACATAAAAAAGTAAAACCGACTTCTGAAGCAAAACACAAAAAGTGCAAAAATAACTTTCGTATCGGAAGCCGGTGTTAAAAAAAACACTGACTTCCGAAACGAAAGTTATTTTTGCACTTTTTAGTTTGCTTTAGAAGTAGGTTTATTTTTCTTGAAAAAGTTTTTATAGTTTCTTTCAAAAGAGATGTGTCTATGTTCCGGGAGTTCCGTTAAAAAAATCTGATTATATTCAAATTCTTTACATAACGGAAGTTTTTTTTGTAAGCCTTATTTGTGTCCCACTGCTGGGCATAGCCCAATCTCCAAATTCTCCTTCCAAACCTCTCTGTCTTGTGCGATCTCTGACCAAAGTTAACCTGCAAACGTGATCAAATCGTCACAATAAAGTTACTAAAACTAGATCGTGTAGACTGGAAATTATCAGTTCGAGTCTACACGTAACATCTGATGTTTGTTATTTACGTCATCATTGCCCCAATCTGCTGTCAAGGGGCTCAATTGAATGATTGGTCCTCTATCTGTGGCCGGAGGAAGTTCGAATACGTGTGCTCGACAATTTGCCTCTATTGCTTTCAGTAACTGTTGTTAGCGAATTATCTTATACTGTCGGGAGTTTATTTATAAACTAACAGTGGTATTTATAGACGGAAAAAGAAACATGACATAAGATGTAAACTTACAGTGTTTAACTGCGCAAGCACATACCTAAGTATGGAAAACGTGACAAAGTAGAGAGGCGATTACACGATCCAACACATACCTGTTTATGTATTACGTGATACTAGCACATTTAATTAAGAAACATCACCCAAAAGCAAAACTATCCTTGATCTATTAATTAAATTAAAACCATTATATAAACATGTCTTAGCAGGCAGTTGAGTTGCTAGGGAGTTTGTGCCGCCACTTCTCCTTCCCAGTTATAACACTATGAAGTAGAAACGGGCGGGCGTTTTGAGAGAATGTCTTTTGCAAAAGTTTACGTTCAACCTGCGCTGATTCTCAGCCTAATTTGAATAAATGAAGACATCCACTGCTGAACATCCCCAAGTGTCGCCACATCGAAGAATAAAACAGAGAACATTTATTCGACACAGACTCAACACAACAATAGCAAACGCCTTCTTGATTGAGTCTAATTCCCTTTTCTCCTTTTTCCAGGTGGAACAACGCGATGTCCCGGGCATCGACTGCGCGAACCTGGCCATGGACACCGAGGAAGGCGTCGAGGTGGTCTGGAACGAGGTGCAGTTCTCCGAGCGCAAGAACTTCAAGGCGCAGGAGGACAAGATCCAGATGGTGTTCGACAACCTCACCAGGCTAGAACACCCCAACATCGTCAAATTCCACCGCTACTGGACGGATACACACAACGATAAGCCTAGGGTGAGATGGACTGTCATTTATCCTATCTATTATTGCTTCTTCTTCGTTTCGCTCTTGACAGAACGATCGTGGTCAAAATGCATTTTTTTATTCCAACTTTGTCCTCACTAGCAATTTCTCCTGCATCGTGGGTGCATTTATCAAATCGCTGGTGTTTTTGAAACTCGCCTTACGATCTCTCTCCATCATTTTGTCAATTTACTGTTATTGCTAACTTGTCCCAATTCTGATGGATCATCGTCATCAGCATTCATCCGAAAGACGTTCACTGCTGATCGTGAATGAATATTTTAATTTTCTGATGAAAGTTGTCCATATCTTACTATGATTGGGATATGACATCATCTCTTGGCAGAAAATTCTTGATATAATATGATAGGACCAGTAATACCTACATGATGTAAATTGAGATAAAATTAACAGGTTTCTATTTCTGTGTAATCTAATCAAAATCATGTCATAATCAAATAAGATAATTTAGCTATTTTTAAAATACATTTCAGATAGGACCTATAGCTACTATTTTTGCTGTCTACAAAAAACTAGAGGGATCTAATTTCAAAGATTAGGTTTTATTCGAGTCACTACCCAACCATATCTCATATTCCATGGACCTTATTCCAGTTTACTATGACCTTTTACAGGAATTGCTTCAGTACCGAAATACATGAGTACTAAGTTTCAATGCCTGGTCGTTTCAGGTAATATTCATAACGGAGTACATGTCTTGCGGCTCTCTGAAGCAGTTCCTCAAGCGAACCAAGCGGAATGTGAAGCGACTGCCGCTGCAGGCGTGGAAGAGATGGTGCACACAGATCTTATCGGCGCTCAGGTAACATGCCAATAATTCTAGCTAACCTTCTTGTTATTGCATCTCGTGAATTTAGCAGGCTTCTGTTAATAGCAATCTTTGACCGATCACAAATTGTGATGGTAACTAGGATAATTTATTGCCCTCCTCCAAAATTTGTGACTTATGATGGGTTACTTGTCTCGAAATTCATCACGGTTAACTATAAACTTATCTTTCTGACAAACATGTCGTAAGGCCGATCATATGTTCGAAATTGTACCCCAATCTAGTTGGCCTCGAGTTTTGTTCACGTCAATACATCTCCGACCATTCCCTGTCCAGCTATCTCCACGGCTGCGTGCCTCCGATAGTCCACGGGAACCTCACGTGCGATACCATCTTCATCCAACACAACGGCCTCGTGAAGATCGGCTCCGTGGCCCCCGACGCCATCCATCACCATGTCAAGACCTGCCGCGAGAACATGAGGAATATGCACTTTATTGCACCGGAATACGGATGTAAGTACCCTGAACTAACACATGGCTCTTAAGAAAGGACCACACAGCTTCGACTGCTTGTGTTTTACGGACTCTTGCCTGTTCCTTGTTTAGGAAGTTTGTTAAGTGTTTTGGAACAGGCATGCCTCGAGGCTCATTACTTACTATGCAGAGACTTGCCTTATAGTAATCCAGCTCTCGCACACATATGCATAGGCTCGTTCACGTAATTCTGCGTGGAAATCGTGACTTTGTGAGTGAGTTCATTGCTTTCCCAATGAATACCGTGTAAACAAGCCGTGCCTATGACTGCGTGCGTTGCGTCTAAATGTCAATTTTCTGTATAGCATGTACTGCGCCCTTGTCCAAAAATCACAGCAACCGAAACTATGTTGTCCATATTTTTGCATTCATTACATCTTTATTTCCCCCCGTATCAGCATCACAAATGGTGACACCAGCGATGGATATCTACTCATTCGGAATGTGCGCTTTGGAGACTGCGGCACTTGAAATTCAGGGCAATGGTGACTCGGGCAGCCACGTCACGGAGGAGCACATCGTACGAACGGTCGAATCGTTGGAAGAGACGCGACAGAAGGACTTTATATACAGGTACTTGTCTTACAGGTGGGCGTGGCGGTAAGTCACTTTTGTTGTATGGGTGCACGAAGGAAGGGGTGGACTGCTCATGGATATGTCCACGGAGACTTGTAATATAAGGAACGTTCTAAATTGTAGCTTGCAGCGGAGCTTTGGTTTGAACGAGATGTGAGTACTCAGCGGTTTCAAAACAACGCATCACTGCCTGCCAGTTCCATTTGAAGCCCTTGTTCATACCCATGAGCACTCCACTCCTAAGTAACCCCTGGTACGGGTCACTGCCTGTGTGTCGTCTCCCCTTACTCGGGACTGACCCCCCGTGTGTCTGCAGGTGTATAAACAAGGACCCCGCGAAGAGGCCGACTGCACGGGAGCTTCTCTTCCACCCGCTACTCTTCGAAGTGCACTCCCTCAAACTCTTGGCTGCGCACACACTTGTCAATACCACCGGTAAGTATTCCAGACTGGCAGTTTTCAAACATGTCCATTTAGAAACGAGCCAGTGGCTGAGTTGAAAACCAATAATAGTCCAGGAAAATTAGGGGTTTCACCTCGGAATGAGAGATAGTCGGCTATAAATTTGTGTAAACCTTTATTTTGACACTATAACACTTGTCTCAAAACCTACTTATCATAGGGTGTCCGCGTCTACAGATATTCCAAGGTCAAAGGTCAAAATATCGATTTTTTACACATTTATTGCAAATATCTCGTTTCCTATGGATTTTATGCTATTTGTATGTATAATAAATATTGTAGACGATTAAATTCTCTACAACTTTTGTTTATAATTTTTTTTTTAAATCTTGATTCGTTTTCGAGGTAGAGGGCAGAGCGCGCGCAGTGTTTAACTATTTAGAGTATAATTCGAGGTCAACCTGTAGTTATTTAAGAAATGTGTAATAATAATAACTACAAGTTCTAATTTCAATTTTCCTCTTCTTCTTCTTCAATAAAAATATTTATTAAAAATGTAATTATTTACTAAATTAAAAGATAATTTAGTTAGGAAGTAATTAGTATAAATAAGATAAGAATTAAAATGTAATTAAAGTATTTCTCTTAAACTTCTATATATATAAAAATTAATCCCTATTTCCCTTGGTTGGACCGATTTCGTTTATTCTTTTTTTGTTGTATTTGTTATTGTTAGGAGAAGGATCTTATGTAAAAAAAATAAGAAAAAAATTGGTGCCTTACCTACATAGGTAGGGTAGGTACAAACCTACCCTACCTAAACAAGTTATAAAAAAAATGTGTATATAAAAGTTGTAGACAATTTAATCCTCTACAATATTTACAATACATACAAAAAGCATAAAACCCATAGGAAACGAGAGATTTGCAATAAATGTGTAAAACATCGATTTTTTGACCTTTGACCTTGGAATATCTTTAGACGCGGACACCCTACGATACGTAGGTTTTGAGACAAGTTTTAGGGTGTCAAAATAAAGGTTTATACAACTATATAGCCGACTATCTCTCATTCCGAGATTCTTGCCCTAATTTGACTAATTTTCTTGGACTATAAGGTTAACATAAAGATTTGTTCTTGCCACTTCTAATAACTAGTTTTAGGGGCACGATCGAGCGGTTGATCATCACATTACTTATACCTAGTCCGTACGTAACGAAATGCAAATTGCATGCGAGCTGTTTGCAGGTGGAAACGTGACCATAGTCCTTATCATTACCAACTCCATACGAATAGTAATCCCAGCAAGTAAATTGTTGTGCCTGGTGCTTCCAGCGAACATATCGGAGACGATCACAGACGAGGTGGCCGGCGGCAGCAGCGGCGCCGCGCTGGCGTGGTGCGAGCGCGGCGGGGAGCGCGCCGAGCTCGCGGCCAAGGACCTGCCGCCGCACGCCGAGAAGCTGGAGAAGTTTGTGGAGGACGTCAAGTGAGTTCATATAGTTATACTTGTGTTTAACAACATGCAGCCTAAGGCGTCCTCCTCACTAATAGAAGGCGATCGTCGCGTTCCTTTTTACAGCAAAACTGGAAAGCGCCCTTGTCGGTGTGACGACATGATCGGGTTTGTCGTATAAATTAACGCTTTCTATTATAGGACGACGCCTTACGACAAGTTAATTTACCACCTTGAACTGTTCAAAGGCCTCAGCTCAAGTTGCAAGGATATAAGTGTTTCTGTTCATAATAGTATTAGATTTTTTAATGTAATACCTGCGTGTCATGTGTTGCCACAACCGGCTTTGATATTTGTTCGCGACGAGGCGTCACATAGCTTATAGTTTATATACTCGCTTTTATACCATTGATATTCATGAAAATGTATGTAATAGCATAGGTAAATAAAGAATTTATGTATTTTCGGTCCCCAAAAAAGCGGGCGCGCAAGTAGCGTGGTGTGCGATCTACTCACATACCAATCGTATTATTTACCTTACACACATTAGTTTGTTAGGAAACACAATCTAGATGTTCTAACTTAGATATCCTAAGGCTATGACTGAAAAACAATACATAACAACAGTACATAGCCAGGTATTATAGAGTTTCACCCTGGAACACTGAATACACACACATTTTCCTCAAGTAAGTGGTAAGACAACTCGTTATAAGCGATTTAGCGCTTCTAGTTACCCAGACTACTGCCTAGGCCCTATAACTGGATAGTATTCACATAGCTCTAGTACATAAACGCCACTTGCTTGAGATAATGTGTCTGTATGCACAAACATAAGGGTTTCGAGCGCTTGTCAGCGGGCCCGCCCGCTTTCAGGTACCTTCTGTCCCTGAAGAGTTATAGATTTGTTTTCTGGAGCATTACCTTCGGGAACTGGCAGGCAGGCGCCCGAATTCTTTCATAGTGCTCAAGACCTCTGGTCATCACTCGCACAAACAAAATCATCTAGCTGTGGAACAGCGTAAAATTTCTCCTTTCTCAGCCGCTTCCTGGCACCCAAAGTACCAGAAGGCCTGGTGGTACACCCATCATTCGAATCATCCACCATTCGAAGGCCTGTTTCTCTTCCCAGCCACACTTCTGTAAGGAGCCTGGCTCTGGTGGTTGGGGAGGTAACCTCGGTTGCATGTTGCCCTCATAGGATTTGAGGTTCTTACATTGGTTATTTACATAGGCTAATTGGTACAGAAAACGTTTTTGGACTCGCTCTAATTTACCGGAGTAAACATCATAAGTAGGATTCCATACTGGACTTCCATACTCCAACACACTACGAACGATGTAGTTAAAAACTGGAATTGTGACACTAGCACCCCTCAATGCTTTGAGTTGTCTCGATATGAAACCGGACAGACGCGAGGCTTTCAGAACTATGTTATCTATATGGTATCTAAACTTAAATTGGCAATCCATAATTACACCTAAATCGCGAATGCACGACACTGCTTCCAGAGGTACATTATTAATTGAGTAAGTTGCGTTAATGGGATGTCTTTTTCTAGTAAATTTGATATGCTTGCATTTACTTACATTCAAAATCATGTGGTTCTCAGTGCACCACTTTGACACTTTATCAATTTCCGTTTGTAGTTTTACTATGTCTTCAACACCGTCTACTATTTGGTACAATTTTAGGTCGTCAGCATACATGTTAAATTTACACTCTATTCGACTTGCCAAATCATTAATAAAGATTAAAAACAACAAGGGCCCCATGTGAGATCCCTGTGGTACTCCGGACGGTATAATATTTGTCTGAGATTTAAAACCTTGAACAACTACCATTTGTGACCTATTTTTCAAATAAGATTCTCACCAACGCTGCAAAGACCCATGAATACCCATGCCCATTATCTTATTCAGAAGCATATTGTGATCAATGAGGTCAAATGCCTTACTGAAGTCTGTATGCACAGCATGCACCACACACATGCACACCGCACATGGGGTATAGGTTCCATAATACGTCGTCTCCGAGTAGAGTATCTAATGAACGTGTCGGTCGCCTGCCAGGTACGGCATCTACCCGCTGACGGCGTACGGCTACACGCGCGGACTGGGCCGCGCCGCGTCGCCGCTGGAGCGCGCGGCCGAGTCGCTGCCCGCGTCGCCCGAGCCGCGCGACCTGGAGACGCGGCGCGTCGTCAACATGATGTGCTCGCTCAAGCCGCAGCCGCACCCGCACCCGCACCCCGACGCGCCGCCCCAGGACCTGCTGGTGAGTGATAAGTGTCTAGTGCTTAGTGCTTACACTGTAAAGAAAAATTATATCGGCCCTATACATCCCCAATGCTTCGTTAACATTCCCTGTCGTACCTACCAAGTATCCATCTTAATAGAAAGCGTCATTTGTATAGCGAACCCAATCGCTTTATCGCACCAACAGCGATCGCTTTCCAAACCCAAATGAACGTGACGATCGCATATTTGTGCGATGGTCGCTTTTAATTAAGACGAAGGCTCAATAATGTGGCGAGTATATCACTCACCTCCGGTTTACCGATGATATAGTGGTCATGGCTGTGACCATGTAAGACCTCAGTGCAATGCTCGATGACCTCAGTAGAACTTCCGAAAGAGTGAGTCTTAAAATTAACATGGACAATGAAGTTTTTTATAACACAATGTGTAAGATAATATGGAAAAGATAAACTGTATGAAGTATCATCACCTCTGCTATTTTCAAATTACCAGCGTATCATAAATACAAATGTTTTTGCAAAATATTTTTGATAAATAGGTGAGATAATATAAAATGTGTTTAACGCTTTTACAATTTTCAACTAGATTTGCACTGCCTCTTTAAATTAAAATGTCACCGATTTTACATATATTTCGATGCCAAATTGTCAACATTCGTCATACCTCACTTCTTCACTTATAAAATATGTTCTCGGTCATATTCACTTTATCATACTCCCTAATCTTGTCTAATTATAATCTGCCTGTGACATGATGTGGTCTACTCAATCCATCGTCGGAAAATTACATATAATCAACTTCCAGAACACACGACATATTTTTATTTACTAAACTATAAGCTTTTCCCAACTGAGCTGATTGGATTTCCCACTGGCAAAAGGGGCTAAATTCCATCCCAACGCAAAAATTCACAAAAATTCTTCTTTAGTTTTCACACTTGTCCATAACTGCATATTTCTAGACTTGGTTGTTTTACTATTTTTTATCCCTGAGATGAGACAGCTCTTGATCTCGATCTTGCCTGATTGTAAGCGATGTATGAGGGTCTACAATGAAGCGAGCAAGTCCAGAAGCTGCCTGCTCATTCTGTTATTGCTTTGAAGGCATTTGTTTTGCTGTGTATTATCTACCAATGTTTTTTTTAATTATTACGTACATAGAACAACTATTTTGAAGGTACGATCTAACTTAGGGCTCTGGCTACGGCCCTTTAACCCCGAGGCAGTAATTTGTTTGCGTCCTTCCCTTCAGATGACGATCCTGCTGCGCATGGACGACAAGATGAACCGCCAGCTCACGTGCGCCGTGTCGCGCCGGGACTGCGCCTCTGCGCTGGCGCACGAGCTGGTGCAGCTCGGCTTTATACATGAGGTATGCTACACATCTATGATGTATAATACTACATTTCGTGTCGAGCATAAAAAGCCGAGATTTTAACACGAGCGACGTAGCCAATTTTCGACGAGAGCCGAAGGCGAACGTCGAAAGCTACATGCGAGTGTTAAAATAAAGACTTTTTATGCGAGACACGAACGATTCTTTTTTCTCTACCTGATGAGCTTACGTAATTAAATGCAAATAAGTTCCAACAACAATTTATTAGAAACGTTCAGACTAAGAATCACAGACTATATACACACAATCAACGCGCGCTCTTTAGAGAGGTAACAGGTTCAGTATCATTCTGCCAGTTACATAATGATATCAAAACTCCATACAAAAGTTTCTTTTTAATTTTTATTTTATAATCTTATGTTTAACTGCTCATATTTCGAAACGAATTTCTTAGGCAATGTGTTACATAATAGACAACATAGTGGAAAAAATAAGGTTAAGTTTCCTTAATACATTTTAATAGTAATTTTTATTTGTTAAGTGGAAGTGAACGAACACGTATGCGTGCACACATTTACGTACAATGAGTCCAAGCGTACTCGCGATGGGCTTTTGTTTGGGATCGTTGTTCGTAAATGGCTGTATGTGGGGCTTGTCTGGTTCACGGTCGCTCCAAGCTGGCGCGGGGCAGTAACCCGCAACCTCGCGCGACAAGCAAAAGATGCTACGAATCCTTCGCACAAGATTTTTATAACTAAGACTCACTTGCACCAAAAACTTAAGTCAGAATTAGATGCTAACGCAAGGTTTGAATAACAAAATATATCATACATAATTAACCAGATTAGCTATTAACTAGCAGTTGGTCAAAGTAGCTCAAGCGGGCTAAATGACATGTTTATGAAAATGAGTTTATTTCTTCGAGGAAGAATGTAGCAAAACTTCGTTTAATTCACGTAAACATTTATTATTGCAGTACCTTGGTCCAATAACGGCCTCGTCTTTAGCTCGGAATTCTTATCCACCTCAGCTACAAGCGTTCATTTGCATCAAAATCTACCAGTTATCAGAATATCCAGTCTATCCATTTGATACTAAAAACTCTCTTTTTTAAATGTTATCCGCAATTTGTTTAACAAGTTCTCCTTATATTTCTACCAGGCGGACCGCGACAAGATCTGCCGCCTCATGGAAGAGTCTCTCCGCAGCAGCTTCGGCACTCCGCCCCCCACCGCCGCCGTGCGGGCGCCCGCGCACGTGGCCAGCTAGTGACGTCACGAGCTGCGCACCAGCACCGCCGCGCACAGCCTGCACACCTTCTACAGGGACGCCGCGACCTACGAGCACACCTAGTACTGTAGTACTCCAGCCTCCAGCGTCCAGCCTCCAGCCCAGTACTGTACGGACCCACTCCTTCACTCTTACACTGTAGGCGACCTGTACCTTAGATGCCGCAGCTCCCGTGTCCAACAACGTGGGTCCCAGCTCAGTTCCCTGCGGCACTCCTCATGTGCGGCGGTGCGGCTGCCCGCTTCCCGTCACTTCATCCCCTGGACTCGTCACGTTACGTCATACAACACCTGCGCTTACCGAGTCCCTACGAAGCGGCCCCGGGCCACAGATATCGTCCTACGTATATCCTATACTTCCGGAGCACTTAGCTTATATTGATATTTAAACAAGGTTTTTAGTCAACTAGTTGCGGCATACTCTCGGATCTGACGCCAGCGTTCGACTCGTTGCGTCACGACGGAACACCGCAGTAGTCTATAGATTAGAATTAATCGCATATTTATACGTAGTTATGATGGGTCTTATGATGAGATTTTGTATTGCCGTATCATGTATTTTTGCAGTATGGTACCGATTGAATGTATTCCGCGAGTTCTCTCTCTTACGAGGCTTGTTTAAGCGGGGATCGCCAAGTTCCGAATGTTATTTATTTTTACTTTAATATTAGAACTTAAGGAGTGTGCGAGACATCACTATTTAGTTTTTTATATAAAATTAAACCGATATGATAACTGAATCCTCGCATAAACAAGTGTCCATCGTTAAATCTTCCATGTTGGTCACAAGTTTACTGACGGCAGTTCCAGGCTATCGAAATTGTTAAGCGGAGGTCTTGTGTAGTCTTAATGTGGCGCAGTTGTGCGACACTTCGTCTGCGGGACTGTGATGAATCATCTGTGTGCATGGAACATAGATCTTCAAATCTTCATTTCAAACTACAGACCATTTACACAATTTTGGTTGTCAATAAATTAGAAGTTCTTCATCAAAGTACTACGTGGATGACGTACGAGTTAAGGTACCTTCTAATATTGCATTTCACCTCCAAAAAAACTTACTAGTCGAGTGTGAATCTAAATCCGATCAGCCGAATCGTTCGTTTTAAATTAATCAATACGCTTTCTTAAATGAAATTGTAAAAATTGTAAAGTTAAAAGATTCGGAACGGTTCATAATTTAGTTCGAACATCGAGTACGCTTTAGTGATGTAGAATTTTGTATGAATGTGTATATGTTATAAATGATATTTAAAAGAAAAAATATTTAAATTAAACGTTTACTTTTAATTATATGTATAGTGAGGCTTCCTCTTAGAGCTTTATGGATGTGGTTATAAATAATAAGTATACGGAAAATTGAACATACTCACTATGAAGATAAGGTTGAAATTTGTACTGTACTCGCGTCGATTATTACTGTTTACTACCGACAGGTGATACTGGACTTCGTTTGTTGACTGCAGGCACGTAATTTGTTAAGGCTTTGTATGAGACGCTTATTTTAGGGTTCTGTTTTGTAAGGACGCCTGTGGCTGTCAACTTTATCACTTTGCCGGCCATTTCATCCTAAAATTCCCTTAAGTATAGGAAAGAAAACCTAAATTATTTGCGAATGAGGTAGCATTTTCAATGAAAGAGCGACAGGCGTCCTAGCACATATTGTATGCATGTTTGAAGTCAATTGTCCAAACTTGTGATGTTTTAATGTAAATTAATAACGTTATACTGGGCTTTGTATTGATGTTATTCACCAAAAATAAATCTGCAAAAAATCCTTGTATTTATTACATATTTGACCAAGGCCCACTTGGACAAAAGACTTAACTCAGAGTTAGTTGCTAACACAAGGTTAAATTGACAGTTTTTCATACAATATTGACAATTTAACCTCGTGTTAACAACTAACTCCAGAGTTAAGCTATTCGAGCAAGTAGGCCTGAGTCAAGTATTTCATTGCGCCTAAAATCTTGTTAAAATTCCAGTCTTCTAGTACCAACACACCAGTACAAGACCCATTATAATAAACAAATATTTTGCATTTACACACATATATTTTGGTTTTATATACAAAAGGTGAAGTTTCGGTTATAATACGTAAAGCTATAGTGGTGCTAGTATGTATGTACAGCATTGTATAAAATTTTCTATTATAATATTGTATTTTGAACAACATACATAAGTATAGAAAGGTAACTTTGACAACGGTAAACAAAAAATACATGAAAAGTCGATACAAGGTTGTATCAACTGAACTACGATAAAACTATTGCTGACCTCTTCTAATAGGTAAAACTAGAAAGAGATAGTGATATTTGAGAGCTGTCTAATTGGTTAACACGAAGTTCCATAATAGATGACGTTCTCTGACGTGTAATCTAAAATTTGTGGAAATTTGAGTTAAATTTTATTTGATCTCTTAATATCTTTTGTATCTTTCTTGTTTTATTTATGAGAATGACATAGTAATAGTTTTATCCTAGTCGTGTGGGAGTTTTTCCTTTGCGCGTTGTAGAAAGTGTTTTTCTTTACTGATGTATATTGTGTTATTGTGTATATTGTCGTACATAGAGCATCGCATCGACACCGGTTCCTAGTTCGTTAGTTATGTGCAAAATGTTTTGGTGCTGACACATTCTTTTATTTTATCACTTGAAAAATTCGCTTTTGTCCTTACAGGTGTAGCTTATAAATGGAGATCATAAATTTGGCTCGATAACGTCTTTATTATCATAATAGAAATTATTGTTTATTATTATTTTGTGTAAAAAAATCTGGTCCATGATTATTTTTCTTTAAAAGCCACTTTGAAAGCATATTCTTGCACGGTAGTGCACAGCCAAGTTCAAAACTCCTCACGTACAAGTTACACCTGGACCCCACGGACAACGAGCTTCACATTCGTTGACGCTAGTGGTGCCAAAAATAAAGGTGCCAACAATCTTACTTTCAAACGACAGTTCACTAAATCTTAGTTATACAGGAGTTCACAAGTAACGGCTTGCCATTGACAATACAAACTCATTCATTTACTAGGAAATAGAACGGTACATAGCAGGGGATTTAGTAGATACATTGTTCGCGTCGCTAGGTTTTAGTTCATCGACTTTTGAGTCTGTTTTCAGTATTCTTGCTTCAGTAAATGCCAACTGTATTAGTTACGTAACGGTTTTTGAGACAACCCTTGAAACATAGACCCCGTAATAGTTTTGTAGCCCCTTGTATCTATGATAGACTTAAGTGTCGCAATATTGTTGCAACAACTTGATTATGTGTGTATTACAACATGTTGCATTCAATATTACTTGCAACATAGATTCCGGCAACACAATAACCTGTTGCTGCAACATACTAACTAACATTTTTATTTAGACCAAACTCGAATCTGTGTTTCTAAAACGTTTTCAGCTAGCAACATGATACCAGCAACATAAAACCTGTTACAGTAACAAACTTTGGGCATTTTTGTGTAACATAGATAAAAGGCTTTTGAGTTATTAGTTTCTTAACATGGCTCCAGGATTTGCACCGTGTTTCCTATTCAACTTTGCCACTATATAGGATGTAGTTCGATGCGACACTTGTCCCCTTCACGTCGCATGTGTATACCCCTCTATCCTGTATCCTGTACCCTGTACCCTCAGTACTGCACATTATCAAGTGGTCGGTTATGGAGCGTTCTCATCGCGTGGTTGTGTAGGACGAATGTGTGCTATATACTTTAAGTGAGGATTAAAAAAAAAATTTGTTCAAGTAATATCTAGAACTAGTAACGTCTTATTTTATTCGTATGGCATTTGAGACCTTTGTCTCTAAGATGGCGAAGCATTTATAATACCTCTATTATTGCAGGTGTTCATAGGAGGTGGTGATAATTCCCTCGTATCCACTGTGCCACATTTGATGCGCAACACGTGACGCTCAACATGACGTGACGAGACAACGTTACGAAACCAAAGTTAATCGTTGCCGTTCGTCATGATGAGCAACATAACGTCGCGTATCAAATGTTGCCTAGTGGATACGGGGCTTTACCATCAGGTGAAACCCTTTCTCCTTAAAAAATGTTATTGAATGTAGTAGCAAGATAATCTAATCTAATTTACATTGAAATATCCCAATCTGAAAACTTTAAAAATCTACTGTATCAAGTAGCAAGAAAATTAGGCTACACTGAAATACCCCAAGAAGTATATGGCATACATTAGTCCTTGTGTCGGCGTCGAAGGCTAGGAGTTAAGGCGGAAACATACTCACGTGTCGCGGCGTGACGTCACGCCTCACACATCTGATGGCTACAAGACTCGTGGCGATATGACGTACACTTGAGTACATCCGTATGAGTACGAGTGGTGTCCCGCGCCACGACGCGTGCGTGTGGTGACAGCTGCGGCGGTAGCGCTGTAGTCTAGAGTAGTGTAAACGAAAGACTGGCTAATGTAAAGATTAGGTTTGTACGGCAAGGCGGCGCGCGGCCACTGGCGGCCTGTAGTGAGGGGGGGGGGGCACAATACATACGTACAGAAGACGCTCTATACTAGTAACGTTCTATTGACGAAAGCGTAAAATTGGTTAAATGTGTAAAATTAATGGAAATGTCAAGCGCTATCGAAATGTCACGTGAACAATCCCTTATATCCAAAATATAAGGGATTGTTCACGTTTCGACTCTCGCCTTCGCTGAAAGAACGTCACTTGTCTAGAGTTAAGGTATGGTTTCATGCGACGAATGGACATGCACGCACACATACGCGTCAGTTCGACGATCACAAACAACTGCGGGTCGCGAGTGCGCGTGTCACTGTGCGGGAAGCGTGTCTGTGTGCGTGCTATTTACTTACTGTATACAGGTTGTAACGGAAAAGTGTGATCATATTTTAAAAACTGCTTCTGCCCGAGTAAATAAACAACTTTCTCCAAGAAAGACAGTCAATTATCAAAAATAAATACTCTCATACAAATTTTAGTCAGCTGACTACAACTTTGTATGGAAAATCCTTTTTTTTTTTTATTTGCCTCCTACTTCCATGGGGACAGTTGTTAATTTACATGTGGAGAAGCAGTTTTTAAAATATGATCGCACTCTTCCATTACACCCTGTAGAGTTAACCTTCTGTACGTATCTACTCTGTGTTATTTATCTCACATTGTAAATTATCACATTGCGCTGTGTTACAACTCGGCCTTTTAAAAACACGCGTATTTTGTCTTAAGATTCTTATTTATTAAGGGTGCGGGAATTTTCGTATTCGTTACCAAAAAATTATGTACGCTTACTTATATATATTAGGGAATATAATTAAATTATAAAATATTAGGAAAATATTGAAATTTGGAACGAGTCGGTCTGCCAGTACCGCGCGCCCGCCAGGGAGGCAGGTATCTAGCTAGTAAAGTGGCGTGTTCTTGTAAATATTCGCTTTTAGTCTAGAACTATACTTATAAATGATTATTATTGTAATTGTAACTGATTTAACGTACCTACTTATCTACCTATAGCATACAAACGCCGCTACATTACTGATTGCTTCTATTTATGTATCTCGCATTTTTTTTAATATTGTTTTTTTTTATTGTTTTTAAATACAATTGAGCTGTTTTGGCTGTGTAGTTTTGTGTCTTTGCCGACGTTCATTAAAATTGTCAGTCTTCAAAACTGCTACGCTCTGAAACTCGGAAAATTCTGGTTGAACAAAATTACAGCAGTAAATATAAATAGTTCACTTTGAAGCACAGCCACAAGTTACATCGCCAGCCAGCCATACTAAACATTCATCAGCAGAAGGCTTTTAGCTCAAGAGCCATCACAACGTTACCTACATGCTTTTTGCAATAATCTTAGACTACTCTCACCTTATCTAAGTTCCTAGACGTACCATTTTACTTCGACAGCGCCGCTAGCGAATATTCCACTTTTTTATTTTACGAACTAACCACTAAACGACAATACCAATGCATACTTTTCTGAAAAACTTTAAATCTTAAACTGGTGCTAATTCCATATTAAACTTAGGCTCTTGGATTCACTCAGAAAATTGTCGGAGTCTCGATCACTTTTACTTTAGCGAAATAAATCTAAAGACGTAGTAGATAAGGCCCACTTTCACTTGTATCTTAAAGCGCCTAGTGATATAACGAAAGTTATAGATGTTACAAGTTGTCTGCATTGGTGTCCATTGTAACCGATAGGTGGCGCACCGGAGTCGAATGGTACCAATTACTTTTATTTAATTTAATATACTTAACGTTGTTTATAATATTTTAGTTTCACTCAGAATATTTTTTCTTTTGTTTTTATTTGTATTTACAAAAAGTGGACACATTAATGGAGAATGTTTTAGTTTCCTTAACAATTTATTGTTGTATATAATTAATTACCCAATCAGTGTTCTGGTTTTTCTTTTGTTTATCCAAAGAGGAAAATGTGTTCATCTATGAAAAATATTTTAATTTGCGTTTTTATGAGATTGTAACATAATTATTTATTGGATCCAGAATTGCATTTCCCACTCGATGATATGATTTCGTCTACAGTTAACATGTGCAAGTATGATTTAGCTCTAGAACATTATTGTAACGATACCTATTATGATTATGCTCAAAGTGACTTGTAAAGAATCCATAACAAAATATGATCGAACGATCGAGTGATGTTTGCATACTATTCTACAATAAAGAACGTCAATAAAGTGTATTTTAAAAAAGGATTCGAAGTTTGTTTTAATGTGTTTTCCTAGCTAGATCAAAAATATTATGAGTTATGATTTTTATCATACAATCAACAGTGTTTAGCATAAAACTATAAATATTGAACGTTATGCACGCTTCATTATTAAAAAAGTGATAATATTAAACATGAAAACATTGATTGATGATTAGTGTGATAATAGTATGGATTGAAAGATCATTCAATCCATATTATTATCACACTAATATTATAAAGGCGAAAGTTTTTGTATGTTTGTTACTTCTTCACGCTCAAACGGCGGGACTGATCTGGATAAAATTTGGCACAGAGATAGATTATAGTCAGGAATAGCACATAGGATACTGTTTATCCCGGAAATATGTTCCCTCGGTATAATTTATAACTTTCACGCGGTTGAAGCCGCTGGCAGAAACTAGTTATTAATAATATTATAAATGTGAAAGAAACTCTGTTTGTCTGTCTGTTACCATTTCACGCTTGAACCGCTGAACGCTGGCTGTTGATTATGGATTTCAGTGGTTTGGGAATAGTGCGGTGTACATTAAACGTCTTGTTCTTTATTTTGCCAGATAAAAACGTCCATGGTTACCCAATATATTAAATTATCGTCAAGATTGGAACCCTACAAATATGTCTCAGTTGATTTTGTTACCCCAAAATAAGGCAAAAAAGATGCAACATGCGACGAATTATTACGAGTATATACCTAATAATAACAATAAATAGGTACCGGTACCGTACTACAGGTATGTGCCCGACGCAGTTCTCGAAAATGGCAATATCACATTGTACTGGGATCGGTCCATCATCACTGATAGGACTATTGTAGCCAATAAGCCTGATATAGTGGTAGTAGACCGAATCGAGAGGCGTACAATGATTGTTGAGATTACCGTCCCGCATGATGGGAACCTCGTGAAAGACGAGAAAGATAAGCAAATCAAGTAGGTACCGATAGTCGTATCAGCCAATGGCTTAATAGCCACGAGCCTCGACCAACACCTTAGGAGGCTCTCGTTTGACAGCTGGTTCAAGGGCCTGATCCAGAAAGCAGTATTGCTGGACACGGCTCGTATTGTTAGGAGGTCCCTCTCTCTGGAGCCCTGACCGCCGGTAGCTTGGACCCTGTTCCCGATACCGGAGGGCCCCTATTTTTTATACTTTTAAATATTTTTTTTTTGCTTATGAAATATTTAAAAATATAATATAATAAGAAAAAAGATAAATAAACGATAAACTAATGATAATATTATTCCGGATAATATTATAACCAAGGTAATGTTGAATGCCCGTGTTACACCCACTCCTATCAAGGTAGGAGACTCTACACTCGAAGTTGTGGGCGACTATGTCTACCTGGGACAAACGATCCAGTTGGGTAGGGCCAACTTCGAGAAAGAGGTCAACCGTCGAATCCGACTCGGCTGGGCAGCGTTCGGGAAGTTGCGCGGTATCTTCTCGTCCAACTTACCACAGTGTCTCAAGACGAAAGTCTATGACCAGTGTGTGTTGCCAGTGATGACATATGGCTCTGAGACGTGGTCGCTTACAATGGGCCTCATCAGAAAACTTACAGTCACTCAAAGGGCAATGGAGAGGGCTATGCTCGGAATTTCCTTGCGTGATCGAATCAGAAATGTAGAGATCCGCAAGAGAACCAAGGTTACCGACATAGCCCGAAGAATTGCCAAACTTAAGTGGCAGTGGGCAGGGCACATTGCTCGCAGAACGGATGGCCGATGGGGCAGAAAGGTTCTGGAGTGGCGACCGCGAACCGGAAGACGTTGCGTTGGAAGGCCTCCTACCAGGTGGACCGATGACCTGGTGAAGGTTGCGGGAATCCGCTGGTTGCGAGATGCACGGGACCGGTCAATGTGGCGACGCTTGGGGGAGGCCTATGTCCAGCAGTGGACGTCTTTCGGCTGATATGATGATGATGATGAATATTATTCCGTGCGCGTAATAATAACTGCCAACTACTCGCCAGTGGCGCCAACTGGTGGACACAAAAACGGAACCACGGACCAGTTCATCCCACCACCTATCTGGGTTTTCCACGTGATCTTTTATTTGTTGTGAGCCAGCAGAGCCACTGAGCGGTGATTTTTTCCTATTTTTCTCTGACACGCAACGGATGTGGGCAATCCAGAGGCTTTAGACAAAGGGTCATTATATCAGCGACGGTGATGGTAGAAATGCTCCTCTGCCAGAGCCTGACTGAGTGTGAGGGCTGAAGATATGTACACTTAAAACTTAGATATACCTAGGGCTCGCCAAACTTCTGGTCCGCCTTAAAATTGGTTTTCCCGATTCGCAAGGCACGAAACGGTGCTGTTTTTGTATGAGATTTACTACTGCGCAGCCATTGTAGCCAACTTCAAGGCGGTCAAGAAGTGTGGCGAGACCTATACCTACCTACCACTTTACTTTGTGTAACGAATAGGCAGTAGAAGTATTTCAGATTTCAGAGTATTTCAGATGCGGTCTGTGTGTTTGACACCTGGCACATATAGAAATCTAGACAAAGAGTCATTCTAGCTGTGTGTGTGGTGATAGTCGAAATGTAAAGGGAAAGAATGTCAATCGCTTTCTTTGTCTAAAGTCACAGAATTATTAATACTAAAGCGTCTCTACGTCTACGGAATTTCAACTCGTAGCTTTGCGCCACCACATGCAGACGTTTGTCGATTTGTTTTGACTATGTTTGGGCATTTCACTGAATGACTAAGTGTGGCAACTTGGCAAGGATATGGCAACAAACAATAAAAAACAAAGATTCTACATGGAAAATGTATTATATTATCACACAAACTCACAGTGCTTGCGTCATATTTTTCGACAAGTTTTTTTACAAACTACCTACTACCTACGCGAAACATTTGAGTTTCCCAAGAGCGAAAATATGACAAAAACCTTTAATAAAACTGCTGTAATGTAGATATTTTAATAATAGAATATCTTTACGACATAGAATGACACATGAGATGATGCATATCGATCAATCGTTATTTAACATTACGTTAGTAAACTTCTTACAAGCTGCATTTACATCGCCAGCGCTACGGCAAAGCTACAGTTATCTACGAATGTAAATATTTACACAACAGCTTACTATGTAATACAGGCCTTCAATATTAAACTATTTTGGTTTTAGTTTATTTCATGCATATAAAGTTGGAAAGCTAAACAATTTGTCTTTAAAAAAATATTTACTTACATGAAATAATTTTGACACCACATTGTGCGTTATTGAAGACCAAAAATTATATTTTACAAAATAGTAGAATCCTGAAAAATTTACATCTTTGACAATTTTGAAAAAACACATTTATATCAGAAAGAGCACAATTTGTTTACTTTACGTTTTAGGTAAGTATAGGTACCTATTCAACGTGTAAATATTTTATAAAAAATAAACTTATCATAAAATTAGGTCGGTAACTAAGTCAAGTACAAAAAGCATTTCAATACAACTTTACATTTGATTTGTTACGAAACCTGCAACCTAATTGCTTAAGTGAATTTGGCAAGGCGAAGAATTTGATCCGTCATGATGATTGGTGGATTGATGGGAAATCCTTCGCCTTGCCGAATTCACTTACGCAATTAGGCTGCTGCTAGTCGATCGATATTTAATTCAGGTTCTACCTATGTACTAGCTAGATTATTATCTACATTTTTGTGAAGAATCAAAGTCCCAATTCTGTGACAGTTTTACGCAACAATTAGGTTTTTACAACAAATATGTAGGTACTTCGTTCGCAATATCATTATTGTTTATATAATTTCTATTCGCTCTGTCGATCATTCGACAATCGTTAAGTACGATAGGCACCAATAAATTGTAATTTATTGACACGAACAGTCCGCACAGCTCCCAACCGCCATAACGCATAAGCTAACATCACGCGACACGCTCCTCATAACCTGAAGCGGTAGGGCGGCGTGGCCGGTCGCGGCTCGATCTGCTCCTTCTCTTCTTCGTCGGGCACGTAGTAATGCAGCTCGTACGCTGGAGACAGCTCCACTGTCTTGTCACAATGAGGGTCGCATGACCGCCTCAAGAAGTTGGACGGCCTCGTGTTGCCCACCTCATACAAACGCTTCATGAACGCCGACGAGGACGCCACTCGCCCGTGCTCTGGCGGTCTGTGTACGACACTGTTGTTGTACAAAATCGGGAAATCCACCTTGAACCTCTCGCTATTCTGGTTGAAGTTATCTACAAACCGGTTCATAATATCTTTGCGGTACTTGACGTCGTACTCGTACTCCTCCTCACCCTGGTTGCTATCTCGGGGGGTCATTTTTGCCATGTCGTTGACGGTGACGCCGCGGACCGGTGTCTCCGTATACGTATAATCCTCGTCTCCGCCATCTTTCGCTGCCTCATTGATAAAGTCTCGGTAATGTTTGATTACATACGAGGCCCTGTTGAAAGTTCCGTCGCTTGGAGGTGGCTCGGATTCGATTGGCTGGTTCGTTAAGTACAGGTTCTTATCCAAATTGTCAGGTTGGTATATAGGACTGTAGGTAGGCTTCATTGTTACTTTATTATATGGTTCATACTTTTCTGTTGGTATGGGAGAAACTGTGCCAAAAGAAACGGCTAGCACGTCTTTAGGAGGCACTTTATTAACTTCATACAAGTTCACTTTTCTGTTAAAATTAGTATCGTAATCGTTCATATTTACTTTCTGAACAACTTTCTGTGTAGGTGGGAAATACTGGAGAGTGGCCTTCCTCTCAGGCTGATACTCTGTCATCGGTTGTGTACGAAGCAGCTCTGGAGGTTGTGTTGCGATGTCCTCTGTTGTTTTCATTGGTTTAGTAAATTTCTTTAAATCAATTTTGTGCTGATTCACATAATCAGCGTCATACTCGTCAGTAGAGTCGTAGTATTCCGCCAAGTTATAGAATTTCTTTGGTTTAAAGGGGTTTGTTGTTAAAGGTGTCCTTTCGGTCTTGAAAAGGTCGAAATGATCTTTTGGTATTGCGTTTCTGAGATCGAACTCTGTCGTGGATGTTTGAGACGGTGGGGATGGACTGAACTTGAAGGTAGTCTCTATGGTTGGCGTGAAGGGCGTCATTGGGGTGGTTTTGTATTCTGAGGAAGGGTTCGTGTTTTCACTAGATTCCTCATAGTCACTGTACACAGTATCTCCAAACTTGTTAATCCTTTTCTTGGATTTTCTTACTTCAGCTATCTTTTCCAGCCTAACTCTTAAGTCCGGGAGATCATCTTTGCTGTCTTTATCGGCCATGTTTCCTAACTCTGTCTCAGTTTTGTTTTTTAGAACTTGCGTGAAAGATTTTGAAGCATTCTTCGGTTTGAATACGATTCCTAAAGAACTGATGCTTTCGTTTCGCCACCTGTTGTCATCTGGGTCACGTACGAACTGTTTTAGTGGTTGAACGTCAATTTTCTTAAGGGCTTTGTAGCTTGGGCTAACGGCATATAAAATGGCATTTTTCTTTTTTTCCTGACCAATGGGTTTCACGCTAAGCACGTCGACGGTAACAATCTCAGGAATAGCATCAATGATTCTCTCTTGTTTTAGAAACTTTGCATTCTCTTCATTGTTGAGCGTTTCTTCTTTTAGTAACTCTTCTTTGATCGCATCTTCAGCCTGCAAATATTCGCAAAAATGAATGAGTGGTTAATGGTTTTAAAAGTACAGTTCTCACTGTTTCCTTATGGAACCCGATATAAAATTGACGTCAGAAACATATAAGAGATATTTGTATGGAAAAAATGCTTTCCAATTAAGGCTAAGCCCAATATATTATTATGTAGACTCTATATAAAAGTATCCGTAAGGTGTCGGATGTTAAGAGTTTCACCATCCCATGTCTTCCCGTGGTTGTCGTAAGAGGCGACTAAGAGACAAACCAGATAATGGACAGCCGCCTTATCTGTGCATTTGTAACAAACATACTGCGATCGCCAGTTTTATGGAGAAGGAGGGCCTCTATATGATGAACTCCTTTTTAGAAAGCGTGAACACCAGCACACAGGGAGTGTACCTGGCAGAGCACCGATGGTGAAAGGAAAAATGAGATCGACTTCATCATATCAACATTGTCAACCAAGAAGCAAATGTTCAAAGATGTCTCTGTGATTAATTCGGTGAAAACCGGGCGCGATCACCGCATGGTAAGAGGCATATTGACCTTTAATATTAAGCTTGAAAGATCTCGGCTGATAAAGTCCACGATCCGTTCAGCACAGATCCAGGTCCAAAACCTCGAGAGCTTTCAGCTCGAACTCCAGAATCGTTTCGAGTGTCTAGGGAGCTCCGTGGACGATTACAACGATGGGTTCTTGGAAACTGTCCATACGGTTGGGTCTAAGTTCTTCAACACCCGTCGTACAGATAGAAATAAAAAGCTCTCTGATCCTCGTCGCAAGCTTATGAAGGAAAGGCGCGAGATGATTCTGCAGTCTTCAGACGAGGCGTGCAAATACCGGCAGCTCAATAGGCGGATCTTTAAATCCTTGAAAAGAGACCCCCGCCGCTTTAATACCGAGCGTATTAAAGACGCGATTGAGCGAAATAAAGGCTCCAAGGTGTTTTCAAGGGATCTGGCTATTGGGCAGAGCCAGCTCACGAAACTGAAGACCGACGATGGCAGGATCGTATCCGCCAAACCGGAGCATCTGAGAGAGATCGACACATTCTATGGACAGTTGTACACATCAGTCAGCAAACCCGTAGCGAATCTAGCAAACGACCCAAGAGCTAGATTGACCCGACACCATACTGAAGACATCCCGGATGTCAGCCTGTACGAGATTAGGATGGCTCTGAAACAGCTTAAAAAAAACAAGGCTCCGGGTGATGACGGAATCACGCCCGAACTCCTAAGGCGGGTGGAAAACCGGTCCTTAAGGCCCCTCAGAATCTGTTTGATTCCGTCATACTGGAGGGCAAAACGTTATAAGCATGGTGCAGGGCTGTTTGACGATTTCCACTAATTTCTAGCCTCCCGAACAAGCCGGATTCTGAAAAGGCTTTAGCACCGTACACGACATACATACAGGTTTTACATAATACCCAAGAGTATAACCTGCCTCTCTGCTTCGCGTTTGTGAACTACGAGAAAGCCTATTCGTTTCGATCGAGACTTGGGCTCTACTGCCTCTCCAACGTTGCCAGATCTGACTAAGCAACACAGGGAAAAGTTCCTAGTGTACTGTGTAAATGTGGCCTCCACAGTCATTGCACGAAACCGAAGTTGAAGCGGCTCTATGCTTCACTAGTATTATGAGAATATTTTGTAAGAAGCATAGAAATAGCACGCACAAAACTGCAGTGACGAACGGTACACTGGGGTAGTGTAGTACCTAGTAACAACGTATGTCTGTATGATGAAAAGCACTGTTGTGCTTCTCCTCCCTTATTATAAGACACCATTTATATTTTTTATTTTCCCTGTGATATATAATTGTATTCTGACTGTGATAAATAGCATTTTTGCATATTGTATTTATCAATAGCACTTCTTGCATAATTTTGTAATTTTTATATATTTAGCACATTTTGTGTTTTTGACCTAATTATAAATAAATAAAGCTGCCTTTTATGTAATTAAATAAATCGCGATTCCCACCCACTATATACAAGAGATGTAAGCAAGAAGAACAATAAATTAGTATGAAGAATGAAAGTAAGAGAGGCATGAAAGAGGAATGGTATGAGTGAGTATGCACAGAATAGGCGCCAACTTCGATGGCGGGATTATGTAAGGCAGGAGGGGTTTTAGTCTGTTGGAGCCTGACACTATCCAGGCTGGCTCACTTATTGAGGCAGTTTTGATGTCAGTCCGACCGGATCTCCCCTCCTGCCACAATAAAAAAAAACCAGCCAAGTGCGATTCGGATATCGCACGAAGGGTTCCGTACCATTATCGCAAAAAAACTGCATAAAAATCACGTTTGTTGTATGGGAGCCCCACTTAAATATTTATATAATTCTGTTTTTCGTATTTGTTGTTATAGCGGCAACAGAAAAACATCATCTGTGAAAATTTAACTGTCTAGCTATCACGGTTCATGAGATAAAGCCTGGTGACAGACGGACAGACAGACAGGCAGACAGACGGACCGCGGAGTCTTAGTAATAGGGTCCCGTTTTTACCCTTTGGCTACGGAACCCAATAAAGTAAAAAAAAAACGGTGCCAGATCGACTACCGGTACATCGAGGTGTTGAAGTGTTTGTACAAAAACGCCAGCATGTCAGTCCGTCTTCAGGATCAGACCTCGAAACCTATCCTTCTCCATCGCGGTGTGAGACAGGGAGACGTCATTCTCCAAAACTGTTCACAGCTGCGCTGGAGGATTGTTTTCAAGATTCTGGACTTGAGGGGGCTAGGCATCAACGTTAATGGCATCCTTCGGTTTGCCGATGACATAGTGGATATGGCTGAGACCTTGCAGGTGGGTCTCAGTACAGTCAGTACAATGCTCGATGACCTCAGTAGAGCTGCCGAAAGAGTGGGTCTTAAAATGAACATGGACAAAACCAAGGTCATGGTGAATGCTCACGTAACACCCACTCCTATCAAAATCGGAGACTCTACACTCGAAGTTAGCACTTATGAGAAAGCTTAATGTCATCCAAAGGGCAATGGAGAGGGCTATGCTCGGAGTTTCCTTGCGTGATCGCCGCAGCAGAACCAAAATTACCGACAGAGCCCGAAGAATTGCGAAACTTAAGTGGCAGTGGGCAGGGCACATTGCTCGTAGAACATGGCCGATGGGGCCGAAAAGTTCTGGAGTGACGACCGCGAACCGGCAGACAATGCTTTGGAAGGCCTCCCACTGGGAGGACCGATGACATGGTTAAGGTTACGGGAACGCGGTCAATGTGGAGACGCCTGGGGAGGCCTAAGTCCAGCAGTGGACGTTTTTTGGTTGAAATGATGATGATGATATAAAATTATCTATAAAAAATAGTAGAAGAGCTCAAGAAAATGTGTTTCCATCGTTGTCGACAGAAAAACTGCTAACATTGCTACGATACTATACAGTTCGTTGATTGAAATATTGGCCAGGTCACGTGACGCTTCGAATAACTGCTTAGCGATATACTAAAAACTTGAAAGACGGAAAATGTTCCGACTTTCACTCAGGTAACGTATTCCCGGTATAAAAAGCAACTATTATTATGAAAATGGGATCTTACCACTTAGACATAAGGTTCAAGAATACCGCAGACGCGATTGTCGACATTTAGGGTCTTATGGCTCGCGTTCCGTTTACACCCTAATTATAGGTAAAGTAAGTCACAAAGTAGTCATTATTATAAAAGATTAATGAACTTAACTTACCAGTTGACTTTGCGACTCATAGATGCTACTATTCTTATTTCTTGCCACCTCAACTTCACCGGTTTCGTACATGGTACTATACATATCTTTATTATTTATGCTCACTGTAAGCGACAACTTTGTAGTAGTGGCTTCTTCAGGCTTAGGAGTTGTCGTTTCTCGGTTGTCTTTGTACCCTGCTCTTCTAGATACAATCTCAAGTTTCGTTGGTTCGGTCTCAACCTCAGTATCTATCTTTGCCGTATATGTGTTTGTTTCAGCAATTGGAGCAAGACTACTTTCGATCCGAAATGACGTTTCAAGTTGTCGTGTGGTTGACTCTTGTGCATCAATAAAATCACTTGTAAATTTTTCTAATGAAGGTATGGGTGGGTTAGTAAAAACTTTTTCTAGACTTATAAGAGTTTGGGCAGTTTCTGCTCGCACCATCTCTATTTCTGTTATTGTTGTGTCTTCAGTGCTTGTGCGTTTTCTATCAATGTTTGTATATTTTTTCCAAGGGGGTAAAGTGGATGTATCTAAGTCGATGTTAAAAATTTCAGCCGTAAAGTTTTCTGAAGTCACATTTGTCGCGTCTGATTCTTCTGTCTTTGACTCAGATGAAGTAGTCGTAGGTGCGTCAAGCGAGCTCTCAGTCTTTGCTTTCGCACTTTCTTCTTTGGTATTTGTTTGATCAGCTTTCTGATCAGATAAAAAGCTTTGAGTTGTAAATTTACTTTCAGAATCATCAATAGTTGTTATTACACTGTGTGCTAAATCGTTCGTCGTCACTAGTGTTTGAATATCGGTGCTAAAATCGTTATTTGTAGCAGTATTTGTGTCTGGTGTTGCTGTAGTAGTGATATCTACAGTATTATTCCTATCTTGTGCTGCTATTGTTTCATTTTTCTCAATTATATTTGTAATGGTTGAATTTTCAATTACAGATTTAGTAAGAAGTGAAGTTTGGGCTAAAGATGTAGTTGAAACGGCTTGACTTCTATCAGATACTGGGCTTCTAGGTTGAGTTTTGGTCGGTACTGGCGTATTGAAAGCGTTACTAGCTGTTTTACTGACTTGACTTGTGCTCGTTTCTGTAGTATTGAAAGCATAAATGGCTGTTTCTGTTGAATTTATGATTGTTAAATCGGATGGGACTTCGATTTTATTACTTTCTGATATATTATTTTGTATATCAGTCTCGTTGACAATCACCGGTTTTTCAGTAGCCTTTTCATCGCTATAATTTCGCTTATTATTGATGTCTTTTATTGCTATTACTGTAGGATTCGACTCTTCACTCGTATTGTTGTAAATTGTTCCATTATTATTTAAGGTCTTCAAATCGTATCTCACTTCCAGCTGTTTGCTTTCTCCAGTTTCCTGATCAGGTTGTGTGACCCGAGCTAAAGTGAAACCACTGGCTGGTGATTTGGAAATTGCTATCGCGATTGCCAAGGAAATCACGAATGATCTGAAAATGAAAAAATAAGTGGTCAAGGTACGTTACGGAAAATGTTATTTACGGTTTAGAGTTCATTTTGATATTTTTTACATTGGGAGATTAAGAATATTAAAATTTAAGCGAAAATTCTGATTTGTACGTGGTGCCAGTAGCTCGCGACTGCTTACCCAGACAACATATCGCGGCGTTGGTCTTGCGGTGATAAGCGTGATCGTATTTAAAGTGATGGCCGTGGCGATTTGCGCGAGAGCGTGGCGATGCGCCCGGACAATGACTGTTATCAAACACAGCGTACGTACAAGCGCTACCACTGCACTGTTAGTATAAGTATAAATTGTATCGTAATTAATGTTTAGATAATACCTACACTTATGAATCAATTGTTTTTCGAACATGTTATGATAGCGTCACCTACACTTCACTACAGACGACTCGTAAGTATCTGAGTACCTAATTTAGGTAGGTACTCTGTAATCATGGGCGCCGGCAGTACTATTTTCGGATGGTTGTATCTTCAACACCCTGCCTCGAATAAGTTAGGTTTTCTTTTGTCCACTTGTATTGAGATTGAACTATTTAACTATGTCGATATATGCAGAAAAACAATCAGAAATCTTTGGTTATGTTAGGTTATCTGATATTCTACGAGGATTTTTATCATTAAATGTTTTTTTTATGTTTTATAGAAAGCCAGCGCACATGCCTGTAATGTTCAACGAACTTCTGTTTGGAAAATGCGTTCTTACGTTGTCACGCATCAGAAATTCAATAAAACGTTGCTTCCAATGTCGGAATGTAATGACTATTTCATTTGACAGACTTACATTGGTCTTTCGAGGGGCAGACAATAGTGCATGTAGGTACTGATGCGCTGCAGTACTGTATCGAACAGGTTACCAATTAAATAACAAGTCATGCAATAACTTGAATACGCTAACTGCAAATTGAACGCGTGCGCAATGCTCAAACGTCTTTCATGAAATCATTTTATCAACCAAAAACATGGATTTAAGTAGGTAATTGATGGGCTGTCGTTATTATGTGTTTACTTGGATTTACATTGATTAATGAACGCGTACGAAATCAAGCCAAATATAGGATGCTATACTGATAACTACTAACGTGCGCACGCGCAATCACTCAATTGGTTTCTAATACAAGAAAAACACTAGAAAATTATGAGTCCGGGAGCGTTTACCATTCAATTTGTTGTTTTTTGTCAGCAGTTTCTGTTTATCTAGCCAATTTAAAGCATTTAGTTACAAATATCCGCACTTGCATATAGTAACTGCACTCCTTGCACCGATTTTAACCGATAATTTATTGTTAAAATTTGGTAATTTTTAAACTATTAAACTAGTGAAATCTTCGATGTTACTGATTGCATCCAAGTTGAAAATGCCCTATAGGTCACCAGTACCAATACAATAACTAAACAGAAAATTTTGCTACCTACGGCAGCAAACTCAAAAATATGTTTATTTTTATTTAATAAAACAGTGGGTCAATTCAACTTAAGAAATCAATTTTCGTAATTTCAATCAATCGCAGTGACAGCATGATGTATAACATGAGTATGTAATTTGTATGTAGTTTTTTATTACATCCTTTTCCTGTCCGGTGCACTGTTGCCCTGAAATCGCAATTTGAGAATTGACAGGCACGAATGTCGTGTTTACGCCGAGTACCTAATAACATTGGTTCTATGTAAATATTGTTATTACGCCCCTAAACATCGGTCATGCGTGAATTTCCTCGGATTACCATATTGTTCTAATTTCTTAGCATTTTGCAAACTACGATTAATGGATTGTTATTTGTTTCTTTAGCTGCGTCACTGGTCCTCTGTTTGTAAGATTGTTGATGTTTTTAGGACTAATCTTAACGTTGGAAGATGGGCTATTTTATTATTTCTAGAAACTATCGCATAGTTATAGTTTTTTTTTTTCAATTTCTTAAAAAGATCAACCGCTACTTTTTTTTCTATTGTTTAAGTTTTTTGCAACCCCTATAAAGGCGCAGATACCCCTAAATAACTGATTTTAAAATGAAAATCACGTCTAATAGTAGGAGCGGCGACTGCAAGATCCCCTACGTCATGTGATACTAAGATAAGCCCCATGGCACGTGTTCATAAAAGTGATGCTAAGTTTCGAAAAATTGGTGGAAAAAATTTAAATTGGCCGGAAGTACAAAAAAAAGTAATACTTCCGTTGGAAAAAAAAATAAGTACGAACCATTTTGGTTTGAAGAGGAGCCGACACCTTTTAATATCAACGACATCATCCATACATACTCAAAATTGTACCTTATTTAATTTAAGTATATGGAGAAAGGTTCCGGCCAGAATTTCTTCGGCAGACTAGTACGTAATTCAATATAAAATTAATACCTAACATTTGCGACTAATTTCATTTTTGTAAATGACGTAGATTCGTCCGAATCATTACAAAAATAATTTGCATAAAGGAGAATGCCCATTTTGTAAGGGAACTTGGGCCCCTTTGAAAAATTGGTTGTATGTTGATGAATTTGGTTGTATATTGTAGAAAAAACACATTATATTCATAATTAGAAAACATTTTTTATTTATTTTGCGGGGTTCACGAGATATAAGGATGTTTCTGTTCTTGAAATGAACCCTTATTACAATGCAATAAGGTGCTTACAAATGACCAAGTGATGTAACCTGATCTGTTGTTGTCTGTACATATAAAGTAAAGGACACAGATGAAAAAAAAAACACAAAATATAAATCCTATTTTTGGATAATATTGAAATCGCAGACACGTAATCTCATAAGGGGCCTGTGTATGGGCAATCCCCTTTGCTCGAGTCACTAGCGTTGTGATCGGTTACAAACAGTCGGATCTAGTACTGCACTATACAGAAATCGTATTTTTGTAATGGCTCCAAGGGTCTATAATAAAGTACTATAGTAAGTAGGGATGAAGATAATATCCGCAAATTCAAAAGTAAATTGTATTTATTTCTAATAGATAAGACATATTACTCTATTGAAGAATTTTTAAATGATAAAATATGACATTACTACTTATTATAATTTACCATTGACATGCGTGTAAAAATAAATTATAATTGATTAATTATTAAATAATAATACTAGTCGCGCGGGTGTGAAATGAGTGTGCGTTTTGTTTCTTCAAGGTCGTTGGCGAGTGTCATCGTCTAGAAGGTGGATCCGCTGACACTGGAATCATCTAGCTAGAAGATATGAGACAAGAGAAGTCGTATGTTAACTAATGGATACACCATGAGACTTTAAGAGACTAGTAACTGTACCACAAGATCAACTTTTAAGAAGACATTTCTCCTTAACCAATAATTCATTCAGTCGTACAAAATAAGAAAAGTTGCATTGAGAGGCTGACGAAAGCAAAGATCCAATTTAAAACATGCTGACAGCTACTGAATAACATTTTTGATGTCAGTACACTGGGTCTTCCCATCACGGGACACAATGATGCCTTGGGGAATATCTTCGGTATGATGATTCTAATTTAGATGAAATTTCATCAGTGCAAGCAGACTGCAAATAAACGTGTAAGTACAGACTCTGACAAAACAACACACCATGACGTTATGAAAAAAGGAGTTAAACTTAATAGGAATCAAATTATTTCTTTAACAACTTGTTTCATTGGAACAGATTTCCTTAAAATCATCATCATAATATACAAGTCCCATTATGAATAAATATTTGGAAGCTGCTAATATTTGGAATAACCTGACATTCTAATATAATGCGTCCTGCCCAATATGAAACTCGCATCAACTCTTTACTCAATGAAGAAGAAGTTTACAAAACAAGGTAAAAAGACACGTGCAATCAAAGCTGCGGCAATTGACTTGTTCTATTACCATTACACTAACATCAACGAATTTCTAAAAGAATCCTTAATTACGAGGATGCAAGGACTACATACTAGACAAGAGTACAAAACGCAGCAAAAACACGTCTCGCTTGCACCCTTGAACACCACTTTCGACAATTCCGGACATCAGTGATATCCCTCAAAGTGGGTCAATGAATACATCACCTGGTAGCTACAGGCACCGGTGGATTCCTTGTAGTCGCGTGCGCTCGTGCACTCGTGCAGGCTCCATGACCTAACAGTTACAAGTCATTGTGAAACGTTTCCGATCACTTTACATAATTGTAAACATTCCTACTCACCCCCTTTTTGACTGACTGCAATCAGAATAATTGGAGCTGAATACGATAATGAGAAGTTCCGTGAATTAAAACTAATATTTTAATAACTTGTTGCTACAAATGAATGTTTTCCTGATATGTTTAATGTAACACCTCGCTGGACCGGGACGATTAGTGTAATTGAGCACAAAAAGCATACACCTGTACCCGTAGGTACGCCTTATCCGGAGACGGTATCAGTGTTGCAGTTGATTCTACGGAATATGAGCAAGGTCCAATTATCCAATTAGCCGTTTGCCATGGTGGCAATGGCCTGGCAAGCGACAACACGTTGGTAATTAGCTAAGCTCTGCATTACTATGTGTTGTCTTACAACAGCGGCGATGCTTCTAGCAAGTGACGGAATATGTTGCTCATTCCAAAAGCATTAACGAATCATTAACTCGCGTTAGATAAACATCTGATGTCTCATCTAGCTATTACTACGCTGTCACTCTGACTTACCACTAAGTAGTCTTCAAGGGTGTGCATATTTCTTACACTGCCAAATTTATAACAATGTCAGTGGAAAACATCAATACACACAGAATCGTGTGAAACGAGTCGATACAATGCAATCGGTTTGAAAATATCAATCAAACAATCAATTATAACATAATACCGAAAACAAAACAATTACTTGTCAGAATAATAACATGGTAAGAAGAACAATAGCTGCCATACGCGATGAGAAACACATCACGAAGTATGTCGCAGACTGAATTTGGCAACGAATAAATAAAATATGTCACAAAGGGTCTGCCATAGCCATAGGAATGTAATTCATTTGCAAAACTCTTTCTTTTGTTTTGATAGTTCTATGATTTATCATCTGGACTTCTGTAGCATGCCTGATCATAATGTCATCACTTTTTATTACATTATTTCTTCTCTTGTCATGAAAATAATTTACAGTAAAAATGTGTGATTTTTATTTCAACAAACTTTATATTATCGATTGACAATGTATATTAAAGAATACATAAAAACAAATAATAAATAACGATGACAATAACAGAACTGGATCACTATTGAATCACAAACAAAAGCAAATGGAACTCAGACATTAAGTAAATACCGAGGTAAAACACGAGATGGTGACACGAACTTCTGCTCTTTTCTCGAGGACCGTATTAGTATTTGGAGGTAGAAAACCAGGTATTAGTCTTGCAGTGGTAGAACATCCTAAATTTTAAGGCAAAAGGATAATCATGATCCAATCTGTATCCAATCTAGAAAGTCGCTACCAAGATTTCAAGTGAATCCGCGTATTTTGGGAAACTAAGTGCGGCCTCGTCGGTATATCGGTACGGTCATTAGGTCGTAGTCAATGGTCTAGAGTTGCCACAGGTGTCCCGATTTCCAGAGGTCTAGTGACATGTTCCGATTCGTCTTTGATCGGAACGCGAAATGTACCGATTTTCACTAACTTCTGTAGGCTTTGGGAATTGGGCAGGGGAATTTGTCATACTCTTTCATGGAGTCATACCCTTTGGCCTGCCGAATTCACTTACGCAATAAGGTTGCGGGTCTTTCCGAGGTAGAGTGCTAAAACTGACAAGCAGTTACCCTTACGTCCACGTTCTCTTACTTCGGAGTCTTGTGGGTAAATTCAACCATTAGTAAATTTCTGCAAGAGGTTTTATCTTGTATCATTTAAAAAATACAGTTTTTTTTAAATTTGTAATTGTCCCTGTTTGAACCAATGATTATCTATAAGTTCAATCCCGAAAGTGATACACTGGACTTGGCAACACTAATGGCCAATGTGCAAAGGTACCGTGCATTCTATCTATAGAATGCACGGTACCTTACGGTACTATTTTCAGCCGTTTCCTTAATATGGTTGAAGTACGAGATAACATTTTAAACATGTTGATTAGGTATGTTACTAAAAAAACCGTGCGACATGGGAATCGAACCTACGGTCTTGTGAATAACAAAGTTTTATTATGAAGCAAAACATTATTTTCTACTAGGTCCACTAGAAAAATACGCAACTGTTACGTTCTGCACAGATCAGTTAAATTCCGACTACTCCAGATAAACTAGCTGAAAATTCGTTTTCTAAATCGTACTGATTGGAAATTGTCAACAAAGACCAGGCCTCGTTTCACAACACAGCACCCACAGTATTACTTACCCCCCGGCGCACAAGGAGGCACCTACCTCCATCCTCACGCTATCGCAACACTACACAAACGCAATCCGCGACCAATGGCGCGTGCACCAGCTGTCTCCTACCTGAGTGTGTGGCACTGGCCCATGCTGGCTCCAGTCCGGGGCGCGCCCGCGCTTCGCGGTGACCGCTCCATTACTGGCGTGGCGAGTACTGGCGAGCCAGTCGAGCCATCACCTCAGCAGCGACAAACACGCTCGCCGCTTCCTCCCATTGAGCAACGTTCGCTGTATCGCTAAGGTAAGGACGACTGTTCCCGCGTAATTCGATGCTTCCTCAAGTTCCGGAGAGCGGCCTTCGCGAATCAGTTTCACATGATTATACGCATCATAATTTGAATAGGTAATATTAATTAGGTTTTGACGTGTTTGCTAGGAATGCAAACCGGCGATATTTATGTTAATCACTAATTATGGCTAAATAGAATGTATCACTGCACATCCTCAGTCGTTCATAATAGGAATCGACGAGGGAAACTGGCAATTCAATATTTGTAAATGATAGGCCTATAGTAAACTGTAACCTTTGCACCTGGACCTAACGTAAAATGTGGGGTTAGAGAAGCACACGTTCCTCAATGCACTATCCGTACCGTTTGAGGTTTTTTCAGAAGTATTAATGACATATTTCTGAGACAACCTGAGCTCATCTATGAAATAATGCTATTGTGATGAACAATTTCGCCTATAAACTAATACAATCAGTATTGTTTTCGATGGTCCAACAATAATGAAGTAATGGCACTGGTTTACTCTGTCTCCAGTATACAGACACTGCAGTTGGTAAGAGTAAGATGGAGTGTAAGAAAGAAAGAAGAAAGAAAAAGTGTTTATTTGTCACAAAACGACATACAATATAGGAACATACTTAAGCTAAACCCTTAAAATAGTATTAGTAGTACTTAAATTAAGAGCAACCAGTTGCAGTCGTATCTCGAGATTTGGAGAGAGGATCAACTTTAGTACATTTTCATGGCTCAATAGTAAAACAAGTCATTCATGGATGTGTCGCAGGGTAATGAGGATACCCGGGATTGCACGGAATCCCTAGAGAAACCACAAAATCACGGTAGATGTCGAATATATTTGTTTATTAAGTCTTCTTACTAAAAATGGATATGACTAAATGAATATATTGTCAGTGATATGTCGTTTCACTGAGCTAAATCTAATAAAATGTCAAAAAATGCGGACACTATCTCTTATGGAAGGCATCGCGGCTGAGCGGACACGGTGGTGCCGCAGAGGAGGATTGTCGGTATAGCGTTGGCCGCTTTCCCAATCCCAATCCGTTGGCTGAAAAGTGGTAGATGGCGGGGCCACTGACCTGACCCGTCATAGGAGGACCAAGGCTGCCACACACGGGGGCGCCCATGTGCGGCAATGTGTTCTGGTGCGCCGGTGATGGGAAGTACTCCCCAGAGGAGGGTCCGGTGACGGACGGCCGCGGCGGGTTCACTGATGAGTGCTAACGCGTGCCCGTGCGCCCGCCATAAGCGGCACAGGAGGACACCGTGGAGTTTTAGTGAGTTGGAGTCCCACATAACTGCGCTATCACCCCGTGGTAGCGCAGTATGCATGAGCATTTCTCCAAAGCAAAAAAAATGGTAATCTGACGGCGATTATTTATGTCAAAATTATAATTAACCTGTATAACCTGTCGTTAGATTGGATGATGACGATGTCATCAGCTGCCTAGCCTGTTCCCAACTTTGTTGGGGTATACTTTTTCCGAATGGATATAGCTGAGTATTTTTCATGGACTACGACTACGACGTCAACAACGGCAACGACGGCAACGGTCATAGACTCGATCCGATCTAATTATAACTGATTCTTCTGCTTCGTGTCGCCGTCACGACAGTCGTTCTTATTCGTTGGGCCCATAACTTAGCCACCTCCACGGCGTCTTCTGTGGCAGCGTAAATATCACCCTGCTAGCATGTTTTGGGACACAGAGGACAGGATAGAAGATGTAGCATAGTTTGAGTCTCGGTTCGAGTTACACCTTCCTACTTGGGTTCTCAGGCGGTTCAAGGATTTTCAGATATGCCACGGAAGAATAAACCCTGCGGAAAGACATTGGCTTGGTGGTAAATAATGAGTGGGTGGGTGAAAAGTGACCTGCTACAGTTTGCATCGGGCGTCAGCCGGGTCTCCTGAAACTTCTGTTTTCTGGAAGCTGTGTTTGCTTTGCAGCCGATGCGTCGGTAGTTGTTCACCGAATATTGGGTGTCTAGTGTCACGCTCCTGTAATCCTGTTTATATTTTATTATTAGGGGTTAAAGTATGAAATTACCGATTTGTACTGAAAAATTTAAATTAGTTTTTTTTTTAATTTAACATATTTATTTACTCAAAATAATTACCATTATTATCTATACATTGCGGCCATCTAATAGAAAGTTCATTTATGCCTTTGCGATAGAACTCTGGTGATCTAGATTCGACAAACTGTGTGAAAGCATTTTGCACTGCCAGGAGGCAAGTTTTCTTCTCAGGAGAGAAGAAAACCTTTTATCAAATAGAAAATTGTCCAAATCACGATAAAAAATGGTAGTCCATTGGAACACGGTCTGGCGAATACGAATGATTTCTAATTGCAGTTCCTATAGAGTTAAAACGGTTTCTCGTGCTGTATGAGGTCTCGCATTATCATGGAGCAATAATGGTGAAGATCGATTCATGAGTCGGGGCTGTTTCACTGCAAGTTTTGCTATAATTGTTCAGAGTTCGGCACAGTAGACATCTGCCGTTATTGCTTGACCAGATCGGAGAAAGCTATAGTGAATAACACCATGCTGAGACCACCAAACAGTTACCATTGCCTTTTTATTGGTAAGCTTTGCTTTAGGACACTTTTGCGGCGTTTGACCTGGGGTCAGCCATTGCATTTTTCGCTTACAGTTATCGTAAAGAATCCACTTTTCATCACATGTCACAATTCGATCCAATATTCCTTCATTTCTGTATCGATTTAACAAGGCAACACAAGTTTCAACACGCGTTTCTTTCTGCAGGTAGAATAATAACGAATTACGATTAACGAAGTATTATTTATTTTAATGTATATTTATTAAGGAAGGAATGGCCAAGGGGTTACGGCTCCGACTTACGAGTCGTAGGTCGTGGGTCGAACCAGGCAGGCGCTTTATTTTATGTAATTTATGTCATCATCACTGCTTTCAAAACGGTGCAGGAATACATCGTCAGGAAGTTTAGGAACTAAAAATGTCCTAGATTTCTAGAACGAAAAATTCGAAGACATGTGACATCTATCAATCCGCACTGGGCCCGCGTGGCCATGCGGATTCCCTCTCACAAAGAGCGGGCCTGTGTCCCAGGCCCAGCAGGACGAACATTATAGGCTGATTATGAAAGCATGCTGCAGTGGGCATATCGTGTTAAATGCAAGCTGTACCGTCGTGCATACATCAAAAGTACAAGTTCAGCAAGCATTAGTACCAAAGAAAATTATGATACAAACTGCAATCAAGTGTAATATAACGTAATCATTACATGAGCGCACTCGATGTACTCGGGGCGTTTGTGGCAGGTTGTTCGACCAAGAATGTGTTATGTCGCTATAGTAATCGCTGGCCATTGAAAATCTATCCAATACTCTTATTGTCATTACTTTTCCTTCCTGCTTTGAATATAACATTATCGTGGGCAAGAGTATCTATTACCTAAGTAAAAGAACATAATATTTAACTTTTGCGCTATTATATAATCTCAAACAAGAAGGTAGGTTACGCTTTTTTATTATTATTACAAGCTTTACATTACCTCGCTTTCGTATGTGTGTCCGATAACTATAATAGTGAAAATCTGAGAAATCCGATGAAGTTTCTCATTTTACATGCCGCGTTAGTTTTTTTTATGAACGTCTACGAAAAATTAAATTCTTAATCCTTATTAATTAGGGGAGAGCAAGTAGGATTCGTACACTTTATAACCAACTTCAAAAAGGAGGAGGTTCTTAATTTGACTGTATTTTTTGTATAACTGTTACCTCAGAACTTACTAGGTGAACCGATTTTGATGAATCGTTTTTAGGGTTCTGAAGCCAACAAGGAACCCTTATAGTTTCGCTCTGTCCGTCTGTCCGTCCGCAGCTTAGCTCAGAGAATCTAAGTACTAGAAAGCTATAATTTGGCATGGATATATATATTAATAATTCCGACAAAGTGGTAAATAAAATCATTAAAAAATATTGTTTTTGTGTTCCTCCTATAGACGTAAACCGGGGACGTTTTTTTCCAACCATTTTTTGATTCAGAGATTCGTTTGCATAAAATTAAGCTTTAAATTGCAAATTTATGTTAGAGTCAAGTGTCCCTCCCCCTGCCAGCGAAATGGTTGCTCTTGGCTATGTGAAAAAAATCACGGCAGTAGTAAATATAGCGAAATTAAAAAGAAAACTATCACAGATAAGTAGGCTTTACAAGGTTACAAGTAATAGTCGACCAACTTATAAAATGTACTTGGAACAGTAAAAATGTCAAATGCCATTGAAATCTTAATATATATATTTCTTGTGTGCGTGTGTATGTGACTGAACTCCTCCTAAACGACTGGACCGATTTTGATGAAATTTTTTGTGTGTGTTCGTGGAGATTCGAGGATGGTTTAGATTTACAAAAAAAAAAAAAAAAAATTGAAAATTAGGGTAGGGTAGGTAGGGTAGAGTAGGTAGGGTAGGGTAGGTAGGGTAGGGTAGGTAGGGTAGGGTAGGTAGGGTAGGGTAGGTAGGGTAGGGTAGGTAGGGTAGGGTAGGTAGGGTAGGGTAGGTAGGGTAGGGTAGGTAGGGTAGGGTAGGTAGGGTAGGGTAGGAAGGGTAGGGTAGGTAGGGTAGGGTAGGTAGGGTAGGGTAGGTAGGGTAGGGTAGGTAGGGTAGGGTAGGTAGGGTAGGTAGGGTAGGTAGGGTAGGGTAGGTAGGGTAGGGTAGGTAGGGTAGGGTAGGTAGGGTAGGGTAGGTAGGGTAGGGTAGGTAGGGTAGGGTAGGTAGGGTAGGGTAGGTAGGGTAGGGTAGGTAGGGTAGGGTAGGTAGGGTAGGGTAGGTAGGGTAGGTAGGGTAGGGTAGGTAGGGTAGGGTAGGTAGGGTAGGGTAGGTAGGGTAGGTAGGGTAGGGTAGGTAGGGTAGAGTAGGTAGGGTAGGGTAGGTAGGGTAGGGTAGGTAGGGTAGGGTAGGTAGGGTAGGGTAGGTAGGGTAGGGTAGGTAGGGTAGGGTAGGTAGGGTAAGTAGGGTAGGTAGGGTAGATGCATATTAGGTGTTTTTATGGCAAAACAAAGTTTGCCGGGTCAGCTAGTATTATATAAATAACGTTGTTAGCTGTTTAAAACAGAGTAAATATATGCTTTTGAAACATGTAAAAATTTACAAAAATAAAATCATAACAGGCTTTACAAGTTTACCAGTAATGGTCGACCAACTTATAAAATGTACTTGGCACAGTAAAATTTTTGTACAAATGCCATTGAAAAATTACTTAAATAACGTTGTTAGCTGTTTAAAACAGATAGTAAATATATGCTTATGAACCATGTAAAAATATACAAAAAGATCATAACATCCTTAAAAATAATGATTTCTAAATTAATAATGTTTTAGCTCGAATAACGCATTGAAGTGGCCGTAGTCGTTGGCGGTACCGGTCCGTAGTCCATACGGCGCATGCGCGCGTGGGAGTCTATTTTGTGTTAGTGCATAAGTATTTTCGACGTTTTGTAATCTAAAATCAAATTAGATTCGATTGCCAAGTAAATTACTACTAATTGAGTAGAGTAAAACTATCCAGAACTAAATAGTGAATACCGCAATTGGAGGTGAATACATACGAAATTTTTCAATTTCGAAAGAGAAATAAACAAGGAGCGTCCGCGCAAGGATCCAGGAACGAACCATGCCATTCCCCGTGGCTCTAAACGCGCGCTCGTATCGGCTCCTTTCGCAATTTGCACCCACAGTGGTATAATTATACTCAAATAGATAATATTTTTATAACTTCAGTTGCGAAGTTGGGTTTTATAATTCCTTCTTCAGTTACCAGTTAGTCCTTCTTTAGTTTAAGTCAAGAGTGAATAAGTTACTTCTAGGCAAGTGTGCTTCAACGTAGACCACATCATCGCTTACCATCAGGCGAGATAGTGGTCAAACGCGATCATATAGATTAAAAAAAAACATCATTCTGTGTGTTAGACATCGTGTCAATCGTGTGCCGCTGAAACCGTTTTAATGTTCACGTAACAACAACAAAACCCTCTTCTTAGTCCGCATTATTATACAACTTCGGAACCCAATTACTGCGCGTGGCCCGACACGCACTTGGCCGGCTTTTAATTTTTTTTCGTTTCTCATATTGAGGTCCCATTTAAATTTTACCAAGATCTGATGAAGTACTTCGGAGATATACAACAGAAAGAACTCTTCAACAAAAGACCGCAAATCTCTCGGGATTGCTGCAATTGGATGTAATCATGTATGGTTATTGTTTACACCATTTCATAACATAACATCACGCCGGTACGCTAATTATGTTTACCACAGCCGGGGGATTGAAAAGAAACCCGAAATTATTCTAAACTTTTAATTATTAAAGTTAATTACAATTAATTATCCTAAAAATGGCCATTCCAAATCGAGCCATTCGAAATCGAAACATGGAATGGTTACAATAATTAAATAGACTAACTACAACTAACTAGCCTACGAATATCCATCCTACTCGAAGTAGGAATATGCAATGCCTTCTTCTTAAAAGAAATGATCTTAAATATTAGTTCGGTATTGATGGAAGATGTATTATCCACCCGTGATATCCATCAGTATGCCGTGAGCTACTTCCTGGTCGGCGCGCTGGCGCTGGCGGCGGGAGCGCTGCTGTACAGGTGGCGCGCTCACATCACGTCGGACATGGAGTGGAGCTTCAACCTACCCGAAGTGTTAGTGATGTGAATGTGAATAGAGTTAGTGTCAGTGCGCGTCAAAACATGGACCAAGCCAGTGATACTCATACGTATGAACAATTAAACAGTACAGTGGTGAAAAGAGCTTGTCCTAGCGTACCTAGGAATCCTTTATACCGCGTTAGCCGGGTGTATTCAAACATTTCATTAACATTTCGTAACATTTTAGTCATTAAGAACATTAGAGTGTAAAGAAATAAAAAGTGTAAACCTTGTTTCACCTCTAAAACACCGACACCTCGCGAAGTACCCCGACACCGGAATTCAGAGCCCTAAACTCTAATTTAGGGTGGTGTTAACTGTTAGCGAGATAGGGTTCCCAAAATATCGACCATAATGACTCGGAATGATGAAGCCCTGAATACCGTGTAGTGTAATAAGCCCTTAACCCAATCAGGTAGACCTAGAACGGGTTCTAAACCCATTACCGAACTAGACAGACAATGAAATACGAAAGTGTAGGTAACCACCAGAAAGTTAAAATGTTAATAATGTACTCTGTGGTGATTTTGTATATTTTTACCTTAGATAAAGTACCTATAGATTAAGCCCTGGCGTAGCCGCACATGAGACAGCAACAGTTAGTTCTGGTGTTACAACAAGAACAAGAACACTACAACCCACCATCGCACTGACACTTATTATCTATAAATAACCCAAATTCCTTGTCTCAATTAACACTTAATACCACGAAATCACAGAAAATCAAACGAAACCGAATTTGTTTGTCAAACCTGCCATTATATTAGAGTTTAACAAACAACAGAAACCGGCCATGGTGACAAAGACAAAAAATAATCTTTTGTCTTTATTATTTACATGGAGCTGCCAATTAGCCATCTCGCTCTATCAATCAAGCTCATTTTAAGGCTTAATCTATAGGTACTTTATCTAAGATATTTACTGTGCACCGACCTGGCACCGACCTTCCACCAATCACCCCACAGCTGATTTTAGTCACAGTTAAACTTATATATACTATACTACTATACTTATATATAAGATTTTAGTTTATTTACGTGCTCAGGTAAAAGAGACTGTCATTAATTTGATTCATTTGACCATAGTTGGATAGTTGCCGTCCGACTCAAATACAAAAAAATCTCAACCCCCAGCGCCTACGTTACTTGTTTGAAAGTTAACGTGTTGTTTGTTATTGTTGGTAACACGTGTTTTATTCTAATTATTTCAAATGAATAGAAACATGATAAAGTCCAAGCCGCCTATCAAAACCAAAGACTTGGATAATATGGACACTAACACAATACCTCATTCACCGTTTTTCAACATAATTGGCCATGGAACAGGTAAACAAATATCATGTTTTTCGTTGCTTATTATCCGCTTGGTTGAAAGTTCTATTCGTATGCTAAAACTATGATGTATCTTAATTTTTAGGTGTACATGTAGAGTTCAAGACGCCTTTTTCACTACCTTCTTCACCATTATTACGACTTGGCCATGGAACAGGTAAAAATATCACGTTTTGTTGGTCGCTTCTCCACGTGGTTATTACGCTAAAACCATGGTGCAGGGGTGCGAAAATACACCATCACATGGTGTTTCATGTATGTATCTTAATTTTTAGGTGTGCGTGTTGAGTCCCAGACGCCTATCAAAAACAAAGGCCCGTTTAGTAACAACAAAATCACACTACCTTCTTCACCGTTTTTAAAAAGACTTGGCTATGGAACAGGTAAAGTAATATCACCTTTTGTTCTCTGCAATTAAAAGTTTTGCTAAAACCCTATTGTATTTAAATTTTTAGGTGTAAGTGTAATGCAGCTGGTCAGATCCCGTCATGCAGGAGTAAATTGTCCTCAGTGTCCGGAATATATTCGTGTGAAATCTCTGAAAGAATCTCAAATGGCCCTTGAAGGGCTGAGCCAACAGTACGAGCAAATGAGCAAACGCGTAGAAGAGAATAGTTTGTTTGAGCGCACAAAGGCAGAATCAGATCTTTTGAAGCGCATGTCACACCCTAACATTGTTGGTTTCTGCGGGTTCAGTAGAGGAAGGGTGCTGTACTCGGGGGTGGCCTGTGACCTGAAACTTGGTGATATGATTGCTAAAAGAATTGTAGATAACGGTAAACCATTCTTGCCAAAGCAAATATTGAAAGTAAGTCCGTAAACTCATCAAAGTTTATTTTTAAGTACAGTAAGTCAAAATAAGTTTATTTGCTCATCATCGTTACAAAATGACCTTAGACCCAATTAACAACTAAGACATAATTAACTTATCTGTAACTATTTTAACAATGAGTATGTATGGTGTCCTGTCATTAGGAACAACATAATCTGTATCTTAGGAACCACAAACTAAGTACTATAGAAGATTTTTACTCTTTGAAACAATGACTCTTGCAACCCTGAGAATTCCACAGTAATGTAAAGGTCATCATCATCATCATCAGCCTATTAATGTTCCCACTGCAGGGACACAGGCCTCCTCTCACAAGAGGGAATGGGCCTTAATCCATCACGCGGGCCCAGTGCAGGTTGGTGGATGTCACATGTCTTCGAATTTTTGGTTCTAAGACATGCCGGTTTCCTCACGATGTTTTCCTTCACCAATTTGAGAGCAATGGTTATGAAATAATTTACACAAAGTAAAGCGCCTGCCTGGGTTCGAACCCACGACCCACAACTTGTAAGTCGCGGCCGATACCACTGGGCCACCACTGCTCTCAATGTAAAGGTACCTAAATATAATTGCCACATGTCATGTTTTTCTTGGTTCTTTATTTTGCCTCTCTCTTCTTGTACCAAACCACGTTCCTGTGCAAGTTTCTATTCATTGGATGCAGCCACGTGGCGTAACTTAAAATATTTATAACTGCCTTGGAGCTATCTCCTCAGTCAATAGCTGAAACTTCATCTAGTCTTAACAGGAAATATATCTATCGCTTTTTCTGTTACTGAATACCATATCCAAATCCTTTAATTAGCTTAAAAGAAGTTAGCAGAGAAACAGAAATGTTGTTGACAGACATGGACAGCGACTTTTGTACTATTAAGAGATATACTTGGAGCCAAAATATAATAAAAATCGCTTAATCCATGTTAGGTAGCAGCAGATATAGCCAATGCCCTAGACTACCTACACACAAAGATGCAGGTTCTGCATGGAGACATAAAGTGCTACAACATCTTCGTTAATGGAGACTTTGTAATCTGCAAACTGTGTGACTTTGGGGTCACCCTGCCTCTTGATGAAAATGGGGTGTTAGACAAGACCAAGGCAAGAAAAGCTAACTATGTTGGTGAGTTATTTTTATAATTAAGTAATGTTGGACAACATAATGTCTGTAAACACCACCCTGTCTTGATTGCACATTCGCTGCATGAGAACATGCCTTAGCTCGGCAGCGGAACAGTTGGTGGCATGTGTTTATAGGACGTTTTCCTTGGGTTTAGAATATAATACATGAAGATCACAATAGGTTGCAGTAGCAGTAGTGGCACGGTACAAGCTGACAATGCATTTTCTCTATTTTATGGGTAAATAACTAGCACAGGGTAACTCTTTTTCTTTTCATACTAATAGGTATTGGTTGTTTTAAAAATCATAGGAGGAGTTTAAGCTACACAACATTACCTATACTGTTGAGTTTTTATGTAAGTAATAATAGAAGTACCACCTGGAATTTATTATAATCATTGTTCAGTCAGAAATAACTTCATTTTTATGTCAACATACCATAGTGTTTTGTCTATCATTTTGCTTTTATATTTAAAATAAGGATAAATTAATCATAATAGTTATATTCAAATTTAAAATATTTAAAATACCTATTAAATGCCGGAAGCCAGGTTCACAATTCCAATTGATCACACATATAATGTTTATAATCAATGAAATGTATTGACCCATGTTATTATAGAATTTAGAATCCTGAATAAATTAGATCTCAATGTTATTTTCGCACAAAACCTCTCCTTCAATCTTAAAGTAAAAAGAAACTACACCTACAAAATAAAACCAAAATGTTTGGCTTCTCATCTAATCCCTTTTCAAATTCCAGGTGCAGACCCATGGAGAGCTCCGGAAGTGATGCACAGGCGTGAGATAACATCCAAGACAGACATATGGGCACTGGGCCTCGCACTGTGGGAGATGATGGCGCTGATGCCTCCTCACAAGAAGTTCCGCGAGGACCGGCCCGAGGAAGATGAAGACAAGCTTGATACCTCGCTTTATGATCTTGGTGATAGTCTTGATAATCTCATTGATTTATTCTGTGATATATACGGTGAGTTTAGGACAGTAGCTTGCAGTTTTTTAAGCTTATTTGTGATTATGCTGTAAAATTTGATATCAACTTAGCTTGTTAGCTATTTTTATGATTAATATTTTTGTGCAATGTTTTTTATATAACATTCAGCATTTTAATAATATAATATAAATAATGAAGCTTACCCTACTACAGTTCTCGCCAATCTTCTTAACACAACTAAATTAAACTATTATGGTTTCACAGTATTAAATATCATATAAAAACATAACCGCCTTGCCCATTGGAAAGCTAACAACAGGGCGGCCAAGAAGTTTGGGGAGTTCTCTAATTGGAGAATCGTACCCTCACAGTAGATTCTTGGTGGCCCAGAGGTATCGGAAACGACTTACCATTTTGTAGGTCGTGGGTTCGAACAAGAGCAGATGCTTTATTTTGTGTAATTTTTTTCATCAAAACTGCTCACAAAACGGTGAAGGAAAACATACTTATGAAAACGGCATGTTCTAGGACCAAAAATTCGAAGACATGTGACATCCACCAACCCGCACAGAGCACGCGTGGTGGATTACGGCCCATTCCCTGAGGGAATTTCCCTCTCACAGAGAGGAGGCCTGTGTCCCAGTAGTGGGAACATTACAAGGCTGATGATGATCCACACAGTAACAAATGCTCTCTACCCCCAGGCACACGCCCCCTACTCCCCCTGGCGCTCCCCGGCAAGCAGTACTGGCACCCCCTGAGCCTGTTCTACTGCTGCACGGAGAGCTGTCCAGCCGAGCGGCCCAGTGCGCGGCACGTGGTGGTGGCCGCCAAGGAAATGCTCCACCACTGCGAGACCACAGAGATCAGCCGTTATTTCGACAAACTTACTTTATAAGGTGTTAATTAAACAATCAGAAAACCGGCTGGTTGAGAAGCAAACTTATAAAAGATGTAAACAAGAAAAATCATGATGTGCAGTCGGAGGATACATATTCGCGATCAAACCATAAATGTTCTTTCTTTCTATCTTCTGAGATACCTAAAAACTAAGTTTTTTAATTAGCTCAAAAACCTTGACAATCTTGCAATGAGCATCGAGGTTTTGACCACTAGGAATGTAAGGGTTGTTGTGTAGAAGGGCCTATCATTGGGAAGGTCAAATTGCTAAGTTCCTATTTTACTAGGGTATTTAAGTACCTGATTATGTTGAATTTATATTTGTATGACTTTATAATGAACTGAATAATAATAATATTTTTTTATTAAGATTTTGACCACTAAGAAGTTAGGGAAGTGTCTTTCATTGCGAAGGTCACGTTACTTTTTTACTAGGGTATTCATGTACCTGATTATGATGAATTTATATATTTGTGTGTTGGACTGATTAATATTATTTTTTTTATAATGGACTGAATAATTACAATTTTTTACATGGACTGAATAATATCAATTTTTACAATGGACTGAATAATAATTATTTTTGAGACATGTTTTATTTGACAGTCTTGCAGTTAGCAAGATAATTTCGTGGATACGATACTGTCTATTTATTTTATGATAAGATTCTAGTTACATAATAGTTTTAATATTAACGCTTTTTGTCTGGTAACAAAATAAAACACAATTTGTAAGTAAAACGTTATATTAAAAAAAAACAACTGTACTGTTCATATAACATAACAACAATGTTGAAACTGATCTCTAACCCGACATGTATTATGCTATGTATTAATACAATGTTTATTAACTAAGATAAATGATTGTTTATTTGGTAAAATATCCCTAAAACCTATAAATTTAAATAATTGACCATTATATGGAACTATATTGGGTTGCTACAGGAACTTGTAAAAATCTCTAATATTGTCCGAACTAAACAGATTCAGAGTGACGAAGTGCTGTTCAAAATTAAGTAGGTATTTTTCTCCTTAAAACAAGATTAAAATCATCTTTATACATTCATAATAAAATACTGTTTTACCATGCTCTACTGGGAGATTAAATTGCCTGATGAAAGTATTATTTTCAGATTGAAAAAAAAATCACATTGTGTCAAATAATTATATTCAGCAGGCAATTCTAACCCACTATGTAGATGGAGCTTTAATCAAAACACTTCATGAGATTCCATACCGAGATATCGCTCAAATTCGATACAATTTAAAATACAATTGAGCGATGACTACAAGTCGTGTCGTATGATACAAATAATTAAATAAATACTTCGCTTATTCTAAGCTACAACAATACAACAGTTATCTTATGAACTAGTGTATGTGATTGTATGAAAAATACATTCTTTTCGACTAAGCTACAGTGATTATGATGAATCGCGGTCATGTAGTTTCGTTATAACTTGAAATCTATGTTAAATTCAGTATTTTAGTAATGCAGCTATCTAAAATAGGGATTTGGGATTCGTAGATATGACCGCGACAAAGTTGACTAGTGTAAAATTAAAACATGTTTACATATTCGCTTATTGACTAAATCAGCACCAACGATAAACCCAATTTTTATTTTTATCTTTATTTTAATGTAAACGGTAGCAACATAATTATTTTCAGGGTAATGTAAGAATTTGGCGATGTGAGGCTTCATATTATGTCTGGATTTTGTTATATGGTAATATTTTTGCGGCATCGCTCGCGTGAAAAGTGTTTTATTATCCCAAGGCAACATTATACCGCGATGAAAACTACGGGTTCCTGAATTTTGGTCAAAACAAATTTAACTTAGAAACGTCTACAAAAAAAAGTATTTTTTTAAATATAATTTGAATCGTTTTTTATTGGCTGTTGCTACCGTTTATTTTGTATCAATAATATATTCAGTATTGAGTGAGGTATTGCGTAAGGCGAGTGGGTAAAGCTATACAAGTATGGCGGCGAGTACATCTTACTAAATATCGGTTACGGTTAGTAACTATAGTTAGGAATACGAGATTGTATGCAGATCGATTACCTCGGGAGATTTATAACTAATGCAACGTCGCTGTTAGTTGAGTGTGGCCATTTATAATAATGTTTCATCTATTTATACATCAGCATTTTATACAAAAATTAAATAGGTACATGAGTGAAATTTTTTATTGTATAAATCAGCTAAACAAAAAAAAACTTCTGTTTAATTGACTGTTACAATTTTGATTTTTTGGCCACGCGATATAATTATTAAATTCTGGAATTTAAATTTGTCGACATACTGAACTGTGAAAACTCACGCATCCAACCTAATTGTGGGCCACGATACAGCTTCCAAATAGATTTTCAGACCATACACCCGACTAACAACAGACACGTACTACTCGGTGCACCTGGCGCTGTGACGTCACTGCGCCGGGCGCCAGGCACAGCTATAGCGACACTATCAGGTGCGCAGCTCCAGCCCCAGCTCCAGCTCCAGGCGCCGCAGGTACTGCACCACGTCGTGCTTCCTGGCCGCGCTGGCCGCCTGCAGCGCCGTGAGGCCGCCAGCGTTGCGCTGGGACAGCTGCGAGCGGCGCGCCAGGAGCCGCACGCACGACAGCTGCCCGAACATGGCCGCGCCGTGCAGGGCTGACTGCCCGTTCTGGAATTAATGGTACAAAATTACAGAACACAGAGTGGCTTCAAAGCAGCTCGTCAATGACTCCGCCAAATCTTTCCAAGACAACACGCACGTCCTTCAGCAATGAAGTAACGAATAAATAGAGAAGACACTTCATTCATTTTAAAATGAAACTAGGAATTGCCAGTTGGCGACCACTTACTGTCTGGTGGGGCGCCGGCTTTGTCGTATCTACGGCATGTATATTCAAGAGTAGACTTATTCATTAATACAAAAAGTAACTGATATAATTAAGTAACAAAATAGTGGGTACTATCTTGAGTTTAAAAAGATTTACAAACAAAAATAATTCAGGAAAATACGGATTACTACCAGCGCCATCTAGTAGCGAGTAGATTACAAACACCAAAACTGGCAGCAACGCCATCTAGCGGCGTACACAGTACTAGACGTACAGTTTTACAAAATTACAGGCTAGATGTCGCTACTAATTCAATCGGGCTATAAAAATTGATAAATAAATTATATCCTTACAGGCAGCAAACCAAGGTTTGGTTTGAATTTGAGCAATTCTACCACCACAGCAGCGTGGCCTTTGTGTGCAGCTTTAAACAACGGTGTAGCGCCATCCTGAAACACATTAGTAACTTATCAGTTTTTGCTCTGTGGAGAATTTATACGATTTAGAGTCTTTCTTTTTTGCTAATTATAACGTGGTTATAACTTTTCTTAAAAGCAAAGTTATTAAAGCATTCTTCGATGCATTAACATAAACTACTTTATGATTGACAAGGTATAGTTTGCCAACCACGCAACTCCTGTACTGTTTGGTTGGCGTCGAAAACACCTTTTTAACATATTACGGATACTTCTGTATACACGAGGCCGGAGTGTTTAACATATTGCTACAAATTTTAAGAAATTGCTAAGTAACTAGCAAATTTTCTATCCCAGCTTGAAAAAACCTTTACGGGTGGATTTTATTTTTATGAGATCAAATTTGAGGAACTTTTTTTTTGGTCGTATTGATGATTCCAAAATAAAAATGTTTTGACCAGAACTAAGCCACGACGACAGCTTTATCATTTGTCTCGTTAAGGCCCTTCAGCCTCTAGCTGTTATTGTTATTGCACAGAGAGCACGACAACAGATGAGACATTGTTTAAGACGTCGCAATCGCATTGTGGCTCATTGGAGTACCTTCATCTGACTTACTTGTCCCTGCGGTGAATTACTTGGTTTTGAACTCGGTTTAGAGATTGCCAGGAGGGTCATGGCAGTTGGTGGTTTATAGGGAGCTTTTCTTCAGGCTCGACATAGTACTGCTCGGTCAACATAACTGAGAACCCGAAATGTTAAACGGCCCCACACCCTGGTAGCCGCGCGGCCACCGCCAGAGTCGAGTCACGAGTGCGCCTATAGCGAGAGGAGAACGTCAGAGTGACGTTGACACTTCGGGTGCTCAGATACGTTGCCCGTGCTGTAGGCTGTAGGAGGGCTGCAGGAGGGCTGTAGGAGGGCTGCAGGAGGGCTGTAGGAGAGCTGCAGGAGGGCTGTAGGAGGGCTGCAGGAGGGCTGTAGGAGGGCTGTAGGAGGGCTGCAGGAGGGCTGTAGGAGGGCTGCAGGAGGGCTGTAGGAGGGCTGCAGGAGGGCTGCAGGAGGGCTGTAGGAGGGCTGCAGGAGGGCTGTAGGAGGGCTGCAGGAGGGCTGTAGCAGGGCTGCAGGAGGGCTGTAGGAGGGCTGCAGGAGGGCTGTAGGAGGGCTGCAGGAGGGCTGTAGGAGGGCTGTAGGAGGGCTGCAGGAGGGTTGCAGGAGGGCTGCAGGAGGGCTGTAGGAGGGCTGCAGGAGGTAGCTGTCCATACCTGTCTGACATGGTCCACCCTGGCGCCGGCCGCCAGCAGCAGCCTGGCCACGTGCTCGTGCCCGCACTGCGCCGCGATCCACAGCGGCGTGGCACGATCAGCTCGCGCACCATCCACCTTGGTATAAGTATGTGTAGCTGTCCATACCTGTCTGACATGGTCCACCCTGGCGCCGGCCGCCAGCAGCAGCCTGGCCACGTGCTCGTGCCCGCACTGCGCCGCGATCCACAGCGGCGTGGCACGATCAGCTCGCGCACCATCCACCTTGGTATAAGTATGTGTAGCTGTCCATACCTGTCTGACATGGTCCACCCTGGCGCCGGCCGCCAGCAGCAGCCTGGCCACGTGCTCGTGCCCGCACTGCGCCGCGATCCACAGCGGCGTGGCACGATCAGCTCGCGCACCATCCACCTTGGTATAAGTATGTGTAGCTGTCCATACCTGTCTGACATGGTCCACCCTGGCGCCGGCCGCCAGCAGCAGCCTGGCCACGTGCTCGTGCCCGCACTGCGCCGCGATCCACAGCGGCGTGGCACGATCAGCTCGCGCACCATCCACCTTGGTATAAGTATGTGTAGCTGTCCATACCTGTCTGACATGGTCCACCCTGGCGCCGGCCGCCAGCAGCAGCCTGGCCACGTGCTCGTGCCCGCACTGCGCCGCGATCCACAGCGGCGTGGCACGATCAGCTCGCGCACCATCCACCTTGGTATAAGTATGTGTAGCTGTCCATACCTGTCTGACATGGTCCACCCTGGCGCCGGCCGCCAGCAGCAGCCTGGCCACGTGCTCGTGCCCGCACTGCGCCGCGATCCACAGCGGCGTGGCACGATCAGCTCGCGCACCATCCACCTTGGTATAAGTATGTGTAGCTGTCCATACCTGTCTGACATGGTCCACCCTGGCGCCGGCCGCCAGCAGCAGCCTGGCCACGTGCTCGTGCCCGCACTGCGCCGCGATCCACAGCGGCGTGGCACGATCAGCTCGCGCACCATCCACCTTGGTATAAGTATGTGTAGCTGTCCATACCTGTCTGACATGGTCCACCCTGGCGCCGGCCGCCAGCAGCAGCCTGGCCACGTGCTCGTGCCCGCACTGCGCCGCGATCCACAGCGGCGTGGCACGATCAGCTCGCGCACCATCCACCTTGGTATAAGTATGTGTAGCTGTCCATACCTGTCTGACATGGTCCACCCTGGCGCCGGCCGCCAGCAGCAGCCTGGCCACGTGCTCGTGCCCGCACTGCGCCGCGATCCACAGCGGCGTGGCACGATCAGCTCGCGCACCATCCACCTTGGCTCCCGCCGTCACTAGCGCTCGGCACACTTCCTCGTGCCCGTTCTGTGCTGCGATGAACAGGGGAGTCGCTTTGTCCTGGAATGGTAGGGTACCATATTTAAGGTGTGTAGAAAATTTAGCGGATACTGGGAAACAAACAGCTAGACTGAACTGGGAGTGGGCTGGTCAAGTCGCACGAATGCACCCGAAAAACGGACGAAGATCGTCACTTACTTGTTCGCCTGAGGGAGAACGTCGCCGTCGAGGTCGACCGCTGCGAAGATAATGCGACGATCTGATGAAGGGTCTAATAAACACAATATCACAAGACCAAATAAACAGTTTTCAATTCCCGTTCAAATTGGGTTTTCCGTACCCAACCTAGTGAATTAGAAGATGTCTATCCTAAAATATACAATTACATACTTACATAGAGGCAAGAAAAAGACTTTCATATTTCATAATTTGAAGAAAAAGAGAATGTAGTCAGCCAAGATACTAAAGTTGTGACTTACACCACAAACAGACTCTTCTTGGATAAATCCATTGCAAAACTCAGTATACGGCCACGGCAACGCCGTCATAAGATCATCACGTAAACAGGCAAATATGCGGGTCAAGATGAAAGTTGGGGCATGGTTTTTACCTTCATAGACGAGTTGACGTCGGCTCCCCTGCGGATGAGCTCGTCGACGACCGGCAGATGGCCGCACTGGCACGCCACGAACAGTGGTGTGCCGCCGTCCTGAAACCACCACATAGCTAATGTACTACTCGGTCAAAATAAGTGTGCACCTAGCGCTGTCTCTGTGACGTCACTCTGACGTTCAACTCCCACTATTGGCGCACGAGGCGAAAGCGAGGCGCCGCGCGGTTACCAGGAAGTGGGGTTGCATTCCAGCGAGGTGTACCGTATTTTGACCGTGTTGTACTACTCTAGCAACCTGTCCTACCCAGCAGTCGCTCTACGTTCCAGTAAGACCGGGCCCCATAGAGCAATACGGACTAGCGGTGGACCCGGTCCGCCGGGGGTCCGTGTTGCTCTATTGCCCAGATTTGGGGTTGACGGAAAAACTCTTTATCTAAGAATATTACGCATTTTCTGTAGTTATAAACTGTGGTGCACGGTAGAATCAATTTTGTATTACATGTAAATTTTAACGTTCAAAAGTGCCGCATAATGGCCTAGTTGAAATAAATACATTTGACTTTGACTTTTGACTTTGGGGCCATTTCCCTGAGAAGAGCCGAACGTAGAGAGGCTTGGAAGCACCTCGTCAGTGACTGCGTCAAAGCTTGCCAAGACGGGCACGAACTTCAGCAATGAAGACAACGAATAAGAAGTATTTATAAAAGCAGTTATAAAAGTAGTAGCTAAGTAGTTATAAAAGGGGGAGGGTGATATTCAGATATTGTTTCGTAGTTACCATGCTCGGCGCGTCGATGGCAGCCCCCGAGTCGAGCAGTAGTCGCGCGATGTCCAGGAAGCCGCCTTGCGCTGCGAAGAACAGCGCGCTCGTTCCTGTCTGAAAGTCCCCAAGTGTCGGAGAGATAAGATCAAGGGTTATAATATGATTGCAGGTGATCTTCACTGGTTGTTAAAGATTTCAAGACTCTCAAAAACTATTTTAATGATTTCATGTGCTTCCACTCTTATTTCATCTTATCTGTCAATTTCACTGGTCGATAATGACCGTGACCAATGACAAATAGATATTCATGATAACTGATTTCAGGGTGAACTGGTCTCCCATGGAAAATATGGACATAGGGCTCCATTTGGAGACTGCGTAATTTAACGCCTCGTATGTTTTTGTTCTTAGAGTACCTAGTTTCCCCAGGGATGTGCTTTAATAGGCCAACGCCTGGAGGGAACCCCCTCTATGCAACCATAGAGGGATTCCCTGGTGTATTTTACGAGGTTACGACTACCTAAACTTAAAGAATGTTAGATCAGAACTTATAGAACAGTGCATTGGTATTTGGTATCAATAAATTAAAGTAACGCAGGTTATAAATACCGTTCTGCTGCAGGCCGGGTCGGCGCCCTGCGCCAGCAGCTCGCGCACGCATGCCGTGTGACCCATCGCAGCTGACAGGATGAGCGGCGTCGTGCCATCCTGAGGACAAGGAACAAGATGTTGTAGCTAAGACAATTTTTTTATAAGTTTATCGTTCCAGATAAGCAGTGGGTTCGAACCCAGTGTGGCTTTTACTTTGCGTAAATTATTTCATCGCCACTGCTCTAAAAACGGTGAATGAAAACATCGTGACGAACCAAGAAGGCATGTGACATCCATCAACCAGCACTGAGCCCGGGTGATGAATTAAGGGCTCCCAAACAAAAATGCGTTGCCGCTAGGGCGTGCAGTTTCGTACATTTTCAATTTCGAAATTAGCTTACGAAATTGGACTTCTCAGTTTCGAAATTTCGAAACTGTGGAGCCAACTATAATTGAAAATCAAAAAATACTTGAACTAAACTCAAAACGCAGAATTTGTAGTCTGGAGAGGTGCCTAAGTGCAATTTATATTCAAACAAAGTGATTTTTTTCTTCAACAAATAATTCGACGATAGCAACCAGCTTTCCGAGCTCGGAGTGGCAAGAGGCGTTCGGTCAGCGTTGATTAGCGAGCTGGGTTTAAAGATAGTTACAGATAGCGCCTCATAAAATTGAGGCGCTGCCGAAGAGGAGAGAGCCAGCTCGTTAGTGACAATATGAGATGCGCAAGTCCACTATCTTGGTTTAACCATGTACGTCGGGGCTTTGAACTTTTTTTATAACATTTCGAGCTCCTTTTGTCCCGCATAGGGAGGCCAGTGGTTGCTTTGCATAGACTGCTGCCCAATCTCGGAGGCAGAAATAGACTGTCTGATGTCCGACGCTGCAGGACTTAAATCAACAGCCTGTAACGGAAAATGGTCATTTGAATAGCACGTATGGCTGAAAAGAGCGGAGTGCATCTCCTACAGGCATATTCAGGTACTGATCGGGCACGGTTGCTTCGGTGAGTACTTGAATAGGATTGGGTGATAGGTCACGGTAAATTGCCATCATTGTAGAGGCAACTTGGCTTCTGCACGGCACACGCTCGAGGAGTGCCTTCTTAGGCCTTTGTGCGGTGGGTCATATTCGCCAGGATCGGGCGAGCCCTGTCTCTGCCAATATTATTTTTTTTTTTTTTTTTATTTGTTATGGGTTTGCTCTTGACTCTAGTCTAGGTCAGAGGTGACAGAGACAGAGTCGACGATGGAGTGAGTTTACCCAGAAGAAGCCTGTTCACTCTAACTTTGAAGAGATTCGGGTTGTAGGCGTTCGGAAACACAGACGCAGGTAGTGAGTTCCATTCATTCGCAGTGCGCATTATGAAGGATGTCTGGAAGCGCTTAGTGCGAATTGGTGGAATGGCAACAAGGTAAGGATGGTAACTTGCAGTGCGTCTAGATGTCCGATGGTAGAAGGGGGCTGGTGGGATGAGGTCGTGGAGTTTTTGAGCACACTCACCGAAGTACAATCTGTAGAAGACCGACAAGCAGGCAACCTTGCGGCGATGAGCCAAGCTATGTAGCTTGGCATCCGCCAATTCAACGTCGCCAATGAGCCTCTTGGCTCTGCGTTCCACCGAGTCAAGCGCGGCAAGCTGATACTTAGCGGAGCCATCCCAAAGGTGGCTGCAATACTCCATGCAGGATCGGAGTTGCGCTTTGTAAAGGGTTAAAAGCTGTCCAGGCGTAAAGTATCGCTTCACTCTATTCAGGATACCCAGTTTTTTGGCCGCAATTTGGGCTTTGTACTCAATGGAGGCGCCGAAGTTGAGATTGGATGTCAACTCCATGCCTAGGAGCTCGAGCCAATCAGTCACAGGAACAGATGTACCCCGAAAAGTAGGAGTATGATCGAAAAGACTCCTTTTAGCAGTAAAAAGACACGCCTGTGTTTTGGTGGCGTTAAAGGAGACCAGATTGTCATCACCCCACTGGGAGACAAGGCTTAATGTCAAATCTGTCCGCTCCACCATAGCCTCTCTCAAGGAACGAACTTCATCCACGCTGGTTTTTGCGCTGGACAGGTATCTCTCTGAAACAGTACTGTCATCTGCGTACCCAACAATACCAGGCAGAAGTAGGTCATTGATGTGCAGCAGGAAAAGAGTTGCAGAGAGAACAGACCCCTGAGGAACACCGGCATCAATAGCCATAAGGTCAGAGGAGCAGCCGTCAATGACTACTCGGATCGACCGTTCACTGAGTAAGTCTGATATCCAGCTACAAAAACCAGCGGGGATGCCATACGCAGGAAGCTTACTGAGTAGACTCGCGTGCCAGACCCTGTCAAAGGCCTTCGAGATATCAAGCGACACAGCAAGTGCTTCGCCGTGTCTCTCGATGGCTTCGCCCCAGCAGTGCGTGACATACACAAGAAGATCGCCAGTTGACCGTCCCCGGCGAAAGCCATACTGACGGTCACTTAGGAGATTATTGTCTTCAAGGTATGTCAGCAACTTACTGTTGAGTACCCTTTCCATAACTTTGGACAAAATGGAGGTAATGGCGATCGGACGGTAATGGGCAGGGTCTGCACGGTTGCCTTTTTTGGGCACTGGTTGCACATTTGCAAGCTTCCAGGATTTCGGCACCATTCTTTTTACAAGAGAGAGGCGGAACAAGCGTGTCAATACAGGAGACAGTTCAGGCGCACACTGCCTCAGCACTCTCACTGGAATGCCGTCAGGCCCGCTGGCCTTGTTCACGTCTAGACTGCACAATACTCTCCGGACCTCTTTAGTGTGCACAGCGATCTCCGGCATCGAAGAGTCACAATGAGGTAGAGTGGGTGGTTGCTTGGAGCCAGCGTCCAGACGTGAATTGCTAGCAAAGAGAGATGCAAATAAATTTGCTTTCTCACTCGCAGAGTGAGCCAGCGACCCATCAGGTTTCAGCATTGGAGGTAATGTGGGACGACAGAAATTCGTTTCAACCGCTTTAGACAGGGACCAAAACTGTTTACTACCCGGAGGGTGTGATGCCAGCTTGGCCCCAATACGTCCAATATGGTCAAAACGTGCCCGACGCAGAACCCGCTTGCAGAACTTGGCGGCAGAATTAAAGGCTCTTTTCCTCGCGCGAACCCTACGTGCTCTAAGTTTGCGGGCGCGATTAGTGAGGAATATGCTGGCGGAGATAGAAAATTAGGGTGAAATAGCCACCGAGTGGAATCGTAAGAAGGCCAACCCCATTCATAGAAGAAGGTATCGTGGAGGCAACCACCTCGATGTAGACACGCGAAACCCCGCCTTTAAAATTTAAGGCAGGTGGAACTCCGGGATTTCGGGCGCTCAGAGTGGGGTCTCTGTCCGTCCACCGTGTGACCTCAGGAAAGACAGTGACACAGTGATCACGTGCGAGGATCCACAGCGAGGTTCAAGGGAGACTCCTTTATATGCTAACCAAGGATGTGGTATTTTAAGAAGTGCTGATGGGATCACCGGTTTGGTTTTAATAAGGTAAAAATACCACACTACCTGTTTTTTTTTTCCCAAAAGTTCAGGCGAAGGTTTCCCTCCAATAGTAAATAAAATATTGGCATTACCAGCAAACGATTTTACACCTTGTCAAAGTATTCCCCTCACTGGCCACCATTAATATAAAGCTCGGTTTTTTTTTAATGGCCGAGCTTTTTTCACTATTCTTTATTTATTTAACACCATGGTTAACCTTTGTTTTATTGTAATGTTAGCACACTTGGTCACAAAATGGCCCAACGCAACGGTATAATTGGCTTTAGATCCGTATTCAGACTTATTTTCAGATGATCCTCTTTTGGTTTCAATAATAAATTTAATTATTGTATAAATAATAACATAATATTTAATTTAAATCCAGTTTCGAAATTTCGAAATTAAGGCTGTCAATTTCGAAATTAATAAACATGCAAATATGGTCCGAAATTTCGAAACTATGAAATTTCGAAATTTCGAAATGCATGCCCTAGTTGCCGCATCGCAGGAACTTACGATGCGAATTGCTGCGATGCGATTTCAGGTGACCAATGACCATACATCCAACGGTAGTCAGCCGTATTGGACGTGTTTTTAGGAATAGTGACAAGGATCGCAAAAAGATTGTTGCACTGTTGTTATTGTTAATAAACGAACGAAACTTACGAAGAAAACGAAAAGAACGAAAATTCCGCGAAGTTTTATATTAATCTTAGTAAGATCTGTAATCAATCACTTATTCGTATCTATAAACAATAATTCATTAAATTTTGCAAAAGATGAAATTTAAATTATTTAAAAAATTTACGTTCCGTTCAGTGTCCGAGTAAGAACAAGTCGAGTCTCAGAGCGGACTAAACGTGGCGTCAACAAGTGTGATGTAAAATCGCAGGAATGCGCGATGCGGATCAGATCGGAAGTTCTTGCGGTGCATTCGTGCGAGCTAGCAGATATAGCTCTCGCCAAATTACTTGGCCGCCCTGATATTGGCTACAATGGCTGCGCAGTAGTAAATTTCATACAAAAACAGCACCGTTTCGTGCCTCGCGCATGCGTAAAGCCAACTTCAGGGCGGCCAAGAAGTTTGGCGCGAGCTATATTTGCGGTGCGTTGCGAATTCGCAATTATGTGTGGGAGCCCGAAGGTCCATTCCCTCCCACAGAGAGGAGGCTTGTGTCCCAGCAGTGGGAACGTTAAAAGGCTGATTATGTTATGTCAAGCTATCGTTTCAGACCATGAATATGATAGTGGGACGAATAGCATTGGTTTCGTCTAAACTGGCAAAATTCTACGGATTTTGCCCAGGAGCTTAGACTGTCTCACACCACAGCTTAGGCTATTATAAAAGTATATTTCCAGACAAGTAACGCTTTCTAGAATATTGGAGTCCCGAGTCTCCTCCTGCCAATAATGCTGGCTGTGAATAAATCTGCTGGAAAAGCATTAGCTTACCTACCTATTCGGTGATCAGATAAAAGTCCATGGTCCATGGTCCATCAGGAAAAACCTTGGTATGCAAGTGTCAATCCTTTTACGCGGAAAATATGGGACAGTACATTTTCATCTGTAATATCATTATCTCAGGGGAGATAAATGTATCTCACTCGCATATTTTAGATAAGATTAGCTGAAATTATGCTGTGCTTGTGTGCTGTTGTAAATCACAACTTAACATTCCTTTTACAGACACATTTTCGCTGCTGCAACATTGATTTATCTTTAACATGCTGTAATAGGATTAAGATAAGATACAATAGCTTGTACCGAGATAAAATAACATACATAACATAATACACGCCTATATACCCGGCAAAGATAGGCAGTGCACCTATATACTACATTTACCTATATATTAATAACATTAGAAATTTTTACAACTCTTTTTACAGTCCGTTCAACCGATTTTGAGTTCTATCCCGTAAACATAAGGATGACATAAAAAGCATAAACCTGTTACCAAAACCAACTGTTTACTACAGCTACCATTTGTCGTATCACCAACGCAATAGAAGTCAAAATCGGTTGAACGGGCCTTAAAATGGGCTAATTGAAATGTCTAATGTTATCTCAATGGTGTAGATTCTATACCCACAATTCGCCAGTTATATTTAAGGCTCGCCCGCTAGGACGAGCCTACCATCTGCCATCAACCGGCCACAAATGTTGCATGGGTGTTACTGGGTTTTCCCATCTGGAATTTCTCAGTAGCAGCCTGGGGGAAAAACACAGTTAACACTTTGCCCGACCCGGGAATTGAATCAGGCTCAAATTCATTCTATCGCTGGTGCTAAACCGTAAATAGTTACCATTCCGTCACTTTTCCAACATTAAGGCTGCGTTTCTACCGGAGATGTGCGAGGATGCGTAGCGAAGAATGTGTTTGTTAAGAACCGATAGAATCACTTCATTTACCTAGCTTCTCTCAGCGCAGCTCTAGTGGAAATGGCTCAGCTGCGCGAGGTTTTTGTACATACAAAACAAGGGAGTGATGTGTTGCGAGGGATGTGTGCGAGAAATGTTTGCTAGGGACGGACGTAAGCAGTGTTGCCGTTCTAGCGAATTTGTCGCTAGTTCTAGCGAATTTCATGAGTGGTTAGCGACAAAATAAATTGAGTAAGCGACAAAAATAATTCTACGACTTCTAGTGACTTTTGAACCATAGTGCAAACCAAGGCTAAATTAGCTGGTGTGGATATTGGAGAGGCTTCAACTTCCAGTGCCAGTGATATTTAATCCGAATATCCGGTTGACATATCATCAAAAAAAAAACTAGTCTCTGGGATCCCGTGACCTTGCTGTGCCCTATGTTTCAAAAGTCACTATAATTCGTTGAATATTTTTTTGTCGCTAACTCATATTTTTTTGTGGCTAACTATTCAAAATCCGTTAGAACTAGCGACAAAGTCGCTAGAACGGCAACATGGCGGGCACTCGGGCAGAGGCGCGCGCGCTCGTCACCCACAACACCTCATCTGAAAAGAACCCACTACACATCCTCGCACCGTTACACAGCGTCGCCACGCATCCTCGCACCGCTCAGCAACCTTTCACATCTCTAGTGGAAACACTCACACCGTTCCACAGCCTCGCTACGCATCCTCGCACCGCTCAGCAACCTTTCACATCTCTAGTGGAAACACTCACACCGTTCCTCAGCCTCGCTACGCATCCTCGCACCGCTCAGCAACCTTTCACATCTCTAGCGGAAACACTCACACCGTTCCACAGCCTCGCTACGCATCCTCGCAACATCCAGCTACCTAGCACACCTCTTGTGGGAACGCAGCCTAAAGCCTATGCAAATAAACACCTTAGCTGCCTTAGCACACGTTTTTCACATTTTTCGCCATAAAAGAAAACTCATTAGGAACTTTCATTTGCCGCTTTTTGCCTCCATTCGTGAATGTAGGCCGCCTGTGTTTTACGCCGCTTTGATGGAAGGGCCACAGTTTACGTTGGCGTCAACTTTTTACAAGTCTACTCGAGAAACATAAATTGTAAAGTTAATTTGGATTCGCACTTGAAAAGAGGAAGTTTTAAAAGGCGTAGATTTTTATTATGGTCTTTTTTAGTTTAGTGGTTACTTGTTCAGTTTATTTTTGTTTGAGAAGAAGTATTAGAGAAAATTAAGGATTTTTGTTTTGTTTTAGCATTCAACTCAAATCATAATATTGCAGGGCCAACTTTTGTTAGTAGTGTAGTACTTAAATAAGTAGTTTTTGAGTTATCAAGACGTCTGCATCTTTATAACTCATTGGAATTTTATCAAATACTGACGTGTTTTATATAAGTTATTTTAGAAACGTAAAAAATTCAATCTTATGATGAATTTCTAAAATATGAAATGCGTGAATTGCCAAATAATGAAGATGAATCCGTGGCCCGCTTTCTCATCGAATTGAATCGGACACACAATAAATAATGCAGAGAATCCGAGATGTGCACGCATGAAAAACATTAACCTCTTTTTGCTATCAATCGGGTAAACGACGCAAAAAGTAAGGCCGGCGCCGATTTAGGATCGACAAAAACTCGAACTCGTCTGAACAAAAACAATGCAAAAACATGGATTAGGTAGCAGGAGTCTATTCATTCCATTAAACAAGGGGGTCTTTGCAAGTTTTTGCTGAAGTATGTCTGAAAAGCAGCAGCAGATCAACTCTAAAGCAATGTTGTTAATCATTTATTGTACTTAATTAAGCCTTGTGCCCATGGTCATAGATTCATCATCATCCTTTTAATGTTCCCACTGTTGGGACACAAGCCTCCTTTCTGTGAGAGGGAATGGGCCGTAATCCACCAGGCGGGCCCAGTGCGGTTTGGTGGTTGTCAAATGTCTCCATATTTTTGGTTCTAGGACGCAGGCCGGTTTCCTCACGATGTTTGCCTTCACCGTTTTGAAAGCAGTAAAAAAATAGAGCAGAGAAAAGCAAAATAAAAAATTCATAAGCATTATAAATTGTAGTATTCACGTTAGGAGACCGTACCAATAACCAGTAGCTCTAAAGACTTACACTCAAGTCGTTAACCATTCTCGCCGTTAGAGACGATGATTTGTAGTAAAAGCTTAACACAGATACTCAACAAGGAATGACAGATCTAGGATAAATAACTAATCATAACCTGCACACGTTCTTGCGGTACACTTCTAAACATATTAGCCCCACTAATACACGCACTGGACTAAAATGGAGACTTCCACCGCCTTATACAGCTAATTCGTATTCAAATATGGGCGATGATGACAGCTCACTATCAATTATATCCGATATAGGTTGTAATAAGAATGTATTGGGCTAGTTTGTTGGTAAATACTTTCCATTTAAAATATACTCGTTTCGCGAAACTTACTGGGAAATTAGAATAAAAAGATTACCGCTGTATGAAAATGTAATTAAATTCAATAGACTGAAGAATTAAGCCTTCCACAGATAGGGGAGACGAGACAATGCGACAACGCGTTTACAAACAAACTGTAAAGAACAAATGTGTAAAGAAATTATTTATATTTCGTAAAAACAGAATTTGCAAATATTCAGTATGACAGACGCTCGTCTTACTTATATAATAAAATAAATAAATTAATAGATATACATACTAAACCGTTTAAAGAATGCAAATCGTTACTGATTAAGTGGATAAATAAGTTATGCTATGATGAAACAGAGAATCTTCTATAAACTGTCAATTGTAAACTGCTTCTATTTACACAAACCACTTCCGTATAAAAAAGCCATGCACACACACATACACACGCTCGCACGCACACACACACACACCAACAGACTATGGTTAATAAATACAAAAAATAGACTATTCATTATTAATTTTCATTGCACTTATTACACTCGTAAGATATAAAAGAGCGGCGCCTCCTGGTACAGGCATCTATATGCTTAAAAGGGGACGCCACCAACTGTATACCATTGTATAACGTGTAATAACGAAATAAACATTTTTGATTTTTTTATATTAAAACGATTATAGCGTCGCACCTGTCAGCGGTAGCCTTTTCTTCGTTTCATTTTAAAGCTCTAGCTATAAATCCAAGAAAGTTAGTTAATAATCGTTGTCATCGTGTTGCCAATTATACCCGTATCATTATCCAAAGAATATCTTGACAAATGTCTGGGAATATCTAGCAAGAAATACTGTGGCATCACAAATCACAATGTGTTACAACTTAATTGCTGCTGCTTCAGTATGTTGTCAACAGACTGTATGACTGTATGTCATCGTATAATTACAGCTCAGTGTTGTATGTAATGACATCTTCAATTGACCGTGAAATCTACTGCTATTTGGCTGCAAAAACTTGTCGTATGGATTGACTGATTGGTGTAACACGAACTGAGACTAAAAAGTCGGTTAATTGACAGCGTATTGGACAACCTAATTACTGATTGTCTTCAGATACATATTTACATGACTCGAAATATCCCCTCTTTTAATTAGGCTGGTTTTTCAATGGACCCACTTTTCTCTGAACATTTGTATATGGCGATTTGACATATTTATTTATGCCAACCGTCAAACCGCCATAACATTCTCCAGATAAAAGTGATTCGACTTTTGAAAAATCATCTTTATGCTGCTGCACCAGAATTGATGGGAGAGGTATATGGTGTTGAAACCAGCTGAAGCTCTGCTTTCAGTGAGTAACAAGTGCCTACTTAAAGTTGTAATTATAAAGCGTTGTTTACTTTAAACGCACGTTAACGGCAAGTAACGGCAGTTAAGTAACGAGCTGTCAACTGTACTCTGTTTAACGGATACCGCTTCACGCTTACTTTGTTTGCATTAAAATACACATCAAAAAGTGCTAAGAGATGTAATAGGGATGTTTCCTGGTAGAAAATGATAATTCTATTTACTCTGTCAGTGAGATTATCAAATAATATGGGACACATTTTTTGCTTCACCAAATCAATAAAAATTGACAAAGATAAATCGCATCAAAGCTCAGGAGGCTTGTGACGTCACTAAGTCAGTATAAAGTGTACTAACGGCGTGCCGTCACACGATATGTCAACGCATTATATCGTCGTCAGTAAGTTTATGTGTCAAAAGAAAAAATAAGTGTACTTGAACTTTTTAGTAAACAGTACGCAATCCTACTATTCTAATCTTACTAATATTATAAAATATGCGAAAGTTTGGATGGATTGATGAATATTTTTACCCAGTCACGCCAGAACGGCAGAACGGATGTGGATGAAATTTGGCCCAGGTATAGATTATAGTCTGGAATAGACTAATATACTTTTTAATCTGATCCCTTGGGAAAGTAAAATACATTTACGCGGGTGATCGCCGCGGGTGGAAGATAGTGCACTATAAATTGCATATTATTAGATAAGAACTGAGCATGCAAACCAGTATAGGATCTAAGAACTATGGATCAACAAATTCAAAATTTTCAAGGAAAAATCGAATCAATGGGTAGGGAAAATCTGAGCTTCTACACTGAAGCCAATATAATCGTTTCTCTAGTAAGTCTAGTTTCATGGTTAGACGTAAGTAATCAACGACACAGATTACTATCAAACCAATCACATTCTTATCAAAAATATCATCATCTCCACCACGCTATATTTTCTGCATGTATAAAAAGCTATGAGCACACGCAGCGTCCCGCCAACAAATCACGCCCGTTCAGCATCATTACATAGGGAATTACATGTGCTTAGTTTACTGTAACCAGTGTGCACTTGTGCACGCGACTTTAGGTTGACTACACCTGTGTCACGCTTGATTTAAAATGTTTTTTATTCCAAAACTTGCTCTTTTAGTAAGCAATTGATTGAAATAATTATTTTCAGTCGTGGATAAAATATGTTTTAAATATTATGCCTAGTCAGTTTACAAGACGTACGGCGATACCGGCGATACAACCTAGGGGTCTGTAAGTCAAGAGTGAATAGGTTATTTCTAGGCGAGCGTGCTACACCGTCGACCACACCATCGCTTACCATCAGGTGAGATAGCTATCAGTGGTCAAGCGCGAGCCTACCTACAATAAAAATAAATGTTATGGAGACTTAGCAGTCCAGTAATACATAAAGTAAGAGAAATCATTACCATCAGCCAACTGGAGTCCACAGCTGGGCCATAGGCTGCTCCAATCGCACGTAATTTATTACTGGTACCAGCCACCAGGTAAGAGCAATGATCCCAATAACGAATTATAAAGAAAGAAAACATTTATTGCCAACTGTAACAGAACATGAACAAACAACTTAGGTTGACAGGAGCATGTGTATTTCTGGCCTAAGTTATACGCCCTCCCATGCTAATTGCAGTTTATAATTATTTCGCGATTAACATAACAATTTCAGAATGTAACATGTACATGCATAATGTAGATTTATGCATAATTTATGCATTGTTATGTTAATCCAACAAAGTAAAAGTAAACACGAATAAATTGATTAATTAATCGTTCCGCTTAGTTTGTAAAGAAATTGTAGAAAAGAGATAATTAAGCTGAATTCCAGTCACAATGTAAGAGTAAACTCAATTTGATTATTTTAAGTAAGATTTAAAATTCATTTATCTTAAAATAATAATATAAAGGGGTGAAACTGACTATTTCCTCCTCCAATATTGGATCAATTTAAAAGATATTTCATAAACTGCAAAAGAAAGATTATCGTTAGAAGCACTTAAAAACATGCTCAAAATTGCGCTGTCAACAGAGGCCTAGTGTACTAATTTGACAACTATAAATGTAAAAAGAAAAACATAGAAGCACAACATATATCTTTATTATTCAATTTATGGAATATCTTTTAAATTTGTCCGATACAGGAGGCGGCATTAGGCGAGAGCCAAACCTCGAATTATGACTTTTTACTAAGGAAATTAAGTCGGAGCTCTCTGCAGGTATTTCCCTTTAAAGGTAACTTTTGAAAGTGCAGTAAGAAAAACTATTTCACTGATACATACTGATATCATGAACTAGAAAAATAAACCCATAAGAATCTGGCAAAGGATAGGTAAGCCAGTCTTTCTCCACTGCGGCGCGGCGTTGTATTCAAAGAGGTAATGATTTCTGTTTAACAGACTTCAAAAAGGAGGAGGTTCTCAAATCGAATCTATTTTTTTTTATGTGTGTTAAATGTTACCTCAAAACTTTTTACTACGATATTGATGCTTCTTTTTTACTTGAAAGCTGGTGCTTCTCGTGTGGTCCCATTTGAGCAAGATCTGATGAAGCACTATGGAGATATACAACAGAGCTCTTCAATAAATAACGGTAAATCTCTCGGGATTGCTGCAATCGCATGTCTGTTTATTGTTTACATACCATCACGCCGCGCCGCCGCCGCGCCGATACGCTCTAAAGGGGTACTAGATATGTACAGTTTAGTTATATGTCATTTGGGTAATCTATTCTGACATAACTATGGGCATTAGAGGAACCTTATTATTGAACTTGCTCATTATGTACCACAACCAAAAAGTGAAAAATAAAAAACTTTTTACACGACATGCAAATAAAAACACTACAAAGCGAAAAATGATTTCTTATTCGGCAGTCGGTGTCAAAAAACGAAGAAACAAAAGCAGTTTTTGTAAAAAACGTTTATTTAACTGTAGCTTTCGTCCTTTAGACAATCAATACAATATATCAAGATCCATCAGAAAAATGTGATAAAAAACGGATCCACATAATACATAGGTACAGTTTTACATAAATACGGTCCGTAATGCCTAGTCTCCCACACTCGTACACTACAAAATAATGCTCGTGTAATATGTTGGTCACAATTCGCACGTTGTTACGAATAGCCGCTTGTTCTCACAGCCATTATATTTTCACGTTTACGTAACATGGAGGAGCTGTTTATAATATAATGATGGAGTTAACGCTTTGTTGTGGATTCTCCAAGTAGAGCGGGTTAAGTTATAAGCGGAGCGGTGATCTTTTGAATTTGTCTGTGATCCCTCGAGATCTTCCTACATTCACTCGGCTTGGCTGGTCGATTTTGCAAGTTATAAAATACGTTCCATAGGACGTAGACATAGTCATTATATCACCTTTAACAATTTCTTAAAGTACAATAATATGTATGGGATGATCACAAGGCATATCGATAGCGCATGTAAATCCTACACGTTTTGTTTTTTTTTTGACAATCATTACGGCTGATGTCACTCTATTCTAGAATCCAAGGTTGTGGTTTTCTGCAAACAATTTCGCGATGGAACTTAAGCTACAGACACATTACTGTATCCTGTCATGGAACTCGTGGAGCGGGATACGCCAATCATATGAATCTGTTCAACACTACGTCACATCACAACGAGTTTTGTTGGCAATCAAATCGGTTATATATTAAAAGGGCATAGAGAAGAACCAGCATGTCGCCTTGCCACACCCTGTACCAAATGATATTTTGTGTTGTTGATAAATAATAAATTGCCAATAATTGGCACAGTATTTTCATTGGCCACACGGAATAGGAAAACATTGCGGTTTAGTCGATAACAACTTTGCGAAGTTTCACATCGCATGTGGTTTATAGTAACGACTATACAAGACAACTACTATACGAAACAGTTTATGAGTTATTCCAACTGCCATTCACGTCAATTACGTGGCTTAATGCGAGAGTGACGTAAAGGGACCGCTGTTTATAATAAAACATGGCAGGTAGCTACTTAGTTATGAACTTATGAATTCACGATGTTACTGTGGTCCAAGTTATGGATGAAGGCAGAGCAATGAAGATTTATTAATAAAATCTTGAATGAAAATGCCTCAGATTGAGTCTTCCACACAATCCGGAAAGTAGGATGAGCAAACCACAAGGAATTTATTTGAACCAGGTTTTACATCATCACTCGCGGTAGAAGCACCTATCACCATTTATGGGAAATGCAGCAGGTGATTTACAGGAAACTACAGTTCTTGAATTTGGCTGATTAAGTACTGTGCCCAGAAAGAGATGGCGGGATGAGCTAGACTTATTTTTAAAGGATAGGCCTACAACCTATTTCTATTGTATAAACTCAATTTCTTTTAGTATTATATAATTGCACAGCACATGTGTGAGTACTATGTTCCGACTGTAGATAAATCTTCCATTCACTGTACCTATGTGTCGTTCGTTGACTTCTGTGTGCCCTGGCAGTTGAGTGTGTCATGCTCTCTCTAATTTCTCTCTGATGGTGGCACATGTGTTGGATCATTCGGTTCCCTTCATGATGGTTGAGCTGAGTGGTGCCGATCCATGCGTCATGTTCGTGAACGGGCGCCATCAGTTGGGATTGGTCATAACTTAGCTGTCTCGGCCTGTTAAAGTGCTTTTTTTTAACTATTTGTTACTCTAGACGCTCTTACGTACACGTCTTTTTACATCGTTCTCACATATATGTATTTTTTCAACAAGAATGATGTAACCAAAAACTTATAATTAAAACTGATGGAAAAGAGTGTCCGGGGAGTTTCTTGCAAATTCTTCTCCATTGAGACCTACAGACGGTTGCGAATTTGCAACTAGAGTCATCTTTTTATGAATTTTTTGTTTGACAATTCAAAAGTACTTCTAAAGTTTACTTGAAATAAATACCTTGATTTTGATTTTGATTTTGAACCTCATTAGAAAAGAGGGCAGGGATGCCTTTGCCCTTCAGTGGGACAAAATAGGCAAATTAGTTATAATAATAATCGGGATTAAGAAAAGTTTTCCAAAGCTATGAAAATCGCTTCCGCTTATAACTTGAACACAGAGTTATGTGAATTTCATATCTTACAAAGAATGGAGATTGGTCGAAAGTGGGGTATTAATTTTACGTCACTATAAAACCATTAGAGTACCAATTGTATAAGAAACCATAGTGGTTTGTGCTTTGATTAATGATTTTTTTTGCCACAATGAAACTAAATTGATTTATTAATTACAATGTAATTGTGGACAGTAAAGTACGTACTGTTGTACTGCTTCTTCAATTATTTTTGATAGATTAGTTTCGTGAAATATTCTCACGGTATGTTTATGAGATAGAATGTATCCACTGATTTAGAGTAATCTGTGTGAGCCTTTGAGATTAGAATCTCAACAAGCTCCCTTTACTTGCCCAGCTATTATAACTTTATACTTTTTGATAAGGCTGCTATATTATAAATTATGATAAGTGGTACCTGAGGTGCCTCGCAAAGTTATTAAATGTTCATAGCATTCACTATGGAATATAGACTAATATCCCTCTTCATTCAGTAAACAAAACCCTAAAAAAACAATAATATATCTACGAAAACAAAAGACGCTCAAACAAATTACTCAGATCTCCGAGGATCTCTAAATCTAGGCCATCGATTTATAGAGCTTCTTTTTAGGGTTCCGAACGGGACCCTATTACTAAGACTCCTGTCTGCTGTCTGTCTGTCTGTCACCAGGCTGGATTTTATGAACCGTGTGATAGCTAGACAGTTGAAATTTTCACAGATGATGTATTTCTGTTGCCGCTATAACAACAAATACTAAAAACAGAGTAAAATAAATATTTAAGTTGGGCTCCTATACAACAAACGTGATTTTTTTGCCGTTTTTTTGCGATAGTGGTACGGAACCCTTCGTGCGCGAATCCGACTCGCACTTGGCCAGTTTTATCAGCTATTGTGGTTACGTAAAACACCCTTTCATCATCAATCAGTTTTTCCTCCGTGGGAGACGTTTGCGACCCGTCATCAACGTGTTTTATAGGCAAAGCGTGGCATTCTGAACTTCGACGAGTCATCAATATCGCTATAGTGACACCGCTAATCTTGGTGAGTGATCTCGAAATGAGGTTTATCGCTACGTTTTCATCTTTTTGGTGAGGCGTAAAGGCAAAAATGGAACAGTTAAAATTCTTTGGTATTTTTTCCTAGCTGACGAAATACATTTATTGAATTTTTATGAAATGCAGATTTTATTTAATTTTCAGACCTGTTTATTTTTTACTTTACCCTACACTAGGAATTTCTGCTGTATCTTGGGTGCATTTACAAAAAATATAAACCACATACACAAACAACCAGACCGGAACATTACTATCTGTAGGCCATACACATATTTCTTCCGTGCGGGAAACGAACTCGCGACACGCAGCGCAGCAGCCGATCGCTCAACCACTGCACCAACCGTGTCGTCATTTGACATAATATTATGTTCTGAATTGAAGTCCTGTTCTCAATCAGGTAGGAACCTAAGTCAGGTAGGAACATATATTTATGAGTAATAATATCTGAAGCGAAAAGTCTTGTGCAATAGCACAAACCTAATATTTGGCCTTCACATAGTTCACATCCTGAACTGATTTGTCATTCACCTGATATATTGAAATCGATATGTCCTATATTGATATCAATGTCTCAGATTTATGTCTTCAAATGTCAGCCGGGGTGACGACGTGATCATTTGGCACATTTATATTGAATAATATTATGAGAGTGTTTATTTGATCTAATATCAACGCTTTTGTGAATGGGAAGTTGTGGACAGATTATAAAATATATGTAGATGACAGTATAGTCGTTTTCTGCTCTCTATCCTGCCTATCCAAGCCTAGCACCAAATTTCGGAATAGCATATTTGGTGTTAGGAATGTGTCAAACGCCTTCTTTAATACCAAAATTTTGACTAGAGTAAAGTTTGACAAATATTTAACTTCGTTTTTCTATTCAGTTATACCCTTATCAGGAAGAAATATTACCCATGCATGTAATACTTGTAGTATACACGGGCAATTCATATCATATCAGGTAGCCCTCAGGGATGCAAATACAACATGTGGTTCCAGAGGGAGAAATCATAGGCGATGTCGCGATACTTCGGCAATGACTTTATTTATCATAGTCTGCCCATATTTCGATAAAAAGCAAGGTTCATTGTCAACTCACCCTGTCCCTGGAGTCGATGTGAACCTTCCCGGTGTCGAGCAGCTGACGTAGCCTGTCACAGTCTCCTCGCAGCGCTGCCAAGTGGAACTGCACGTCTGTGCGAGATTCTTTCTGAAAGGAAGAGAATATTATTAGAAACATTCTATAGTTCAAAAAGTTTGCTGTTGAGCATTGGGTTTTGGTTTGGCTGTCAGTAGGCCTTTTTCCGGACCGATGATCAGCAGCCTAATTTTGTAATGAATTCGGCAAGGCAAAGAGCAAAGAGTATGAAAAATAGACCAATCACATCGACGGAAATCCACTTCGCGCCTTTCATCTCGCCATGTGATTGGTCGATTGTTCATACTCTTTGCCGTTTGCCTAGCCGAATTCATTATGCAATAAGGCCGCTGGTTAAGGCTGCGAGACGCACAGGACCGGTCGCTGTGACGACACTTGGGGTGGCCTATGTCTAGTAGTGGATGTTCTAGGCTTCGTGCCGATGGTTCATCTAGATTTAGTCTTACAGGCCTAATACAGCCTGATGCGCTTCATGCATATAAGTAACTAGCACTTCGCCTGCGACTTCGTTCGCGTGATCCGTATTTTATCCCCCAGATGACTTTTTAGTTTTACCCCCTGAAAGGTTAAATTTCCAAAAATCCCTTCCCCCTCTTCATTAAAGAAGCCCTGTCCAGTAAAATTCTTTAAAAATCTTTATACCCCCTAAAACGTCTTTTAGGAGTAGTTTTGAAATACTAATAATGCAAACCATTACTATTTATTTAGGTTAGTACCTATTTATGCCAAGTTTCAAATATATACCTAAGCCTAACAAATTTCCACCTTTTCACATCCTTAAGGGTATAATTGCCAAAAACCAATAAATACGTGAATTGTTTTTATCAACCAAAAGTGTAAATCTTTAATTTCACGTGTCCCATTTACAAACTGTAGAAATTTCAAACAAACTTTCAACACCCTTTTTACACCCTTACGGGTGGCATTTACAAAAAACTATAAATAAATGTACCTATTCTTTTTATCAATAAAGAGCATAAACCTAAAATTTCTCGTGTCCAATTTACACACTGTAGAAATATCATATATAAACTTTCGAACCCCTTTTACAACCTTATGGGTGGAATTTCCAAAAATCCTTTCTTAGGGCGCACTTATGTAACTTGAGGAATTTCTCTGCTGATTTTCATCTTTATACGTCAAGCGGCTTTCGATATTTCGTGATAGGTGAATGAATGACCTTTCGCTTTTATATATATAGATTGTGATTTAAATCAGCAGCTATACATGGTGGAGAAACAAGCGCCAGATATCACAGCACAAAAAAAAACCGCAAAAAAATTCATCCTTCCAACAACCTTGCAAATATACACTTTCGGCCTCTAAAACTAATCAGAGCGCAAATAATTTCCATAACAAAACATCCTCCGAGTCCGTTATCAGTCGCCAAAAATAACTGTCAAACATTGCTATCACTCTCTGGTGGTACATACTACATACTGCAGAACAGATTGCAGACAATTGCAATTTGTACATAGCGTGATAATAAAAGTTCGCGTGTCTGTTACGTCACGCTATTATTGTTTTACAGTGTAACTGTTATTTTAGAACTAATTGTAATTAGTTGTATGATTTACGAGAATGTACGGAAACGGATGTGGAAATCCACTTTATTTTTTAATTGTTGATGATACAGGCGGGAAATATTCTTTAGCTATGTATGTTTTGTGGTTAGCAAGACTTGGCTGGGTTTTGAAAGTAAAAATATAGGTCCTTATCAATAAAAATCTCTGATTGGTATATTCTAAAGTCATATTTGAGCTACTATTTGTCGCTACTCAGCGCGGTCGAGATTTTTATAAATAATAAAATAAGTAATGAGCCAAATTCTTTAGTGTTTTAACGTGTGCAAACGAGCATGTACTCCTTGCATAATTTTAAAATAAAATAAAAACATCCGCATTCTATTATAATTAGGAATTTATATCTGGCTCATTTAAAACTTGATATCTCTACTGGCCTTGTACGAGAGAAAATTAAAACAATTAAAAAATATTTTAATTAAAGTCATTATCAAAAACTTGAGTATTCATTTGCTCAGTAAACACTCCATCTTCACATATTTGCGTTCTTAATTACTCTTAATTATAACTGCATTCATTAAGACTGAGCAACAAAATCCAATTCTTTGTTCGAACTAGTTTAGCTTCATTAAAATGCTAACGATAAAAATCATGAACTTAAAACCAGGATAAAGTGATTTAAAACTACAATTTATGAATCAGTCTCAATTTTTCAATCAACCAGCATTATGATAATCGAATGTCTGAGTAAAAAAAGAGAACACGATTGTTTGCATTATATGACACGACAGTTCAGCATTTTTGATCAAATCCTACGCAAGCACAAAATTGGCGGTTTGTTTTCTCACAATGTCAAAGTCAAGGTTTATAATACTTGCTTCATTGTTACATAACATCACGCCTGATTTCTCCGAAGTAGAGGTAGAGATCTACATACAGTCATCAACTGGGTACAAACCCAGACTGCTGAAGAAATTCAGATGGAAAAACCCACTAACAATTTCTCCGACCCGGAAATCGAACTTAGGACCTCAGCTCTATATGCTCAGCAGTTGCTTACTAAACCGATGAACCACCCTATATCTATCAAATCTATACCAATATTATAAAGAGGAAAGATTTTTTTATTTGTTTGTACCGAATAGGCTCCGAAACTACTGGACCGATTTAAAAAATTCTTTCACCCATGGAAAGCTACATTATTCCCGAGTAACATAGGCTACAAATTATTTTCAAAAAAAATAAAGATCCTTATGAAAATTGCAATAATGTAACCCAAAGTAGCAAAATGTTGCCTATAAAATTCATTATTTGGCGTGAGCTGAGAAAACTATTGTTGATACATAAAAAATATGTAGGTAGGTAGGGTAGATAGGTAGGTGATAGGTAGGTAGATAGCCAGTTGACGGGAGCGAAGCCGCGGGGATCAACTAGTTCCATTATAAAACCAGTTGCCACACAAGAGAATAAAAAAGAAACAAGATCAACACTGAACGGTGAATCTTCAAAAACAAACATTTGTATAAGGATATAATGTGGGTGACATTACATATGTATGAATGTCAAGTAACGGTGGAATCTCACAAATAAGGACGTTTACTCAGTCTGCCACAATAATAATGTCTGCCGAATGCCGATAGATCGATAGCTCTCGACTTTCAACGAGATTTGTAGATTTGTTTTTTTTGTTACAGATTTATGGTTGCGCAGTTAGGACGAAAAGAGGGCACTAGAACGAATATGAATATTATTATAAGGAGTTCTTGTTCTAGGTATGATCATATTGATCAACAATCGAATTCACATATTCTTTTTATTTTGTTGAATTGCCCCATACGTCAATCATCCATCACGGTTTCAAGAGGCTGCTACCTAACCAAAATTTCAACTTGGTCTTTGACTAACATCCAGGTGTCCAAACGAAAGGTTTTCCAACGAGCAATGGAGCTCATTTTACTAGGAAATAAACAATATAAACGAGATCGAAACACTATACTGCGCTCCAAAACCAAGATTATTGGAGATGTGGCTCAAAAGGATGTCCAAATTAAATAAAACTGTGAGCCAAAGTAATCAGTTAAGACCATTCCTATTAATCATTTAGGAAGACATTTTATGTCCCAGAACAGGCAACCTCTTCTACCTTTACCTCTTGAATCATAAAACTCTCATTGTTCAGTACCCCACGTCAGTCAGACTTTTCTTTTCCCCACCCATCTTCATCTCACAGCCGAAAAACCCGTCTGCACCACACACAAACAAATTCGCAGTCAAATTGCGTCGGCGGCACCTCACACGATCGAGCGAGGACGCGAGGCAGTTCCCTCCGTTGAATATTAGATGACTGAACGCTCTGTGAGTCTCTGATTACCCTGCACTGAGGATAGGGGATGTCAATCATCATCGGGTTCTTCTTTATCTATCAGAAGTTTAGACTGAATAGCTTCGAATCTTAATTATCACGGAACTTACTGCCCATTCATTTAAGACCACTTCTGTTATTCATTTAGTATCTATTTAACAGATTTTTTACCCGACTGCCGAAGGAGGGTAATGTGTTTATCAGTCTATGTATGTATGTATGTTTGTTCCTATGTGGCGTTCTAGAGACCAAACGCGTTGGCCGATTTTGATGATTCTTATGTCAATCGATTCGTCTTAATCCTGCGAGTGTCACTGGCTACATTAAAATTGGAAAATAAAAAAATGGCGGCTTTTGGGCGCCATTTTGTGGCGAAAAAAATATTTTTTTTCTTCTAAACCCATCGTGTGGGGTATCAAAATAAAGGATTTTAAGAGGCAATTTCAAAAATATATAACACTTATATGTTTAAATGTACCTAATTCTAAAAAAAAAATTACTAAAAAGATGTAAATAAAAAAAGTTAATTAAAAAAATCAAAAAACCCGACTGCTTAAAAAGCAAACTAAAAAGACGTAAACAAGAAGAAAATCATGCTGTGCAGTCGGAGGATACATCAGGTTTTGGTCCGCCAACTCGCGAATATGTATCCTCCGACTGCACAGCATGATTTTCTTCTTGTTTACGTCTTTTTAGTTTGCTTTTTAAGCAGTCGGGTTTTTTGATTTTTTTAATTAACTTTTTTTATTATTTTCCAAAAATGCCTACCCGTCTTCCAACTTAAACTCTTGAATCATAAAACACTCATTGTTACCTCAATCCAGTCAGACTTTTTCCCATCATCCATCTTCATCCCCCACCCATCCACAATTCAACACCACAGCCAACAAACAAATTCGCAGTCAATTTGCGTCGGCACGGCGATAGGTAACACGACCGAGCGAGGACGTGAGATTGTTCCCTCCGTTGAATATTAGATGACTGAACGCTCTGTGAGTCTCTGATTACCGTGCATCGCGGTTAGGGGATCGGTGGATTATTTATACCGGTAAGGGGTGATGGCAGGGGTAGAATAGGAACAGGAGTTTTACAATGTGGACTAGTAAAGCATTGATGAGTAAAAATGGTAAAAAAGGCAGTCCTGGAATTAGGATCTAATGTGATATGGATTTTCATGGGATAGCTGAAATGCCGCATAGTTAATACAGATAAATTCAGGCGTATGAAGCGCTATGAAGGTAAATGTAACTGCATAACTTCTGAGCAAGGCTGGAATCGAGGCATCTCTGCATTAAGGGGTATGTTAGGATAGTAGTAGGTGTGTTTTGTAGTTTCTGCCTACACCCATGACAAAAAAGCGTGAGTTTATGTTTGTACTATCTTTAAGACCTCTATGTATTACTCATTGGGCTGTGTTTAAAATCACGTAATTCACCAAGCAAATAATGGTCTCATTCAACAGAATTACATTCCAAGTCCACCATTCAGCTTAATCGAAACATTACCAATCAGTCGTGAGAGCAAATTCGTGTTTTATCGATAACATCGAAGCATCGGCCAAGCTCTATCCGATCAATCTCGAGTATTTTCGGCGATTGTTTGCTTATGTAATCGTTGAGTGCATTACCGTGAGTTTACATTAGGTGATACGGATTGATGAGGTGCCGAATGATATAAGAGTAAAATGTAGTAAAAAGAAAGAAAAATCGTTAGGAAAATAAATAATTGGAAGTAAGTTTATTGCACTTGAAGTTCACCTTCCGGCTAGTAAAGATAAACTAAGCGAGTTGGAAAAACAACTCGTATGTTACTTGGTAGTGAAATGTTATACTTCAGAAAGAATTTCGAAGCATCTTTTCTCGATCAATAAAAATTTATTGAAAACCGATGTTATCCCGTAACGCCAAAAGAATGTGAAGAACATATCGAATGCGACAGAATTCAGAATTAGCGTCTTATTTTCGTCCATGTCGTAAGTGTAAGAAGGAATTAGGTTACGGTAGCACGAGTAGGCGAAAGGCAACCGAACTTACAATTTGTGCACTATGTATTGTTATATCTACTATTATCTACGGTCATATCTTGAACTGACCTAATGGGCCTTCGAGAACTGTCTCCGCTGGTGAATAAGTATTTACTTATTCGTTTATTCTCGGACGGGAAAACCTTGCAGTAAATACTTCACGGTGGCGGTGGGCCACGTACACTAGCTTACGCAGCATCAGGCCACCGCTCCTCCGATTCTTCAAGTATCTTGACTTACTCTAAGTCCCATGTCCCCTTGATGGGACAGATGGCGTCCTCAGTAGTCCTCCATCGCGATCGGTCTTGAGCTTTCAGCTCACCTCTTTAAGTATCTACTTACTTTGATATATTCCAAAGGAATGACGGATGAAGGGTAAAGTTCAAAAGCTTTGTGATTTTGCTCTGTAGTAATTATAGTTTGCAGTCCTATAATTTGGATGCTAAGTATTCACGGCGTTGGTAGACATGTTCTTAGGTATGGATGTTGGGCTAAAGATAGCATTGTGCTCTGAAATTATAGGTTGCGGGCTCCTATAATTTAGATTCAGTTCACCTTTTGCTGTAGTCGATTTTGTAATGAGCTGACTCACAGGCTTGACGAAAGCTTTTGTAGCTCAACGCCCTGTAGTAGGTACTATTTTGTATGACAAAATTTTCACTTGTGCAAACTTATTTTGAGTGTATAACAATACAGTATTTTGCGAACAAAGGATTGAAATAGACCTCTTTAATATACTTACCGTGATGTGTGCATAGTATTTGGAATACTTGCGAATATTTTTACGGTATTCGTCATATTGAATGCTAAGAATGTTCTGTACCTAGGATAATTTAAACGTACGTGTAACGTGGATAATTTAAAGAATTTCAAGTCCATTTTTGAGGTAAAAACTCGTTTGCCGGTTTAAAACGTTTTTATAGTTTTTCTACCGCAGTAATCATAATTATGCTTAAATGCGTAGCATTTCTAACACGGCAGTGTAATAAGTGGACAGTTTTCACATTGCAACCACATATTACCCGCATCGATCTTGCGGTATCTGATGATTTATTGCACCAATTTAGAAGTAGAAAACTTTTAAATTGTGGTATGACAATTAGGAAATACAGATGGCCTATCGAGTCGAGAGAAAATATTTGCGGTTGTACAGTAACAGTAGTACTCATATGCATCTCTTATGTTATGGTGGTCAGACTCCGCGGTCCGTCTGTCTATCTGTCTGTTTGTCCTCTGTCACCAGGCTGTATCTTATTAACCGTGATAGCTAGGCAGTTGAAATTTTCACAGATGCTGTATTTCTGTTGCCGCTATAACAACAAATACTACAAACAGAATAAAATAAATATTCAAGTAGGGCTCTCATACAACAAACGTATTTTTTTTTTCGTTTTTTGCGATAATGGTACGGAACCCTTCGTGCGTGAGTCCGACTTGCACTTGGCCGGTTTTTTTTATAAACTAAGCTGAAAGCCAGCACTTTATAAACGTAAAAGTTCTACATAAAGACAGTGCCTCAAAACGCCCATCTGTCATCACTTTGGAAAGTAGAAGAGGTGCAACAAACTCCCTAGAAACACATCAATCCCAATACAGCAACTTATTGATGCACCCAGCCTTTCTCATATATGGAATAATGTCTGGAAATGCTGAAGGGTTATTTGGCTGAACAAAAAAAGATTGCCATAAAAACCAGATAAGTACCTACGGAATACGCGTGATTCTAACTGCCAATCATGTAGTTACGAAGTTTCTTCTGCCTCTCAGGGATGTCAACATCCCGGATTTAGGTGACAGTTTTATGGAAAGCGTACAAAAAATATGTCTCTTGGTGAGGATTTGAGTCGCTCTTACTAACTTAATATGATTTATGTGGCCTTCGGTATATGAAAAGTGTTTGTTGTTCGAGGATTTATTTTCATTGTTTCCATTGTTTCCTATGATATATGGAAATGTCTTTCCTAGTCTTAGTACTTTCTTGTTTCAAATATTTTTATCTCGATCGGATTTCTTGTCAGACTTAGGGCGGTGAAATTTCGGTTCCGAAGTAGCCGTAGTACTTCGTGTAGAGAAGCTTACGCACTACATCCGAACTCTATCCTATGGCGGATAGAGTTCGGATGTAGTGCGTAAGCTACTCTATAAGAAGTACTACCTGTCATAATTCAGAACCCTATCTGTCATAATTCAGAACATTTTGAATTCGGAACTCAAATCACGGACACGGATGTGCAGTGCGTAAACGCCCTTATGGTACTTTTCATACAGTCTTTTCACTTCATTTGGGTGTTGTAATGTTGGGTGTTTTCCTAAAAAGCCAAGCTCTAGACAAGTGACATTCTATCAAACGAAAGCCCTTACATTTTGGCATTTCGACCATCGCCAGGAGTTTAGGGAGGATATCGGAGGATACACCATCGTCAGGAGGTCAAAATCTTACCGTTGGCAGCCCTGCCTTTGATAGTAAATCAAGCGGTCAGTTTCCCCAGCGACCACACATAGTCGTCTTACTGTTACTACAATCATTTGCACTATCCCGGGAAATTGCCTTAGCGGTACTGGAGCCGTTAGACAACCTTCAACTAGTGATTAGAGGCGATTGCACTTGATGTATGCGATGCAAATGCGTTGGCGCTTTCCATGTTTATAACTGCATCTAGCAAAGCAAGTGATTGATGTTTAATTGATTATGGTTGATGGATTACCTAGATGCACTTATCTCGTGATTAATTTGAACGGGGGGAGGGTAAATATTTTCGTCGCATGGAAGTTTTGCAGATGACTCAGTAAAAAATCTCAATTGAAGCTATCCATTAGTTTCACTCTGTAATTAATTACGTAAAAGCACGTCTATTCACTCGACCACTTCTTAGCAACCCAAATAATGTTTTTACTAAAACTAAAATTAATGCAACAGATTGCTGGATGCCATTAAATGAACAGATCCATAACAAAAAAACCGGCCAAGTACGAGCCGGACTCGCGCACGAAGGGGTCCGTACCATTATCGCAAGAAAAAAATTACTTTTTTTTGGGAGCCCCTCTTTAATATTTATTTAATTCTGTTTTTAGTATTTGTTGTTATAGCGGCAACAGAAATACATCATCTATGAAAATTTCAACTGCTTAGCTATCACGGTTCATGAGATACAGCCTGGTTACAGACAGACAGACAAACAGACAGATAGACGGATCGCGGAGTCTTTGTAATAGGGTCCCGTTTTTACCCTTTGGGTACGGAACCCTAAAAAAACCGGCCAAGTGCGAGTCGGACTCGCGCACGAAAGGTTCCGTACCATTATTGCAAAAAACCGCAAAAAATCACGTATGTTGTATGGGAGCCTTACTTAAATAATTATTTTATTCTGTTTTTAACCGACTTACCAAAAAGGAGGAGGTTCTATGTTCGACATTATTAGTATTTGTTGTTATAGCGGCAACAGAAAAACATCATCTGTGAAAATTTCAATTGCGTAGCTTTCACGTTTTATGAGATACAGCCTGGTGACAGACAGACAGACGGACCGCGAAGTCTCAGTAATAGGGTCCCGTTTTTACCCTTTGGGTACGGAACCCTAAAAAAAGAAACGTCGTCCCATTTTCAAACGAGCCGATCTCTTATTCGTCAAAACCAAAATTGCACCAAGTGAGCCCCGTCACTACTTGCCATACGCATTACCTAGCTAATGTCGTAACACTAGGTAGGTAACTACTGTTGTCAGCACATGAGTTACTGTTGCAACCATCGCCATGCCATGATTGATGGGACGTGTCGCTTTCTATTTGTGAAGATGGAAGCGAGGAGTGAAGACTGCCCACTAATGCGTTTTGTGAGGAAGCTGTTACCGAAGTGCAGGGACAGGTTAGATGTGGAAAGTGGTCACGAAAATAAGTGCTTTTGAAAACAATAGATTGTTGATTGTTGTGAATAATGGAGGACATTCTACTGACTGAAAAGTGTTGTAGTCATTTGAATGCCTAACAAAATCTCTGTTGTTTATACAGGGTTAAACGAAACTATAAATATGTACCTAGATGCTGTGAGAAAAATCATGTAAATACAGCTGACTATGGAGTCAATGGCCTTTGATGGCCTTGAAATTACGAGTTAAAGTTTTTTATGTTATTTATCGTTATACTGTGATACCAATCCCGACTACGGAGTTTTATGAACTAATTTTAATAGCCCTGTATTGTAATGTAAGTAGACTTCATAAAGTTATCTGCAATAATGTGATATCAAAATATTAGCAAATGATTACAAGCGTAATTTCTCTACTTAATTCCCTGTTAACCGCTTCAATATAAAAAAAATAATAAACAATTACGTAACACGAACATTACAGTAATAAACATACTGGAAAACATCAAACCAAGAAAAACACGCGAATAGAAAATAATTTCTGCCAAACAGCTGCGAAATTAATTGGGGCTCAATTATAACAACATCTCGAGTTATTTACAATAACAAACAAAAACTCTATTTAAGTATTACATTCAGTGTGAACCGCGGTAGTTTAACATTTTTTGTTTGATATGTTTGTTTGTAAGATAGATAATAATCTTTGGGCGTATCTAATGATCCAATTACGAAATTCTTTCACTGATACAAATCTACACTATTGCCAAGTATCATCATAACCTTTTTTTACTCAGGAAAAATGGACGGTTCCTGTAGGATGAGCGACGGGGGCAAGGTTCGCGGTTGCGCGAGAGAAGAGTGTTTAAAAATATTTCGGAGGCTTTTGCCCACTAGTGAGACAGGCTAATCCATTCTATCCTAACCATACTAATATTGTAAATGCGAAAGTAAGTCTGTCTGTTATCTTTTCACCCTTAAACCGCTGAACCGATTTGGACAACGAATAGTTTTTATCTAGGTAGTGTGTTCTCTTGGAATGATAAAACTTTTTATACGGGCGAAGCCGCGGGCAGCAGCTAGTAACAAATAAAAACAAAAAATGTCTACATATTTACATTAAGAATCGCGGAAATCTAAGAGCAGTAGGTATAAATGAATAAATTCAACAATACAATGAGATGTTTATTAGAGCGCGACTAACAACGTTATTCACAGTTTATTGTGAACTACTCAAGGTATCGCGGATTCAGGAATATATTAAGAACTCGTGCGAGACGGATAAGTTGCGCGACTGTAGCGCCACTAAGGAATATTGGGACTTTATTTGTAGATCTTTGACAGTTGTTACTGATAGCCAGTCAGAAGCCATTTTGACACCTGTCTTGCTAAGGGGTATCGTGTTACCCAGTTACTGGGTTGTGGCAGTCAGACAGGCAGTCGCTGCATGTAAAGTACTAGTACTCAGATGGATCCGGTTAGACTGGAAGCCGACCCCAACATAATTGTGAAAAGGCTCGGCAGATTGATTTATTTAATTCGTAAATAAGGAAAACCAATAAATATTTCAGATACTGTAGGTAGGTATTTGTTATTATGCATCATGCTTGTTGTTGGGAGTCGTAGACACAGTGACAGAAAATAAACGTCGTAATATTAATTATAGATGCCTACCATCATAGTGGTGATTCCCGTTCCCAAATAAACAAAATTGGTGAAGAATTTAGGAGAGTCAAGAAACAAAAGAACCCTTCGAAAAGTTGCGCAACATCCTAATAACTGACAAAGCAACTACACCGCCACGATATAAAAAAAATACAGAACTGCCACTTTGTATAGTTTTTATAAAAGCTTGCACAAATAAACAAAAGAATGCAAACAAAACAGAAATATAAGACATGCATAGATGGCGCAAACTGGTGAAGGAAAATCTGTTTCCACGGCGGCGGGAGAATCACGATCCTCAGTAGTCAGGAACACGACGCGAGGAGGAGGGGATTTGTAGTAATCTATTAGGATTAGTTATATGATTATATGGATATGAATGAAATACCGTTTTATAAGAGTTTAAATAATACAGTTTAATTACCCTTTATTTTATATACCGTAAGGTGTGCTTCAGTAAAATCACGTGGGCCGTGTGGTCCCTGGCAAGGCTGAAGGGATAGTTAACCTGTGACCAGATAGGAATTTCCGTCAATAGATTGAAACAGGGCTCGAATCATAAAATATATAATTTATGGCTAGACAGAGAAAGCTATAGTGTTGAATTGATTTGTTTTTTTAATCTCCAACACAATCTTTATAGTCACATCACCTTATACACAAGAAGGTTTGTGTAGTTCACATTCATACTCAACACGACAGTCGACATGTTGAAAGATTATCGTGGTATATCCGCGCAGCGGCAATGTTCGTCAAGAGCTTATCGTCACACTTTTTGTTAGCCTTCTGTACCAGTCCAATGTCTGGTCCTACCGCCCGAATATTTTTTGTGTTCAATGTTCAGACGTAAACAACTCTCTATTTCGTTGGCGTTCGTGTCAAAATTGTACGTAGTCATTGTTCTTTTGTGTACAGTACCTACCTATAGGTATTTATAGAATACTTGCATTTGTTACCATTTTAGCATTACGTCAGGCTAATGAAAATGGACGTTGATTGAGTGTATATTTAGGAACTCAGACGCAGTGGGAAGGGCAAGAGCCAGGCTGCATATTTTAAAAGGGAAGAGTTTTCTGGTTTTAACTAGAAAACAAAGAATACAGAGGAAGAGCTGTATAGTCTCATCAAACTTGTAGGCCGCCCTGAAGTTGGCTTTCCGATGCGCAAGGCACGGATCGGTGCTGCTTTTGTATGAGATTTACTACTGCGCAGCCGTTGTAGCCAACTTCAGGGCGGCCAAGAATTTTGGCGAAAACTATAGTGTAGCTTCATTCAGCTTTCCACCAGCATAACAAACAACTATTATCTTAACAGTTGAATCTTTACCAAGAGACAGGATCTAGAACAGGAAAGGTTTTTGTAGTGGTGCACTATAGCCCTTATTTTGTTCTAGATCCTACCTAACCGAACCCACAAAAAAGAACCCTGATATTTATTGGGCGCCTAGAACCCTACTGTGATGTCCACTGAAATACTGCTAAACTTTTCTGTGTCCATGATCAGAATATTCAAGGCTCGGAATTCTTTAAGACCATCTATTGCATTTTTACAAGGTGTAAGGCCCATATACAACAGTGGCAGTGAATTTAACAGAAACGTAACATTTTCCCACAGCTAGAAATCAAGAAATCACAGAGCGATTAGTAACAGTTACATACTGCACGCTAGCTATCTAATGGTATTAGCAGATGAGTACTTTCTAGTTGCCACATTCATGTGCACTGAGCGTCCCGTATTATTCTCAGTAAATAAGTGTGAAAATTGGTAATTAAGTCTGTTTTTACTGATGGTTTAATGAAATCGGAATTGGAGAAAAATTAACGATTATATTATAAGCTGCTCGTCTATGTTTTTATATTGCTCATAAATACAAATAACAACCAAGCTAATGGTAGCTGCTGCATGCTCTGGTAGGTAGATACTGTACGTATCTACGTAGTTGTTAATTTATTGTTACTAGAATTTGTATTTGTATACTAAGGGCGGTTACGCACTACATCCGATCCGTTTCCGTGAAATTTCGGTTTCGAAGTGGCCGTTGTACTTCTTGTAGGGAAGCTTACGCACTACATCCGAACTCTATCCGTCATAATCTGTCATAATTCAGAACATTTAGAACTCGGAGCTCCCTAACACATTTAGTTTTAATTGGTACTGAATTTATTGTGAAATAAATTAAAATAATACGACGGACTTCACATTCACTCTAGCCTCGACTATTACTGAAATAGGCACTCTATGCTTTTATTCTGAGGTTCTAATAATGTTCCGTAGGCAACGCGAAAATAACGATGTAGGTATATCTAGCTTGCTTTCAAACCAATCTCAAGTCTTGCTGCAATTTCACATTCTGTCTTGTTTCACAAGAGCTCTTATCAGCCTAAAGCAAACTGTACCAAACCTTATCTGAAGGGTACACACGCCGCAGTTACATTAACCATATGTCAGAAGGCAAACGAAGATGACAATTTTAATCTTACGAAAAAAATAGGACACGTTTAGAGAAAAATATGTGAAAAATAATTACACAACGAAGAAAATAAACCTTAAAAAAAATTGCCAGTTGCACCCGTTTTTTGACAGCAGCCAGATGGTTACCAAACACTTGATTGTTCTTTCTTGAAACTGGACCGCGGACAGCGCAATATAGAACAGAGCAAAAGCTTCTAAAATAAGTCTGTATTCAAGTTCCAACAATAGCAGACCTAAATCGTTAAATATGCCAGACATTTCAAAAATAGAAGTCGGAAAAACAAAAGCAGACTCAATCAAACCCAAATCGCGACAAAACGCCCTCAATATTTTTTTTTAGACCCAAATCATTTATCATTTCTGATATTTCAAAACTGGAAATTAAAAAACGGGTAGTATTTCTTCTTCGTGTCGATGAGGCTTTGTTCTTAATTCAAATATTCTGTCGCATAGAAGTACTGAGTCTCACACATTCTGTCCTGGCGAACCGAGGATATATGGCGTTCCTAACTTCCTACCCACGACCCGCAAGGAGTAATCGGTGTCATATGTACTTTCTCCGCTTTGACATCAGCTCGCGTGCAAATATGTTTATCTTTCATTGCAATCGTTAGAAAGTCGCTGTTTAATGCATATAATGCAACACCAGCCTCTGTTTTGTCCCTCAGTTAATTGTTGCTGGTGATAAATAGTTTTCACTATTGTTAAGGAATGACGGAAAATGTTATTAGCATCACAGTAACAGTAAAGCAAGAGTCTACAACTCGTCCTCGAAAAGAAGGTGTCAAAGTTAAAACTTTTACGACTGTAAATGAACTAGGTATAATTGCTGAAACCTTTTGGGATTTTGGAAATACTGAAAATACATCGTCATAAAACAATGTCAATAGATGGACCTCCTCCAATTTAGCCATTTCATTTAATAAGAGCATTCTCTGAATTGTTTTATGCCCACATTCGTTACAACTGTTACATTGCTTATTGCCTCATTTGGTACAATGTAATAACAAGAAGGGACACTCCCTGTAGTTACTCTTTTTAGAGGGGTGTGTCGACAATCTTAATACCTTGTGACGTAGCTATGGTTCGAACAGCACAGAGGGGTGTAGCGTACGTTTTCTGTTCTTACCGTCAAGATTTTGATTACCGGGATATAGAGGGTCCACAGAGGGTCACATTTTCTTTGAAGCTCCGTCTTCAAAAGCATGGATAAGGGTAAATAAGTTTTTTAATGAATTTCTCAAGAGATATCTACATTATTTACAAATGACACAGGCATCTAAGACTTGAGATATAACAAAGCTTTCAAGTGAATTTAAAGTCCGTGATGGTAGAGGTTCCCTTCAAATAAGGTATGATGCTTTGATTTCAGAAGCTTAGATAGTGTAAAGAAGTTTTTCATCTGGACTCTGCTTAAGGGATTTCTCTATCATTCACTAATGATAGTTCTCTGAGAAAAGAGTTTCAACGAAGCTTTGAAAACCGAAAGCTAGATGCCTTTTCCGAATAGATTACTGCAATAGACAAGTAACTCACACTAAACAAACCCGGCCTTACAACATCAAACTACCCACAATACCCTTTATAATGATAATGACAGTTACGGGGTCAGGTCGCTGATGAGTGGGGAGAAAGTCACCTAGTCACCGAAGAGATGAAGCTGTTAAAGAGGAAGTTTTTAATATGGACTCTGCTCAATAGATTACCCTATTATGCACCAATGGCACAGAGAATCAAACAGCTACAACGAAGCTTTGAAAACCGAAAGCTAGATGCCTAGTCCGATTAGATCACTGCAATAGTCAAGTAGTAACTCACACTCCTAACAAACCTGGTCTTGCAACATCAAACCCACAATAAACAGCTCTATAATGACAGTTGCGGGGTCAGGTCGCTGATGAGTCAGGAGAAAGTCGCCTAGTCACCGAAGAGATGAAGTTGCTATCGTAATGCGAAGCTCAATAGCGCGGCGGGAATATTAAATGGATATTGATAAGCAGGGAGTGATGCAGCGGGTCTGCGGTGGGCTTTGATGGATCGCGTGTGATTATGGTAAGTAAAGGCTTAGTTGTGATTGATTCGGGCTTATGTTACGTGAATTTTGTGAGGGTTGATTTTGGTTGTGGTTTTTTTTATGTAATCAAGCTTTGCTTAAGTTTTTTAAACTGAAGTTAAAAGATTATTTTTAGTTGGAAGTCTGTGTCATTCCATTTCAGAGATGGGGATGGTCCAAATGCTAAAATGAGGGGGTTGATTACGTGATATTCGATAGTGCTTGGCATTACATTTCCAATCTCCATAGCGAAACTTTCGTTGATGTAATGTTCCAGAGCCTCAGATCTAATAGCTCAGAATAGCTACTTTGTACTTTAGTTTAGAGTACAAAAGGTTTCTAACTAAAACACGAGGTTTACAGGTTTCTAAATGTAACATCTCTCAGTACTTAAGCTTCACAAATTGCTCCCTTTGACACACAAATGACCGTTGCCTCACTGCCGCTGACACAACAATAAACTCACTTTTATGAAAGTAAAATTATTCAGTAACAGTACCGTATTGTTTAAGGCTTCATCTCTGTACAATGTGGGGTCAACGACCGCATGGCGAGCCCAATTTTTTGTCCAACAATGCATCGAACGTCAGAATGCAGTTGCATAATACAAGTGTATTTATTGCTGCAATGTTCGTGGAAAACGATGGGAATGGGCTTTGTAAGCCCTTTACAATGTTAATTGTTATGGAGTTGATGGTTGTTATATACACGAGGGAAAGGACAGGTTGCGCCAACAGTGTTTTATGTCCTTTAATTTTGGAAACCAGTGATCCAAAAACGTATATGAACATTCCGACTAACCAGCTGACATTTTTATACGACGATATTGCTCGTCAGGTTAATCAAATGCAACAACTCGTCCCTAAGGAATCACTTTTCAAGTTTGAGTAGGTAGTAGCATAGTGGAAGCTGCTTAATTTTCTAATAACGATATTAACCAAAAGGTTCCCACTAGTAGAAAAAGACATCACTATACCTACTAACAATATTCTATGATAGTATAATTTACTTGAAGTACTTCAAAATGCCAAATCAGACTACGAAGAGAATTCTGACCTGAAATAAAAAATAAATTAGAAGTTCAGTAGCAATGATTTAGAGCGTGTTAATGTCAAAAGTAAAACATTGTTGAGCAACGTTTTGGATGAAGCAATGTTAATTAGCTGAGATGAAGAGAACGGGCGCCTCGTTAATTATAGAATTAGAGGAACTTGCTGCTCTGCAATTAAACATCATTTGAACACAACAAAAGGATAGGCTATTTTCTGTAAATACTATGAAGTTTGCGAAGCTTTTTAATAAGAACTAAGATTGTAATCGGGCCGTTATTGAATGAATTCCAAAAACTGCTGATGTTGTTGCCGACAGACAATCAAAACACAGTTCCGTTTCCATGATGATAAAAAACAGGTATTTCCTAAAGCATTCACACAAATTCTTCGAAATAAACTTTTGGTTATGCCCCTATCAGCCTGAATCTTCGCGCTCTCCATTCAACGCCACTTCAAATTTCGAATACCGCTCCTCCATTCAAAGCCAAGACCCGTCATTTCGAAATGGCCCAAGCACGAGACAACAACTTTTTCTGCCTCAAAAAAGAGTTGACAACGCAATGCGACAGCGGAACGTAACCAAAGGAAAAAAACGCGGCAGTAACTTGTAATAACGGAACGAATGGACGGCCTTGAGATGAATGCATAATGCAGATCTAGACACAGTACATTTCTAATAGGAGCGAGGCCTTGACTTTTGTGGTGCGATTCGCTTTTTGAAGTTGGTGTTTATTTGCAAAGCAATTGGATGAGGGAATATCAAATCGGGATTCAGGATTTTTGATGTTCTTAGCAGATTCCGAGAAGCATTAGCACCTGCCTGAATAGTAGACGAATTAGGACGCCAATTTGCAGTCAACGTTAGCTTCGATTTGTTCTAATGTGTTCGTAATAAGGACATCTAGTGGCCCCATTGAGTTTTGTTCTAATTTAAATTCGCACAAGGTCTGGGTCCAATTGAAACGCATTACAAAACCCAGTTCCCAGAACCACAGCAGCATCCCGGATGCGGGCAGCCACTCTAAGCTTTCCTTTCACAATCCATCAGCAAAAAAACCTCAATGAGTAAGCCATCATTTCGTCACACCATCCAGATTGCTAGATCATCAATGACGTAAGACCGTCGTATCGTACAAACTCCCGCGCAAGTCCGCGCGTACCACAGTTCCTCGGTTGCGTAACGGTAACTAATTGGCAGATTGTGATTCTGCAATTGCCGTTCGATTATTTATTATGACGCTTCCGTTTGTTATTATTTCAAGGTCTTTAGTTTTTTAATTTGCGAATGTCGCAGCTGATAAGGACAACCGGTAAATGTAGTTAGAAATTGAAAGGTACTTATTCAAGTTAATGGAGTATTGCAAATGTCATTGAATTTATTCATAGTATGTTAAAACATTGAACAGTATGCAAACACTAAGTATTATTCTTTAGAAGTAAATTACTTGCAGTTGTCACTTCGTGCACAGGAAATTCAAACCCATTATGCAGGGAAGTGACTGAAGACAAGACGTAAAGACAAAGCATTAATTGGATTAATAGCCGAGGTTATTAAAAAAGCAATCAACATAAAAAGTGGTTCATTAAGAGGCATGAACAATCGAGATTGATTCAGACTTACTGACAGCGTCGTCTAATAGATTCAAATTGAGATTCCATTTGAACGTATACAGAAGTGAAATGTAAGCTTTGAAAATGACTTTTTGAAGGGTTTGCTGATAGAGACGGAAATCGATGTCGGTAAAATTGGAAATATGCTTCGCTATCAGCACGACCGTTGTCGGAATTCTTGCAAAGGCATCCTAAATTCCGGACAGTGAAATAGCTCTTCGATCCGCCCGTAAATTCTATGAAATTCTCAATATTTTTCAGAAATAATATGCTTCGAATTCTATTTTATCGTTTTCTGGAATTGTAACTGCAAAATATTCTACTCCTGGGAGTCCTTGACAATGAAATTCAAGTTACATTAGTTTCTTGGCAGTGTTGCCAACTTTGCCGCATATTTTTCATGGCATACGGCAAGGTAAAAGTAAAATAATTCTGGCAGCCATCACGTTAATAGGGCTAATCAAAATGTATATCAGGATTATAACATTTGCAGGAAAAAATATGTTCAGTTTCATTAATTTTAGTCCAAATATGAGATGTTTATCGTTAATATTGCATTAATTTTGTTTTATATGGCAAGTATTCCAATTAGTTTGAATTAAGAACGCTATTTAAACTTTTTCTTAAACGAATATAAAAGTTTGTTCCAAATTCAAAACACAATCGGAGCAAAGAAACTCTTACATCCACAACCTACATGGAAAAATATGTTTTCTCAAACATGCTTGGAAATGTGATCATTATTTTGACAACCTTCTTCGAGATAAATCGAAATTGCTGTACTGGTCAAATACATGCGCGCAGCGGCCGGCAAAAGTTGTATGAAAATCCATATCTGTCGTGTCTAGCGGCCAAATAAATTCCATAGTAAACTCATATCTGTCGTGTTGTTTAAAAATGGAACGATGTTTTACTCCGAAACATGGCAACCAAGGAGGTAACTTATCAAAGGTTTTGTTTAAATTTCGAACTCGCTTGCAAATAGAACGCTGTTTATTGAAAAAAAAACAAAGGAACACTTTAACGCGGGAACAATTATTGTTGTTCGTCATTGATTTTGACAAAATGAGTTCTAGGTACTACTTAGTTTTAATTTCCGCGCATTATTTGAGAAAAGTACTATACAAGCCTTGGCCACAACTAGGCATTGATGGACTTACGTATGTGTGCCTCGGCTTCGCCTCGGCCCACATTTACACGTTCGTCCACCAATGCCTATTTTGGTGGCCGCTGCAGTAATGTACTATAATATCCTCGGACCCTCCTCAATAAAATTAGGAAAACATTTTCTCATCCTCAGTTGAGCCGAATTGAGTTACCACTGCCCACTCTCCATCATAATAGCCACAAGGAAGCCCACGAAACAGGATATTTGGAAATAGTACAAAAAGCTTATAAGGAAATTGCCTAAACGTTTCCCGTTGTAAAGTTAAAATGTTTGACCGACAGACGGTACCATTAAAAATTATGGAACTAGAGTGTTTTAGTGATTTATTGGTAGGAAGAAGAGTGTATGAAACTTGGGAGAATGGTGTTTTATGAGTAGATCTACATTTATCAAATACTTCATGAAGTATACCATAACTTTGAGAACGATTTCATAACTGCGGCAGGACCAAGAATCATTTTATGCTCAAAGATAGATTAGTTGATGTTTATGATTCTGTTGCGCATTAGATTTAGGGACATCATTATAACTTGTTCAAATTAACAATTTATTTTGCCGCTGTCATTGACAGTGCGTTGTACCTACGTCATAAATTATAACCAGATCGTTAATTAGAATCGAGCAAAACTTTGATGTTTGAACAGTTTGCCTTGAATTCTGATTTATTGCACGATTAATGGAATGATAAAGAACCAGTTTTATATTGAAATATTGCGAGACTTCTATGAGTAGACATTAAACATTTTTGTTTGATACAACTCGCGAAAATAAAGCTATATTTTTATATATCATTTTAACGGAATAACATTTTATATCTCCATTATCATAATCAGCATATATAATGTTCCCACTGCTGGGACGCACACACGCCTCCTCGCTGTGAGAGAGAATAGGCCATAATCTTTCACGCGGGCCCAGTGCGAATTGCTAGATCTACGTCACAATATGTCTTCGAATTTTTAGTTCTAGAATATACCGGTTTCTTCACGATATTTTCCTTAAGCGTTTTTAAAGATTGGTTTGGATTTTCCCTTCAACCCACAAAATAAAAACCTAACACAATTTAGATAAACTAAACAAAAACTGTTCAAACAAATTCTGAAAACATGTAGCAATAACATCAGGAAAAAAAAGGACAACAGAAAACAAACAACACGATAAAATGACTCTCCAATCCAATTTGCTAATAAATTACTTTGGCAAGGTCGCCTGTCAAAACCCTGTTAATTTGATTTCAGATAAAAAAGGCTGAAAGTAAAAAACTAATACGTGAGCACGCGTCAGAAATACAATGTTCCTTACTTTGAATCGTCATAAGAAGTTTTCTGAAATGCAGAAAGATTTCAAAGATACGGACCATTTTAGAAAAGGCTTTTGAATATTAATAACAGCTTTTGCAAGATGTAATAAAATGTCTTCTACCCTCATAATAAAGAGCCACTTTTATCAAGGGATCAACACAGAAATGGCGGAAAAACAGCTGCCCCATGCATTTATGAACTTCCCCTTGTTTATAATATAACGATTTCCAATAGCAAATTAGGTAACTGCACTGGGTCCAAGTCTTAAAGCCAGTCTATGCTTTTATCCCCCAAGCAACGGCTACAAAACCTGAAAGCTAACTTTTTTGTTCATTTGGCATCTCTTAATGCGAACCCCACCAAACCGAGTTAGAAGGATAAACTTGCTGACAACTTTTTCTCATAGATTACCCAGCCAAGTAAAAAACTGGAAAGTACGTAACGACAGCTGATATTTCACGCATAATACCCTTGAAACCGTAAAAGGGTAGGAGCAGACGGGTCGATACTAGAATGCGGCAGACGGGCTTTCATTCTGGTTTACTGCTCAGGTGCATACTGTGTAGACTGTACCTATAAAGCTGTCATATGCAGTTGGTGTTTGTTTATGGCTGGTGGCAAGGACCGAGACGTAAACACAGACAGACATTGCAAAGATTGAATCTAGCTACAGAATTTTTGATCCTGTCTTTACTGTCTAAACGTACTTATATGGTTCTTATTTATAAAAATACTAGCTGACCCGGCAAACTTTGTTTTGCCATAAAAACACCTAATATGCATCTACCCTACCTACCCTACCCTACCCTACCTACCCTACTTACCCTACCTACCCTACCCTACCTACCCTACCTACCCTACCCTACCTACCCTACCCTACCTACCCTACCCTACCTACCCTACCCTACCTACCCTACCCTACCTACCCTACCCTACCCTACCTACCCTACCCTACCTACCCTACCCTACCTACCCTACCCTACCTACCCTACCCTACCTACCCTACCCTACCCTACCTACCCTACCCTACCCTAATTTTCCATTTTTTTTTTTTTTTTTTTTTTTAGTCTAAACCATTCTCGAATCTCCACGAACACACACAAAAAATTTCATCAAAATCGGTCCAGTCGTTTAGGAGGAGTTCAGTCACATACACACGCACACAAGAAATATATATATTAAGATTGACACTGTTTAGCAAATGCTTAGCACATTCTAAATTCAAATTCCCATTTGAAAATTTGAATTACAAACAGAGATGGCCACAAAATTTTTGTAAAAGACCGTACTTCCGTAAAGAGATGCGATGGAATTGCATGATCTTATTCCGCCTAGCCCGTTTCATCATCGGACTACAAGACGTACGGCGATGCGCCATCGGTACATGGTGGACATCCCACCCATACGCACTAAACGTTTTGGAAATACTTTCATTATGCGTACAGCTAAGGAGTGGAATTCCCTGGAATGCCGGAGTCTGTGTTTCCAGATAGCTACAACCTCGGAGTCTTTAAGTCAAGAGTGAATAGGTTACTTCTAGGCAAGCGTGTTACACCGTCGACCACATCATCGCTTACCATCAGGTGAGATAGTGGTCAAGCGCGAGCCTATCAATAATAAAAAAAAAAAAAAAAGAAAAAGAGACCATAATATGGGAAAACATTTTTGATTAAAAAACATTCTGCCAGTTTTCCGAAAACAAAATACATACTGATGTATTGTTTTCGGAAAACTCCATAAAACCTTCAAATGATGACAGTCCAAAATTAAATTGCCTCGTACACACGAATTAATCGCATTAAATAAGGAAGACTAAACAAAAACATGTTTAGTGATGTAACTCGATCTAGCGAGCAAGGTTCGCGGTCGTCGAAGGAAAACCACTGTTTGACAAAGGCAGGGTCAAGTGTAATGTGACTGCTACTTACCGCGGCGCGACAGCCATTTTGTTAGGGAAACCCGTAATGTTACGTATTGAAAAGTTCACGTTGTGTGTAGTAGGTGTTGGTAGGTATGCTAAAGATTTGATAATAAATATGCCTAAATGTAGATAGGGCCTAAACTTACATAAGCTGTATTGAAAAGTTAAATGATCTGTTGACATATCATTAATTGCTAAAATAATAAAATTCTAACCTATCACAGTCATTTTAAAAGCAAGCACAGTCGAAGATTTTTATATTTTTCTTTACACTCGCCTTTTACTACTATCTCACGATGGTAGGCGATGATACGGTTGGCGCTTGCCTATGGATTTTATTTAGGAAGAGATTTTTCTGAAGGGCTCTTTCAAGAGGGCTCAGACAAAACGTGACAAAGCGTTAGAAAAGAACCCTGTCCTTGGGTCAAGTGCAACCCGACCGCTACTTACCATAGTGCGACATGGTAGGGGAAACCCAAGGGGTAGTTGGCCTTTGCACTTTTGTTCCTTTTGTCGACTAATGGTGCTTTAAAATGCATTAGCGTGCTTTTATAGGGCTCAATGCATAGGTTTTGAAGTAAAATGTCGGGAAGGAAGACAAGTTGTTATATAGGTGTTGCAATATTCTCGATATAGTTTTTTATTTGTTTAAGAATTACCAACGAGTGTACACAACACTTGCTTGCAGAACGGATGGTCGATAGGGCTGAAAAGCTCTGGCGACTGCGAACCAGAAGACGATGCGTTGAAAGGCCTCCCACTGGGTGCACCGATGACCTGGTGAAGGTTGCGGGGAATGCGCTGGATGCGAGACGCACGGGTCCAGTCAACGCCTGGGGGAGGCCTATACCTAAAATGATGACGTACAATAGTTGGGGGAGACCTATGTGCAGCAGTGGACGTCTTTCAGATGAACGAGTGTAACATAACAAAAAACCTTGAATGGAAAGATAGGAACACTATAACAGTTAGCAAGACATTTAAATATTGATCATAATGATCATGTTTGGTCAGTTGTCGACATAATAGCGACCAGCGGAGCGAGCATGGGCGTACCCAAGACATTTGTGACAAGACATGATAAATTATGTCATGTCTTACAATTTGTCTTAAATGCTAGCCGGGTCAAACATGTGACTTATTTTAAAGGCGCGACATGCCTTTCTTGTTGCTTCCCGGCGACCACGGCCTACTGTGACATGGCTTGAGTCACACATTTCATCGCAGTTTGGACGATAAAGCCATTTTGTCTTAATTATTAGTACCGGCGGCGTGAGAAAATTTCCTGACGTTTATTTGGGACTTATCGGGTCTTACTTTGCTAATACGGGCGCACCCATTTTGTCACAAATTTCACATTTAGACAGATGATTAAGAAAAATGTATCACTTTCGTTCGGAGGTGGTGATAAAATTTTATAGTTGAAAAATAAAATATTTTCCTTCTAATTACTGCACCAAATGGCAATAAATTTATTTTGTGTGTGTGTTGATCAATGCTTATTAATTAATTGAAATTTTACAGGATTATTAATTAATTATATTTTATTACCTTTTTTATAATTGTTATTTTTTATTGTTATTCCTATTTTTAATTATTATTTTTATTATTACTTTTTATAATTATTTTCTTATATTCCATATTCTTCTTACTTTCTACATTTTAAATTATTTCTTAAATAAAACCCCCAAAAAATATTAATTAATTGAAATGTTACAGGATTATTAATTAATTCTATTTTATTACTTTTTTATAATTGTTATTTCTATTTTTAATTATTATTTTTATTTTGATTATTACTTTTTTATAATTATTTTCTTATATTCCATATTCTTACTCTACTATATACTACTCTTACTTTCTACATTTTAAATTATTTCTTAAATAAACCCCCCAAAAAAACAACTAAAATAAAAAAATAGGGGCTCACCGGTATCGGGAACTGGGTCCAAGCTATTATATTTTTTAAGTAATTATTAATATTTTATTAACACTTAATATGTTATCAAACAAACAAAGAAAAATAAAGTGTGCATAAGTCTATGGTCGTGGGTCAAATATTAATTTGTGCCCAACAAAATTAAAAAGTATTTTATCTGTATGAACGGCACACTTTTATAAGTATTATTTTATTTGGTCGTCTATTCAGATTATGTCGCACTATGAAGTCAGCCACAAGAAAGGCATGTCGCGTCTTGAAACTATGTCACATGGTTGTCCCGTGCTAGTATTTAAGACAAATTGTAAGACATGACATATTTTATCATAAGTTGTCATGACACAAAATATTTTCTGTTAAGAATTTGTAGTTCAAGTCGAAAAACAAGCAAAGTAAAAAAAAATTTTTTTTTTCTTAAATTCATGTTGGGATGCTGCTAGCATGGGGGTATTAAAGGGGGGGCTAAATTTTGGTTATTTTTTGCCTAGGACATACCGTTTTCGAGATATAGAGCGTTTTATGTAAAATAAAATAAAATTCGGAGGCCCATAATTCGGAAATAGTGCGTCGTAGGACTATGCTTCTCTGAACCTAAATGGTTTTTATGGCCAAGGTTAAACCGAAACTGCCATAAAATTGGCAAATTTCCGAAAAAGAAAACAAATTAATGTCAAGAAGTTATGCCACAAGTCAAGAAAATATCTCACGCCGCCGTGCTAGCATTTCAGACAAAATGGCTTTATCGCCCAAACTGTGATAAAAAGTGTGACTTAGGCCATGTCACAGTAGGCCGTGCTCGCCGGGCAGATCAAGAGATTATCTGGTTTCACGTTTCACAAATCTCTGACAGCCACTCTTCAGGATTTAAATGCCTTTGTAGCAATTGTTCCAAGTCTCATAAAAAGGTTTGTGTTGAAACCACTAAGCAACAAAACAAGCATTAACTTTTTATGAGTTTTGTCCTCCAAACCACCTCAGGTTTAAACAACTTTAATGAGACTTAATTACTCGGTAGCCACCAGTTTTTCTTCACCATTAAATCTTGGAAAACTTACTGACATTACTGCAGGAAAATCCTACATAATGTGATGTTTATATATACAGGTAAATAGTCACCTATGTAATGTTTAGAAGCAAAGGTATATCCTTAACCTCACTAACCGAGGTTGACGTGTCGGTTAAAAATAACCTATTATGTTCTGATATCTTACTGCGAGTACATAATAATATGTTATCGTTTGTTATGTTGCAGTTTGTGATTGTGTTTAGGTAATTCTGTATGTAAATAATTATGTCGCTGTTAATTGATTGGCTTGTTATGGTCTGGCATTATCATTATTTAGGTGTATCTAGATTGATGTGTAAATCGGTGTGTTGTCTGTCAGATTTAGCACAATAATACGGGCAATTATTTGTGATATTATGTTTAGAACCGCGTGTTTCAAGAATGACCTAATTGATTTCGTAGACGAATATAATACTAATATATAAGAAGCGGACAAAACCAATTACACGGAAAATTTTGCTAATCAGATTTTAGTAATATTATTAGTCAAGACAGTTTTTGTAAGAGCTCGTACTCGTAAAGTCGTAACCTATCTTTAAATCTTCTTATCTGCCTACTTGGAGAATAAAATTATTACACGCACATACGTTCCGTCGTAATAATTCTCTTCTCTGTCATGTGCTGTGCAATTGCAAAGGACTCATAAAAACGTAAGTAGCTATGCAATTATCAACACGCACCACCATCAAGGTGTAATAAGCAGATTCTCGAGCGAGATATAATTTCAATCATCGCGGTGTTACCTTGAACTCTGAAAATTGGAATGACCCAAATATCGTGCTTAGATTTGTACCAAGAAAAGAATAAAGTAAATCAAAATGTTGGATGTGAACGTAGACTGCTAGAACAGGGGAAGACCAAAGAAACGAAGTATATTACAATACAATAACAAGTTTGGACTGTGAAAAGTTAATACGTCAAGAAAGAGGTTACTTAACTTGCTTACTACTACTGAAATGACGATTTATTAATTGGGACGAGGCCAAGGTAATGATGATCAGATTTGTAATTAATAATTATTAACTAAACAAAGTATCCTGAAACGAGAGTAGCGCGTTTAGGTGACGATGACAACATAATCTAAAGATACCAGAAACCCCTGTATGAGAGAAGTACGGAATTGTGCAGAACAGCAAAAAGGAAAGGAAATCTGTACCGAACAGTAATCTATTCCGGTCATAAATGATGATGATAAAGTGAGTACGAAAAACAACTGACAACATATTTAAGATACTGTGCAAAGTATGAAACAAACAAGAAGATTTATAACAAATTAACAAATCACGATTAAATTTTCAATTCAATTAAGAGGAATCGTTTTGTATAACTTGTATTAAGTATTTATGAGTTTATCTTATCTCTGTTTATACAAGTTTGCGTAGGAAACTTGCAATATATGTGATCGTGATTGATAGTGATGGACGATATACGCTGTATTGTGCAGTCACCGGTCTTGAATGTAAACTGATGGAAATCAGCGATGCTTGCATAATTCTCATCACATTTTGATAATCTTTGTCGGATTTTCTGCTAAGAATATACCGGAATCTTTCTCTTCCCGTGTTCATAGATTTATTTATGTTCTCATCATAAGCAACAGTTTATACAGGAGGAAGTACTTTTGACTTGGAAGATAGTGAAAAATGCAGTATCTTATGGAAAAAGCATCTCCAATATGCGCAACATTAAGAATTTATTTTTTGTTTTAACGTAACATGAAAATGCGCATAAGATATTATTATGTTGATACACCTGATTCATCGCGGCTTCCTTAAGGTCGAAAAAGTCAAAGCATTTTATGGGGCTCAGAAGGGTAAAGAGCAAATGCCAGTAGACATTCACATGACATAAAGCCACTATTCCGTCAGCCCGTCACACGATGTATTGTTTTTCAGCTCCTATCCAAAGGGTACCTAAGTCGTTAAACTTTGCACCGTAATGCGTCTAGTATCAAATACGAAATAATTCTTCGACAGAGCCTGCCAATATTAAATGCCTGAGGCTGAAAGACGAAGTTTTAGGACAAACATTAAAGATATTCCAGCCACAAATATTCGGAACGATAACTGTTCTGAACTTGGTATGAAAGGAATACTCATCTTTCGTAACAAACGGGCCTCGGGCATAATTATATTTTCAAAAAGATCGCTTCGATTGTTGGTCCATTCTATACCTTTGTATAGTTTATCTGCCTATTTATGGATTGTTTCGCTGAAACATTGTTCTAATTAACAAACGTACAGTCGTTATCGTCTATTAAATACCTTTCGTTTGGCCTCTGCCCCCAATAAAACGGGATGTCCCTCTGCCCGAGTATCAGAGTCTGAGTTATCTTAGGAATACATTGATGAAATACCTACATTCAAAGATGCACTTAGTTATTTATATACAGTTTCGAGCCATGTGAGAAAATCATGGACACATTCCAATTGGTCTAACAACATAACCAAAGATTTCCGATTACGATTGCCGAAAAACAAGTACAAATGAGATTATGGACAAAGAAAAGTAAAGAAACGGGAAAACTGAAAGCCAAGTAGCTTATCACAGAAAAAGAACAGTAATAATATGAAGATAGGAAAATAAAGGATAAAGACGGAAGCGGTGTATCACGAAAAGGAAGACGAGAATACGTTAAAGACTGAAATATGCCACTGGACTGGAGCAGTATGGTGACACGAATAGTACAACCACATTCATATGGGACATCATTTAATCAGGTCAATAACAAAACTACAACAACATACAGCATGACTTCATGTAGTCACTACTAAAAATAACTAACACACATTTGTCAATTGAATTACAGATTATGACCAGCTTGAGTAGAACGATTTGTTAAACAAAACGGTTTAGTTGGACACGTTTCGAGTATTTGCATACAAATAGATTAGTGACGTCACATTTGGTAATTGAACTGCTTTCAAGTGGATTTGGGATATTCTTTCAGCATTTCTTGGTATGTCTATGAGAACATCTAAGCTATAATGGATTTTCTTTCTTGTGATAATTTGGCACAAATTAGCTGTAGCAAAATAATCCAAAAATGTTTCTATTTAACTGGACAAAACCTCTATGATTCATACTGCGGTAGGTTGTTCTGGAGGTAATGAAAAAGTGTGCATTGAAGACTACGTAATCAGTACATCTATTGTAGACAAAATGGAAATCTTGGGAGCAAAGTACAAATGGATGTTGATTGATATTATTAGAGTATGAAAATGTTGGTATTAGTAGTTGAGATAATAGCAAGACGATTAGTATCTGTGATCAACATCTGTCCAGCTTTTTTCCAAATAAATTGCGATCAGCTTCCAGTCCGGATGAATGAGTAGAAATACTGAGAATTCTAAATATTCCCAAGCTTACTGATGTCGGCTTTAAAAGCCATATATGGGAAACTAGATACTGCTATTCCAAGAGCCAGCATCTTACCACGAAAAGATCATTACCTGGGAAGCGGTACATAAAGTTAGTTATTCATGTTAAGTACCGGTTACAGGTTTGCCAACACGCGTAATTGTTGTGTTTACCTGCGTTTAGACGGGCGTTGTGCAATTTTATACCAAGTTTGGTTCGGGCGGGTCCAAAGATTTGCATTTTTAGTGTATTGGGTATTTGATATCACTTGATTTCTTTGGGATTTGGTAAAATCAGAACGTAGCTGCTTTTGGTATAAGTTTTCCTATAAAATCTGGGCTAAAAGAACTAGTTTTGTTTTAAATAGATTGGCTCGCGTTTGACCACATCTCACCTGACGGTAAGCGATGATGGGGCCGACGGTGAAGCACGCTTGCCTAGAAGTAACCTATTCACTCTTGACTTGAAGATTCCCAGATTATAGCTTTCAGGAAACATCTGATAGACGCCAGCAAACTTCTTAAAAGCACGATCCATTGTTGTTTGCAGATTGTTACTTTTAACTTTCTGGATGATAGTAGGGGGAACCATATTGAAGAATATACGCATTAACGATTTATCCGATCATTAACTGGTTTAAGGTTACCTAACATTGCCTTACTATCTCGCCGGCTAGCGACATAATTGTGCACTGCAGTAATTAAACAGGCTGCGCTAAACTGCAGGTCAATTAGAATGGCTTCCTTCTTGTAAACTGTGGCTAAAGATTGCCTCATTAACGTGTTCGTTATTAGCACTGCTTCGGACTGGTAGCGACCGGCTTTTAGTTCCTGAGGTATTTGTTTTGAAAATTGCCATATCAAGGAAGTCGTTTGCAAAATAGACAGTCTCTCGTCCGTATCCCAATATATTTAGGGTCGAGTCGACGCAACATGTCTTCATAAATACTTCTTTACTAGTTGTCAGATCGTATTTACCTCCATACTAAGACTTGAAATCGTAAGCCTAGCTACTATAGGAAACCTTCCGCCTGGAAGCTCACTTGTCAGCGAGTGCAAACTGCATTCGGGAGCGGGTAGAAATTCAAGGAATTGATTTTCTTTACATACAATAATCTTTTTATGTATTTCTAAAATGCACTCGGCTGTACCCAAATACCCACCGTCCGTACGATTAACAATAGATCTTTTGACCACTGGGAACACTAGGCGTAACGTTGTTAGAAGATAACAAAGTTCACCTCCAGCGCTTCGCATGTCAGGCGAGTAATTAGGGAAAGTGCTGGCTAATTCTAGTTCATTAACAAGCCGCCTGTCAATTACGTGAGTTTACTGCATCCGGTAGAAGGCGGTTGAACTGCTCTTCCGGCACTTGCAAATACTGCGAACTGAGGTCAAATATTTTTCAATAAAATCTACGCTCCTGTACAGGTCCATAGTTGGCAAAAGGCTAGGCCGATTAATTGATCTACGCTCCTGTATCAGCCTTATCCAGCCGGTCGAAAAAATAACCGTGAAAACTGATGCTAGGGATTGACGGCTAACTTCAAGCTCACTTCGCCTAAGCTATCTCGGTTACAGAATAACACTGCAGGTTCTACCGTTGAAGACAACAATATAATTCACCCATCTCGTCGCTGAACGAATGAAGACAGGTATTTAATCCCGGAAGCGGTTAAAATTGGGTTATGAGTTATGTCGATATTGTATTGTAGACAAGAGGTCACCTTGCAAGTTGTAATTTTACAGTTTAGGTTAAGCCCATGTCTAGCAATCGTCTTTAGGAACGACGTAATACTGGAAGCCACACAAGAGTTCAGGGTATAAATAAAGCAATTTCCTATAAACACCTCGGCTGTTTTATGTGTGAAACATGTAGTTACTATGAAATTCTAGCTTTAACACATTACTAGGCGATCGAAGATGTTTTCATAGAGTTTGAAAAAAGCAGAAACCAAACAAGTTTGTAATTGTGCGAGGACGATAAAGACGTAATAATTTTAAGAGCTTTTTGTAGATGCTAGTTTTGGGTGATTTATAGAGTTGAAAAGATTTTCTTTCATTAATTGCACTTAATTTGCACCTTGGCATGCTTTATTTGTACCCTAAGGTCGACTGTTAGAAAATGCCTAAGGCATTTAGTCCGCCATTGTAATTGTACTTGTAAATAAAGACCAGCAAAATAAAGTATTGGGAGGCTACATTAAAAGCATATTTCTATTCGATGGGGTCAAAACACATAACTTATTTACGCTCCATAAGAGCCATAGGAACCGTCTCGCGTCGCCGGGTTACGGTCTTATAAACAAGACCACATAACTCACTGCATGTGGTTCTAATCTCCGTTAGGTACAGTAGATGCTGTTCGCTTCGATGCACTTGTTAGAATCGAACTGCTAAATACAAATGCACGAACCGACTCAAACGGGGGCACACCAAACCTTGTTTTAACGCAATTTGAATAAGAACCATATTATTGTCATCATAGGTAGAACCTGGATGAGGCTGGAACAGCAACGTGAGGATTGACTCAAGGAAAGGATGCCATGCTCCGAACCGTAGTGGGCGAAGCCGGACGAAATAAGACTACGATGAGCTAGGTTGGATTTTGCAGTCACAGTAACGAAGGTGCCAGCGTGTCAGCACGCTGAACTTATGGCTAACGTGCCCTTAGTTCCAAACGTTTTTCCTTTGGATTGCGTACTTAGAACTATATATGAAAAGATTTTGAACAGGCGTAACCACAAGCTCAAAAAAAAAACAAAGAATTACAATAAAATCTTATCACCATGAAAATATAAACAATACCAGTGGGTCACAGATTTAAAACCATAAAATGCCACAGTTTAATTTGCAAAACGAATAGCTTAGATTACGTATTTATTACAGCCATTATATTGGGATCGTAACATTTGTAATTGCCTATAGCTTTAATGGGCTATAACTTATGCAAATGGCCGCCTGTGACGTCATAGTTTATACTATTGATTTGTTATCGTTACGTGTTAATGAATCTAGGAATCTTGTTTATAGGAAGATATTTTGTATGCGGGTAATGTGCATGTGTCCGTAGTGGTAGCAGAACAAGAGAGAAATATAAGGGCTTTCATGAAAGCTGACGGAATGATTTTGTGGAGGACCTATTAACGAATTTGACAGGTTCTAAGTATCTTGTAGGCCAGAAAGAAGAGATTTCTTGCCAGGTTTTTTATTTGATGTTAGCCTACACTATCCCACAGCTACACAAACGTCTCCCCCAAATCCTCCCAGGGATTATTTTCCTCAGCCACCTCGATCTAGCTGCTTTACGTCTGAAAATTCATATTACTTTGTTTCATTCCGTTTGTCATTGTTATTGGACAATCTTCCAATATTTTTATGCGAAATAAAAATACGATCTAAAAATGCTATTCTTTTACGATAAAAATATTTTAAACTCAGCAAATTACCCTTCGAAATATCGTTCGAAAATCCAATCCATAAGTCATAGTTGCCTTTATTTATAACGTCTAGACCTAAATCCAGACAGGCTGGGATGCAGAGCAGCGGATGAATACTTAAACGGATTATATTTAGTTTAAGACGCTAAATGTCGCAGTTATGGGGGGGTAACTCAGAAGGTGGTGGAAATAGAATCGTCGGCTGATCTGTTATTGAAGATTTTGCAGTGAATGAGCGGTGGGTGTGTTTATTTAAACTTAAACATAACGAGCGCAGTTAAAAGCTATGTTTAGGCCCAGTTTACCTCAAGCAATGGTAAAATATATGGTAAATTCTTCAGTTGTTAGTATTACAATTTAACTCTCCAACAAATTTGACCATTTGTGAGGCTAACCACAGAAAAAAAATGGTGTTTAACCGAAATGTGCAACCTTTGGTTAGCATATTTAACCATTGGTTGATTTAAATATGAATAAAAAAACTGGGCATTAGAGTTTGGAAAGCCAATGCAGCTCTTTTAGAGGAATGGTTTAGTGGAAGCATCTTAACAAGCATCGCTACATATTGTAAAATAAAGTCCCCCGACGCGTTTGTACGCGATAAGCTCAAAAACTACTGAACAGATTTTCATGCGGTTTTCACCAATAGAAAGAGTGAGAAACGAGGAAGGTTTTTGTGTATATTTTGTCACGGGTGAAGCCAGGGCGGGTCGCTAGTTGAAAATAATTGGAACTTTAACTTTTGACAACTTTTGACTTTTTTCCGTTTAAATTTTGTTCCACCTTGCAAAGGCAAAAGTCCTGAGCATACATACTTGACAGGACGATATACACAGACATTTGAGAGACTTCATTGCTATTCAGAAATAGATAACAGCTCGACATCTGTTAGCCGTAAGACCTAACATAATGAGGGGGAAATAACTGACCATGACCTTCCACTAAACTACCCAGATACCTTTCGCACGGCAACAACTTGTAATCCTCTAAGGAGCACATCGCAAGGTGTACTCCGTGTACTTTTATAGATACATTGGCAATGTGAATGTGTACATGCAATGTCTGGCCGGTTCCATTAAAGGTCGCAGTGTAAAGTGATATGTGGCCTGCGTTGCAGACTGGCAGCTGTGACCCACTTTCTTCGTCTTTTACAACTGCCGGGAAACAGATGAGTTCTTTATTTTTTATTTGCAACACTAGTCTTGGACTCGATTTTGTCCCAGTAGAGAGTTGGCGGAACAATCAAAGTTTTTTAAAAGATAAATTAAGGGTATTTACAGTAGAGTTATACCAAGCGAGGAAGTTTTGATAGCCGTTTTCGAACTAGAGATAGAAGTCGGCAACTTACAAGTTAAGTAAGTTTAGGAGCAAAACTAAAACGGGGAGAACAAATTAACGGAAAATCGGTTGCAGCAAAGTGTAAATTGGTGCTCACAATCATGTTGATTACTCTTTCTATTTTAAATTGGAATAGGTAATTGCTCAATTTCGCAATATGCGCATTATAGCTTCATAGACCATTGTAACTTCAGCTTTGATTGGTTTGTAGCCACTACTTAGTTACGAGAATAAGGCTAGAATTTACTCCAGCTAAAAGTAGCCATTATGTCATTTATTCCACGGTGCTCCGTGGTATTACACCACAGTGATAATGATACTTAATGATGCTTCTCGAATGTAGAATGGACATGTTATGGACGGTAAAATTATAACAATACGTAATAGAATATATTTTCTGTGTTTTATGTATGAGGAAGTAAAAGGGTAACTGGGAACGTGAAAGACGAGGTTTTAGTTACCAGGAACAAAGTGTTTTGCTTATTAAGAGATGTTCTTTTTCTTGGCAACTTTTACGGTATCCTTGAAAATGGTAACTTGGTCAAGGAGAGGATAGGACCAACTGATCCGGCGATGGTTATAATGTAGTTATTCTAAATCTACTTAATTGTTTAACAATCGTGAATCGTGATTGTCGTGATATTTACTTAGGTGATTATGAACATTATGATGGAGACACGAGTTTGCTACGTCGACTCAGTCACAGAGTAACAAAACTTCTTGTATTTCTCATTGTTTTTGGTAGCTACTCCGTTTTATCAGCTTGCATCATCACACTTCTTAGCAAAGGTTTTCCCTTATTACTTCAAACAATATTAAACGAACTAAATCGGATCTCGACCAAAACCGGCGAATTTCTGACGGTTAAATGCAAAATCCTCATCTCGGATTTAGCAAGCCTTTAAATTTACGTCATCGGTATGATATAGCGAATCTCGACCACCCTTGGTTCAGTGACATCGTGACTGGTACAACTGGTTTCCAAGCCTTGCCGCCGGCGCGCTAAAAATGGAATATCTTCTGCAACCGACCGGTTTCAATGCAGCCAGTATTAATTAGATGAGCTTTGTCAAGCGAATTTTATGAGCAAATATAGTGGTTTTATTAGAAATGGACACGGATTTCGCACTTCATTGAGTAGTAGATATTTATATTATTTTGAGAATGTCGAGTTTCGAATAAGAACGGCTTCGTGGCATTGGTTGTGTTTTTGAAGATTTTAGTGATCAACGGGATGTTTTTAGTGAGGTAAAAATCCTACGCTCCCTGAACTTTTCCTCAAAAGTCCAGGCGCCTTTTGTTGGTTCCCCCTGATAACAGACAAAAGATACATCCCGAAAAAAAGTAATTATAAGTACCTACAAGCGCGTGGTATTCCGAGGCGAGAACAGAAATATCCTCCCCTTGAGTATAATATTCGAGAAACGAGAAACCTTCATACTTTTATCTTTCTTTCTCATTTCCTTCTTCAACTAGATAATTTTTTTATTTATTTCAATAAAATATGCGAACGAAATAAGAGCAAATCCTCAAAAGTTGTAGAAACCGATAGACAGATCGAAGCCGATAGTTACTGCGAAATTAAATGCAAAAGTGCATCTGCTGACAAAAAATGTCGGAAGGGAGGAAGTTGGTAATGACGCTAATTCAGTATAATATGCAAGACTACTGCTTGTGTTGATACAAGAGGGATTTATGATGCCGATGATTCCTTACATTTTATTTCTGTTATAAAATAAATATTTAGGTCACTGAAATGGTTATGAATGAACAAATTAATTAAATAATTAATGGGTAGTGGTGTTAACACGGTTGGAGGAAATGTTAAAATAACAAAAAAAAAAAACAATACTAAAAGAGATATGGACATTTCATGAACACTGAGCATTGCTTGGAAAAGAAGAATATTACAAAATTTTGTATGTTTGAAACTACCTAGTTATCTATTTTCTTTTACCAGCATTGTAACAATTCTTAATAAAAACGTAAGTCAAACATTTAGTAGTAGCACTGTCCTTGATAACAGATTACCTAATCATTACTGTGTCGTGTCCTTGACCCACAGCGATGGAATAAAAGCAAGTCATGTCGGATACTTTTATGTTTTTGGTTTGTGGTGGCAAAAGGCAATACCTACCTATTTGAATATATTGTTCTTTATTTAAACTTTATTTATTGTTGTTTGTTTGAGTTAGATTTTTTTATTTCTTTGGTATTTTTAGTTGTTCTTTTTAAATAAAATTTTATATAATTCAAAGATAGTATGCTAGCAGATTTTTTTTTTATTTAAATGACGCGGTTGGGATTTTCCTTTTTTTAAATCATTCCTTTGATTCTTAGGTATGATGCAGATCTTGACCTTCAAAGTTCATTGCATTGTTGTGTTTTTGGCTGAGTTTGCAGACGGTGAATTGTTTAAGCATCTGACTTAGCATTACTAATACATAAAAATGGTACATAATTGAAAGTAAATATTGCTCTAATTTTAATCAGAAATTACTTTTCTCAAAAGTGTAAAATAATACCAAACAGTTTTTTATTTTACCCTCGGACTATGATGCAATATGTCATGTGCAATTATTTTTCCTCATCTTTATCAGCTGGTTTGGCTGGTCAACATTTTGGGTCAAAGATGTTAAAAGGTTTTTCCTACTAAATCACAACAATATGACTTATTATTCATAGCAAATAAAAAGCAAAATAAAATACGGTAAATAACCGCGATAAAACAAAAATAACTTCCGATGAAGCGACCCTCGATAACAGGTCGAAAGGGTACGCAACCCACGCAAAAATTTAATATAGCACGAACCGAACAGGACTTGGCAATATTACAAGTAATCAATAAATTCAGCACTTACCTTCAGCGACATTATGGATGTAAATCGATTTCCAGCAACGCACGTGTACTCAAACAGTCATAATTCGGAAAATTACAATTTTAAAAACACTGCACTATTTATTACGAGAATAATTTGAACACATTCTGACTAAAACATAGTCTAGCACACATTACGTAACGGATTCTAATTTTGTGTGTTTTATTTACAATTATTTGTTTTAATATTGTAGTGTTTCACAGCTGTAAACGGTTGGATATTATTTTTGTCGATAGCGAACAAACGGACATACGTCAACAACACACCGTCGTATTTTTGACTCTGTGAATTTTTCCCTCGCTCGCCGAGTTGCGCGCGTTTTGACAGCAGGCGCGTTCCAGCGACAGCAACGGCTTACGTCGTTTGTCAAAATAAAAATCCGTTTTATTTGTTGCTATTCTCATAATTTTGAGAGATTATTTTTTAAATAAACAAACAAAAATAGTAGCATAAAGATAAAAATATAACTTGGCAGACAGGCTCGTTAATCTTTAATAATCCTATTCTATTTAAGCTTTACTGACTGTCTTTATTGATCCGTGATCGGGCGCCAAGTTGGGAGTCAAGGGCATATTACACCATACGGTATTCAGAGCCCTAAAACCCTAATTTAAGGTGGTATAATAAATGTTAGGAAGTTAGGGTTCCCAAAATATCGACCTTATTGACTCGGAATGATAAAGTGACCCGGTATTCAAGGCCCTGAATACAGTGTAGTGTAATAAGCCCTTTAATAAGGTCGATATATTGGGAACCCTAACTCCCTAACAGCTATTACACCACGCTAAAGGGCTTATTACACTACAAGATATTCCGGGCCCTATTCCCTAATTTAGGGTGGTGTAATAAATGTTAAGGAGTTAGGGTATTCAGGGCCCTGAATACCGTGTAGTAATAAGCCCTAAATTCTTCTCCTATCTTTCAGTCCATCCAAAGGTTGTCTGTAAGAGATTGCCTAGTGCGATAAGACCGCCCATTGTACACTTGTATATTTGAACACAGGACATACCTGTATATTTTTTGTGGTGTACAATAAAGTATATAATAAATAATAATAAATAAGCCCTTTAGTCGAATGTTTTGCAAAGATACACAAAACTTGTAAAATTATAAAACATTTTGCATTTATTTTTGAAATATGTATGTAAGTATATACGTATGGAAAGTGTCATTATTTCTTATCACTTATTATTAAATGCATTTTCACAGCTTCAACAGCACTCTTGGAGTCATATTTGTGGGCATGTGCCGAAGTTAGATGAGCACGGAGCTCCATAGCCGTGTTAGTATTGTATGGGCACAATCGGCAATGGTAGAGAAATAACCCAGGATGACGACCACTTCGAAGAACGTGTTTGCGAAGATTCTCCTAAAATAAACAATGAAAGAAAAAATAGTTAAGAGCATTAATTTTGCGAATTTTTTAGAAATGGCCACACTGAGTTGGGCGTTACTAGCGCCCTCTGTATTTATGGTGAATGTACATTAAAATCAAGTCTGACTCAAATATTAAAAATGTACTTTTCTTAAATCATAGGTAAAAGTCACACTTAAAATTAATGAATGGAATTATGTTATACTCAATTTTTTATTAATATATGTGTCCTTAGCAATTTCTTACCAAGCTCCCGCAGGTGAACGAGCAATGAGGACAGGCATAGGGTTTAATTCCTTGATGGCACAACATGTGCCGCTTCATATGGCTCGCTTGATCGCTTTTGAACGGACACAGATGGCACTCGTGATGTTTTATTTGTTCCCCGTGGGTTCTGCGATGTCTGGAACAAAATTTTTATAATGCAGCGCCATCTATTATGGAATAGCGGAACCAAATCAAATAAAACTAAACACGCTATATTTTCTCTTTTTTATAAAGACTCGTCTTTGACACCTTAAAATAGTATTGTTTGTGGAATCAAATAAGCGTAAATATTCATGTTTATTATGCACTCATGCCATCCCTACATAAGTTTGGTACACGAGCGCTATCTATTTGAGACTTAAGCAAACAACTTCGCTGAATCTAGGCCAGAACTGTTCACTCAAAGACATTTATTAGACTACACATGGTTCACCAAAGCATTTATAGATGGCGCTGATCACAATTCAAGTAAATTTTTACAAAAATTATGAAAAATCATGGTCTGAAATTTTTATGGATATTTTCCGCTATAGTTATTGAGCACCAAAAGATAATTATTAAGCCTCACCTTGCAAGTTGGCTAGAATTAGTAGCCACGAATGTGCACTGTTCATGTGGACATTTGCGTGCTGTGGTAGCATTGGCGCAGCTACTGGCGTGGCGCGATAGTGCAGTCCTGAAAATTAAAAAAACATAATGTGAAACAGTAATTAAATTTATAAATATTTAACCATTAGCTTTAAAGTTATAATACATTTGTGTGGGCTACAATCTTAGGGTAGTAGATATGCAGTTAACCAATTTCTTAGGTACAGACAGATAGTAACACTAGGTAGGTGGTACCAAGTTAGATACCATATTATATGGGTAGAAAGTTTTCAATTTAACCCCGATTTCCAATATCTATTAATTTAAACCAACATCGTTTCATTGCAGAAGTTTGAAGACTGTCCAGTACCCACCCTACCTATTGAAATCTCCAGACGTTCAGAATGCCGTCTGCTAGCAGTTAACGAGGACAAGAATGTGTTGGGACACATTTGGCCGTATTTACTGCTACGCTCGATGTGTAGAACTGCACAGGCGTAAATCTTGGGGTGTGGCAAAAAATTGCACTACACAACATCGCTTACAGGTGAGTATATATTTTTAAAATTTTGTTGTCATGTTTTTGACATGGCAAAATAGAGTGCATTTGTGAATTCGCATTTACTAGATCCTTGACGAACGTAAACTTATCTGGCGAAATGTGGGTGTAGGTACTATATTGTGGGTGTAGGTACTATATTGGTGCACAACTGCCTAACCCTTCGGGGAAAACAGGCGTGATGTTATGTAGGCCCACTATGTGATACCCACTCTACACAGAGAAATGCTCTCAATGGTCTGTAGTGACTAGTGAGTGTGCCCAGTAATGAGAACATTTCAAGTAGGCCGATTTTGTATAACAGTTTCTGGGTGTATTTTGGGGACTGCAAACAGACAGATCTCATCATATGCCTAACTTTGTCTCAACTATGTTGCGTGCACATTGGTGTTGAATACAGCGGACAGACATAAGATTAAGATATTATATTAATAGAAAAATCCCAGTTGCTAAAATCAAACCAAGTCTGACTGCAAGAAAACAGACTGCCCTTAACCCTGTCACTGCAACATTTGGTTCATTGAACAATGTCAAACGTTCAACGTTAGTTACCAATTTACCACTAGCTATTTAAAGAAGTAATTTAACTTAAATCGTAAAATATTGTCTCTGCCGCGACAACACATTTCAGTTGCGTGCTATTTCACTCTGTCGGCCGCTAATGAATCACTTGCAAGCCGCTAAGTATAGAAGTAAGGGATTGCGTTTAAGGACGCACGCACTGACAGACTGGCAACACTGACTACCTACTTGTCAACATTTCATATAGTGGCTAGCGCTACCTACCTATTAATGATAGTGAAGTATAGGACTTTACAGACCTATACTAATAATCATAGTGACGATAGGCGGTAGTGCTGTGACAATATCGCTATGCTATGACAGTACATTTTTCATTACAAGGCCTTTCTTTTCTAAACTGCACTCCTTAATTTCATGCGTAAACGTTTTAAGCACACATCAGAAAAGTGGTCGCTTAAAAATGGGTCTCATAAAAATACCTAAAGACCTAAAAGTCACCCAACGGGCAATGAAAAGGGCTATACTCGGGAGTTTCCTTGCGTGATCGAATCAGAATTGAAGATAGCAATAGGACAAGTTAAGCGACATAGCCCGAAGAATTGCCAAACTAAAGTGGCAGTGGGCAGGGCACATTGCTTGCAGAATGGATGGCCAATGGGGCCAAAAGTTCTGGACTGGCGACCGTGTAGGTACCGAAAGACGTAGTGTTTGAAGGCCCCCCACTCGGTGAGCCAGGGCCTATTTTCGCACGTAGAATTTTTACGGCAAAGTCAAAATACTACAGACGGACATGAGAAAACCAAACCATGAAGTTAATTGCCTAACTACCAACTGGCAACGGTAACTAGTAGCACCTTATTTAAAATTAAGCCACGAAACGCCATTCCCCTTAAAAACTCTTTCAAACTAATAAGCATTACAGTAATAATTTCGCGCGCATAATCTGGCAACACTGGCCCACCGCGACAGTTAACTCGCTGCTCGCATTACAGTTGCAGTCTTGCAGTCCATTAATGCAAGGCGTCGCCATAACGCGTAAGATATTACACAAGTTAGATCATCAGCGCTGTTAGACGCCCCCAATGGCTCTGCGATGTCCTACAATTGTCTAGATCCGTTGAAAGTTCCCTTAATGACGCACCGACTTGATTCATGCGGTCTGCGGTGAAGTTTCATCGTCTTACTGCTGTGATTTTAACATTAATGTAGGAAGAGGATTTCAAATTTCAATATATATTACCGTTTGAGACCACCGAGTATATCTGAAGAATTTGAACTTAATTATGTTATAAAATACGAAGCGATTAGAAATTCAGATGTCTGGTTAGTCTAGTCTGGCTCCAGTTTACAAAATTGGTCGTTCTAGACACGACACCATTGTTCGTGTTTCAGATACGGCGGCACAAAGGATTATCTTTGTTATAGCTATTATGAAAGTATTTGCGCTAAACATTAAACGCTGAGGACAAACAGCCGTTAATTTTAACGAACCACATTCAGTTTAAAATCGGCGTCGTCAATCCTTCGTGACTGATCCCAACTATTTATAGAGTGACGTTAGACATATAAATTGTATCGCTCGCAGCGCGAGTGTCAAAGCAAATAAACCACACGCGATTTAGCGCCATCAAATTGAACGACAGATCAAAATGCAAATCCCCGATACGTTACAGGGACACGTGCTAACAATAAAATTCAAACGTCCACTATCTCTCTCCGACACTAATATTTTGATCCAGCACTCTCTCAAAATATCGTGCATCCGGGCAGAAATTTATGAGCACAGAGTATAAAAATGTCATCGTTGGCAACACCGCGGGCGGGAATGTGGTGCGCGCGAGCATAATCAAAGCGCTCTTGTCAAATTATGAATGTATCCCGATATTTGTGAAGGAGTTGTGTGACGTGTGACATGTAACGCATCCGCCGCGGTGCGCGCGCTCATGTTATTGCCGCAAATTGATGTCGAAGTGACTCGCGGTGATGCGACGTTTATTTCGGTTGTATGCGTTTTGTTTGCGCTTCCGTCTTAATACATTTTGGTCGGTTATTGATTCAAATTGATTTTCTATTCTTCGAGTATTGGTCGTTTACCGGCAATCTGTATCCGATATAAAGACGTTAGGAACGCCATAGAAATAATTGAAACCCATGAATATAGCTCGGTCAAGATAACTGAGCACCCGAAATGTCAATATTTATGTCACTATTTATTGGCTCACTCGGCTGTGGCGGGGCGCCGTCCGGGTACCAGGGAGTGCGTTCGTTTGACATTTCGGGTGCTCAGTTATCTTGACCGAGCAACAGCCTAGTTTTAATTCTACTTTCAAATATTTATGATACTGACACTTAAACTTTCATAATCACTTGAGGTCCGATAGGCGAAATAAAAGTTTAGTGATCCAATAACTCTAAAATGAACAAGCAAGCATGCATCGTCACGTATGATTTGTAAAACAACTGAAATATTACCTAATACTTACTTGCTAGAAAACCTGTTCTTGCATTTCCCGCACTCCCACTCCTCAATCCTCTCCACAATAGCTGGCAACTTTGGCATCTTAGCTATATCAGTACTATGCTCGGTCCTGGAATGATTCGCCAGGCTTGTCTGCCTAGTAAAGTTGGCCCCACATGTCGAACAGATGAACGGCCTCTCAAACGTATGTTGCCTCAAATGCTGGCGTAAAGACGCTTTCTTGAAACTCTTGGGGCACAGAGGGCAAGGATACTTCTGGATAACTTTTTCTTTGTCACCAACTTTCAGGAGTTCTTTTTTAGGTGTTGTGTGTAAGACCTCGTGGAAGAAGCACTCAGCTTGGGAGTCAGTTGCAAAGAGGCACTGGCTACAGTTCCAGAAGATGGAAGAAGTAATTTGAGTAGTTTGATTGAGCTGGCAAGCATTGTCTCTGACGTGACGAGTCACTTCTTGGGAGAGGATGAAAGACATCCCGCATTTGGGGCACCTGGAAGCAAACAAAATGATCATGAAAATTTAGTTGTAACCCTAAAGTTCTGTCTTCAACAAGGGTACTTACTTTTTTCGTATATTAGGATGCATCCTACGAATATGATCTTTCAAAACCAAAACGTTTCTCAAGATCACATTATCAGTACAGTAGGGACACTTCTTGCTCATGTCCTTGGTCGGCACGCCTTGTTCCCTCAAGTTTTCCTTCCTCTTGATCCTGTGTTCTGAAGTCTGTCGGTGACGCTTAGCTTCCTCCGAGGAATTGAAGTTCTTTGCACAAACTAGGCATAAGTATGCTCTCTGTTTGTGCTTGGATTTTAAATGAGCAGCAAGAGTTAACGAAGATTTAAACTTGGATTTGCAATGCTGGCATTTGTGGAGCTCCTGATAGTTGTCCGTGGCAGTTACCGCCAACGGATGTCCAGTATTCTGACAGTGTCGTTTCATCTCGATATTGAATCGAAACTCTTTGCTGCAAGCATCACATTTCAGCACAGTTTTCTTCCTTATTATGATCGGCATGGATCTATTGATGACAGCGACCACTTCGCTGTGGTCTGAACAGGATAAATGTTCTAGCATTTCTTGGGAAGTTTCACAATCGAATTTGCAGAAAGAACACCAAAGTCGGCCTTCAATTAAAGTCAGTTTTTGTTCATGTTCTTCAGAAAACCAATGCTGCATGAATGTTGAAAGCCAGTTTGTGTAGAACTTGCATGGACTGCATTGGAAAGGCGATTGATGCACAATCGCATCCATGTTGTCTAAGATAAGATCTTGGTATACAGTTGTATTGGTATCTGTGGCTTTTCTGAAGTGATAGTGGGATATTAAATGTTTCCCCATCAAATGTTGTCTTACTCGTGACTTGCAGCCGGAACAGTGAACAAAATTAGGCTTCCTCTTCCTCTTTTTCTTCACAATTTTGACGTTTAATTTTGCCTCAACCTTTTCCTGCTTTTTTCTTTCCATTTGAGAGTAAATTTCATCGTTTACAAATCTAGATGGACGTGCCATCCTTTTGTCTACCACACTTTTCATTGGTTCTAAATGTCCAGAGAACTCTAATTCGTGTTCTGGAAGAACTTTCTTCAAATGCAGACTGGATCTAAGATGTTTATCATAAATCGCTCTGGAGTTAAGTCTCCGATTGCAGGGACCGCACCAATATTGTACTGATCCCTTTCTCTGTATTGTCGTTTGCATTATCTGGGTCTTATCATTGGCCCCTGGTACCCACTTGCCTTTAGTGTGTCCTGGAGGCGGCGCATCATAATCTTCATCACGTTCGTTATTGTCAGGCATTATTGGTTTCCACTTTCCGCCAGTGTGTTCTTGCTCTTCCCTCATGTCCCAGTCTTCGTGTTCAGGAGAAGCTGGTCTCCATTTTCCTCCGGTATAGTTTGGAGGAGGCTTCCATTTAGCACTACTAGGATGGTCCTCTTCATCCTCATCATCTGATTCCTCAGATTCGTCACTTTCTTCGTCCCCTTTGTAATCATAAGTGTTGATGTTGTATGACGAAGTGGGAATCTCTTTCTTGACTGCGCCGCTGATACTTGCGACCGCGTTAATAAGCTTTGTTTGGTTGTCTTCATTACTTCCGATCCTCAAACTGTGTCCTCCAATCCAGTGAGATTCTCCTCTGAGATTGTTTTCTAAAAGACTCATTCGTGGGATATCTCTTGAAGTGGACGGAACAACTAAGGAGCTCTTTCTATCTAAATTAGGTTTGGATATAGGAATGGGTGGTGTAAGTCTTGAAAGGGAAGTTTTTTTGACGCTGCTCTGTAACTCCAAAGACTGGAAGAACACATCTGCTCCGAGGCTGTAAGATGGTTCAAGAGTATCTATAGCTGGTAGTTCAGGCTTCGGATCTTCTGGTTTTATTTTCCCACATCTTTGCTTTCTGTGTTTCACGTAGTTGTCCAAGCCAACGATGGTGGAGTTACATTTAATGCAGAGGTGGCTGTCGTCGTCATCATCTTCACGTGGTGACAGCATCTGAAAAAGGAAAAATCATACTTTTATTTTGCAGTGGACATGGGATGCTTGGAAGATATTCAAGATCCGTCACCATGAGTATGGGTGGACCCTACAATAAAAAATCCGGAAGAAGAACCAATTAGAGACATAACGGTTAAAAATGCTACGTTAGAACAAAAATACATAAAACAGCAGCAAATGGCATACCATCGAAAACCTTCATTACAAAACTTTAATACAAACGAGTATTCAAACTACCAAACTAGTAATTGGAAGATTCGTAACCTAGTTTAAAGTGTTATGGCGACGTCGGGGTTAATCGCGTGGTGCACAGACATTAGTAGTGACGTCAGGTGTCACCGGCAACCAATAAATATACCTCCGATGCGAATTAACCGTAAATAGTTGTTCAGATCTATAATGTATGCAACGAAGGCAATAAGTAGCCAAGTTTACGCCGCATAGCTGCACCGATTGAGTTATGGAAGTATTTCTATTGTTTTTGCTTGAGGTCATAAATTAAATGATTGTGCATTATCGAAGTTGGCACTGGAATGGTGCAAAAATTGTGTGTCAATTCTTTTTTGCTTGCGTTCTTGGGTGGAATGAGCTCTACTTGTGGGTGTCGTTTAGTGCTGTGAGGTCGGTCGTGAAGGGTACTGACCATGAATTTATCTGCCATATTATCGTACAACGTATTTTCAAAATATTGAACATTTAATACTTCAACCCCATTTGATTCACCCGCCTAATTTTCTGTTATCTTGTCTAAAACTTTTGAAATATAACTGTGCCTATAAAACGAGACGTGGACAATCCGATCAAGAGAAAGACAGCGGATAGACGCATTTGACATGTGGTGCTGGAGGCGGATGCACCAAATCCTTTCTTCTGGATCTTGATATTGTGTTGAGTCCTTTCTCAACTCATTATCAAGACCCGATTGTCTACAGTTTGCTTACAGCGTATTTTGAACCATTTTGGCCACACAATGCGACGAGAAGGGCGAAGGGCAGCCTTGAAAAGCTGATCATTGTTGGCAATACCGAAGGAAAGAGACCATTAGGCGGTCGCCAACACGATAGTCTGAAAAAGTAAAAAAAAGCTACGTCCTTAAGCAAATTCCAGCAAGTGGGATGTCAACTTTGGACCTGAGTCGATAAAGGCAGATTGTCCGCCAGTGACTACGATCCACAGTAATGATTAATCAGGGACCGACTGAAGAATAAGAAAATCGTTACTGTGTGGCCAGTCGCGTTCGTCAGATGAAAGAAATCTACCCAAGATTTCTTGATTCATGAGCAATACTTTGTTAAGAGTTTATTCGAAGGCCTCTGTAAACTATATAAGTTCTAACAAGCTTGAACATACAATAATGAAAAGTATTTTTCAATGCGGCGTCGACGCGGCCGTCAGAGCCTAGGGACAGTCGAGGTGTGAATCAAGCTATCATTAATAATTCCGCCGCACCTGTCCTATCACATACAACGCTGATTTACCATTGGCACTCAAAATTATTCGTTTTTATGACGATACTATAAATTTTCTGAATATTTACTTATCGTTTAGAGCTCTAATGACGCCCAGAGCTGGTATTGCCAGTCTCGACTGCGTTTAGCCGCATTGATTCTTTATTTATTTATTTATTTAATACTTTAAGCACATAAACGTACAGAGGCGGACTTAATGCCTTAGGCATTTTCTACCAGTCAACCTTTGGGTGATGGAGATACAAATAGTGGTAGGTGCAATTTTGATAGTAAAATGGTTTTGAATACAAGGCCTAAATATAAGCTATAAATAAATACAATTTAATTATACAATAAATACTATAACAAATAAACTAAATACAGGTACTACTAAACTATTAGTTGAAATAGACAATAGGAAAAAAATTAGCGCTGTTGCGATACTACTGCCAACTTCTGACGAATGTGTTCACGAACTTTGACTTTGAAGGTTCATCGGTTGGTTGCCATCCTGATTTCCTGGGGGAGAGAATTCCACAGAGAAATAGACTGAATGAAGAAAGAACAGTGAATGAAGTCAGTGCGGTGAGTAGGACATTGAAGAAGGCGGTTATTTGATGATCGTAGATTTTTATTGTGGTTGTCGCAGATGTATTGAAAGTGAGGGGCCAGATAACTAGGGGCATTCGGAGAGTCAAGAAATGAGTACAATGTAGTTAGTGCCCTTTGCTCTCTGCGCTGGCGAATGGGAAACCACTTTAGAAGCGACCGATGCGCAGAGACATGATCATATTTACGTAAATTGAAAACAAATCGAATGCAGTAATTTAGAAGACGGTCAAGTTTGTTGAGGAGATCTGCATTCAGGTCATAGTAGCACACGTCACCATAATCGATGATAGGAAATATTAGGGTTTGCACAAACATTGTCTTTGTGTTCGATGGTAGAAAGTTTTTCAGACGATACAGAGCCCGGAGCGTTCCAGTAACCTTCTGACTGACACTAACAACTTGAGTATGCCAGCTCAGGGTTCTATCAATACGTAAACCTAGATCCTTCACGTCAGTGCTAAACGGGACGATCGTACCGTCGAATAAAATAGGTGGGAGAGTTGCACCGTCCACTTTGGCGATGCTTCGAGGACTCCCAATGACGATTGCCTGACACTTATTGGGGTTTACTGCAACGCCAAATTTATCAGACCAAGTTTTAATCGCTATCAAGTCCTTATTTATTTTGTCGATAGCGTCAGATATTTCATCGACCCTACCTTGACAATACAATTGCAGGTCATCTGCATACAGATGATACGCACACTGAAGTTCGGAAGTGATGAGATTAATAAAGATAGAAAACAGAAGAGGGGAAAGAATGCCGCCTTGAGGAACGCCAGCTTCCAAGTCACACCAGCGAGACGAAGAATCACCAACGCGAACCGACTGCTGACGTTCCCGAAGGTAGGAGGTGAACCATTCCAGTGCTTCAGGAGAGACCATCACATAGGATAAAATGGCTAACAGGATGTCGTGACTGACGGTATTGAAGGCGTTCGAGAAATCGACCAACACTAATACAGTGACTTTGGTGTCTTCCAGTCCTGCCCTTATATCACCAGTCACTTTTAGTAGTGCGGAGACAGTACTGTGCCCGGGTCTGAACCCAGATTGTAGAGGGCTGATCAGTGAATTACACTGCACAAATTTAGAAAGTTGTCTGCGGACACAGGCCTCAAGCACTTTGGATAGGAAAGGAAGGATAGATATTGGGCGGAAATGTGCTGGAAGAGTTGGATTGGTAACTTTAGGTAGCGGACGAACATAGGCTTTACGCCACAAGGAGGGGTATACACCAGTGTACAGGGAATAATTGACAATATGTGTGATGGGAGATAGGAGATGATCCAAAATAGTCGTGATCATACCACGGGTGATATTATCACATCCTAACGCTTTGGATTTGATCGATAGAATGATCTTTCTGATCTCTCCCGGTTCAACTGGAACAAAACGAAAAGGATTAATTTGAGGACGCGTTAGACCAGAAATTAGTGACAAAGTTTGTTGTTTGGTTAAACGATCCATGGCAGGCACAGTGGAGAAATGACGGTTGAGATCGTCTAAATCAATAGAATTTGGCAGGTCTAAATGTCGCGGTTTGCCGATACCAAGAGTTCCTAGGAATTTCCAAATATCAGCAGAAGTTGAAGAAGAAATATTTTCCAAAATGTGGCGGCGTTTAGTATTGCGTATCATCTGGTTACATTTATTTCTTGCACCCTTAAATAGCGTCCAGTTCTCGTCAGTGCGATCCCTCTTATATTTACGGAACGCTCGGTCCCTTCGTCGCATGGCCATCTGTATCCCTCGAGTCATCCACGGCGCAGGAGGACGTTTCAGCTTAACTTTTTTAACCGGAGCGTGGATGTCTTAAAGGTTGACCACAACATTATTGAAGATTGCAACTTTATCGTCAACTGAAGTGGCCTGCAACATAATCTCCCAGTCGACTATGGACGCATCCATTTTAAGTTTTTCTACGTCCATCCTCGCAAAACAACGCCTGTACAGTACCTTGGGTTTAGGTTTAGGAGGTTTAAGGATGTAAGAAACAAAAATCATGTCATGATGAGAAAAGCCAGGAGCGTCACGTTGACCATGGGAGGAGACAAGAGAAGGATTTGAGGTGAGGGTAAGGTCGAGCCAGGTGTCATCACCCGAAGTGTTGTGATGGGTAGCCTGGAGCGGCAACACGTGCAGACTAGCTGACTCGGTAAGATGGAGAAGCTTACGGGATCGAGGAGAATCTTGGGAAAGGAGGTTTGTGTTAAAATCACCCATGATGATGTGATGCGTATACTCTGAACCCAAAGATTCAAGAACTGATTCGAATTCAGTGAAGTAATCGATGGATGGGGGACAACACCGATAACGGTTTTGGCTCCTCTGACACAAACTTCAAGGAAGATAAACTCCGCAGAAGCAGAATAGTTTGAAGAGGAAGTAGCAAGTAATTTATAAGGAAAATCACTGCGGAGATATATCGCCACACCACCCCCTCCCTTACCAACTCGATCGTTCCGTATAAGAACGAAACCGGTGAGGGGGTAAGTGGTGGACAGAAGATGCGGTTTGAGCCAGGTTTCAGAGACCAAGATGGCGTGAACTTTGCTGTCATTAAAGGCATCATACAGCTCGCTATAGTGACTGGCAATACTTTGAGCGTTAATGTGGCACACATTCACCAACCGACTAGACTCGTCATTGAAATTTTGTCGTATAAAGTCACCAAGGGTACCACCGAGAGAACAAAAGCTTGGGTCGCTTGAAGAGGCAGCAGAATCATCAGCAGAGAAATAAGAATCATTTTCCGACATAAAAAGAAGAAGTTAATAATAATTATAAATATATATATAATAGATTAAAAGTATACTATTGCTAAAAAGTATACTTTTTAGGAACAGGCACAAATTTGTAAATCTGCACCACCCGCCAGCTAACACCAACACTAAAATAATAAATATAAAAAATATGGTTCACCACACTTACACACAAACACAATATTTTAACATTTAACTGTTGTCCCGAAAATAAAGAAAGGAAAAAAAAAAAAGTCCAATGCAAAAAAACAAAACAAACAGTGGTACACCTTAAGCACACAGGCAACATTTTGAAATTATTTGTAATTCATTCGGCAGTTAGAATCGAGCAAACGTTTCTAAACGTACATTTTAAAGTCAACGTAATGTTTACGTCAATTTAACAAGAACATAAACCAAACTTAACAGTGTTGGTTGAGGGTACTCGGTATCAATAGTAAATAGTAATCTTTGCTCGGTACCCTCAACACTGCCTCAACTTATTATCACAAATAGATAACAAGTATGTACCTAAGTATATACCGAAACAAGTGTACAGTTGGAAAGACAGAAGAAGAGTGCTTGGATAGCACGGGAAAACTATACAATGGTTAGTGCTGATTTGAATCAATGAAATAGTTAACAGAACATGATGACAATCACAAAGCAACAAGAACAAATAAACTATTTACGTGCGTTTTTCAGGCCACCAGCAGCATCCGCACTTCTCCCGGCCGTAGATGGCATCACGACCGGCGCCTTGGGGTACTTAGCTATCAAGGGCTTCAGCTCGTCAATTGAAGTTATCTTATGCCGAATTCCATCAGAGGCTTTGATATAGATGATGCCATCCTGGGTCCAACACGACCGCATACCGAAGTGGTCGCGCGCCTTCCCGAAGACAGACTGCCTGGCTCTTGTCAAGAACTCCTTGACAGATATTTTCGAGCCCTTGAGTCCTGTTTTCGCCTTCCAAACTGAGGCCTTGGTGTCCACACTGGCAAACCTCACGAGAATGGGCCTGTGATGATCGTTGCTGGAGGCCCCAAGCCTGTGACAGGTTTTTATGTCAGACGCTGCGAGATTTTTGAGGCCAAGCTTGCATCCCAGTACATCCAAGATTACTGCAGTGCTATTCTCATTCTCCACCTCAGCAATTCCCTGGAAAACCAGGGCTTTCCGCCGGTGCCTGGTCTCCAAGCCATCCACCTGTCTGGCACACTCGCCGATCTGGCTTCGGAGCAGACCAAACATTGAGAAAATGAGCTCCCGGAACACACGAAACTCATCTGCAATCTTTGCCACTGTGTTTGTTTTAGCTGACCCTGCGCCCTGGATCTGTGCTTCAAGTTCGCCCATCTTCTTCATGAAGTTATCCTCGAGGAGCTTCTGAGCAGCAAGGACTTCGGCGTATTGAGACATTCTTATTTGTGTGAAGTGCTGACTAATGTTGTAGAATCAGTGCAGTGATCAGCCAGCAGGTGGTGTTTAGTATGTGACTATGTCACATAAATGTGACAAAAACGTGAGTACTTGTATTTAAGCACTTTTAGACTAAGTACTGTAGTAAACTTTATCAGTGTTTACATTAATTACTACTAATTATAATTTAAATATTTAAATAAAACTCCATAAAAATAAATTTACGTCTTTAGTTTTTTAACACCTACCCGCGAAAAAAATATTCTTTCTTAATCATCTTCCTAAAGATTGAGCACTTGGTTACTCTTTAGTGGTCTGGTTTATGTAAAATTCTAAAGGTAGAAAATCTGCTTCATATACTCCGTAGGACCGTGCAAGAGCATCAGACACTACAGGTAAACCTATATGTAACCTTTAAGACGTAAAAAACATATAGGTTATAAACTATTTGCAAGTTATAATCTGTCAAAATCAAACTCCCGCCAATATATACGTCAAACGCGAATTTCCTTTTAGAGCACAGACGTGTGTCACAAACTGCCAAAGCCAATCAGACTTTACAGGAATATAGTCGAGTTGCATTCGACAACTGGTGGTTCGTGCTATGAGTGACACGCGTCAATCGGCCCCGCGCCGCCTGACACCATTGTGGCTGACAAACAGCTGACACGTGACGGCTGACAAATGGCTTCGCTGTCAGCCATGTCGTTAACGTCACAGCAGTCATTACACCGCTGTTCGGGGAACTTTTTAATTATTGGAGTCGCTGCTGAACGGATTTGTTTATTGATTTGTTGGCTTTTAAAATAGACTGGCTCGAGTGTGATTTGATGGGCTGTGGAAAATGGGAGCAGTTTACAACAGCTTGTTCGACGAGGAATGTGGTAATAGAGGAAGCTGGTCAAATATAGGGTGAGGGGAACAAGAAAGGAAAGAAAAGCGGGATTCTATTCAGGATGATATGAATAAGAGATGATAGCATAGTGTTGGGGCTGAATCCTAAGCTGTGGTCAACTGCTTTTAAAGAACCTCCCAAATTGACTTCATACCCAATTCACTCATTCTAATAAGATAACTACGCCCTTCCAAAAGCCTAACTATCTACTTTGTTTACTAGATTGACTCAAACTTGTCCACGATATGATCTACAAACGTTTCACCAAACCATCCTGAAAGCATAAACTCAACTGACATACGAGCACTAACACTGGCCGAAACCAAAACGTAGCAGTGACGCGTCAGTTACAAAAGATCACTATACTGCGACAGGACAGCGTATAGCCTAAGATCCGACTGCAGAAATCTGCAGGATTCAGGATTTTTGATTAAACTGAATTTTCATGAAGGATACTTGATAGTGGAATAGATTGCTGCAGGGTTGCCTGGAAATTAAATACTTAAATTGAAGTTTGATATTTAACCCCAAATATATAAGTTTTCAAACTTAAGTGGCAGTGGGCAGGGCACATTGCTCGCAGAACGGATGGCCGTTTGGGCCGAAAAGTTCTGGAATGGCGACCGCGAACCGGAAGACGATATGTTGGAAGGCCTCCCCCTAGGTGGACCGATGACCTGGTTAAGGTTGCGGGAAGGCGCTGGATGCGAGACGCACGGGATCGGTCAATGTGGCGACGCCTGGGGGAGGCCTATGTCCAGCAGTGGACGTCTTTCGGCTGAAATGATGATAAGTTTTCAAGTGAATCCAACGTTATTTGAAAGAAAGTGGTGTAGAAAATAGGAGAAAATAAGGTTGCCAGTTCTCAATTAGTCGCAGCCTTTCTGTTTACCTGCTAAACCTGGTAACAGAAGAATGCGCGGCTAACTGAGAACTTACTTACGTACCAACGATTGGCCATGGAACAGGAGAGAGTCCTAGTTCAAGGCAACTTTTTTTTTTGGATTTTTTCCACCACACTATTCCCAAACCACTGCAACGCCTGAAATCCAGAATCAACAGTGGCGACCACCAGAAAAGCGCCGAGGCAATGAAGTTCGACGAAGTCCTGGAGAATGAATAACTGTCTTGGATCCCGCAATTCAATTAATCAGATAAGAATAATGCAGGAAACCCCAGATGCAGTCATGTAACCCTGCAGTAATCTACTCCACTATCAAGAATTATTCATAAAATAAAGTTTGATCAAAACACTACCTGCAGATTTTTGCAGTGGGATCTCGTACTCGCGCTAGTAACTGGTGACAGATAACTGGCTCGCCGAGTGCGGACGACACAATCATGCCAGAGTGTGTGGACGGTCCTTCAGTTGACTACGACAATTTGGGTGCTATGACTAACAAGTGACGGACTTTTCGTTTTCGATTTTCGTCAAATGTGTCAGTTTTGGGGGATGATCTGCCGGGCGAGCCTGGCCTCTGTGACAGGCTTGAGTCACGCTTTTATCACGATTTTTGCTCCAACACTGTGATAAAAATGTGTGACTCAAGCCTGTCACAGTAGGCCGTGCTCGCCGGGCTGGAGATTCTGGTATCAAAACTTTAATTTGATTAGGGAGTTACCATAAGTTCTTAGAATAAAGTCATTTCCATTGAGCGTAAGGGACAGACGTATACAAATAATATACATTTGACCCTTTTTCACAGTCGCACCCGGCACCATAATATTGATGTTTGTTGTTGAATTGAATATGTATGATCAAAATCTTTAAACATATTGAGTTAATTAGTTAATTTATTGTTCTTTATTTCAAAAAATTTAAATAACACAAAATCCGGAATACTGTTTTCAAATTGTTTAAACCGTTTTGTCTTAGTAGCCAATAAGATATCTCTGTGTAGTCATATTATTTTCAAATCCCTCTTTAGATTTCACTTGTATGCTATGTTGTTTTGTGATGTATATACAAAGGTCACTGTCGTTTTGCATTAAGTAAGGATGTCTATCAGTGCAAGTGGAAAGTGCACTAAGTGCCGTTACATAACTCTGATAAAAATTCTTAAATGTTATTCCAAAAAGTAATTCAATTTCTTCTAGACCCAAGAATCAATTGGCACTGCCAATCACAAATAGGAGCATAAATAAAACGCTCAGTGTTCCATATTCAAACATTCCCTCGTATTTTTCGCGGCTCGCGCCACCCATCACTCTGGGCACACATCTGTCAAGTGTCAAAACGTCCGCGTGATGTGTGGGTGATGTGTGTGCATAGAGGCCGAGCTGTCTGAGTGTGTATCGGTGTGGTGGTGTGCGGACGTCCGTCAGTCACGCGTCCGCGGAGGCGTGGACCTAGCCCGGGTGGGCTCCGCTTGGGACTGGGGAAAAGCTTTTCAGAGGAGGGTTATTGGAAATTATTGCTAATCAACTTAAGTCAGGACTAGACTAGACTGGATTGACTGGAAAATATTTCACTTCTGGAAGAGAAGCAACTTCTTATAAAAACTTTTTGTGTGACTTTTGTTTTTTTGTTTACGAGCTCGATCATTATTTTTACAGTTGAGTTTTAAATGTAAAAGTCAATTTAAAAAAGTTTAGTAGCAAGGAGTTTTCATACATAGAATAAAATAGGATAGATTTTATACGAGTAAAAATGAATGAGTCCGTACGTCTTGGCATTCAATTCTCAAAAGTCTTTTAAATGGTTGTTTAATGTATTTAATTACCAGTTTTAATTTATTTATTTTCACATATAATTTGACATAAGTCGAATAGGCTGTATAGGCTGTTTTCTTTCTAAAAAAATATGTCCAGTTGCAAAACGCGCCATTTTCTGAAAATTTTAATTTTTGTTTGATAAATTGTTGTTTTTTTTGTTAATGTGAGTTCAAGTACAAGTGATGAAATGCAATTAACTCCACCCGATATTTTATCTGAGGCGAAAACTGCGCAAGATGAAATTTTGCCCCCAAAATTTCGATAAAGATATATGACGATTTACGATAATTTTATTTTATGGAAAAAACAAATGTAATTCTTTGATTTGTTTCTACTATTTCCCACAACTGTATTGAAAAACGTCGTGTGATACACGGGTGTGTAGGTTATTGCAAACGAGCTGTCATTACATGTCATTTTAATGACATGAGTTTCCACCTGACTACTTTCCACCCTTGTATCACAATCTACTAAACTGGTTGTCTCGGGTCCCCAGAAGCCACTTGCCCCTTGATCATGGCCAGTTGCCGAATCGAGAAGATGGAGTGATTTTGTGACTTTAATGACAAAATTTTGTCAGGCTTCAACATCAACTTCTTAATTACTCACAAGAGAGCGTAAGCATAAGGAGGATTCGGCATTTCGGCAGGACTTCAAGTTCAGGGTTCAATAGTATAGAATGAGTTTGCTATATGCTTTCTGTTGTGCTTACATACACTCCGAGGGAGAGCAGTGGTGGCCCAGTGGTAACAGCAGCGACTAATAAGTTGTAGGTCTTTCGAACCAAGGCAGGCACTTTACTTTGTGTCAGCGACCACACAGCCCCTAGACGCCTAATATCAGGCTGGCGATGTCTGTCAACGCATATGACTAAAAGATCATATACAGATAATACAGGTCGCTACTCGACAAATTCGAATTAGTAGCGACCACTTCTGTGAACCGTAAACAATTCAGCGTCCGTCAACAAAAAAAATATGAAATAAATATTATAATGGCCTCTTGAACAATACGTTGGTATGGTAACAACAGTCAGACTTCGAGTTGCCGGAAAAATGCCATAACATTTCATTGATAAGTTAATAGTTACATAAACATAATTAGATTTATTTTCTGATATTATTTGTCGGAGTTCATATTATACTGGTCAAGTTTGTAGGTGAAAACGCCCACCGCATATTTGCGTCTCTTTCTTTTTAAAGTGATTTTTTCGCTATCTCTTCTCCTCTATAATTTCGTAAATAGAACTAGTGATGCACCATATCCTATGACCAAATCTGTTATCGATAGAACTAGAAACCTTACAAATAAATAAATTAAATTGAATAGTTTATTAATTGTGAAACGATTTTTTGATTACGTTTTTTACTAATATTTAATATTACTATATTTAAGAACCAACAACCGAAAAAAGTATGTTACCTTTAGAATTTTGATATTTCTTTTTTAGTTTTAACATTTTATTTTATTACTAAAATGTTAAAACGCCGAATAATTAATAATAAAAAGGTAATAATAATAAAAAAAGTAACTACAAATAATGTTTATAAAAATATCGATAACTTGCTGGTTTTTTTTTAACCTGTCCCACCCTTAATTAGGCGTATAACCTTGGTAAGGGACCAATCAGAGCGCAGTACCCCCGTGCCTCATACCTCAGCTAGTTGACAGAATTGTTTTGATGTATTAGATCAAGCATTAGGCGTCTAGTGGCTATGTGGTCGATGCTTTGTGTAAATTATTTCATCATCACTGCTCTCAAAACGGTGAAGTAAAACATCGTGAGGAAACCGGCATGTCTTCTAACCAAAAATTCGAAAACATGACATCCACCAACCCGCACTGGGCCCGCGTGGTGGATTCTCTCTCACAGAGAGGAGGCCTGCACGCACAACGGACCAAATGGGAGTCTAAGTGCGGAAAAGGGGCAAAGAAAGGGGGAAAATCCTATCCTACACTCCGAGTGAGACACTGAAGCAGTTACAGTTACCGCTTATGAAAGAGGTATCTGTAAGCGACCTGCCCGATAAATTATATCACACCGATATGCAATTTTTATTAAGAGAAATGGCAATTTCGTTCACATGGACGCAATACGATGTAATGAGGGCCACCGCGTTTCAATTTTCCGCTAGGTGTCTTGGGCTCATGTCCAAAGGTGTTGGTGATTTTAAGGAATTCTAAACCTAGTTAAATTATATTGAACCCATACCCAGTTTTCGTCAGGGAAATGCCACTAAGCAGATGCACAAGAACGCGCTGAAAGTGGAACTTTAGCATAATCCGTGCCAGCTCTCCAGCAACCTAATTCCCTCAATCACAAATCAGCATACAAATGAAGAAATTAAAGGCGGTCGCAAGCGGAACGCACCCGCGACGTCGTCAAAGGCTGTCGCCCGAATAACGACGTCGCCATCGATCGAGGTGCGCCCCGCTCCCCCCCCCACCTCACCCGCTCCCCTCCGGGCCCGCTGCACCCCGCAGCCACCTTACACGTGCAATACAAACGATACGGTTTTTCAACACCTTTTGAATTTGGAACTAATTGTGACGCCATGTCAGTCATGTCATGCCACTGGTTAGCAAGAAGGTATCATGTTTCGAATTTCGAGATAATTGTGATGTCATGTCGCTGCTTGCGATTGCACGCGATTTTTATTGTTTTCTATTTGATTTGAATTTCGAGCTTATTGTGACGTTACGGTTGCGAGTAGAGCTGCAGCAGTCAGGTTGAATAGACCTTACTTGAAAAGTGCCTAGTCTTCAATGAGTCTTCTTGGATGGTAGCTATATTTGGAAAGAGTAGAATATATAATATGGTCACGTCATGGTCTGGTTAATAAACAGAAATCTACGGATTTGATCTGTGCTACTCTATATCGGCACTTCGACGTATCTCTAAAACTTTACTTGCTCACTAAACTTGTTGGTAATTATTTATATTTTTATGGTCTAAGACACACTTTTTAAGAATTTATTATAACACGAACCTCGAAACAGAGTACTCTGATATAGGTCTACGTTCGAAAGTTGATTTGATCTTAGAGGACTTTAGATACTGCGGCATTTGGCCAGTTAAAAACAAAGGATCGAATACTGTTTTTAACCGACTTCAAAAAAAGATGGTGGGCCTCAATTCGTCGGTAGTTTTTTTAAATATTTGTTCCCCTATTACTATTACTCAAAGACGCCTGGACCAATTTTGAAAATTCTTCTTTTGTTTGAAAGGGTATACTTCCCATGTGGTCCAATGGTCATCAGCACAGCACATACAGCGATTTAAGTATTTTCATCAACAATGCAAACAAGCAACAAAAAAAATGCATTCACATTGAAAGTATCATTTGGTGAAGTGGAACTTATGAAGAAGACCATAGATGGCCACTGGAACTCCTTAATGCTAAGTATGTCACGGGTATAATATACATATCTCGAATAGTTAACCGACCATGTTGATACAGTTGAAGCAAATACTTATAAATAAATGGTACCTACTGATGCGAATGATAGAACTGATCTGACGACGAAGCCGGCAGGTAGAGGCACTGGAACGCCGAAATAAAACAATGTATCTTAGTCGTGTTTGGGCTTATTGGAATCGGCATGAGATGTTCTTTGGCTATAAATGATTTTCATTGTAATTGGAGGTACCTACCAAAACTAAAAATAGATATGGTACTTAAATATAAACTTTTAAAGACACCGACTTCGGAAAAGAAAGTTATTTTTCTCTTTATTGTGTTTTGTTTTGGAAGTCGGTTTGTTTTTTTGTTGCTTTTTTTTGTACCTAGATACTTAGGTTAATATAAAACATAACATCACGCCTGTATCCCCCGATGAGATAGGCAGAGGTACATAAGTCGTAAGAAACATAATTTACTATAAGTCACTAAAGGATATTTGAATTCAATCAAACCACGACTGTCGTATGGCGTATATTCGCAGACTGTTCTGACGTATGCATCTCAAAATTAAATTAACAAAAGTACCCACTATTTACAGACATCACAGTGACTTCATATTTAATTACTACGGATGGAACTTGCTTCCCAGACCACTGAAGCCGACGCTCTATCCAATCGAGTGTAGCGCGCTGCCGAGTTTATCAATCGTCGTTTACTCGTGACAAGTTGATTTTGCTTCAGTTCATGAATTTGGTGATGTTCTTGGACGATTGGCTGCTTATTGCCGGTTTTCAGAGTACGATGGTGAGTTTTAAGTGTCCTCTTAGTGTACGATTTGTGTTGGATGTGCTAAAGCATTACTTATTAGGTAGTCATTTAGGTATTGCTGTTCGTGATATAATTATGATTTTTTTAGTGATTTAGTTACGTTTGTTTTAATTTTGTTGTTAGCCAATACTTTATTTTTTATTATTATTAATAGGCTCGCGCTTGACCACTATCTCACCTGATGGTAAGTGATGATGTGGTCGACGATGTAGCACGCTTACCTTGAAGAAACCTATTCACTCTTGACTTAAAGACTGCAAGGTTGTAGCTATAAGGACTCTGGCAGGGAAGTGGGTAAAGGAAGTGGAAATTTTGTTTATGTTTTCCTACCCCTCTTTTATTCTTTCCTGATTAATTTCGTTGCGGGATCCAAGACAATTAAATTCATTCTTCGGGACTTCGTCGAGCTTCATTGCCCCTGCGCTTTTCTGGTAGTCGCCACTGTTGATTCTGGCTTTCAGGAGTTGCAGTGGTATGGGAATAGAGCGGTGGGAAAGTCACAAAAAAAGTGGCTAAAGGCCTTACGTTTTTTTTGCTTTATTAAATGTCAAGTCAGGTTTATATCCCTTATTTTTTTAATCTTCTTCATTGTCCACCCAGTTCAAAGCCTTTGCCATGCTCATTTTGACCACATCATCACATAGTCCAGAAATCTTAACGCATATTACTTTATCAGTACTTAAACCACCAATCCAATTAATGAAGCAACAATGCGATTTAATTAGCTCACATAGATTATATTCCAATATTTGTACAAAGATACACCGCCAAACAAATTTAAATCCTGCATTACGATCACAAAAACTACCTAGCTTGGGAGGGAATCAATTATATTTCCCATTAGAGGGGGGCGGGCCCTTTGATTTATGTGGGTAGTCAGAAAAAACTACGTACGCTTGCAAGTGCACCTTGTATTGAAGCTCGCTGATAATTGCTTATTATAATTTCTGTTTCCGCGGTGGATAGACGTGTGAGTGCGGATTAATGTAGCTAAGCATGTGGTTGTGGCAAGATTGTTGTAGCTATGGGAGTGAAATGAATGGGGTACTTACTTAAAGTAAAACAGGTGCCAAGCCTAGAACAATGTTACTATAGGTGCACTTGTTAAATATACTGATCAAGCGAGTAATCGGATATTTGCTAAAATTCAAAGCCTAACAATACAAAATCTATGAAATGTTTCAGTAAGTGTTTCTGAAATAGAGCCCTTTGAATATTCGATGCATAGACGTAGCATTGGCTGTTAAGATGGAAGTCCTGAAAACGGTATATTATACTGAACAGGAAGAAAATGTTTGCAAGAAAGAAGAGATAGATATCTAGAGGCTGATTTGATGACATAATAATGCTGTTCTTAGGCGCAGTTTTTTCTGACACAGCATTCACAAATACGCAGATACTTAGGCACAGATAATATAATACTAGCATATAACTCAGGTATTTTAACATGACTCCCCAAAAACGGAGTGTGTGTTAAGGGCTCATAGCTCATGTATGTATGTATTTTTATTCTTTACGAAACTAAATCTAGTGTGCAGCCTACACTAATATCCAAGAAGTGTGTCGGTCTCAGGATAGCGCAGTGATTTGGGACAGCAGTGCAGTGGGTCCCAAGGTCGACGCGGTAACTGGGTCAAGGTGGGCTGCTGTTGGTACATAAGTAAGTACATCTACATAATATGTTACACCGTTGACTATTAATGTAAAGAAATACGTCTTTAAAGAAATATTTGAAGGAGGGTGGATATTACTGTATATGTATCGCAACTGTAACTTGTAAGAAGCAGTAAGGTAAGTTAGTAACTACCTATGTATAAAGGATAAGGGTAAGTTTTTTCAGTTGTTTATTTTTCTCTATGTTGGACAGAACTCTGCCCAAATAAAAAGTCGGCTAAGTGCGTGTCGCACTTTTAGGGTTCCGTACCAAAGATAAAATGATGATTTATGAATTAATTGGTATTTGTTAGTAAAATATGCGTAATAATAAACATAATCCCCAAATTTCAAGTTTATAGGTCAATGGGAAATTAAGAAATTCTTCGGAACAAAATTGCGTGACAGACGACGGACAGACAGAGAGACGGACAGGCAGACGGAAACGTGAGTGACAGCACGAACGGAACCTTAAAAGATCTTAAGGGTTTTTGCCCAGAATTTGGGATTGCTTAAGCTATACCCCTGTATATTGACATTGATAGGGTAGATAACTGTAAAGAAGAAATATAAGTAAGCTTGGCAAAACGATTTGCAATTACTTTGAGGACTCCTCACGCAGATTTATGGGCATGGGACGTCATTGATATAGTTTTCACCAATCACATAAAGAGATAGGGTGACCTAACTTTTGCCAGGCAATTCACGGACAAAACAAAACAAAACAACAATAATTTAGTTAATTATATTTTAATTTAAAGACATACTCTGTTTGAATTTAACGATCATTGTTTGAAATAAGTATAAATAAATTATTAATGTAGGAAAAAAGGTTTGCTTATCTGATTCTAGTTGTTATTCCATAAAAATAAAATAAAATAAATTCATAGTGTGAACATTAAATCCGTGTCCTACGTTAAGGCCGTCGCAACTAGGTCAAAGCACTTGTTGCTGGCTCCTTGACTAATGTCCCTATATGTAGATGGATGGCGCCATGCGGCATGCCTCGGTGGTGGGACTTGGGAGATTTTTGCTGCATTTCTATATAGTGGTAAGACTTTTTGGAAAAAAATACGGGTTGTTTTGAAAGGTAAGTTGATACCTATTACAACATATGAACGTTACAAGGGATGAATTTTAAATTGGTTTTGTCCTAGTTTAATATATCAAAGAATTTAAATGATTTAGTTTGCTTAAGCCAGGGTGAGAACTGTTTGAAGAAGTTAAGAACAGTGGTAGAACTTGGTATTAGTAGCGTGTCCAGTGTAAAAATTTTAATAAGACTCAACCACTCTGTATAAATTTATTTTTATACCATTAAAGTCCTGTCCTAAGATTGCCAAATTGCAATGTTTTTAAGTCAAATGTCCACATAATCGCTTGCCATCAGGTGAGATAGTGGTAAAACCAATCAAAAATAATTAAAATACATTGGTAAGTTACTTTGAATGGACTTCCCCTTCCTGTGACATAGCCAGTCTCTTATCACTTCTATAAATACTTTACCTATACCTAACTAGGTCTAAATTAATTAATAATTTAAAAACAAAATCCATATCAACCTATCACGAATATATAAAATCACACGGGGACCAAGGTGTAAAGGTACTTAATCAATTAAAATACAAGCAAATTTCCAAACTAATCAATCTTATCTGTAAGTTCGCTGTCCGGCCACACGTCGGCGTCCGGCCGGACAATGTATGCCTCCCGAGGGATTGATAGATTCATTAGTACCAATCTAACGATGACACTCGTGTTTTTAACTGGACTGAGGTGAGGATCCTGAAGATTGATTGGGATTTTCGGTGCCAGGAGTTTGGGAGTCTTGTCGATGGTAATGAGTTAATAAGTTAAAGTGAAGTTTTAATATGTGAGAATACTGGCGGATCTTTGCTGGGCTTTTCAACTGATTACTGTTTTCCGGCTTCAACGATTTTACCTTGACAAAAACTCAGTATCTTGGTTCGTTTGGTCATGTAACTGGTTTATAATAGTTTGAAGCAAGAGATTTTTTGCTTTTGCTTTTTTATTATTATTGATAGGCTCGCGTTTTACCACTATCTCTTCTGATGGTAGGCGATGGTGAAGCACGATTTCCTAGAAGTAACTTAATTCAGCTTATTCTCCAGAACATTTTGATAAGTGCTTAAGCTAAAAGAATTTGTCTCCACTAGTCTTTTTGCCGATAAAAAGCAAGATTTTTAAAGGTATAATAAGAGAAACATGATATAGGATTTCAAGATTGCAATAATGCGAAATTAAGATAAAGTGGATAATCGTCTTTTATTAGTTTGTTGGCAACAGATTTTTTGCGGATTCAGAGCGGATTGACCGATAAATTGATTTCGTTAAATGTAACCTGTCACACCAATTGAATTATGTTGTTAATACTTGTCTTATAGTGTTTTGTATACCAATGCAACACCGACGCATAAGATTATAAGGTTTAATTTCCATTAAGTCGTGCGGCAGCTCAATAGCTCTGCAACAAAGCTATCATCAAACAGTCTTGCAATCTTTTTCCTATAAATTATGACCTAGAATTAGTCTTGAACTAGCCGTTGTGCGCAGAACTGGCAAATCGACGTAATATTTCAACGCCGGCGCAACTCCTATATACCACATACACAATAGGTTCAGAGGTGCCTATCCGTCATTGGTTTACCATACAGCAGTCATTAGTCTACGTCACAGTCGTACTTCGAAAACGGAACGTCCGCGCATGGAGTCATTACGCGGGCCAATCAGCGCTCGGCGCGCGCGCACCCCGCCGCGTTCTTTATAACACTCGTGCACAGGAATATATCACGCGTCAAGACTCAAAAGGGTTTTTTACAAACGTATCTCGTATTCGTCATCGTTATAGTCCCGTCGGAGGCTGGCTTGCGTGGCGGCCAATAAATAATAACATGTGAAAAGGAATTATTTATTAAAGCTTCGTGTCAGTAGGATAGCTCCTTTTTTAAACTCCACTTCGATTCTTGACACGGATTTGTGGAAATGTATGCGTCCGTTTATTCTTGACTTGACCTACAGTTAGGTTTTGTTTATTTTAGACGTTATTGTGTTGTGTTAAGCGTGTATTTTGCGAGGCAGTAGCTGTTTTGTTTTTCTGTTTGCGCTTGTAAGGATTCATAATAATATTATTCATGTAGGAGTAATAAAGAGATGTCAATATATAGATACGTGGTGTGTATAGGTTGGTAGTGAATAAATTATTGCTTTTAGTATGAGATTATCAAGGGATTGTTGGTTGCGAAACACAAAGATTGAATTACAGTCGTACACGACATCAATATCTGCGTAGATGTATGAATTAAAATGCCAAATAAACGAATGAGTTATGTTGCCCATTCACTTTGAAGGGAATTAATACTCGATACCGCGGACACGCGATACGCCAGCGCTATTGACGGAGCAGTAATTATAAGCCTCTTAACTCCTATAGCTTTTTGTAAAATGTTCTGCGGTTATTAATTTATCATAGACTTTGATATCCTGGTGAGTGATTGAAATAGTCATTCCTATTTTCCTAGAAACAATAAGATAAATGTAATCATTTATCATAATAGGTGTTTTATAAAAGCAACACAGACTTTAATACATTGCCCGTATCCCATAGAAAATTCTAAAAACGCCACTAGAACAACAGCAACAGCAATTGAGCCATCAAAGCGAGTCACCGGCACAACAAGATCACCCACCGTTTAAAATAACAACAAAAACAAACATCCAACTTTTAAACACGTAATCAAACAATGTCTATTGTTATTGAGTCCGTAGCCGTGAGCGATGGCAATTGAAAGTGCACCGCTATCGGCCGTCCGCTTCGAATAAATGGAATAAATCATGCCACCACAATAAACTCGACGATTTCAATTAAACATAAATCTCTCGTGACGGTCGGCTAATGGACTTGATACGTCTATGAGTTTCTTATGTTTGAAGTTTACAGCCTTTAAGAAGTAATAAACTTACGCCATGTTTGAATTTTTATTCGAAAAAGGCTAGTCTGATTAGTTTAGGAAGGTTGGTCACCCTACTGTTGGGATTAGAAGTCTTGAAGTTGTTATAGAAGATTTTATTAAATAAGTTATACGGGACAGGAGAGATAATAAAATCGATATTCTTGTCTTGTTGTTAGAAATCAAAGAGTTTTATCGCAAAGATAAATGTTGTAGATGGCGCTAGTAAACAAATCGTCAAAATTTAAAAAAGTATCGAAAATGCAATAAAAATCTGTTTAATATCATAAAAAATTGAAAACAAATCAAGAAAATGAATATTGAAAAAAGTAAATAATGCAAAAAGTGTTTTTAGCAGAGCGTGGTTTCGATCCACGGACCTCTGGGTTATGGGCCCAGCACGCTTCCACTGCGCCACTCTGCTTCGTGACAGATACGTCGAAATAGCTGTTCCGTTGGTAAAGCTAAGATTATCGACTTGTATTTTTTTCAATGTTGTATTTATTTGGTCAAGTTTTTTAAACATTCCTAACTACCTAATCAGCGTACTGTTGCTTAAGCTAGCTACTTCCTAGTTGTATAAGACTTGTAATTATACAACTAGGAAAAAAATCTTATAACTTTTTTTTAAATATTGATAGTATAATCTGCTTATCCTGTTTGCTAGCTAAAACAATACCGTAATAATTATTTTAAAAGCTAGAAATGGGTATTATTTACCCAATATTTTAATTAGGTATCCGTAATTATCTAATTACTTAAATAAACTTCTCTGCTTACTCCGTCAACGATCCGCTTTTACCGCTAAGAGAATCAAACTAATCCCCAATTAACTCTCCAGAGAAAGCCTAGACTTCTAATTAAAACCAATTAGCTAAAAGAAAATTCCTTTTATAAATGAAAATTGTATTCTTCCATATTCCTAACACAGTTAGATGGTTCAATAAAACTGGCTGATATTGTTCGAGACGGCAGTTGACGTCCTTATTAACGGGTAAATTGAAAATTGACTGAACAACATGATTGGCAAGGGAATATTAGCTCGATGCAATTTTGCCGGCGAGCTCTTGTTTGCGTTTTTAAAAAGAAAATACTCGTGTGACGTTAATCCATCATTTTGGCGCGAACGCCATTTCTAGCGCGGGAAAATGCAAGCTACTTTATAGTCAATTAAGTCGCGTGAAAGACGTGTTATTATTTCTTATACATTTTAATAAGGATTACTTTTTGTGTTTTTGTTTGGCTGTGGAATAAATGTTTGGTTTTCATGTATGGTAATAAATTAGTTTGTAGTTTTGAATATAGATGGCGTTGGTAGTTTGAAATGATCGAATTGATAGCTGACGGTTTGTGAATTTTTTCTTACATGTACATTTACTGTACGTCAGTTACTTAACTCGAACAGTACTAATACTACCAATATGAATTGTGTTCAAAAATTAAGATTATATGAAAACTTCTAGAAAAAGCATTTTCAAAGGACTTGGGATAAGAAAGAATTAATTACAGATTTATTTTTACTTAAACTCTTAATTACTTGTAGACGTAGTTATTCTACTGTGGTTTAAAGAAAATTTTGCCTTATCTATAACTATTTATCTATATATTTTAATTTTCGAATGTAAACTCTTGTATCCACTTAATCAAAGAGGTGTTAGCAAAAGCTCGTGTTACAAATTAATAAGTTATAAATAACTTTTATTGACTCGTTAATCACAGCCTAGTTTTATCACCTCAATGAAATAAAGCGTTATTTCGATGTGGTTCCTATTAATAATAAAACTATGACCAAACTAGTTTCCAACATCATTATAAAGTTGTAAAACTAAAATATAAATAAACTATTATTTTTTCAGCAACCATAAAAATATTATTGACAAATAAAATTAATCGCCTAAAATAAATTTATCGATTTAACTCGGTTTTAATCATCGATGAGCGATAAAGCGCGCCGGTAGCGCCCCTAGCGTCGGTGGGCCGCAGCTGCGAGCGGAACGTTCCCCTATTATACGTTTATTATTGTCGCGTGTTATTTCCAATATTTTTCGCCATCTCATTACTCGAGCCGCACTGACGGCGCTAATCCGTCGGGAGAAGACGCGCCTTAATGGAGGTGATCATGTGTCCTAACGCGTAACGTATTGAAATATGACGTATTGGATGTACCTTCGGGGATACAGCGTTAATAAACGAAAAAAAAAACACTTCGATTATGGAACGCTCTCCCCGGACGGGCACGCATCGCAATAATTCTCTCCCGTATGACAGCCCAATGATAAATCAAGGCGACTGTGAGAAGAAATGCCAATAAATATCGCGCCGAAATCCAATAATTACGAGGCAATGAGCCGGCCGGCCACAAATCAACGGACGGACGGACGGACGAACGCATACTAACGTCTTATCCTAACATCAGATTAAAAACATCAATACTTGTCAATAGAGGTCGCCTCCCACGTAATTATAGCCAACAATATCCCGGGGAGGCCGAGACCGAAAAGGATTAACATATATCAAGGTGGAATAATTGAAGGAATCGATTAAATGAAGAGTATTAATTGCTGATGCGCCCGCGCAGGCCGAGATCCCATCGCGCGCCGCGCTTTGATATGTGCTGTTGTAATGTAATATTAACTGACCGTCCGTCCGTCTTTTATGGAATACGATAAATAAATAACATTATGCGTATAGGTAACATAACTTTGAAACTTGCTAGGGGGGGCTTCTGCAAAACAACATCGCGATTAACACAGTTAATTCCCCAATTTAAAAACCGAACAAACAAATGTATGTAAATTGCGCAACTCTATGTAAAAGCCGACGATAACCTTGCAAAGTAATGCAGAAGAGTAGTCCCCTCAATCCCGACCTTAAGCGTGGGAGAGTAAGAGCGGCGGACTAGCAAACTCATCGTTGGCAAATTGAAGTGAACTCGAAACAAGCACGTTCAGAAACTGCTTACACGAATTAGCGCATCAAAACGGGCGCAGGGGGCGAAATTAGAAAACTCTTCCCCTTGCCCCGCGCCTCCCCCGGCCCCGCGGCCGTTCCGCACGTCATAAACTGACAATTTACGATAACGCCGGGATTAGCCTGTTTGTCTGTTATGCATTCGAGTATGGAACGGAGCGGGTGGAGTTACAATGTCGACGTGTGAAACGGAACGGGCTCACGGGCTCTCCCGTCCCGCGTCCGTCGTTCACAAGCGGGTAGATGAAATTGTTTTACATTTACATGCACACGACACGCGCCTTCATAATACCGAGCTTGTACAAAGGTTTCGTCTGCACTCAGATGCTTCCTTACTCATTCGTTTCGAACGTTTCATCAAATACATTTGGCGTCGTCATTGGCAGAATAGAACTAAATGTAGGTCAATGGCTCTATAAAACACTTCCTGTTCTTATATTTTCGACTTTTATTTGACATAAACCGCTTCTGCTGGAAACATTTTTATCAATATCAAAGGGACAGTGACGCTCTGGACGACGGCGACGAGAATTTTAAAGCACCATACGGTTATAAAAAATATGAATTTCTTGCTCCTTAACAAAAATAAGAAATTGCCACTTTAAAAATAAGAATTATTTCAACTGTCTTTATATTTGAATCTTGGAACTAATTAGTAATAACGCGGGATATTTATAATCGACTATTGTATTAATTGCTGTTAAATTTTAATCGATATAAATCGATTCATTTGGTTCCCCAATAGTAATCGACTCGTTTAAAAGTTCGATTAAGTGAAATATTGAGTTCGGACACGACACGAGCGCGATGCGTTGAAAATAATTATATACTAACCATATGACGACTGTGTCGATCGCGGCAGTGTTTATGCGAATCTTCATTAAATTGCGAGGGAAAAAAATCGTGTGCAGCGTCTACATGAGGAGTGTTAGATTAAATGTCACGCGACAAATAAGCAAACAATATTTACGGCATCATTTGCATGGCATTTTTTATCTAATACCCAAAGGTCATTAGGGGATGGTCATTTTTAATTAAAGTACACGTTTCCGTTTGAGGAGGCACCGGTGGGCCCGTGTTTATCGGCAAATTAATTTATTGGTGCTAAGTCGTTAGCTTTGTCCTTACCTACTCGTAAAAGCACAGTTATGCATGTATATTATCCATTAAAACTTATGGTGACCATGCTTAGTATTCGTTGGGGACATGAAAAATAAGTGCGGCGTTAGCTAATGTTGCCAGAGTTGCAGTGTTTGTGCGTTTGTATATAGTTTTATTATGTTCTTCTGGCGCATTCTTACGTATGCTCGGAGGGGTGGTTCTATGGAATGTGTAATTTTTTACTTTTTTACTCGGTAATTAATGATTTATCGGGTTTTGTCACTAATTACGTAGATTACAAGTCCATGTATGGTTTGTGGTTTCATGATTTTTTATCGTGTGCCATAAATACAACTTCAAGGAAAAGGTTTATATCCGTTTAAAAACATAAGGTGTAAAATTGAGTAATTAATTTCAAATGTCTGCACAAAGAAATTATGTTATTTAATTTTTTATTCGTTCTCACATCATCATTCATAATTCGTTTACTTAGAATCTAAGTAAATGTTCTTTGAATAATGTTGAATCTAAGTCTTAGATGATATAATTTGTAAGTTGTTTGTGCCCCCTTTTGTAAACAAACTTTCCTTAAATGGGAATTATACTTCATTGCAGGATATTGTAAAAATGTATTCCTGTATTTTGTTCCGGGTAAGTACGCTGAGTCGCTGACGATAAGTGGAGGGCCGAATTAGTTCCCGCGCTCGCCGGTCGCATGGACTCCCTACCGCTAATTTCTTAAAGGGCGAGCCGCGGCCGCACACCGTGAATAATTGTCGCGCTAAAAGAAAACCCAGCAAATCTTCACGATTAACATAAAAACCATCTAAACAGCCCAGAGGAAGCCAGCGTCTTCCTTCCGCAATATTTGTGAAAAAATTACACATTTCCTGCCGACATTTTGTCTCTAGACCGCGGTCGCTGAGCGCTTGCGACGACGGTAAAAAAGTAACTAATGTTAATTGCACCGCCCGGCAAAATAAAATGGTAATTAATGAAGCGAAATTGTAAAAAGAAATTGTTATTGCCTAGATGGTTACCTCTTGAAAAGCAGCACAGGAGGAACACTTACTATTCGAAGCTCGAATAGTAATTCCGCTCCCTCTAGTCTCATCCAGACATCTGTTCCGATTCCCAATAAAAGTAGACGGCAGCCGAAACATAGAATTTTATCACTGCTGTGTCCATCATAAAGCATCCCTCGCGGGTAGGGGTGGGGGGATGAGAACAGAGGGGCGCATAAAAGTTTACAGGCATTCGGCTAATAAATCGTGTCAAATAAATAAGTGTTGAGTCGGTTGGCGGCATATTGATTCGTCATGTGCCGCCTTAGAGCGGCGCGGGGGACGGGGGCCGGGTGGCCATAAAGGTGCGTAATGGCCGCCGTCGGAAGACAGCGCAGTGGCGCGCATCGATTAGCGCTCGCCGCCGCGTCAGCCGCCGACGCAACGCGCCTCACTAACACTTCGCTGCCCAAACGAAGCCCCATCACTATGACAACATTATTTAGACAAATAAAAATAAAACCCAAAATACACACTCGACTATTTAACCCGGGAATACAGACTAACAGACTAATTTATAGCTCAACTCTAGCGAGTAAGGGCTCATTAGTTTTTTTATTGCCGCACTAGATGGCGTTAGTAGTCACATTGGGTTCGAATAAGGCGGTTATTTTATGATTACAAGTAATATAGTTGGTACAATTTCCGCATAAATATTACACGGATTACGAAAGATCTTTGCTCGAAGTCCTTCTAAGTAATCTGGCACTGGGTAAAATACTTTTATTAAAGACTTGGGCCTCAAACTATTGCAAACATTGTTTATGATAAATCTACTGCATATATTATTGGCGAATATATACTTTTAACGCTTGCTCAATGTTTTATTACAATAATTTAGTATTCAATGAGTTGGTGTGGTTGGCGGCCACTATATTACAATGATTACAATGAATTACAACATCATTACTGCGGTAATGTTGTTCCTGGAGCTATTATGTGGACGATATCCTGTGATTAGTGGCCGTGTTTTATATACAGGGTGGTTCACTTCATTATTAATATTAAACATTGTTATTTCGCTTTCATCCAAGATGTCCGCCGCCGTGACATTATCACATGACCTAAAGGACAAATGCTTGACTTTGTTTATCGATGTATTGGCCACTTAGTTCAATGGATTGTCCAATGAATAAAAATGAACGTCGAAACATAAAATAAATTAAAGAAAAGATTTATTCATTACAGTCGGAAGCAATTCGTAAAAGTATTAAATACATTTCGACTTACAAATACATTCGGACATTTTAATTTTCACTCAAAAATAAGTCTCGTCTTCAAGAAACTGATACACATCTGTATGAAGAAATCGTTAATTAATCGTTTATACTCAATTAATCGCATCAACCGTCCTGTACGAGTGTACGAGCCGGGAATCGAACCGGGTCCCTTATTGCCGTTGCATTCGGACGTTGATTAAAATCTCTCACTACATTCACACAAAGCCTTACTTTGATATATGTATAAATCTTATGAAACGTCTGCCCGTCCCGAGTATATACACGCGCCAAGGGAATACCACCTTTATTCTTTAAGCTGTTGAGTATTAATTAGTGTGTAAAAATAAAAATGGCTGCCTACCACCTGTCAAGTGATATATTGACTTTAAATAACATATCTTATTTATGTTGAATCGGAAACAAAATCGTATAAAAAAGGGTTTTATTATAAATAATCGTGTCGGTCCGGAGTGGGTGTATAACTAAATTTGTACGCAACCTTGTATTACAAGTTATTGTTTGCGTGTGTGTTTGTCCGCCAGTCCGCCTAGCGTACGGCTGCAGATAAATTGTCGGAGATAGTGTTTCTTTCTCTGTTTAACAAGCTGATTGTTTCATGTAATTTAACAATAGCTGTTTGACTAAATTAAGAAGGTAAGGAAAGTAAATGGAGGCACATTTGTGAAGTGGTGTCGGAAATAAATCATTAGATGTGTTGTAAGTTACGACATAAACGGCATTACGAGTCTATTTTCTTTAAGGTCAGCGGAACTTCAAGCTGTATTTTTATGCCTGACGCACAGAATAAATAATAGTACCCTGACGTTATGGTAACATACTCATGAAGTTTCCTGGATCCTGTTCACTCGGTTATAGACACTTGCATGACTTGTTTTTACACCCATACATCTCAAAAAAAAATTAACGAGCTGCATATTAAAATCTGTTTGAAAAAGTTGTTGCCTGTGACCTTCTTACATATAATGCAAAGTGTGAATAGCTATCCAGTATATCTACATTCCAAAATTAAAAAGCGAAAATATAAATAAAATAATTGTATTATTGAATATTATAAATTAATAAAAACACAACTTCGATGATTTGATGGTATAATTTTTAAATCAATATTGAGACAAATTGACTGTGAAACTATCATAATTTATTAAATCTAAATTCAACATAATTTATATTAATATAACTAATGGGTTTTTTGAGAAATACCAAAGCAAGTATTCCATTTCGGATGTAGAAATGTGCATTGAAAATCCGTCCAACAAAAAACGTGACAGTAAAAAAAATACACACAGCCTAAAATCCACTTGTCTGCCGATAATATGAATTTAAATCACACAAACACAATCCCGCCAATACATTACCACAACCTTTTTCGACGTACGAACCGCGAAACCATTAAAAAGGTACATAATTCAATTCAGATCGAGTTTTCAGCTCCCCGAGTCTATGACACACTCGCTAAATCTCACGGAAGGCGGTCTCGACGACCATAAATTTTTATTTCGTAAATAAAAATAATAAAAATAAATAAAAGCCGTTCCGTGTGCGACCGGAAACATTTGTCCCGGCGCGTCACCGTAATCCGGGACACTGGATTTATTATTAATTAGCTTAATATGTATCTAAATAAATGTACGTTTGTTTTTGAACAACCTGTATATGGTGGGGAATGTGTCGGCCATTTTGATTTAGTGGATTTTTGACATTTTTATAAAATGTTGTATTGTTTTTGATTTAGGGAGGTTAATGTATAGTCCTCGCCAAACTTCTTGGCCGCCCTGAAGTTGGTTTACCGAATGCGCGAGGCACGAAACGGTGCTGTGTTTGTATGAGATTTACTACTGCGCAGCCATTGTAGCCAACTTCAGGGCGGTGAAGAAGTTTGGCGAGGACTATACAAGATTAAGGTAGCTATAATACTGGTGATATGGTTTGAAGGCGAGTTAGTGAGAGTAAACCTAAAAGAAACTCAAAATAATATTTCGTTTTCTACCTATTACAGCTCGAAATTGGGTAAGTAACAAAACAGACAATACCTGGTAGATAGTACCTACTGATATAAGCGAGTCAAGTCATGTTAGCCCGTTAACGATATATCTTAAAATTTTCTAGCATAGTCCTTGGCGTAGCTATGTCTTCTATCTAAACATCTAATTTAGAATTGGAAGAGAAAAATAAGTTAAAAAGAAGAATAAGTTACTTCGAGATTCGTAGAAACGAATCAATAAATCTAGAAGATTTATCATTGAACTTGACCTGTGGCGAATCTTTGTCTTTGAATAAATTCATAATTTGAATAAACTATCGTCAACTTTTTAAAGGCTTCTCCATTGGGGAAACCCTTAACAACTTCGAAACATTTTTGACGAATTCTTTTTTTTTAATAAAATGTCTCTTTTAAAATGTATTTTGATTGCTTTTGATTTAATAAACAACCAGGCAAAGGTCAAATATTTTGACGTTAGTAAGTTAAAATTATGAACATTACTTTTAATTTAAAAATCGGAAATCTTTTCTTAATACAAATTAACTTAAAACTGACCGCTTTATCAAATTCTAATTTAAAATCCAAAACCGTTAGTTCAATTCTAATTTCAAATTATAATTACTAAAGCCGTTTCTATGAACGATTGAATGAATGCAACGTTTTTTTTGTGCTTGAACAGTTAGCTATTATGCAACAACTCGTAAATCTGTCACAAACAGACAGACAGACGTAATCTGTCCATTATGACGAGTGATGCATTACTATCATTGTTTGTCACGATCGTAAATTTTAAGTTTTTGCTTTCATTAAAAAAAAAGTCGTGGCTTTTTTCATGTAAGAAAGCCCTATCGGTTAGTCATAAATCTTGTTAGGGATTTATGCTTTTAAAAGGATGCGAACTCGAAGTGATAGTTTTGAGGTGACGGGATTATGTTTATTGTACTGTGTTAATTTTATATTTCTAAGATATTTTAATGTAAAATGTGCCTTTTGTTTAAATAAATAAACGATAAATTGCCGATTATGGGCAAAAATAAATATAAGTACTTACGTTAAGCAACAATCTGAAAAGAAAAAGGAAGAGCACTTTTTATTTAACAACAGAACTAGTGTGCTCCATTAGAATAATTTATAAATGGTTTAAAATATTTTGTAACAAAAAAAAGTTAATAAACATGTAGGTAGACTTGTCAACGTCACCGGACAGTCACCAACAAAACTCAGGTGCCATAAATAAAAAGATATATCAAAATATAAAAAAGGCACAAAAATTCAATCGGTGTGGGACTTAAAAGAATTTCAAATATGGAACGATTTAATTTTCGTGAGAAGGGGATGGCGTGCGGGTCGCGAAGGGCGCGGGGGGTGGTGCAGGGGGGGGAGTGCGTACGAGTAACAGCCACGCACGCTATAAATCTGTCAAGAGACGGCCCCCAACAACGCCTTGGACGGTCCGCAAGGCACCGACAGTTTTTTGTTTAAGTAGTATACTTAATAATTTCTATTTTTGGATATTCGGTATCAAGATGTTTAGGTCTACCTGTGGGACTGCTGACATGTGACCTTTGAATGACATAAAAATAAGAAGAATTTAGGATAATCCTTGATGTCTTAACATAAAATAGATATAATTTTGTTGTTGTTAAGACATCCAGGATCAAGATTAATGTGATTCGAAATGTCAGCAGTAATAATATAATCAGCAGTCTATCTTAACTGAAAGATGTTCCAGACAAACCTGCACAATTTGAATAATTTCAACAGTGTACAGAAACTAAATACTTAGTTATAAAGATAGTCATTTATTACAAATACATATTAACACTTCCAAAATAAGAGCGCCGTACATTTTTATAACTAATTTTTCTCTGACGACGCTACAAAGGCGCAGTGGATCAGCGTTGTACTCACTACGCACTCTCGACGTCTCAAGTCATGGCTGACAACGAACAAGTGAAATGTACTACGTAGTTCCTCTTTTTTCAGCAAAATGTTCCAAAACCATAAATTCATGTCAACATTGTTCTAGTAAATTATTTTCTTATAACTATTACTCAAGGAAAATATGACAGCAATAAATAGCAACATTAAACTTATTCTCTAGATAAAAATATAATTTATGACAAAAATTAAATACAAAAGTTATGGCGCCGACTGTATTTCATTAAAAACAAAAACTTATCTAATATTTTATACCCAGTAAATAGAGGGATTAAAAATACTTGCCTGCCAATCCAGAACCCCATATTTACAACACAAAGGGGGTGAACGGGGGTGATCATAAAATAAACAACGCTTATCTAAAATTTTCGACAATACTGAACTAACCTTCAATTATCACAAATGACATACGTCCAGCTAGTGTGGCAGTTAGCAAGCTCCGCCTCCCGCACCCAACGCCATCTATTGAGCAATAGAGAGAATACAAATGACACTTTGAGGTTATATTAAATATTTTTCAATACAATTTATTAAAATGCCCGTTACAAAGAGTTTTAAGTTCTAGTCATGAGGCAGACTATTTTTCTAAGTATCATTCAAGTTTTGGTGTCCTAAAGCACGGCTGAGAAGTTGTTCAAAAACACTTAAAAAGTACAGACGCTAGATGAACAATAACACAATCTTGTTTGAAACCACATCTTGTTATTACTCAAAGAATGTGCTCAATAAAGAACACAGACACATTAAACACTAAAATATGATTACAAAATCACTTACCAGTCCTTATTTTTGCAGAAACACAAAATAAAACAACAGTACGTGAGTGTATTGTCTGTTTGTGACTCAGCTCACTTCGCGATCTACAGAGTGAGAGGTGCGCTCCGAAGTTAGCCGAATGTATTCCGAGGCCCGTCCCTTTGGCCCGCCCCCGGTGTTTGACGGACAACGCTTGCTTCGGCAGCAGACGCGCGGCCCGCGCTCTATGATAAGTACGCGCGGCGCGAATTCCGAACATCGCCGATGCGATAATATGTAATCGAAACGGAATGAACGAAACTTGAACTAGGCTGTATGTAGGTATACCTTTTCCATATTTCACGACAATTAAGAATGTCTGTCAAAAACAAGATGGCTGGTGTTGTTGTTGTTATTTGACGAAAAATAAAAGAAAATACTTTTGGAAACTATTTAAATTAATTATACTAACTATAATTGTGTAAAAGTGGAAAGAAGTGTGAAGGATAATAAAGATAGAAGGTGATATTTTGAGGGTATTTCTTTATGTGATGAATGATTCGTGTCGTGATACTTTGTTAAATAAATTTTGTTGAAAATAAAAGTCGGTTGACGGGCCGGTAACCGGTTGCGGGAGATTTAAATCGAGCAGGTAAGTCGGACAATGGCCATCCAGCCACGATTCGCTTAATTAAACATGAATAAATAAAAATATGCTTGCAGATTTTTGCCTACAAGAATGATCATGATTTTTTTCTTTTGCTCGAAAGGCCCCCAGGGTCAATCAAAGGTACTGCCTATGTCTACCTGCTTACATTTTATTGCCTACATAATTTTGAGTAGCTATAGTTTAGTTTTCAACGTAGATATTTTTTCTAATTTTAGTTCGAGTGTCTCATTTTTTGTAGGTTACTTCAAGATTTCTCTATATTCTACAAAACTGAAAGTATTTTTTTAGTTCTACAACTATTATTTCTACATTTATTCAAAACAAACTACCATAAAAACTAATGTTTTCGGCACAACCTAACTGCTAGTTCCTTTTCGTACTAACAGATGGCGCTGCCAGTATCAAAACGTAGCTTCAATAACTTCGTAAGAGACACGGTTCACTTAACAGCTACCGTTGAGGCAACTTCGATGGTATTTTATTATAATTAAATAAAAAGTTATTATTTAATTGCCGAATGTGTTATTATTTTTATTTTCTTGATGAACCAGTTCTTGACGCCGATTTTGCCTGACGGGTGAGGTCTACGTTGGAGAGAGTGTAGGTACCCAGAAGATCCATTGTTCACTCTTGCTTTGAAGCCTGACGACCTTTTCTTCATTTTCATGAAAACTCAGAAGTGATTTATCTGACTTGACTTGAAAGATATGGCTATAATATGTAAACATATTTGATTTTATGGATATAAATTACCGGGAAGTAAGGCAAAATAATAGGGCAGTCTATGTCCAGTTGTGGCCAGAAAAACTGAAAAAGATTTTGTAATGCACCTTGAAGACATCCCGAAGAAATGACTCATCAGTACAAAGTTCCCGAACATCCAACAAAAGCACACAAAAAACATAGGGAACGAAACAGTCATGAAAGTAAAACACCTGCAGATTTAGCGCTCATTCTTATCTAAGAGCTGGCCCTTAAACTTGTCCGGAGAATAGCTTCGAGACTCGTCGGAACACATCGCGTATCCGAGATACATGTCTTGATACAAGACGTGTCCAGCACGATACTAACTTTCGATTCTGATCATCAATAAATCTGTATCAAGATCTTGTGAGAAACTTTCGTAGATCTCTAGATAATATAGGTCATTTTACATAAATTTAAGATCAAAAACTACTGTGGTTTTAAATAACTGTGCTTCACGAAAACTTGAGGACATCAGAGATCATCGTCATCATCATCATATCAGCCGAAAGACGTCCAATGCTGGACATAGGCCTCCCCCAAGCGTTGCCATATTGACCGGTCCCGTGCTTCTCGCATCCAGCGATTTCCCGCAATCTTCACCAGGTCAACGGTCCACCTGTTGGGAGGCCTTCCAACGCAACGTCTTTCGGTTCGCGGTCGCCACTCCAGAACCTTTCGGCCCCATCGGCCATCCGTTCTGCGAGCTATGTGCCCTGCCCACTGCTACTTAAGTTTGGCTATTCTTTGGGCTATGTTGGTAACCCTGGTTTTCTTGCGGATCTCTACATTTCTGATTCAAGGAAACTCCGAGCATAGCCCTCTCCATTGCCATTTGGGTGACTGTAAGCTTTCTGATGAGGCCTATTGTAAGCGACCACATCTCAGAGCCATATATCATCATTAGCAACACACACTGCTCATAGACTTTCGTCTTGAGACACTGTGGTAAGTTGGACGAGAAGATACCGTGCAACTGCCCGAACACTGCCCAGCCGAGTCGGTTTCCACGGTTGACCTCTTTCTCTAAGTTGGCCCTACCAAACTGGATCGTTTGTCCCAGATAGACATAGTTGCCCACAACTTCGAGTGTAGTCTCCGACCTTGATAGGTGTGGGTATTACATGTACATTCAACATCACCTTGGGTTTGTCCATGTTCATCATAGGTTCCACTCTTTCGGAAGTGGCTAGGAGGGGGCAATTGCCTCCGATGCACCCCCCGTGTATCCGCGCCTGGTTAAGTCGTGAATGAGTTCCAGATAAAGTGATTCGATTCTTATCTTCGTATTTTGTTCACTCTTGCTATAAGAGTTAAAATAGCTTTTGATGATCAGTTAGTACTTGGATTGCTAGAAATGCTTGCTGCCCAGTTCAATAGCCCCTGCTTCTGTCTTCCTCAGCATCTTCACAAAACATAATACCTATATAAATGTGGTCAATCCCTACGTCAGTTTCGGCTACTTGCCTGCAGGACCTTACATGCCAAAATCCTAAAATTACTTAGGTACCAGAATCTATTGACCAAATCTCCATGATGCTAATTCACTCAAGTTTGGCACTGATGCTACTGAAAGATGTCATTGCCATCCACGTCATAACAAGGACCCAAGCGCCATTACTGTGGCCCCTTTAGGTCCTAAAGTTATCGATGACGCAAAGCAGTAAGGATTTCAGTATCAAAATTACTTAAGAATTAATTTGATCATTCAAAGTTGCCGACCCTTTTGATCGTAGGAGCAAAGTTCACGAGGCTTCTCCTTTATCTTACACATTCAAGACACCACGTCGCCTCTCAGCCCCGCCTTATTTATTAATAAAAACATTTACTACCCAAATTAGATTATCCGCGTCAAGAAAAAAATTCTAGCAGCCATCTCGCAAACACCTCTCATCTTATAGGGGAGATTGAAGTGGAGAAGCGGGGTTATAGCCTCTTGCAATCTAACTTTGGCTCGTTGTCGCGCCGTTAGTGTTGCCAGCCGGGAGAAAATTCTACCATCCCGGTATAAATAGTAGGTGTAGCGACGGAGGTCATCAGCGGGAAAGTTTTAATGAATTGGCATGAGCTGTGTTTTTGTTTGGTTCATTTCGGCTTCGGCACGTTAGTTGTGAGCTCGTTGCAATTTTTATGAGTGAGCCAAACTTGTGAGATTCGAGAAAGTCGTAGCGTACCAGTGTTTATTAGAATAGTTTGTCGTAAAAATCTAATGTACAGAATTTTATTTCAGTAATTCTTTGGACTGACCATAACTTCAGACATGTATTTGCAATTTGAATAAAATACGTAGTTGTTTTAGATACCTACAAACATTAAAATACAAGGCACTTGTACATTTACAGTTAGATACAAAATTACCTCAAACATAAATCCATTAGCGATGTCACGCAAAACGGCGAAGTCCTCTACTGTTTCCTTTACTAACCACAAAATCATTATTAAAATTAACCCCATCATAACTCAAATATCAAATAGTTACTAATTGACGGGCCTCAGACGAGGCTCGTTCAAGGCCCTCTATTCTAGTTGGTACCAGCCTGAGTCTACCAAGGTCGCGTCATATTACAATAATGTATCCAAAGCCTACTCCGTCTGGCAACCCCGCTGAAGGGAAGTCGTAAATTTACTATGTTATCGCCACCAAATGAACTTACAGTTATAAGTATAACATACATTCAGTACAGCCCTCTGTCATATTTTGCACGATAGTTTTTTCTACATGGCAACATTTATTTTAATAGGTTGTTGCTGGTAGCCTTATCTTGCCGGCCAGTTGGTAATTAGAAATATTAAAGTTTTATTTCTTTTATATGACAGGTACTTATAAAGTATGTAATGGAGATTACAAGTTGATATTTATATTGTTTTTAGATAGCCGAATGTTTTCACGAACGTAATCATTCGTAAAATTAAATTATCTGGTAACTAATAGATAGTGGGCAATTAGGGTTATGACAAGCGCCATCAGAAATAAAAGGTTTTCGCTCATTGGCTCAGCCAGCTGTCAGGAACTACTGCTTTTTTCAAAACCCAATGCACATGACGCTAAAGTAACTAATTTTCTTAATATTACCATACAAGCAGTCACATGGACTCCCTCATCTATTACATTCTGTAAAATGACTTTCACAATTCTCTGTTTACTGTAAAATGAGCATCTATCCATAAACTTTTATTCCTCAATGCAGTTCGATGTGAGTGTACCAGCCACCCCCCAAATCACGAATTAAGAAGTCAAGGTTCGGTTTCAATCAACCACTTTTCGAAACAAACGCACACGCACTCGCTTCTGTAAATCCATATACCTATCCAGGATAGTGAGTGACTGTATGACTATATGTGTGGCTATCCATGTCTATATAAACGACACAAGTAAATAATTTAATGCAGTACAATTAAGCTCGCTCACATTAGTGGGTTACAAGTAAAAAGGTAATTACCTGTAAAAATGGCAATAAAAACATAGCCTATTTTGTAAATTAAGCCTATACCACATCATTAATAATCATTAGCTCGGTTTAAGTGCTAATTTACACACACTAGTAGAATATACAGAATTTATTTATAAATTCCAGATACACCATCAAAATTAACATGCATAATCAGCCACTGCTTTTTTTCCCCATTAAAAAGGAGTTGATGATATAATTACTTAAGTTAGATACGGACCAATGTTTTGGGATAAGTAGGTAAGTCGGGTCCGTTACCACTGGCACGGGGTCTCATTGCTAAGAAAGAAAATTTGGTTCAAATAAATCTCACTAGATGGCGCGATATGCACCTCGATAACCACCTATCTGTTATTGAATGTGCGTAAAATTAATATTTTCTGGAATTGAACACAAAAATTGTATGTTCTTGTTTAATCAACTCTCCTAAGTACAAAATTATGGAATATTGGGCTCTTAATTCACATTTCAAAGATTATTAGACGGATCATTTAAAATTGATGCCAATAGATGGCGCATTTTTAAATTTCTGAGGCATTCCACTCGATTGTTAAAGTTTGCATTTTAACACATTTTGGTGCAAAAAATACTGTAAAAACTTGCAAATAAATACTAGAAAACAAACCTTCACTGTATTTAAAGAAAAAAACATTCACGAACCTAGTAAACCCTTTTACTTGCAAGTCGCTGCTAACACCATCTATCTATCACCGTTAAACAGAAGCGAATGCGTTCGATGTACAAAAAATTGTTAGAATAAGCAGTCGAAAAACGCTAGTTACGTCGGCACGGTTTCTTTGTATGGGATGAGGTATCTGTATGCTAGTATTATATTATCTGTGCCACTGGGCTTCAATGCTCCTTAACAACAAAACGTTCTACTGCTAGTCAAATCAACACACTTAAGGCCGATTTATTTAAGAACGTGTCAAACCTTACTTTACTGCCAAATTTTGACAGGTTTTGAGGCTAAAGTATAGTTTGATAAAACATCATCATATCAGCCGAAAGACGTCCACTACTGGACACAGGCCTCCTCCAAGCATCGCAACATTGGCCGGTCCCGTGCGTATCGCATCCAGCGGACTGCCGCAACCTTCACCAGGTCAGGTTTGATAAATACTCAAACTCAAATACTTAATTAAAAAATCGGGGGTTATTCAGAAATCTTAACCAAAAACAATAGAAAATCTACCGACAAAATTCCCATAACAGAGAGACAAAAAATATTGAAAATCTCGAAACAATGAAATTTAAATTGCCCAATAAAACTACGTAAATATTCCAATGCATCCACTATCAGTACCAAGATATTCGACCTTCCTCTTATCTCTGCTCATCATATGAACATCACTCAACCAGATACTGTCGACTGTCAATCAACGAATCAATCAGTGTGAGGATCTGATGTCTAGATATTGTGGAAGAATCTAGCACACGTGATATGTCGGATTGATGTGATAGTATGGAGTTTTTAGCTGTCAGTTCTTGTAGGAAAATAACAGGTAATTTTGGTGTAGTTTCATTTCATAGCATGCGAGCTTCATTTTGACGATTTTTTTTTTGAATCAGCAAGGATTCAAAAAAAATATCTTGTAGTATGATAAAAACACTTTTCTTCAGCTTGCTTGATAAAAAAACCCAGTTAACTAGTTCGGCTTTAGGCTTATATATTTTTTTTTTGTGTGTGCTAGGCTTATCAAACCGTCGTCCTACTTGGGTCGTCCCATTCATCCTCTCTTATTATGATTTTGATTATCTATCATACAATCATCAACCTTAGTTTGCTTGCCAAAAAAATCCCATTAGCTAGTTGGGTTGGGCTGCCAGGCTTATTAAACCTGTAGCGGCACCAACTTTGATGTGTACACAAACAACAGACCGACCACAACCGTTGGGCAGTTGCCCGGACCAGACACAAAACCTGTCTGTTCGGAGGATCCTTCCTTTTCTATGGAGGTTTGTGGGGCTTTACACCCTGTTCCACCTGCCTCCAAAAACCATAGACCCCTTGGTTTGTCCCATTGCTCCCCTCTTATTGTATTCGCAGAGTTTTTTTCGTTAGTCCTTCTTCTTTTGTTGTAGTGTGCATTTTTCCTATTTAATTCCAATTGCGAAATATTCAATTGGGAGTGTACGTCATATTTCTGTTTTTTCGTCGTGTGTATTGTAAAGTTCAGTAAGTATGTTATGTTGGCTACTATCACGAAATATGACTAAGGCTATGTCCTATAAACCCATGGTCAAGGTCAGTGCGTCCCTTATGCGCCAAGTGTAGCCAGAGTAGCAGGCCTTTGGGTTTAGTGCCACCTATTGTGCATAATTGTTTACTATATAAATGTATAATAAACAGGGTGGCCAAAAAAATGAAGTCCAGAAAATCTTTTTCTGTATTTTAGAATTTTCAACTTAAAAAAAATAATAAAAAAGTTAATTAAAAAAATCAAAAAACCCGACTGCTTGAAAAGCAAACTAAAAAGACGTAAACAAGAAGAAAATCATGCTGTGTAGTCGGAGGATACTTATTCGCGAACCCAAACCCAGATGTATCCTCCGACTGCACAGCATGATTTTCTTCTTGTTTACGTCTTTTTAGTTTGCTTTTCAAGCAGTCGGGTTTTTTGATTTTTTTAATTAACTTTTTTTATTTACAACTTTTTAGTTATTTTTTTAGAATTAGGTACATTTAAACATATAAGTGTTATATATTTTTGAAATCGCCTTTTAAAACCCTTTATTTTGATACCCCACACGATGGGCTTGGAAGAAAAAAAAAATTTTTTCCCCCACAAAATGGCGACCAAAATCCGCCATTTTTGTTTTTTCCAATTTTAATGTAGCCAGTGACACTCGCAGGATTAAGACGAATCGATTGACGTAAGAATCATCAAAATCGGCCAACGCGTTTGGTCTCTAGAACGCCACATAGGAACAAACATACATACATACATACATACATACATACATACATACATACATACATACATATATACATACATACATACATACATACATACATAGACTGATAAACACATTACCCTCCTTCGGCAGTCGGGTAAAAATAAAAGTAGAAGACTGTCGAGTTTTTTTTTTTGGGACTGAACTACATGAGTAGTTATTTTATATGTTGAAAGTTATGAAAATTGTGGTCTAAAGTGAGAAATTTATGTTGGTCTAAAGTGAGAAATTTATGTTGGTCTGAAGTGTGAAATTAACTTCATTAAAAATCGATACATTTGATGCAGGTCTAATCTCAACATGTGCATTGTCATTTGTTTTCTTTTTTTTTTCTAATTACCCAAAACCATAGTAATCATTGCATCCTGTGGCTCTATACAAGTGTCATTTGACGTCGTCGTCGTCGTCAGCTATAGCGATGGTCGAAGTGCCAATATATAAGGGATTGATCACGTAACACTTCGATAGCGTTTGACATTCCCATACATTTTTGACATTTTTCCAATTGCTATCGCCACGCTTTCGATGATAGAATATGACTTGTGCCTTGTGTGGTCACTTTTGAGAACATGATCTTTTCGAATCCGTCTCGTTTGTACTGTTATCATTTTCATTTGTTATTCTGTTTGTATCTTGCTCATGTCTGAACGCTTCTGTCAGCTTGGTTCCCGACCGCCTCGTCAATTCTTGCAAACAAATACCCAAAAAATATATTTCCATCCAAACATCTACTCAAACGTTAGTAGCACATTAAGCTAAAACTTAGCAGTAAACGTGTGCGTTAGTTCTAATTAGCTGCTGTAGTAAGTGGCCTTTAACCGGCCTTACACGCGTTGTGCCCTATTACCGGCCCATTATACGCCCTTTGAGAGCCTCTCTGCAGCTTTTACGTACCGCCATGTACGAGCTATTTATCGGGAACATTGAACTTGCTGACAGATTTAAGAAATTAAAGCAATCCAAGTTGAACTAACGAAATGTAAAACATGTGAATAGTCACGCAACCCGCCCCGTATTCACAGCTACGCTATGTAAAGCGATGTTAAGCGTGTAAATATCAGTCAATAAGTTGAATGCCAAGTATTCAATGTTCGAGCGTGTATTTACGTTCCATTGAACATGACCTTTGACCATTCGACGCCGGATGATAAATTCCACATCTTACACGTTTGTGGAAATTATTAAATTTGATTTCGACTTAACTCACGGTAATTACCTCCCCCGAGATATCCTAAACTATCGGGTTATCATCGGTAATATAATATGAATAAAGTAAATAGTAATTTCTACGAGATCTGTTGCAATTATTGCATACCGCTGAGCCCTTACCCGTTATTACAACGTTGGTTGAAATATCGCGTGTTCACTACGTACAGACGTATATACGTTATTTATCGATATTCTATAACCGAAACCGAATACTTAATGCTCAATAAGGCAGGCAGACGATTAATTTTCTTTCAACATTAGCAAAGTATGCAAATTATGATATTTCATAAGATAACACATTCCTTATCGGGTACAGCTGTAAGTGAAAATAAAAATAAAATTCTTCAATTTCAGCATTATCAGGGACTATTAAGGGACACTTTATTTTAATGGCCACCGCACTGTGGCAGATTTAATCGATCCCTCCGCGGACCAATACAGTCGCCGCGTCCGTTCCCGATGACAGATAGCGACGAAATGCGTTTAAAATTTTAAAATTGGTACGTGGGCATTCGTGCGCACGCGCATCGCTCGCTGAAATTCCGTAATGAGCAGGTGAGCAGCGTATCGCGACTCAGCGTGTCTACTTAGTGTCGAGAGGTAATGTTGAGCAAAATAATTAGCGAGTAATATTTGTTAGTTCACTCAACAGGGAGCCGTTTGTATAAAATTGTTTATGTAAATTACAACTCGGTGCTATTAACGCGTTCAATTTTGTTGCTCCTTTAGTTCATAATCCTTTAAGAATTATTTGTGTGTCAGACTGGATTGTGCTCGACGACTTTATTCGGTTCTGTATTCACTTATAATGTAGTTACCTAAGTTTATGATTTTGTATCGACATGCTGAATTGTTGTTCGTTTTGTGAAAGAGTTATCGGTGAGCATCAACGATACATTGACGTATAAAATAGTGGTATCTAAACAGATGGACGAGCAAGCACCTGCTCCAGCAGATGCTTCAGGTAAAATAATCAACGGTGTCAGATTTCGCTACGAAGACTAATAAAGCATACATTCTAGTAACTTTTTGTGCTATTTTCTTGTTAATTAGAGGATAAAAGGCAAAAATAGCAGTTGCATGGGCAAGTCAGCCGATCGTCTCAGTATTAGCGCATGTGGACACAAAACAAAAACAGACATACTAAAAAAGATGCAAAAAATGTCTGCCGCCGCGCTATCTGCAGCTCGCGATCCTGTCTCATATAATGGCACAGGGAAACTCAAGAGCCGGTGAGTTGTAGATTTCTTGGATCGGAGTTCTTTACCGCACGTTGTAGTTCTGATTTGTTTGCGGGCTCAGGGGCTAGACCGAAAAAAGCGTAAAAATGAAAAAATTACACCAAAAACGTTTTTGGTGTACACTCCATTTGATCACCTCCATTTGAAATAACATTAGAAATTTCTACAACCCTTTTTTGCAGTCCGTTCAACCGATTTTGAGTCCTATCCCGTAAATATAAGGATAGCATAAAAAGCGTGTACCTGTTACCAAAACTGTTTACTACAGCTGCCATTAGTCATATCGCCAACGCAATAGAAGTCAAAATCTGTTGAATGGGCTGTAAAATGGGATTATTTAAATGTCCAATGATATCTCAAATGGAGTATAGAAAACTATAACTTTTTCAATCGATTTAGTTTGCCGTAAATTTTAAGAATATGCAATAGTTATTTATGCTACAAGTGCGGAAATCATCTTACGTACGTGTATCATACAACATTTTAATATGTAGGGATGTGACCGATATATCAAAACGCAACTTATATCGGATATGGGGTTAGATATCATATCATATCGATATCCATATCAAAATAACCGATATCACAAAAACTGTATGTATCGAAGCAAAACTACTTGCGTTCGAGAACGAATAACTCAAAACCTGAAACCGTAACAATGCAAAAACGTACGAACAAAACGCAAACTTCAAACCGATAGGAACCATATCGCTACCTCTTTTACAACCCCTTTCAAAAATTCCTTTCAAAGATTTTGAGTTCTATCCCGTAAGTGTAAGGATTGCATAAAAAGCAAAAACCTGTTACCAAAAATAACTGTTACAGTTGCCATTTGTCATATTACCAATGCATTAGAAGTCAAAATCGGTTGAACGGGCTGTAAAATGGGATTATTTAAATGTACAATGTTAACTCAAATTACGTTTACTATTCAAAAACTGTTCTGCTAGTCCTAAGCCTAGAAAAGCATGAAGGGAACTCGCCGTAGTTACAAGTAGCTAAACTGATAAATAACTTTAAATACCAGTAGTGTGAGTTTGCGTTTGCTTTAGTTCGCGTTCGTTGTTAGTTTTCTCATCTAAATATCATGTTAACTGTACTACTGATATCGATATCTGAAAACCGTTTTTGATATCGACGTGAAAACTGTATATCGGTTACGTAACCGTTTGCGCAAAAAACCGAAAACGCCCATCCCTATTACTATGCATTGTGCGAGGAAATGCGCGCTCAGCATATCCATAGATTACCTAAAAGTTCCTCGGGCATATCTACTGCACATGTGCAAATAGCTGTCACGTCGTAACGCAAAAAGGCACGAGTAAAATATACGTTCTGCCAAACATATTTAATGAAAATTTAAAATTAATAATTTATTGATCAAAATCTAAATATAGAGTAATTAAAAACGCCTTTAATGAAGTATTAGTTTTATTTTACCTTTTATATGAATGATAATCTGTACTTAACTAATTTTTTAAACTTTTCTCAAATAATAAAAACTATGCGTCGCGTCGGGCTGACGTTGGAGTTAAAAATTAAAAGACACTTTCCGCACAGTTTGGCTGCTTGGAAAACGCTCTTTTCGAGGACACGCATTGTAAAAATATTTATGATTTTATTATTTGAAAACCATTTTCATTAATATAAATAATCATTTTCAACACACGCTTGCTCATAAAGTGGCTCTAATTTCACCGCAATTTTGATTACATAATGACACCTGTAATCAAAATGTGACTCTTTCATTGCTATTATTCACAAGTGAGTTAAAGAGTTTTATTTTTATTTTATTGGGTGAGTTGCTTTGTTCTTAAAAAAGTTACAAAAAAAATCGTGCTCAATAGTACAATAGTATATTATGCAACTAGTGAATAAAGGACGGTTTTAAAGCGAGGGCCATTAGATGAATCACGAGCAAGTGAAGGATTATGAATCAAGAGCATAGCGAGTGATTCAAGTGTTAGAATCCTGAGCGACGCGAGTGAATCATGGCCCTCGATATAAATCCGTTTTATTCAAGAGTTGCATACTATATTTTATACCATGACTACGAGAAAAAGAAAGATTTAAAAGCACAAGGAATATTAATAAATAAATGGTTTACTACCTTCAAAATTTACAAAAAATATGAAAGCCTGTCCCCTGAGCTAGGTAACAGCACCTGTGTTTCAGGGGCCAGTGGCCACCTCCGTTATGTTACATATTTATAATTAACGAAACAATCGAAGAAGGAGTTTGAAAGTCGAGTATTATGGCACAAGAAATTTGAATCGAGTTTTTTTTGCGCAAAGAGGTTATATAGCTTTGAGATGGAGGTCGAATATATTGGTGTGTTCTAAATTCAAACACCAAAACAGTGATTAAAAGTGCTTTTTATTCTCTGTTTTCAGTGAATAAAATAAGCTTTTTAGAGGAGGAATGGTATAAATAAATTAATGTGCCTATTGCTTGCTCATTTCATGCAACTTCGTATTCAAATAGATAATTTCAACTGTTCAAGTTTTAATCAATAAAACTTTCACTCAAATATAACTTTTGTTTTCTCTGTAATAAAGAAAACTTAAAATTCCCCATTTTGTACGTGGATATAACGCTATCTGCGAAAAGCCAAAAAAAAAGGAACCTCATTATTTTAGTCTATGGCCGATCGCCATTGTTAGATGCACGCGCATAGGACAACTGATTAATTTTTCCCGCCATTGCGAAAAATTATTCACAACTCCTTTTCACTGTTGAAAATGATTTTTAGTATTATTTTCTTCACAAGTGTGTTGAAAAACGTCGTATGATACACGTGTGTATTGCTGATTACCGTCGTCGGCTCTCTTGAGACCCGAGCCGACATTACACACTTGTACCATAATGTACTATTATACCATTCCCCCTCTAAAAAGCTTATTTAATTCACTGAAAATCACTAATGTGATAAAAACACTTTTAATCACTGTTTTGGTGTTTGAATTTAGAACACACCAATATATTCGAACTCTATCTCAATGCTATACAACCTCCTTGCGCAAAGAATACTCGACATACTAACTCCCTGTGCTTTTCGCTTAAATCTTTCTTTTTTTCGTAGTCATGGTATAAATAACAGTATGCAACTCTTGAATAAAACGGATTTATATCGAGGCAGAGAGAGTGGTGGCCCAGTGGTATCGGCCGCAACTTACAAGTTGTAGGTCGTGGCTTCGAGCCCAGGCAGGCGCTTTACTTACCTTCGTAAATTATTTCATCACCACTGCTCTCAAAACGGTGAAGGAAAACATCGTGAGGAAAACTGCATGTCCTAGAATCAAAAATTCCAAGACATGTGACATCCTCCAAATTGTCAGTATAGTGGTACAAGTGAAGATCCACACAAAAGGGAGACGCCGAGGAGAGAGCCAGAGGCGCACGAAGAAAATTTAAGACGTACGAGCACGCGCTGACTAGACATATACAGAGCCTACGCTAGCAGCCGCTATTGTATATTTACACTGAGTATGAGTTGTGTTGTTGTTATTTCAGTTTCGTCATATTTGACGAAACTGAAAGACTGTAAATTTAATGAATCGAACTCCGTTCCAACTGGGTGTCCATAAGACACCTCTCTCTTTTTGGTTTATTTTATAATGTTATATCAAGATAATATTTTATTTAGCACTAGCTGATCCTGCGGATTCGCTCCCGTCAACTGGCTATATACCTACCTACCACCTACCTATATACCAAACCTAAAATGTGTTGCGCCGACCCCAAGTTACTTGGGACAAGGGCAAGAAGATGATAATGATGATGATGAGACAACTGTATATGTATACAGCAGCTGCAGCAGCTGTGTCTGTATGTGTATTGCAGCAAAAGGAAAACTAGTCGACATTAAACATCAGTTAAATTATGCCCCCATATTAAATGAGATAATTAATGTACCTACCCAAGTAATGAGTTCTATAAAATTAATACCTATTTACACTATTCTGAGTTACCTTATAATAAAGATGTAAACAGCTTTAATTGGTAATTTGCAGTTTCTAAGTAGACGACATTCCTACGACACATCTTGATACCACATCAGTTATGTGTTTGATTTTATTACCAGTCTATAAGTTGTGCGAATCTGAAGAGGCAAAACCAAATAAACACATTTAATTTTTCTAATTATGCTGATAATTTCATGAGTCTTTTTATGATAAAATTAAAAGAATCAATCTTTAAATCATCAGAAAAAAATGCAACAAAAATATTTAGTCGCAAGTCCACTCCATCGTCGTTGAGCGGTCAGTCGGGCCAGTAGAGCACGCGGGCCAGCGCGTAAATCAGCATCAACACAGTGTCGCCCCCTCGTTTTGCTCGCATTCACTTAAGGCTCGCAGCCTCACCCCCCTGCCTCACCTCGGCACCCCCGCGGACGCCCTGCGAACACCATGATGCGGTATCAATGGCGTTTCTGATGACATTGTTTAGTAAGTACCTGCCTTTATGGTGAGGTGGCGTTCGAAGGGGATTCTTTATAGAGGAGTACAGGCATAGGTGTTGACTTGGTGACTCATGAAGTATTTCAACAGTGGGTAAAACCAAATTAAAGTCAAAAGATTCTATAACTTTTGAACAGACATGTTCTACAGTCTTGGAAAAGCCTAGCCGAAAGCCTGATCAAGTTTCTAATCTAATCAGTTTCTAAATCTTGTGTAAACTGTGATTGGTTGATCACAACAATAGCAACCAATCTTAGTAAATTGACGTTAGACAACAGATTTAATTAAATAGATATAGGTTTGCAAAACCAGGGGTCTGTGTTTCAATTTGACTTATAATACCAGAGTATTAGTGTCCACTCCAGGACGAAGGCATCTTCTCATACAGAAAAGGCACGAGCATTGATCACCACGCTATGAAAGGCAGCAGGTTGATTACGTAAGAAACAGCAATCAGTAATCATCGTGCGATCAAACATTTTATGTCATAAAAGTCGGAATTACCTACAGTGTAGGTATGGGAGGTCCTACACAATCGTTTGCTAATCGCTCGAAGGGTTCCGTACCATTATCGCAAAACACTGCATAATAATCACGTTTGTTGTATGGGAGCCCCCCTTAATTTATTTTATTTATTAATTATTATTTATTGAAGTAAATATACAACTAAACATTATATGAATATTTCAAGCGTCTACCTGTTGCCGTTATTAATATCGAGCAAAAAACGGCAAAAATATCACGTTTGTTGGGTAATATTTATTTTATACTATTTTTAGTATTTGTTGTTATAGGGGCAACAGAAATACATCATCTGTGAAAATTTCAACTGTCTAGCTATCACGGTTCATGAGATACAGCCTGGAGACAGACGGACAGACAGACAGACAAACAGACGGATCGCGAAGTCTTAGTAATAGGGTCCCGTTTTTACCCTTTGGGTACGGAACCCTAAAAACGCCAAAACTCTAACCCTCTTACAAATAAACGCGGTATAAAGTTATACCAGGTATAACAAAGATATAACCATACATTTTCATAGGTTTATACTTGGTATAACTTTATACCGCGTTTATTTGTAAGAGGGTAAAACTTCTGTATTGAAGAGCAATTATTGCGCAAAAATCCCTATCGTTTTGCTCTAGCAGGATACTTAAATAGCCTGCGGGTTGACAATTTCAGACTTAATTGAATCTTTATTATTAGTCCAGGTTACCTCGCGATGTTTTTCTTCACTGATGTCAGCGATGTCCAAGATAAGCTAACAAAGTAGCTAGGAATTGAAAAAGTCACATTGCATTGGTAATGGTTTTTTTTTTTTTTTTTTATCTATTATAGGCTCGCGCTTGACCACTATCTCACCTGATGGTAAGCGAAGATGTGGTCTACGATGGAGCACGCTTGCCTAGTAGTAACCTATTCACTCTTGACTTAAAGACCCCTAGATTGTAGCTATCGGGAAACACAGACTCCGGCAGGGAATTCCACTCCTTAGCTGTACGCATAATAAAAGTATTCTCAAAACGTTTAGTGCGTATGGGTGGGATGTCCACCATGTACCGATGGCGCATCGCCGTACGTCTGGTAGTTCGATGATGAAACGGGCTGGGCGGAATTAGATCATGCAATTCCATCGCACACTCCCCGAAATGCAACCGATAAAAAACCGACAAGCTGGCAACTCGGCGACGATGTTCAAGGCTCTGGAGCTTTGACTTAACCAGTGCCTCATCGCTGATGAGCTTCTTGGCCCGCTTTTCAATCGACTCTAGTGCATAAAGCTGATATTTGGCTGATCCGTCCCAGAGATGAGAACAGTACTCCATGCATGATCGAACTTGCGCTTGATACAAACTGAGCAGCTGTTCTGGAGTGAAGTACCTTCTCACCTTTGCAAGGATCCCCAGCTTTTTGGCAGCCAGTTGAGCCTTTGCCTCAATGTACGGGCCAAAATTGAGCGTCGATGTCAACGTAACGCCAAGAAGCTCAAGATGGTCAGTTATTGGCACGGTTACATTTCGGAAAGTTGGAGCCGGGTGAAATTGGCTCTTTTTAGCGGAAAAAAGACACGCCTGAGTTTTAGCAGCATTAAACCTGACCAGATTGGCATCGCCCCATTCGGAGACTGCCTGCAAGGACAGGTTCAAGCGCTCCACCATGGCCTCACGGAGAGACTGGATCTGAGGCCCGGTAGCACGAGCGTTGGACACGTATCTCTCAGCAACTGTGCTGTCGTCTGCATACCCAAAGGTGCCGGGTTTTAGCAGATCGTTAATGTGCAGCAAGAACAAAGTTGCTGAGAGCACCGACCCCTGAGGGACCCCGGCATTAATATCCAAGCGGTCCGACGAGCAGCCATCGATAACCACTCGAATGGACCGATCTCTCAGGAAGTCTGCAATCCAATCACACAGACCACCGGGCAAACCGAATGAAGGAAGCTTACCAATAAGGCTTTCGTGCCAGACCCTATCAAAAGCCTTCGAGATGTCTAGGGAGACGGCAAGCGCTTCCCCGTGCCTCTCAATGGCCTCACTCCAGATGTGAATGGCATACGCTAGAAGATCCCCAGTAGACCGATTTCGGCGGAAGCCGTATTGGCGGTCACTTAGGATATCATTTGCTTCTAGGTAGGAGCTTAATATTGAGTACGCGTTCCATACTCTTACAGAGTATGGAGGTTACAGATATGGGTCTGTAGTTGGCCGGGTCAGCTCGACTTCCCTTCTTGGGCACGGGCTGTACGTTAGCCTGCTTCCAAGCATTCGGCACTTTTCCAGCCTCATACGAAAGGCGGAATAGGCGTGTCAAGATCGGAGACAGTTCAGGCGCACAGGTTCTAAGAACAATTGCTGGTATTCCGTCAGGGCCGCTAGCTTTGTTCACGTCGAGGTTGCGCAGCACCCTACGGACGTCCTTCTGATGGATACGAATGTCCAACATACTCGTCACGCATCCATCAGAAGAAGGAGGGGGCCGCGCGTCACCAGGATTTAGACGTGAAGATTCCGCAAAAAGAGAGGCAAATAAATTTGCCTTCTCCTCAGCGGAGTGGGCCAGCGACCCGTCGGGTTTCAGCAGTGGTGGTAGTGAGGGACGGCAGAAGTTCGACTCGACTGACTTAGCCAGAGACCAAAACGCTTTACTACCTGATGGGTAAGAAGCAAGTTTGGTCCCTATACGGCCAATGTGGTCGAACCGAGCCCTTCGCAACACCATCTTGCAGGACTTGGCAGCCTTGTTGAAGGCCTTCTTCTTCTGACCCACGTCACCCGCCTTACGCGATCGAGCGTCGACCCAAGCCAGGTACGCCCCATGCTTAAGCGCGTCGGCGCGCTTACATTCGGCGCCAAACCATGGCCGGTCTTCGCTAGACATTGATACGTCAGAGAACGGAATGTAGTACTCCATTCCCTGACGCAACACATCCGTTATAGCGTCCGCGCACGACGATGGATCAGTCGAAGAAAAGCAAGTAGGCTGCCAAGGATAGCATGCGAAGAAAGATCGCATACTATCCCAATCTGCTGACTTGTACCGCCAAACCCGCCGGGTGCCTCTTGGGCTGGGATCGGGCGGGGAATAGACGGACACAGACTTCACCAGACAGTGGTCAGAACTACCTAAAGGTGAAGCTATCGACACAGAGTATCTGTTTGGATCTGTTGTCAGCAGAAGGTCCAAACAATTCGCCGTGTGCGAATCAACGTCCGGTACCCTCGTTGCCCCCTGGACCAGCTGGGTGAGGTTTAGCGCTAGCGAAAGCTTACGCATCTCCCGTCCAGCATGGTCAGTGCACTGGTATGGGAAGAGCCACTCCTGGTGGTGGGCATTAAAGTCCCCCAGTAACACTAATTGGGCGGAAGGATACTGCTGTGCCGCGTCAGCAGCCTCACTGAGGTACTCTGTGAGCCTGGTTGTCTCCTGATCTCCGCTATGCGAACGGTAGACACAGGCGTAGATAATTTTATCCAAACCTGTGTCCACTAAAGCCCACAGCGTTGAGAATCTGGAGTCCTCAAGGTTACGGAGACGCCGATAGCAAGTATCGTCACGGGCGTACATTCACACACCCGCGCGCGGTTTAAAATTGTGCTCCAGGGTAAACCCTGGGTAAGACAAGTACGACACGTCTGATGGACTCGCTATCTGCGTCTCCGTAAGGAAAAACAGCGCTGGTTTCTCAGTCTCCAGGTGGAAGTGGACTGCAGAGAGATTTGAGTGCAGACCTCGAATGTTGGTGAGGTGCACTTTGTGGGGGAGGGGGTGCAGCCGCTGTTTAACTCCAGTATTATTTTTCCTTTTCATAAATTGTATATAAGAGTGAAAGGAGTAGAGGAGAAGGAAGTGAGACGAGGTTCTACGCTGCTAACTTTCAAACACGCACTGAAAAGACGACATCAATGGGGAACTAGTCCGGAGACTGCGGGGACGCCCGAGCCCCCCCGGAATGTCCATCGGGCCCTCCCCATCTGGTCGCCAACCAGCACGATGATGCATTCCGGGATTTTTCGACAGTTGGCGGGGCAGCCTTTCATGTGTGGCTGGCACACTACTTGGGCCCCCAACTACCTGCGGTCGGCCAGCGGCGCACCGTGCCTCGGATCCCGCTACCCTCCGTGACTAGTCTCCCGATACGTCTATAACAGCGCGCGTCAGGCTGGTCTGCCAGCAGTAGAACAACTGTCTCGACCCAACTCCTCTAGTTGGCTACACCGAGCATCGTAACCGGAACACGGCTAGGCCGCTTGGCGGTACGTCTTTGCCCGGTGGGTGGTCGCAAGCCTTCGGCCGAAACCTACCACCAGTTATTGTCACCTGATTTGCACCACCCGGGGACCACGTGTAGGGAATCAGAGGGTACACTCCTACGGACGTGGGTGACTCGGCCCCCAAATTTTGGTATTTTTGGTATTTGCCTGTATTTCAAAACACGACCTCAAGCTTGTCGCGAGGCCTAAACCACTGGTCCATCACAAACTTACAACTAAGTATTAAACTTACTGCAATAATGAAAACCTTTGAACTAGTCAGAAAGATAGTATGGACGTTCATTCAAACTTTCTGAAGTCTTTTTTCCACTGTGGCATCAGATACCGCTGCAAATCAGGCAGTAGCAAACAGTATTGTATGTAAATGTCAGGGATACTGCTATTGTGCAAGTACAGAGTGGTTCCGTCGTCAATAACATACGAACCCGTTTGCAGACGAACAGTTACATTAATTACTGCTTGAGATCGTAATGGTAATCAATGAAGATGGGCTAGTGATCTTTGGTTAGGAGTTTCTAATTGTAAGTAGGATCTAGTATGAAAATGTTTTGAATTAAGTTATTCACAAATGCTCAATTGGTGGCCAAGTTATAACGTCCTTACTTACAAGTCGTAAGTCGTGGTTTCTAACCCAGACAGGCGCTTTACTTTGTGTAAATTATTTCATCACTACTGCTCTAAAAACGATGAAGGAAAACAATACAACACAACATCGTGAGGAAACCGGCACGTCTTAGAACCAAAAATTCGAAGACATGTGACATCCACCAACCCGCATTGGGCCCGCGTGGTGGATTACATCCCATTCCCTCTCACACGAGAGGGCCTGTGTCCCAGCAGTAGCGACATTAAAAGGCTAATGAAGAATTGATGATGAAATGTATTTGGCGAAAATAACCGATAATCATTTTTTTTTTCTAAATGATTTGGTATGGTATAATTTTATTCACTATCTGCATAGTAACTGCTCAATCCGCAGGATCTTTAATCACGTAGGTAATCCATAATAATATATTGGGACATAACATGCCAATTAGACAGGCAAACAATTAGTTCAAAACACCTTTTATGATTTATTATTAATAAAACAAAAATTGGAAAGAGCACATAAACTTAATTAGTAGTTATTCCGCCTCAGCTTGTTAGCCTGCAAGTCGATCCAAAATAACTTAAGAAAACGCAACGAAGAAAGACAGGCAACCACATTTAACGTCAAACTAATTTCTTCATTACTGTAAACCAACGTTTAACGACTACTTACAAACAATTAACTTCTCAAAGTTGACACACACCTACGTATACTATTAATAGCTTTGCTTGCAGCTAACTGCGACATTCAGTACAAACGACACGAACATTTTATTCCGCAAAATTAAACCAAACAAAATACTATCAGTATTTTAGAAGCCGGTGTTGGACGTTATCGGCAGGCGTCAATTCGGGGAGCCGTCAGTTTGACAGGGCGACATCATAACGTTTGTTGCAGAAGAGACACTCTTCAATCCACATTACAATGAGTATTTTATTTATTCTGAGCGGAACCGAAGTACCTGGAAATGAATACTGTTTTGTGTTTTTTGGTCTTTTGCGGTCTAGTCTACTGCTGAACAATCTCATGAACGAATGCTGAAGTCAATAATTCAAGATAGCGCAATGCCAGCCTTCAACGCTGGTGCCTTTGCAGAAAATGTCTGATCTGCTACTAATTATTTTGACATGCTTCATGGCTTTTTTTTGCTCATCATAGGGGCTCTTGCATATTCTGTTAGAGATAGCTCGAACCACAGATAATAGAAACAACAGGCTCGACCTCACGTTTGACCACAAACTCACCTGACTATAAAATGGTGATGTGGTCGACAATGAAGCACGCATTTTTAATTAGCAAGAGAATACGATCTGATCCGTGAGATTGAGTTGAGCAATACCTACTGCAGTAGTTACTTCCCAATTGTTCTAGCTGGCCATATTATGCTAGACTTGCCAATAATTTGGTCCTTTCAATCCTTTCATTTCGAATAGTAGTCCTTCTGTATACAATTTACTAGATCAAAAACGTCAAAATCGTCTGATGGGCGCCAGTCAAGCGCCGTTCGTTCTAAATTTATATAAAGCGATCGACAGTGACGCGATATGGCAACGTGACGACTGCGTGACGGCTGCGTGACGGGAGCGGTTGTGACGCTGACGACTGTATGGAGCGGGAATGTGAGGGGATTTGTCAGCAGTTACGTGATGATTTGTTTGGAAACGGTCGAGCGTGGCAACTTCAGTTTGTGTGTTCTATGGATAATAGATCACATTGGGTTCTATCATGATTTTAGGATTAGGAAATGTTTGATGTGTGATGTTTTCCTCATCATCATCAGCCTTTTAATGTTCCCACTGCTGGGATAAAGGTCACCTGTCTGTGAGATGAAATGGTCCTTAATCCACCTCGCAGACCCGGTGTGGGTCGGTGGATGTCACATGTCTTCGAATTTTTGGTTCTAGGATATGCTGGTTTCCTCACAACGTTTTCCGCCTCTGTTTTTAAATTAAATTTTGTATTCAGATGTGATTGATAGATTCTCTAACTGAAATAGCGCAATAACTTTAATTTAATTGCATAATTATTGCACATTCTGTATAGAGCAGTGGTGGCCCAGTGATGGCCCCAACTTAATTGACGTAGGTCGTGGGTTCGAACCCAGGCAGGTGCTTTAGGTACTTTGTGTAAATAATGTTATCACCACTGCTTTAAAAATGGTGAAGGAAAACTTAGTAAGGAAACCGGCATGTCCTAGAACCTAACATTTGAAGACATGTCAATCCAACAACCCGCACTGGACCTGCGTGGTGGATTACGGACCATTCTCTCTCACAGTGAGGAGGCCTGAGTCCCAGCAGTGACAACATTAAAAACCTGATGATGATGATAATTGGACAACGGAAAGTAAGTAGGGAATACTACATAGGTAACTGGCTTGCGTTAGATCTTGGAGGACTTTGTAAGGAAACTTGAGTTGTCACAAAATAATCTTTGACTGTGTGGTTTTCGTAAGTGTTAAGATCAAAACGTTCCCTCTTATTATGAAAAGAGGCTTCAGTTCTGCAGCGGAATATACTATGTCCCCTATCTGAGTCAAAGGGCGCCAACCGATGTCCGATAATCTAAATATATTTCCCAATTTAAAAACAAAACTTTTTTGAACGAGTTTTATAGCTTACTGAGCATTGCCATCCAATAAAAACGTTTATGCAAAATTTCATCTTAATCGGTTGAGGAGAACTGCTTTAAAATTCAGTTGCAAAATTTTACCCGAACATACATATTCAGCAAGTTGTATATTTATAAAGCTTGTAAAAGTTAATAATAAAGTTTGTAAAAAACAAAGACAAAAATGTCACAGGCTTTAAGGGACCATAAAACTCAAAACACTAATTGTCTTCATTACTCTCAGCTTTCTGTTGGCTATGATCAAGATGTTGACTTCTGTACAGTAACCATTAACGGTAGCAATTAGTATTTTTTACAAATGTTAATCAAATTAAACACTCGTATCATAAAACCACTATCTTCCATCTTTATAGTTTCAGATAATTATTTTTAATTTTAATTAATTTAAACTTAATTTTGTTGTACGTATGGCGTACTTATAGTCCTTATTTAATAATCCAAACTAATATTATAATTGCGAAATTAACTCTTGTTTGTTTGTTTGTTTGCACGACTAAATGGCAGTGATGAAATTTAGTTTGGGAGTAGTTTGAGACCCTGGAAAGAATATAGGAGTTTTTATCCCGGTGTTCTCTTGGGATGATAAAACACATAACACGCGGGCGAAGCCGAGGCCGAAGCTAGTCTTTTGATAATTAAATAACCTGAGGAATGTTTTCTATCAAGACATCTGAAATGACATTAATATTACTGCAGCTACTAATTATGGAAGAGCAAAAGGTCATATCGTCAGTTAGCGCAATTTACATAGCGGACTAGGTGAAGCGACCACACTGTTTTATTATTTTAATGCAGTGTTGGCTACATTGTTAAGGAGTTTTTTTTTTTTTTTGTTAATTTGAACTTTAAATATTATATTCTTTTTGAAATTGGAAGAATATGACTATGAGATATAAAAGTTTGATCATAGATTGTAAAGTTGTTGGAAAGCTGCACCTGAATTGTGTTGCATACTTAGGAGGAGTACGGAGGCAGTACTTTTATTTTGACTTTGATCTAATAATTGGCTTTAGACTTTTTTTGCTCAGTGAATAGGTTACGTCTTGACAAGTTTCTCCATCTCCTTCATCAGCTCCATCATCAACCACATCATCGTTTACCATCGGGTGAGCTTGTTTATTATATGTAGGGTTAAAATAGTGGTCAAGCGCAAGCCTACCAATAATAACAAAAAAAAAACGTCGTATAAAATCTTTTCGTATCCATTGACTATTCAACATTTTTACTTGGACTGCTTTGTTATTTGCCATGTTCAGATCCTTGAAGGTCTGAACTGCCAGTAGTTTTTATTTTCATTTTATTTAAGGATAGGCTCGCGTTTGAACACTATCTCGCCTGATGGTAAGCAATGATGTGGTCGACGGGGAAGCACGCTTGCCTAGAAGTAACCTATTTACTCTTGACTTAAAGATCCCTAGGAAACTATCAGGAAACATGGACTCCGGTAGGGAATTCCACTCCTTAGCTGTGCCACAGATAATATAATACTAGCGCTGTGCGCAAAATGAAAGTATTCGCAAAACGCTTTGTACGTATATGGGTGGGATGTCCACCGTATACCGGTGTCGAGCCTAAAGCTACTGTCCGTTCATGGAGAGATCCTCCTTCTCCTAAAACTTCTTCTCAACCGGCCGTCGAGCCTAAGAAAACCCGATCATGGAGAGATCCTCCTTCTCCCATATCCTCTCAGGTAAATAAATAAATAATATTTATTTACTCAAAAACAGCAGGTAGGTACAGTACATTCTTACAAATATTAGGCTTACAGTTTAATTATAGATAAGAGAATGAGCATCCGCAGCTGAACTAGGCGTGAGCCTGTATCTCAGCTAACAGCGCCGTTTCCCCTCAGAAATAATACACTAGGTAACCTGAATTAGCAAGATGTAGGAGTTAGGACCATTACAAATCAAAGAGAAATAAGAAATTAAGGTAAACTAAACTTAAATTACTAACAATTTTTTTGTGTGTGCGTGAGTATTTGTGTGTGAGGATGAGAGTGTAAGTGTGTGTGTGCGGGGGTGTCTGTGTGTGTAAGTGTAAGTGTATACATATGTCTACATGATAAATGCACAGGAGTAGAGTGAATATACATATATATAGATATACAAACAAAAGTATTAACTGATTATTTGAATAAATTTTTCAGTGTCTTCGTATGATAGTTTCATTAAAAAATCATATGCCTTCTTTTTACAATGGAATTTGTTAAGAGAAAAAATATTTATGGATTTATTAATTTTATTGTACACATGTGGTGCTAGAAAGACGAAGAATCTCTTTATGAAAGAGGTTTTAGGTTTATGTATGCGGACCACAACGTCATGTTTTCTGCGTTTCTTTGTGGTCAAAGCTTATAAAAGCTATAAGGAGCGCATAGCCGCCCTTCATAAATATAAGCCCAAGTCCAAGTCCAATAACATCTGGGCGGACGATGATGACTCCCCCATGGAAGAGGGAGCAACCCTCAGCACTGACGATGAATGGGAAGCTATGGCTGACCAAGCTGACTCAGTCGCTGACGACCCAGTAGACCCAAATGTCCCCGATAGGTCAGACGACTATGACACCGTCTCCTCCGATGGTGAATCCGTAGTTTGCTCTGGAGGAAAGAGGAAAAAGAGGAATAGTCCCTTAAATGCTACCAAGGCCAAAAAGGCGGTATCAAAAACCTCTCCTCAATCAGTTCTGCCACCGGCCTCGCCCGTAAGGCAAATCACCCCTACCCCTGACATTGCTTCTTCTCAGCGGTCCAACCGCAGCCCCAGTCCCATGGTAATAGTTACCAATAAGAAGCTCCGTCCCCCTCCACCTGTTTATCTTCAGGATAAAGTCAAGTGGAACGATGTTTCAAACGCTTGTGTTGAGCGGAAAATCAACTACACTAAAGCCACTGCATGCCAACAAGGCATCAGAATCCAACTCCCCTCTCCCACTGATTTCCGGAATCTAACCCGGTACCTCAAAGATAGGAACATCTCGTTCCATACTTACTCCCTCCCTGAGGAAAAGCCCGTCCGTGTAGTCATTAGGCGAATCCCAAAAGAGATCCCTACGGAGGAAATCCGTAAGGACCTTCTTGACCAGAATGTCCCCGTCACTGAAGTCCACCGCTTGCATAAAGCGAGAGGCGGACAACAGTACGATATTGTATTAGTTGTCTGTAGCCCTACTGAGGGTTACAACCCGATCTTCAATATAAAGACCGTGTGCTCCCTGTCGGGCATTTCGATCGAGAAACCCTACCGCCCCCATCTTGTAGGACAGTGTCACAACTGTCAACTTTATGGCCATTCTCAGGCCCACTGCTATGCAACACCCAGGTGCGTTAAGTGCATGGATGATCATGGCACTAAGGACTGTCCCCGTCCTAAAGACCGCTCACAGTGCACGGAGCCTCCCAGCTGCGTGCTCTGTGGCCAAGTCGGGCACCCGGCTAATTACCGGGGTTGCCCAAAAGCCCCCAAGCTTGCGCCTAAAATGGCCAAGCGATACAATGCGCACATAATGCGCATGGCTCCCTCTTCCCAACCACCCCCCCGTCTAGCCCCTCAGAGGACTTCACCATGGGGTAAGCTGAACCACCAAAGTGTGGCTCCTCAGACTTACTCCCAGCCTATCCCAGCGCTGATGGCCCACCCCATTGCAGCTCCAAATCCAGTCCCCGACCCAGTGGCCCCAGCTGCCCCCATGCCCGCACAAAACCGGAAGGTGGCTTCCACCACCACCGCCGCCATGTGCCCGCCCCCTGTAGCCCCCTCCGGGCACAAGCCATATTTGAGCGTCGCTGAGAATATTATCAGCGCGTATTCCATATGGATGACCCCTCAGGCCCGTGCTCTGGATGCAGAAATCCGGAATGCAGGCTCTCTCACCCCCGCTTCATGCAGTGCCCTCTTCTCGAGGTACGAGTGCATTACTAGGGAACTTGACAGCCTTGTCTACAAGGACGGTCAATGGGTTCGTAAATAGTACAAACGTAGCATACATACCGATTGGTCCGCCCTCGCCGCCGAGGCCCCGCCGCGAAGTCCCAGTCATTATTTATGTAGCCAGCCCGCGAATAGCTGTGCCATAGTTAATTCTAATTAGTTAATTGGAGTTTCTTGTCCGTTCTTCTCCACGTAGGCTTATTCCGAACGGATGGTAGAATCACTTTATTAGATCCAGCCTTAGTTGTCCCCCCAGCGACGCCCTGAGCCGAGGTTCGACCCCAACTGGGGTAGCCCTCAGCGTTGTCGCTTAGGTTTAGTAAATTTTTGCCTAGCTGGAGGCTATATAGTTTAGTCTCCGTAGGAAAGCCCGGTTAAGCAGCTAACCAGTCACTTTAACTGAGTTGCGAGACGCCACGTATTAAAAAAAAAAAAAAAAAAAAAGTATACCGGTGTCGCGTGGTGCATTGCCGTTCGTCTTGTTGTCCGATGAAGAAAAGGGCTAGGCTAAATCAAATTGTGCAGTTCTATCGCACACTCCTCGAAATGTAACCATAAAAACCGACAGGCTGGCAACTCGGCGTCGATGTTCAAGGCTCTGGAGCTTTGAGGCGACCTCGACATCGTTGCCGATAAGCCTCTTGGGTATGAAGTCTTGTTGGGTATGAAAGGCAGGAAAGGAACTAGCTAGGGCCTCTTCAGCGAAGGGGCAACCATACTGTCACTGTGTTTGTGGTCTATGATTCCTTTGTTTATCGAACACAATTATGACACGATATCTTGCGAAAATACCCCGATTCAAACAGTAAAACGCCCATAACTTTTGAACGGTTGAACCGATTTTAATTACACATAGTTTTTGGGAGGGCGTGTCAGACTTTGACTGACAAAACCCACCCGTGTTCCATCAGTTGTTTGTGCCAGGGCCGCGGTAACTTTCTTTCAAATTTATCTGCGACCCTTCATTAAACATAGTTAAGAATACTAAAGCCAAATTGCAAAAAAAAAGAAAAACTAAATCAACATCGGTGTATCCGTTTAAGACCTATGGTGCCACATACAGATACAGAAATACACAAAAACACAGATACACACGTCTAACTTATAACACCCCTCTTATTCCGCCGAGGGTTAAAAAGGAAAAATGTATGTATTTCGACCATAGCCATCACTTACAGAATTACATTTTGTTGTTGACCTATAAATAAAAACAATACAATACTTACTCTACATGACAATAACTGACATACATAAAAGTATTCAACTTACACGCTTTACGTTCGCTATCCATTAAAATAAATCGTCACCATAACCGCCATCCCAAGTGCTGTACACGGAAAAGTGAAAATAAAAATGAAAATTCAAGCAATAAACGTAATCCAGTAGTGGAGCTTTACTTTGATCGGTAGTTCGTAATGTTCATATTTCATTGTTTCAACAACAGTTTACATAACTCTGAAGGGAAATGTACATAAATACATAAACTCCTGCCTTCTTCTCATGGGTAAGAAGAAACTACAGCACTTGCTACGATCCTTACATACTCCTTTTGTTGAATTGAAAATCATTGTTTTAACAATATTTCTGAAGGGAAAGCTGTAGTTCTACAGCTTAGGGTAGGATAGGATAGATGGACTCCCTTTTTCCGCACTTACACTCGCATTTGATCCGTTGTGTGTGCAGGCCTCCTCTCTGTGAGAGCGAATGGGCCGTAATCTACCACGTGGGCCCAGTGCGGGTTGGTGGATGTCACATGTCTTCGAATTTTTTTGTTTTAAGGCATGTCGGTTTCCTCACTATGTTTTCCTTCACCGTTTTGAGAGCAGTGGTAATTAAATAATTTACACAAAGTATAGTGCCTGCCGGGTCTCCAACTCACGACCAACAACTTGTAAGTTACCACTGGACCAGCACTGCTCTCTCTTCTACAGGTTATTAACAACTAGCTTTTTCACAGGGCTTCACTCCCGTGGTCACAGGGTCAGGACCGTGCATTTTTTCGGGATAAATAGTTTAAAGTCGTATAATGACATCGATGGTATAACTTTTCAACTGACTTCAAAAAGGAGGAGGTTCTCAATTCGACCGTATATTTTGTATGGTTGATACGCGATTACGCCGCCAATTATGAACCGATTTTGTAATTTTTTTATATGAACGATGGTGCTTCTCATGTGGCCCCATTTGAATTTGATCAAGATATGTCGAATATTTTTTAAGTTATCCTTAATAATGAGTATTTTCATGGTGATATAGGGTATCAAACCTAAAAAAAAAGAGATTTTTTTAGGGTTTCGTACCCGAAGAGTAAAAACGGGATCCTATTACCAAGACTCCGCGGTCCGTCTGTATGTCTGTCACCAGGCTGTATCTCATGAACCGTGATAACTATACAGTTAAAATTGGGCTCCCATACAACAAACTTGTTTTTTTTTAACGTTTTTGCGATAATGGTTCGTGCGCGAGTCCGACTCGCACTTGGCCGGTTCTTTTTTTAAATCCGACTCCCAAAATAAAACGAAATTTCTTTTCAGTAGTCAATGCCAAAAACGAAAAAAAATAGGTACCAAAGACACCGACTTCCGAAAAGACAGTTATTCTTAGCTTTAACAACGCCTCACCTCCTATCGTGCTCTCTGTGCAACAACACCTACCAAAAGGTTCAGAAAGCTTTTCTGAGGTATCTGTACAAGCGTCTATATGGATATTATCCACTCTTATACCCTTCTAACTTCCTCTTAGGCTGTTTAGGCTACAATTCTCTCGAGGTTAGAAGGAATAATGACCAAATCATAAATATGTGTAAAATCATTCACGGGAAAACTGATGCTCCTGAACTACACGACGAACTATTCCATCTTTTTGCCCCGGTCAACTATAGTCGTAGTAGGAGGCACAGATTGTTCGCCGTACCGGGGAGTCGAACCGTCGCTCGAGCCCAGTCTCCAATCCCTCGTACTCTCTCCGCGCTCAACGCTCTCTTGGATGCTAAGCCCGATTGTGATGTGTTCGCGGATGAATGGAAGAAGATTTTGTCTGTATGTCTGGAGTATTGTGAGATGAGCGTATGACTGCCGTGTAATTATAGATATTATCATTGTTCTTTATTTTTTGATTTTATTATTTTTATTTTCATGCTTTTTTTCTTTTTTGTAAACATGTCTTTAACTAATGTAATTGGCCTTTGGCCGTGTTATGTTAAAGTAAATAAATAAATAACACCTGCACCCTGAAGGATCTTTGTGAGGCAAATGGAAACGCTGTTGCCGTGGATGAATTCTGGTCAAAACGTATAATTATATACGTGGAGTCATCGATGATACGACGAAGAAGTGTTTTGTTTTGGAAGTAGGATATTTTTTTTTGTTAATCACTGAATGTAAATAAATTATATCGAAGTTGAAACTAATCTTGAGCTCATTAAATCGACAGAACTCGATCATAATAAAATATTGATTGAAAAACTATAGCAATATGCCTTAGTCAATTTAAATTATTTCTACGTTATAATAAGCAACCAATTTCTTTACTTTTAATTTCCGTCGACATTAAAATATTTTTATTTGAACCGTAAAAGGTGTAAGCAGAACTGTACCTATTACCATGCCGTTAGTCACTAGGAATACTAAAACAACACAGCGAATAGGATAATGATGACAGGTGCAAGCAGCACTGTTTAGCAGAAACTTTGAATATAAACATTATACTAGTCGACTATTCTCTTTATCAACGCCATCTGACACTTTACCTACTATAGTTGTTTCGTTTTAGCATGGCAATAGCGGTCATTGCCCTTTCCCTAGTGTATTTTCGTAAGAGAACAATAAACTGATTAGGATTACTGTTACTGCAACATCCCATTGTAAATGCCTCTCCCCATTAGTACCAGCTTTGTCGATCGAGGACTGATGTGAACCGCTCTGGTTGTTCGTTTGAGAGCTGGACCTCTGCCCGCGAGCTTATGGGATCGACCGTTATGCCTTTTGGCTTTATCGAGGCTCGTTATAGTGACTATTTTGACCCAGATCTGATTTGGCGTAAGTGTATTTGTTGAAAATTCAAAAAACTTGATATCGTTTATCACAAGAAAAGAAGTTGAGTATCACGATAAAAGTCGATTCAGGACGGCTTTTTGTCTTTATGTCCGATTATGAAATTTATGAATAAAAAAAATTTGCGGTGGTCAATGACTACTATTGCCGTGGTAAACCGCAGCAGCTATAATCTCATACCCAGCAATTAAAAAGTAATGTTAAAACTTAATCGTTAATTGGTACCTTATCAGTATCTATCTATTAATTGCAAATATACAGAGAGTTTCTATGTGTATTCAAAGCCGTTTAATTTGCAATTAAATCGATTAGGTAATTGTGGGTATTATTTCATAATGTCCTAGTTTTGATATTTCTGCGCAGTAATTAGCATACATATTGAAGTGTTAGAGTCCAGCTTCAGTTTGCAGCTTAGTCAACTGTTTTAGAAATTAAAATATGTGTGAATATTTTTAGTCTCTCATGGTTCATTGGTTTGAGCGTGGGTTTCAATTTCAATTCCCTGGGTCGCGAAAATGTAATGGAGCATCTCTGTAAGTGTGTACTTAGTAGCAGCCAAAGTCTGAATTTGTGGCCGATCAGTCGCCCAATATTACATTGAAGATACCTAATTATGTAAAGGTCAAAATGTGGATGAAATTTATCATAATATCATCACGCCTAGTTTTCCCGAAGGGTTGGGCAATAGTATTTCACCTGTGTTATGTTTTAATTCTCATGTAATCGGGCACAAATCTCAGAATCCGGGCTGCTACTCAGAATTTTCAGAGTAAAAATCCAATAATATGATGATGTACTGCCTAAGCAGTTCTACCTTACCCATCAGGTAATATTAGCGTGATGTTATATCATGATGTAATGACAAATCACTACTATCAGTCTGATAATATATCAGTAGAAGCTTACATAATTCTCCAACCAGAACTCTACAAACCAGAAAAGGCAGTTCCCATACAAATAAATTAAATACCTTGTTCCGTTGCTCTACATAAGCCTGGCTATTTATAAATAGTATGTAAATAGGATTACTCGTATCTCTGCCGATGATCAGCTGTCGGTACAAGATAAGGCTCGTGTCACGATTTCACAGAACATGACAACAATCCATTTTGCTGCTGAAGATACAACTTAACTGATGGTTGTCAGGTAACTGATTTGTGTGTACCAGTTGAATGAAACTGTGAAGTAGAGTCGCACTTTTCCACGTTCCTGCTTCATCAAGGGTGCTTGACCAAAGTGACGATATAAAATATCAGGAATAGCGATTGTCGACATGTCAAAATAAGAGGGATCTCGTGAAATTTCGATAGAGCAAGACAGTCCTATACATTTTGGACTTGTTGGCATTCGGAATCGCTTATTGATTGTCACTTTGTGAGGAGCCAAACCTGTATGTTCACTTTGTCAAAATGTGCCGGTCCTCAAATATTGGAAAAATAAGTCATCATTATCCTCATGCTTTTTAAATCTCCATGGCTAACTTTATCTATACGCCTCAGGTAATAAATAATACATAATAAATAATACATTGTACAAGTACTTACGCCAGGTTTTTGTCACCGGTGGTAATTTTAAACTACATCTTACAAAATTATAATCGTTGTGAAAAGCCATACTTTCCAATTTTCTTCAGTAACAGTCGAGAATTCAAGATCCTAACAGATGAAGAATGCAAGGGAGATGACGGTACTCTTACGTAAGCACTCTTGCTTTCGAAATCAGAGGCCCTGATTTTAATTGTATTGTAATTTACAACAGTTTCTACTGTATGTTTTGTCAGTCATAACATAGCTAGAGGGCCGCTAATTATTATTGTAAGTAATTGTATCAGCAACTGGTCCAACCTGCAACTGCAACCAAGCAATCAAAGGCGCGCCACCTAATCTAAATTCATTTCCGGATGAAATCAGATTTATAAATCATAATCTTTGAATCATAAACCAATCATTATCATTACCGATTTCCGTGTTTCCTCACTTGTTATTAATTTTCAATTATGCACCATGCTTAGAAAACATCGCGGTTTGTGTGTCTGTGTGTTCGTTTCTCATGGCTCACTACACATCGTCTGTCAGTCAAACGTCAGCGTGCTGCTCGTAAATTATGACGGTTTTTCTGCGCGCGCGCACGCAAATCAGCGCGCATAGATCTGTAATAATATGATCGATGTGGTGATTTATGAAGTCAGGAAGTTGTGTGCCTAGCTGGTTTGTGTCGCAGAGATGCTTATTCAATGATATTTCAATAAGGATTACAAAATCATTGAAAGTTTCATTTCTTAACTGTCTAATATTTTTTAACTACTCTCATATTTTGATTTGGATTTTGGATCGTAACGGTTAAATTGCCAAAAAAAAAAAAATTTAAAAAATTGTTTCTAAACTCTCTCTGCCCAGCCTTTTCCCAACTATATTGGGGTCGGCTTCCAGTCTAACCGGATTCAACTGAGTACCAGTGTTATACATGGAGCGACTGCATATCAGACCTCCACAACCCAGTAACTGGGTAACACGGTAGCCCTTGGCTAGACTGGTGACAGATCTCAAGCTTCTGACTATCCGTAACGACTCTCAAAGATCTTCAAATGACAGCCGACGGATTCACGTACTTTCCGAGGCACAGAGGAAACTCGGTATGTTGAAATGGTCACCCATCCACGGACCGACCTCGTCAAGCGTTGCTTAACCTTGAGGATCGACCAGTGCGGCTGTTATTATTTAGCCATGAGCTCCTCAAAAAAAAAATTGTTTCCAAACACGAGCTTCAAAACATGGATCTTTGAAATCACCACTGCTATAAAGAACTCTTGTCTGGCCTAACATGTAGCATCAGGATAAAGACACAAAGTGGTGTCTTGATCGTGATCTCATGGTACAAGATTCCTGAAACTCAGATGTCTATGACCAATCTCTTCCTCATAACCATCTCATATTCTTTGCCAACCGCCATTACGCTTCTCACGTACGCAAGGGTGGGCAAATCTGTTGCATTTGCATATTAATTATCGAATCCTACGATAGTCATGGGCTCCTGGTACTCGATACCGGTTTGTTCTAACTGTTTGCTAGAATTAACTCTGTTATATTAACTCTAGAATTGAGACTGTACTGTTGTTATTATTTATTGCTGTGTTATGATTGGATGTCGATTCGGCTGTGGTTGGCTGTGAATTTATATTAGTAAGTTATTGGTTGGGTAGATAGGATTGATCAATAGGGGAAGTTGGTTTCAATTTGATTGGTGGTTTAATTGAAATCTTTTCTGGGTCGTCATCTTGTATGTATGGTTGTTGGTTCGTGCTAGGCGCCACAAAGCTCTATACAAGTGACATTTTATCATCGAAAGCGTGGCGACAGCGACTGTTATAAAGGCAAAATTGTATGGGATTGTCAAACGATATCGGAAAATCACGTGATAAATCCCTTACATTTTGACATTTCGACGATCGCATTCGCTGACATCGAATGCCACTTGTCTAAAGAAAGCCTTGTGGCAAAGAAGGTATTCAGGAGGTAAAATTGACCTTTTTTTAAAAGAGGTTTCTTTCACTATCCTGAAAACACATTTTTAACAGTTACGATTAAAAATTAGGTTCTCTATTCAACATGTATAAATTTTTTGTGTATACCACGTACAACTTTTTATAGCGTGGTACGATTTCAAAATTGAAAGAGTATACCTCAAAGTTGGTCCCATTTAATTTTTTTAAATAAAATGCACCTCGTAAGGTAGGAAATAAGGACTTATTGATAATATTGCCACTGAATTGCCAATTGTGAACCGATTCTGTTGAAATTAAGTAAACAGAAAACCAAAAAATAACCTTTTTGATAAATTGAACCGACGAAATAAGGAACTGAAACACAAAAAAATTTAATGCTAGACTAAAAGTTTTTTTTTTATTTTTTGCTTTTCAGTTCCTTATTGCGTCGGTCATTTTTTTTTGTTAAAAAGGTTTTTTAATCATATTGCATGGCCACATAATTTATACATACATTAGGTGGCCACGTTTATAACATATTGGAGGCGTTGCTCAGGGGGGTGACCATAAGCGCTTATGAGTGTGCGTAAGCGAACGATATATACAAGTCATATACATCACGGTGCAAGTAATCGGTCATTTAGCGTCTTCAGCAAATGGAACATAGTCTGAACAGGATCATTGCACTCAAAATCACTATGCTTCCTGATAATCTCTGATCTCTGCTTTCTGATTCTTATTTTGTAAAATTTGCTTTATCTGTGATACCTATGATTATTTTGCATGTTGACTTAATTATTGTATGCCTACTAGGCAGGACATAATGGAACTGTAATTTACCTAACATCTGTCTGTATAACCTATGCCCACAATAAAAAAATATTTGATTTGATTTGATAATTAAAACTATTTTCCTTACAGCTTGCTTTAAGTTCTATCACTGCTTTTACTCCGAACCCATTAAACAACAAATCCTACCTGAAACAACTTACCGCCACTGCAACAACAACAACTAATAGAAACACACAATTTTCCCTTTTGCGTGCAACTGAAATCACTTTCGCGCAAAAAAAGGTCCTTGAACACTGTACCGGCGAATCCGATCGCAGATAAAACAAGGCTACAACAAAACGATGGTAAGCAGGCAAGGAGGCAGGCCGTAATCTGCGCTCGGCGTCTAATAAATTAGATTGTGTCCATAAACATGCGGCGTCGGGCTAACCTCGTCATCTGATACCGCGGACATTGTTTGGTGGGTGTCCACTGTTACAGGACATGGTTTTTCGTGGTAGTGATACGATGTGATGAGTTGGTTGCTTAAAATTGGAACTGATACGAATGTTGTCGTAAAGAAGTAGGTATTATTCATTTGCTTTTTGGCTATTACAAAAAAAAATAACTTGAATTTGAACTAACTTTAGGGCGATGATAGCTCAGTGGTAGTGACGTCGGATACCGAGACGAAGGTCGCGGGTTCGAATCCTACAATGAGCTTGAGCTTTCGGTGAAGGAAAACATCGTGAGGAAACCATAGCACGGTGGTAGGGTACTTTGTAGTACCCGCCTGGCTGGCAACCACCCTCAAGTTGAAAATCTGTCGCCAAGCACCTTCCGGTGTGTTCCGACAGCAGCACTTGAGAGCCAGTTCCCTTCTAGGCTTTGTGTGCTTACCACCATCGGCCACATCATCACTGACCACGGTGAGATTGTGGTCAAACACAGGCCTATAAATAGTAAAAAAAAAAAAAAAAAAATAACATTGCAGCACCAGACAGCATAATATGCTTACTAAAAAGTCTTACCTCGGTTTGGTCAATATTTTAAACCAACCAGCTTTTCTCTCGGCTTCGCTCCTGTGTCCTTACCATTTTCATTATTTCAGCTGCAAGGTGTCCACTGCTGGACAAAAGTCTCGCTTAAGTGTCGCTACATCGACCGGTCCTGTTTCCTGTGCATTACAACAAAAATCGTACATTTTCAGGGATAAAACGTAGACACATTCTGCAATTGCCTGAATTTCGGAATCGGCTCGGAACTTCCGTGGATTACAAAACCCTTTACAAACATAAACAAACAAATAATTTTACCACTTTAAAATATTTGTTCAGAAAACACATATCATGCATTCTTATGCCGAAAATTCGGTACCGATCCCAATCCCGTACGCCAGTGGACACGCACAGATCCATCGGCAGGCGGCTGCTAGTAACGAGTGGCGTCTGTAGGTGCCGATATCTAAAGCAGCTCGTTGTAATGAAGTGCGATCATGGAGCCAACAGCCTCCCAGCCTCTCAGAATGATTGCTCTGCTTCTGGGAACAGTGGCCGTATTAGCGCAGGAATTGTATTTGAGCAGGAAAAATCGCCATTTATGAAGGGAAGTGATGATAGGGTACAGTGACACCCACCTAAACTAAATATCAATATATAATAGTCTGCAACATTTTTGTAGATATGAACTAAGTAACTGGGTTCTGGAGGTCGGATAGGCAGTCGCTCAATGGTGCTGGTTCTCCACTACATCCGGTTAGAGTGGAAGCCGATCCCAACATTGGGCAAGCAATAGGCAGATTGATTGAACACAAGACATGAACAAGAACGCCTGTATTACGCAAAAAGTTTGGCGCGAGGTTTATATATTTCGTTCATAATTTTTAAGTCCCATATCCATTTCATAGGTCCAGACTTGAGGCTGCTACTGACAAATTCCGAGCTGGAAAATCCCAAACACACTTTTCTCAGCCTGGGTGTACGGTTCCCAGGCCTCATGTACAGTTGTACCTTGCGATCGTAATAATCAACTAGACAGACTGTGTTTGTTGATTAGGATATTTAAATACTTCATTATCTGAAGCCTATATTGTCTCACTACTATTGGTATGAGGTACAAAGGCTTTACATTCCACAAGTTTCTCTCCTCAGTTCTTATTTTCCGCAGAAAATTTCAACTTCCATGACCGTTAAAGAACATCATTCATTCCCTGAAATAAATATCTGATAACAACCAACATCCATTCTTAATTCAAAAACCTTATCCTCATTAATTTACATGACATCATTCACTGCGAAAATTCGCCGGATAGCAATGGACACCCACTGCAGAGGTATCCACAGTCGGCTGATAGTGTTCAGGCGATAGCGGTGTATGAAGGCGCTCAATATTAACGCAGACTCCCGCCGTCCGATCGGCGCTGCTCCTGTTTATGGCTTGATGAGATGTTCAGCGACTTAGATCTATAGAGAGGGTGGTAATTGACATCAACCCAGAGGTATCCATAGCGCTGATAGTGTTCAGTCGATAGCGGTGCATGTAGGCGCTCAATGCTAACGCAGAGTCCTGCCGACTGATCGGCTCTGCCCCTGCTTATGGCTTGATGAGATTTTCAGGGACTTTGATCTTTAGACATAATGTGGTAATGACTACAGTGTTAGATGCTTTGCAACCATATTAAATCATAGGTTCTTCTCCTTCGTACCACTGGCACGACAGTCGTTCAGATTTGTTTGGGCCAAAACTTTGGCTTAAAACCATAACCAAATCATCACTTATCTGCATTTATTTTAGCGTCGACGCAACATGGATTTTTCTACTATACCATAACCAAGTGAACTTCACTCCCATAAAGAGCCATGCTTTTAACTACGTATAGATTTGATATGAGTGTATTGGCAATGTCTTAAACCATGATTGAGCATATTTCTCTTGATTAAATGAACAAAAGACCGGAGGGAATGCCATGTTGTACCGAAATGTCACGCGGGTTTAGCGGCAGACTTACCGTTGGGTGACAGTCGTTATCAATGATAAATTTTCACTTTGTTTGGCCTTCAGTTCATATTAAACTACGCATGACGTGCTGCAAATCTATCCCTCCGTGATATAATGGAGCTGCACCCTTCCTACCGACAGTCGGCAGCTAGTAGCGGCCTCTGTTCGTGTAGCGATGAGATGCCAAACTGTCGAGGTTGATCTATAGCGGATCAGCAGCAGCGGTCGGCGGTCACTGAACCAGGTAGCAGCTTCGATGCCCGGCCCATAATTAATAATTATGATCCGCGACTCCGCGAGTTATGGCAATGAAAATCATGATGGTAGCAGATTGAATTTATAGACGTAATACGATGATAGGCCATAAGTTATGACGTGCTTATGAAGAGTGATAGGTGTTTTGCTCGTAATCTGGCTTGTGAGAGCTTGGCTTTCTAGTCGGTTAATAAATACTCCATGTTTAGGAATTATTGATAGCACTGTTAACCAGAGACAACAAAGAAAAAAAAAAGAAAAAAAATATGTTCGCGCGTTTTTTGAATTAGGGAGACCTCATTCAGCCTTAACTTTTTTCCAACTAATCAGAAGGAAGCAGCTTAATATACTTGTAGGTACAGATGTATGTTAACCCGACGAAAAAAAGGAGGAGGTTCTCAATTCGACACGTATATTTTTATATATACCACTTACCTTTTTATAGGGTGGTCCGATTTCAAACTTTCTATTTTATTATTGGAAAGAGTATACCTAAAAGTTGGTTCAAATTTAAAAAAATAAAATCAGCCTTTAAAGGAAGAAATAAAGGATTTATTGATAATTTTCCCAGTGAATTTTCAATTGTGAACCGATTATGTTGAAATTAAGTAAACAGAAAAGCGGAAAAAAGAGAAAAGGTTTTACTGCCGCACTCAGAGACATTTAACGGTTACTTAAGGCGCTCCTTAGTGTAGATTTTGTACTAAAAATCTATACTAAGGAGAGATTTAAGTAACCGTTAACGTCTCTGAGTGCGGCAGTTAGTCTAGCATTTTGAGGCGGCGGCGGCGGCGCCAAGCAAACCATCTTCAAGTAATTATTTTCATGATTGTTTGGCTCTAAAAATTTTTTTTGGATATTTTATTTTAATGTTTTTTTTTATATGGAGTGACTGAACTTGACAAACCTATTGGTATCTAATCATACCTCTAAATGAGAAACTATCCACTTAAACTAGTATTCTAATAAAGGGCAATATAGAACATTTACAAATTAAGTCAGACATCACTATCTTACATTTTATGACCACACTATGTACATGAATTTTGGACCATCCAACCTTACGCACTGAAACACGGTTGACATACGAAATAATCTAAAACTATCAAACTCTATATGATAAAATACAAATAATGATACAGATAGAACAAGCCATTAATTAAGATAGGCAACTTATTTAGTACTTCCGTTTTTGTTATGGCAACACTCACTCATTCCATAGATCTTTGACCGCGCACTTAATGGATTATTATTTTTTTACATAGCAATACTTTCTCGTTTAACTATCATACAATGTAATGACTTAATTTTAAGACCTGCTTTCCTTTTACGGATACTACAAGTTTTTAATTAAGGAGTACTAATTATTTGTTTGATGTAATAGACAGCAGTGTTGTCGTATTTATTACGACCAAAATGATGGAGCATAGTTGTTTTCAATAACTTACTAGGTATAATATAATTGCTATACGAAACATGACAAAAGATAATAGTGGATTTCGCCTTGTTCAAAACCATCCCTAATAAAATATGCTACTTTTCCTACATTGTACGTACCTAAGCATGTATTTCACTAAAACAAGACATTTTCAAATTCAGCTCTGGGATTAAATCAAGCTACAGCATTTTCATGCTAGAAGAGTGTGAGCTTATAAGTAGACTGATATAGATATCCGAGTATAAGAATGAGTTCATACTGGTGATGGGTTCTATTCCCAGTTCATGCAGTGTGTTTGGCTTAAGGTTGCTCTAGTCGGCGGCACGAACTATTTTGTGGCCGGGGTTAAAATGCATGCTATCTCATCCGACAACACGTACGAAAGGGTTAGACGCTGTGATGAGCATTAAGAAGCTAGTGCGCGTCAGAATATACATTCATGGTTTAAAAATAATAAAAGGATGATGATTTAGAACGAAAAGGAGCGCGCGAAATTTTATAAACAGATCTTTGGGAGTCTGAGTAGGTATCATGAAAAAACTACTGAATTTATTTATTTATTTATATATACTTTATTGTACACCAAGATAAAAAACAATAATACATATGCACCTTAAAATTAAAACAAACATACAACAGGCGGCCTTATCGCGTCTGCGATCTCTTCCAGGCAACCCAGAATGGAGAGAGATAGCCTGGACACGACATGGGGTTGCACTTGGTGCAAGTTTGAATAAGACAATAAGTAACAAACATAGTAAGCACTAAATACAAACTACTAAAACCGGTACATAAGACAAAGACAAAGACAAAGACAAAGATATTTTATTTCAACTAGGCCACCAAGCGGCACTTTTGAACGTTACATTAAAATGATTCTACCGTGCATTCGGAAAGTAGCTTGTTATGGAGAAGAATGCACAAGAAACTCCATACTTACTCTTTTAAAAAAAATTGTTTTTTTACAATATTTAGGAACATACATTATTAAATTCATACATGTGAGGACAATGCACCCAGAATAGCACTACCCACTATACCACCTACAGACAAAGTATTAGAAGTACTCACACATGTACTGCGCAGTTATATAATAGATACTAGAAAAAAATTAACATCCGAAGCAGTCAAGTTATGACCAATCCCAACTGACGGCGTCCGTTCACGAACATGACGCATGAATTGGCACCACCCAGCTCAACCATCATGAAGGGAACCGGATGATCCAACACACGCGCCACCATCAGAGAGACATTTGAGAGAGCATGACACACTCAACGGCCAGGGCACACACAAGTCAACGAACGACGCATAGGTACAGTAAATGGTAGATTTACAGTTGGGTACATAGTACTCACACACGTGCTGTGCAGTTATACAATACTAAAGAAATTGAGTTTATACAATGCAAATATTAATAATTCATACAGTCTTCAGCAGGTCCAACAATACCTCAAAACAATAATGTTCTGCATATCACTTGTTATTGCGCCCTAGTGGTTGTGGATTGTGGAGCAGGACTAGCATTGAGCCAAGCATTTTTATCAGTGATGTAATCCCCCAACTTATAATATGCCAGCCTACATAGTGTGCGTTTTATACAGGTTTTAAACTTCGTCTCATTCAGTTCAAGAATGTGGGGAGGAATTTTATTGTAACATTTTGTACAGTACCCCATGAAAGATGAGGCTACTTTAGCCAGTCTGAAACCTGGTTGAACTAATTGGTCCCTATTTCTAGTAACGTAATTATGTCTGTCGCCGTTTTTACTAAAAAGATGTAAATTTTTTCTCACGTACATGATGTTTTCATAAATATATTGACAAGGAACCGTCATAATGTTAATGTCCTTAAACAGTTCCCTTAGAGAATCGCGCCGGCGAAGATTATATATTGCTCTGACGGCTCGTTTTTGCAGAATAAAAATTGACTCAATGTCTGCAGCCCTTCCCCATAGTAGGATACCGTAAGACATTATACTATGAAAATAACTAAAATAGACTAGTCTCGCGGTATCCACATCGGTTAACCTACGAATCTTTGCAACAGCATACGCTGCCGAACTCAGCCGCCCTGCAAGGGATACCAAATGAGGACCCCATTGCAACCCTGAGTCCAGCGTGATCCCCAGGAAAACCGTTTTATCGACGAATTCTAGCTTCTCCTTGTTTAATATAATGTCACAATCAGTACTTTTGACATTCGGCAAGGAAAATTTTACGCACTTGGTTTTATTACCATTTAAAACTAAATTATTGGCAGTGAACCAATCCTGAACCTGCCGAAGCGCGTTATTTACGTCGTCAACCCGACAAGTACGTCTATTTATTTTAAAAATTAAAGATGTGTCATCAGCAAATAACACCATGTTTAGTTTGTTTTCCAATAAACGGGGTAAATCGTTTATGTATATTAAAAATAAGAAAGGACCTAAAATTGAGCCCTGGGGTACCCCCATTTTTACGTTTAACCCCGACGAATTCACACCGTTTATCTGAACTAATTGCTGTCTATCATTCAAATAAGATTTAACCAAACTTAACGCTGCTTGACCTAGCCCGTAATGCTCAAGTTTCAGAAGTAATGTTTCATGATTAACGCAATCAAACGCCTTCGACAGGTCGCAGAAGATACCTATGGCATCCTGCGACTCTTCCCACGCATTAAAGATGTGTTTCAATAGGGTGACACCAGCGTCAGTTGTACAACGTCCTCTGGTGAAACCATACTGTTTATCATGCAAGATGTTATTCGTATTAAAATGAATGAGCATTTGATTTAGCATTATCTTCTCAAATACCTTGCTGAAAACCGGCAACACGGATACTGGTCTATAATTATTTGTGTCTGTACTGTCCCCAGATTTAAAAAGTGGTATAACTTTACTATATTTCATTAGATCCGGAAAAACTCCTTGATCCACACACAAATTGAAAATCAAAGCCAAGTATGGCGCTATAGTCTGAATAATGGAGGTACAAGCTTTGATGGACATTCCCCACAGATCTTCAGTCGGTTTAACCTTGATTTGCTTAAAAGTTTTTATTACTGTTATGGGATTTATATGTGAAAAGTTAAATACATTCGGGCAGGCTGAAACGTTCGCGTTTAATAATCCAAAAGCAATCGAGGGCGAAGAATTTAAGGTTTCAGTCGTTTTAATTGGGATGTTGGTAAAGAAATTTACAAATTCTTGCGCAACTTTTTTGTTATCTCTAATAAGTCCGTGTGTGGTCTCAAGCGTGTAATCAGTATTATTTCTTTTATTCCTATTCGTTTCATTATTTATAATTTTCCAAACCGTCTTGATTTTATTTTCTGCTAATTTAACCTTATTGCTAATGTACAAGGCCTTAGCTGCCTTGCATGTATTTTTAAAAATTCTTGAATAAGTAGCAACATACTTATTAAAAGTTTCAGTGTTAATACAAGGCTTAAGGCCAAAATAGGCTTAAGGCATAAATACATACATACATACATATAAATATACAGTCAAGAAAACAATACAGCTCCAACAAGTAGAAGATCACAGTGACAGGTAGTGCTCCTTTACTGAATGTATTTGTCTATACCAATAATAATTATTATAAAGAGGAAATATTTTTTTGTCTGTTTGTTTGTATGTTTGTATCGAATAGGCTCCGAAACTACTGGACCGATTTAAAAAAATCATTCACCAATAGAAAGTTACATTATTACTGAGTGACATAGGCTATTTTTTATCCCGAAAACGGTCCTGTGGGGTGGTCCACGGGAGCGAAGCCGCGGGGAACAGCTAGTTTAAAATAAAATTATTTGCATTTTTAACTGCTAATCTATACTCTGTATGGTGACTGTTTTGTAATTTTCTATCTTTTTATGGTATTTATTTCTGCCCAAAGATGCGTTGAAATTAGTGTTGAAATATAGAACTTTCAACGCTCATAACTTTCAAAAACACGTTGTTTTTCCTTTTTTGTTTCCATAAAGGGCTAGATAATGATGAGACAAATTGATAACATTTTTTATTATGAGCGTACACCGTCAAACAGTGGAGTAATCGCTATACTACGTTTGTATGGAAGAATGACTGATTAGGGCAATCTTAAGGTTCTTCGTAGTATTAGCCTAACGTCAGATTTTGTGGACGTTTGATGGCAACAGGCTACCTCTGCCTACCCTTCAGGGAACACAAGCGTGATATCCATTCCTACCTACCTCTCACCACAGGATAGATCGACATCAGAAACAAGTTGAAAAGCAATCAGAACTGTATTACAATGTCTCGTATTACCACGGGATCCAATTACGTGCGTTATAATTGCGCCCGCGCAGCCCGCTTGTAATAGATGGTGTCTCCCTGATCGATTTAGTGCGCGGGTTTGTGCGCTGAACAAATTGTTTGATTGATTCTTGTGTGTATTGAATTTGCAGCGTGGGTTGCTGATTTTTTATAGTGTAGTTAGTCCTGGTCGGATTCAATGTCTCTTAATTTAGCACTAATTATTTAGACTCACGCCTTAACTCTTGGTACTGAATCCGGGACTGTATTTACATTTAGTTGTAAAAAAGACACATACAGCAGAACAGAAGGGAAAAAGATATGTTTGTGTTGCCATAGCTTAAAATTAGATTTAATATTACCATACAAATCATAGACAAAAATGGTACGTTCAAATCAATTGAACATTGGCTATTGCTAGTATCATTTTATTGGGTCATGTGACAGGTTTCATGTTGATGCATTGTGTGAGGAGAGGAGTGATATGAAAGAAAAGGGCGTCTGTGATAGCATGACAGTTTACAGGACCGATCCCAAGAAATATGGGAGAAGGGCTGGAAGATGATGATAATGTGGGAGGCCTCATATTGGATAAGTTTTGATTCATATTGGTATTTAATGTATTGGCCATATTAATGCCAGTGTTCATTGTATTATGATAAAAAGTCAATCTTACTAACATGCAAAATACTCTACAATTAAGTTCAACGACTAGGGTCCGAACCCACGACCTATCTTCTCACTGCTCGAAGCCTCAGCCGCTTCATAAATATCCAATCATAAGAATGCAAAAACCCATCGATACCAGCTATCAACTTCCACATTCAATTGCCTTCATCCAGGATTATTTCCGATAAAGGGGATCAAAGGGCCGCTAATACCTGTGACCTTTAGAACACACCTGTCAGACCACACAGTGGCATGCGCAACTCGGAGCAACATTAGTTTCAAACGATTGCAGATATAACGTTGTTTTATTAAATAATAATTCGTCAAGAATGTGTTGGATCAGAAAAAGTGAAGGGTTCTGTAGTCGGGATGACTGATGCACGTACAATATTCATTTTATCGACAGCTAAATTAATATTGAATAACAATAGATTTGATAAAAAAACCAGCCAAGTGCGTGTGACTTCGCACATTTAGGGTTCCGTACCAAAGAAAAATCTGATTTTTTAATATATTATTTGCTGGTATTTGTTACTAAAATATACGTAATTATGAATAAACATTCAAGTTCATAGGTCAATGGGAAGTTAAACAATTCTTCGGAACAAAATTGTGTGACAGACGACAGACAGACAGACGTGAGTGACAGCAATAGGGCTCCGTTTGGACCCTGCCAGTATGGAACCCTAAAAAGTGATTTAGAAACATCATTGCACTGATTTTTTTACATACGCTATATAATAATGACTACAAGATTATTTAGCAGGACATAACATATTATACAGCTTTTCATCGACTAGTACTTCCAATAGTCTTCGAGCACGATGGCTGTGTAACATCCAGACAGATGGACATTTTTACCATTTTCTAGGGAACCCCAAAAGTGAACATTTGCTAATGTTTTAGTTAATTAAGATAAGGAGTATCGGAAACATTAAATATCTATCAATGCTCAGCTGCTTGTTATATGTTTGTGTTATGCTACTGTATAATTTTTTAATGAGGTTGATGTGCCAGACAAAAGTTCTCACATGCATTGTCAAATTAATACAAATTCATTCTTCCGTCCTGTTGATTAGTTCTTGTGTGCTATATCGATCAGATTTCATTACCTAGTATGTATGTTAGTTGACATAATTTACACACTTAAATTATTTGTAAACAAAGTCAGATATCTACTATTGGAAAAATGTTATTATACTATTGACGAATTCTCTAATTATAAATTGTAAGTTATTTGACATTAATATTTATTTAATTTTGACAATGTATTATCATACGTTTATTTCCATTCATTATTTATATATGTATACTCAATTGGGAATGTTTTGCTTGTTTTTTCTGTCTTCATTTATGTTGTGTTTCGTTGTAATTATTTTATTTTAATATGTTTTTTTATGATAATTACTAATTATGTGAAAGAGTACACATTTAAGGTAGATTTTTGAGGAACTGATTATTTATTACTAAGATCTCATGTAAAATGTACCAAAAATCACACCAATAGATGTTTTTTTTTTAAACAATTTAGTCCTACATACCTATATATGATTACATGCATGAGCACTTATGCATAAAAATATCAAACTAAACTATGTTATATTTTTGAAGAAACACAAAAGCCCAGTTTTTTTGATGAGGTATTAACTCAACTAATGGTTAAAGCTAACCAATACTTTAAAATTTCGGTAAAATGCGTTTTTTCATCAATTGTTAGCCTCATAAATGGTCAAATAAGTCGGAAAAGTAATTAATTCATTATTTGTTACATTAACAACTGATGAATAAACGCATTTTACCGAAATTTCAAACCATTGGTTAGCATATTTAACCATTGATTGAGTTAACTACGGATAAAAAAACTGGGCCTTAATGCATATTTAGTTACACACAGTAGGTTGGGAAAAACAATAAATTGAAAAAGGTAAAGAAAATGATGAAACAGTCATACCTAGCGATGAACCACTTTATCATTGCTTACACCTAAACTTATTGCTCATTAAACTTTTTGTTCCCATTAAATGCACCATAGCAAGGATATCCACCATCCAACCACCACAATTACTGTCACTCAACAGCCTACCCTGATAAGGATATAGCGTGAAGTTGCCCGTCCAAAGGGTTCAATCATCAGCTTGATTTATGATTGACTGGAGCGCGAATAAAAAGCGAATGATTGTATGCGCGGGCGCATGATCGATGGCGCACAATTGAAGCGCACTTCTTATGCGAACGTGTTGCTGTATTTTATTATGGATTTATGTTGCAATTAGGGTTGGTAACGGTTTTTAGAAGAAATAGAGAATAGAGTAACTTGGAAGGTACAGTCCTTGAAAAATGGGAACCCTTTATTGGTTAACATTACACTGTTTAGAAAATAATTTTGCGATACAATTCCAATGAAGCCATGGTTTTTTCTCACTCTGCTATTAGAACCAAAAAGACAAAATCTCCTTCAGTAAAATATTAAAATATCAATCAGCATTTTATTCAGTATAATCTAAAGCCAAAATAAAAAAAATATTCTATTTTAGCGTACTCTTTTGCTTTTGTAGATTATAAAGTACGCTTACGTAAAAAAAAGTTAATACAAAATATCTAAAAACCCGATTGCTTATGAAGCGAACTAAAAATACATAAATAAGAAGAAAATCATGTTGCGCAGTCGGAGGATACAATATTCGCGAGCTGGCTGACCAAAAACAGATTAAGAATATTTTGATACCGGACACGATGGGTCTGGAAGAAAAAAAATTGGGGCCCCACAATATGGCGCCCAAAATCCGCCATTTTCCTATTTTCCAATTTTAATGTAGCCAGTGACACTCACAAGGTTATGACGAATCGATTAAGACGTAAGAATCATCAAAATCGGCCGACGCGTTTTGTCTCTAGAACTCCACATAAGTACAAACATACATACATACATAGACTGTTAAACACATTACCCTCCTTCGGCAGTCGAGTAAATAGAGTACAACATTTTATGTTACAGTACGGTTGGCAACCCTAATAGTAGAGCTCAAAATGCATGACACTTACAACAGCTGGTAATTATGAAAATAACATCTAACTCCTGTGACAAGACTTCACTGAATTTAATGGCCTTTTAAATATGTTTTATTCAATTTATGTGTAAGTGACGGAATAATACACAATTTAAGTAAAGAATTTTTGTTTTCAGCATGTTTTTTGACGTTGACATAAGAAGGTGTAAAGTGTAGGTGTAAGCTAGTGGAACTACGGCCGCAGGTCATTGTTTCCGATTCCATAATAGACTATGAACATAAATTCGAACACCAAATGCAATGTAGAAAAAGACGTTGTTATATTATTTTTTGTATTTCAATTACAAAGCTGGTGGTCCAATTTAGACATAGACCTCAAACTTCCCCAATTGTCTGAACCACAGATAATATAATGCTACAGTACAGGTCGGAACAGGTAACCCAAGATAACAATTTGTCGCACAAAAATGAAGAAACCTGACCCCAAATAATAGAACCAGTTTAGGAAGAACAAGGCCTTTCAAGACCTATTCTAATAACTTCGGTTGCAGGTCCTGGCTTCTAAGTCATGCTAATAAATATGAACCTTGACTTCATGGTCCAAGCAAATTCTCTTCTACAAGAGACGTAATTCTGACTTTGACTATACGAAGGCATTCGACAAACTAAATCACATATCTACCAAGCCGTGACAACATATCTTAAACAAACAAACATATTACAAAAATATCTCAAATCCATCATTTGCAGCAACAACGGCACACCGTGAGATAGTCTCTCCGCCCGGATGCACCTGACTTTGACGTATAACGCCACTCATGCGCAACTGTGGGACCGTACGATCATTTTGCTGTCAATCATAGCCTGCCTGCTTCTCACTGACGCCATGACATAAAAACTGCAAGTAAATCATACGTGTCATGCGTTTCCCGTTTTTATGGTGGCTTGGTTAAATGTAATTGAATTAATAATTACTAGGTTAGTCCGTGGTTATGTCCAGGTGAATCAAATCAAATCAAATGTATTTATTTCAACTAGGCCATTATGCGGCACTTTTGAACTTTAAAAAAAAATTACATGTTATAAAAAATTGATTCTACCGTGCATTCGGAAATGTAGGTTGATATGGAGAAGTATGCACAAGAAACTCCATAAAAGATTTTAATTGATGGAGATTAAAATTACACAGTTATGACGAGTTTTCTCCGTGCCTTGGAAAGCGTGTTATGCCGTTGCGCCCGGCTGTCATTTGAAGATCTTTGATGGTGTTTCAGATTGACCGAAGCCAGTAAATATGACACCAGTCTTGACAAGAGGTTTCGTGTTCTTCAGTTCCTGGGTTATGGAGTTCAGATAACCAGTACTCAGCTGCATCCGGTTAAGACAACCGACCCCAACTTAGGAAAGGTCTAACAGATAGATTGAGATTTTCAGAGAGAGAAAATTATACACTGTGATATCTTGAAACCGATTTTCATGTTAATCAAAACTGGTTTTAATTTGGGAAATTATAAGTCTAGCCACAAAATTATTTATTGGACACGTGATTAAACTTCAAATTTTATAACTAAGCAACGGGAAAATGACATAGCCTCTAATAAACTAATTCGTCTTTTTTGCAACGCCAACTAAATATTCTACAGAAAGCGTCAAGTAAAGATCATCAATTATTGTGACTTGTCCTTCTTATTTATACATTGCCACGTAATTTACTAACTCAGCCACGGATTTTACATCTTGTCACCATTTTACGTTTTACAGCTTCAACGCAATATCCTCAAAAAAATATAATTCAAGCTTCTACAGAAAGCATCATTTATTATAACTTAAGCATGTAAAACAATACATCATATTCTTTTATCGTGAAAATAGCCACTGCATGATTTGGCGCGAGTACGCGAGACGACAGCGACCGGCCATTTGCACCAATCAGAGAGCGCCATTCGATTCATGTGACGACGAGTTGAGTTGATCAAGTAAGTCCAAGAGCGAGCGTAGCGAGCTCGGGAGCTTAGGGCACCCCGACACGGACAGGTTAGGTTCGAAGGGGATGACGAGAGCTGAAGTGAGCGAGCAAAGCGAGCGAAATCAGCTCCCGTCATCTCCTTCGTGTTAGGTTACTTTAAACCCTGCATACAGAAATAGGAGCCCCGCGCAGCGGGTCTCCGTCGACTCTGTCGCATAAATACTAATCCAACTTGCACCTATTCTATATTAAAACCAATAAATAAAAAAATATATTTGTGTATATAAATATTAAATTGAATTATTAAAATAACATTTACCTACATTATACCTACATTTTTTTTATGTTTCTATTATTTACTTTAAGTAAAATGATGGTGATTCAATAAACAAATTGATTTTACAAAAATTAAGTCTTTTATTTTGTCTCTCCTCAATAGCTTCTGGTAATATTAGTGGCCAATATACTATTTGATGAAATTTTTAGCACATTTTTTACGATCAATTAATATGGGATGAGTTACATTTTAAACGTGCTGAGTTAAAAAATTTGAAACTAAATAAATATATTTTTTGATGTCATTTAATAGTATTTTAGAAATTTACTGTTAGAATGCATGTTAAAAATTTAGATGCTAAAAAATAACCATCATGCTGAGTTGTATTTAGAGTGGTTTACATAGAAGATAACTAGTTGCTAACATAGTATTATTTAGATGCTCGTTAATTGTGGCTGACTTAGTAATTTAGAAGGCAACATACATTTTTGGGGGCGAATAATGATATTAAAAAGAAGCCTGTTTAATTAGCACCCTTTTAATTTTAGCAGGCAACATAAGGAGATTCAGCAGAGAACTTTTGTATTCAAAATATTAGGATGTATAGGGTATGGTAAGGTTGTGGATGCCTAAGAACGCACCTATCTGGCTCTACTGACGGTTACAAAGGTACTCGTATCTTAACTTGGAACTTCTTTTAGTATTTTTTAAATTAGACTATTCATTTTCTGATCCATTAACAGATATTCATACTTACCTAAATACATAAACAGTCGGTCACTGTTGGAACCAGCGAGTGTGGTGGAAACGTAGCCTGCAATAAGTAAGATACTAGTAGAGTTTGCTATTGTTTTCCGATACAACCCGATGGCGATACTTTGGACGGGTCGCGTTCGTGTTGTATGTCGAGCATGTAGGTCGCTGCTTGATGCCACTGGAACGTGGTTCAAGTTTATTTTAACGTATCATGAGAATACTGCTTCCGCGGTGGAATATAAAACATACAAAAGAAAGAAATACTAAACATTCTTTGGTAAATTCTGTAAAAAAATGGACACTTTAGATTCACGTCAAAATAGACTGCAATCTATATATAATTGGGTAGCACTCAAAAGTAAAGCAAAATTACAATTACTGCTATATGATTATGAGTTGTATTTGTGGTCCAGTAGGCCGTAAGTCAATTGTAAATTGAGTAGTAGTAGTACTGAAAAGTGATACGGAATTATAAAATAATGTCCCTGCTGTTAAATGTTATTAAGTGAAGGTAAATGATAAATGATTTATTTTCTGTAAGTTGGTTTGTACAAACACTTTCACATATCGATCATATTTTTTAAAACTAGATGAGGTCGGCGTTTCCTGTCTGACTACTCTGAGAAGAAAGGCCGAAACAAACTCAGAGGTCACAGTCTCTTTTAAAGTCCAGACAAAAACTTGGTTAGATCATGTGAAGACCATGTAGACTGATGTCTGAAATGGTCTTTTGAGAAAAGAACCAGCCAGATTGAGTGGACCTGTCCAGTCAGTGCACGCATTTGTCAATAACCGTGCAGCTCAACTTAGAATTTTAGGAGCTCAACGAATTGACGAACAATACAAAAGAAAGGACATTCGGGTAGGCCGCATAAATACTCAAACTGCCAGACCATGATTAAAAACTAACTAAGATAAATTAAAATTAAAAAAAGAATAATCCACATAGTCTTCACATTCACAATAATTAAAATAAAATAATATAATACTTTAAAAAGTAAATATTCTTGTCATTGCAAGAAAAATTAAAAAAATTAAAATATAAATAAAAAACGAAATTAATTGGAGCAGCTCAATCCCAAGCCTTTTTGTCCTCAACGTAATTTTTAATGTTATAAAACGCTTTCTGGCACAACTTACGTTTAATGAATGATTTGAATTTATTAATACTTAAACCTTGTACGTCGCTTGGAAGCTTATTATAAAAGCGTACACATTGGCATCTAAACGAGCCACCTATTTTCTTGAGCCTTGTTGTAGGTACTACAAATTTGTGTTTGTTCCTAGTATTTATGTTATGGATATCACTGTATTTTTTAAACAATTTTATATTTTTATGGGCATATAAAAGATTTTCATAAATATACTGAGAAGGCACAGTCATTATATTAATCTCCTTAAATTTCTCTCTGAGAGAGTGTCTCGGGCTTAATTTATAAATTGATCGAACAGCTCTTTTCTGCAAAACAAAGATAGTCTGGATGTCGGCGGCATTTCCCCACAACAGAATACCATACGACATTACACTATGAAAATAGCTAAAGTATACTAAACGGGCTGTCTCTATGTCAGTTAAATTACGAATCTTTCTAACAGCATATGCTGCGGAGCTTAGCTTCTTTGACAATTTATCTATATGTGGGCCCCACTGAAGCTTAGCATCCAAAGTTAGGCCTAAGAATACTGTGCTATTTTCAGGATTCAATTCTTCGCCCTTTAACATCACATCAGTTTTCACCTGCCTAACGTGAGGTAGGGTAAACTTAATGCATTTGGTTTTTTTTCCATTTAAAAGTAAATTGTTAACATTGAACCAGTGAACTACTTTTGTGATCGCGCTATTTACATCGTCAGTAACCAGCTGCTGACGTTTAAGTTTAAACAAAAGTGAAGTATCATCCGCAAACAACACTATATCATGGTTATCCTTTATGAGGTAAGGCAAGTCATTAATATAAATAAGAAACAAGAAAGGGCCAAGAATTGAACCCTGCGGGACTCCCACTGTTACTATAGATCCAGGAGATCTTTTTCCATTAACGTCAACGCTCTGAATCCTATTACTCAAGTATGAAGTAAGAAGAGCCAGAGCGCCGTTCCGGATCCCGTAGTGGCGGAGTTTCCTGATTAGCGTTTCATGAAGAACACAATCAAATGCCTTGGACAAATCACAAAATATTCCCAAGGCATCGCACTTATCTTCCCATGCATTATAAATATGTCCTAAAAGCTCAACACGCACAACGCATCAGTAGTTGAACGACCCCTTGTAAAACCGAACTGTTTGCTATGTAATAATTTATGTTTATTAAAAAATCTTTGCAATTGCTCTAAAATTAATTTCTCAAATATTTTACTAAACGTAGGTAGTACTGAAATAGGTCTATAATTTGTAGGGTCTGAAGTACTACCTGATTTAAACAAAGGTATTATTTTACTATTTTTCATTAGGTCAGGAAACTCCCCACTGTCGATACAATTATTAAAGATAATAGCTAAACTAGGTGCGACAATGTCAATAATGGACTTAGCAACTTCTACAGAATGTCCCCACAGATCTGCAGTCTTTTTAACATTTAAAGTGTGAAAGGTTTTAATTATGTCTCTACAAGTAATATGTTCAAAAATAAATTCCGAATCACAAACATTAACATTTTCTTTTAGTATAGACTCAGCAACAGAAGGTGATGAGTTTAGGGATTTAGTAGTTGAAATGGGAATATCTGAAAAGAAATTTTCAAAAGCCACTGCGACTTGTGAGTCTGATTTTATGATGTTGTCATTAATAGATAGGCTGTAGTCAATATTCCGGTTACCAGATCTGCCCGTTTCACTATTAATAATATTCCAAGTCGTTTTAATAACATTACTACTACTTTTAATCTTCGAACTCAAATAACGCGACTTGGCCAAACAACAAACTTTTTTAAATAATTTTGAATAATTTCTAACATATAAATTAAATTCAGCAGTGTTTACATAAGTCCTTTCACTGTACAGCTCATAAAGCCGTGTTCTGCTTTTATGAATACCAATGGTAGCCCAATCACCGAATGAAGCATTACTATTAACCGAGATAGTTTTGGGAATAAAAGTGGAATTAAATTGTCTACAGTATATATTAAAAAAATCATCATATAGATGATTAGGTTTAGAATGAATTGCCAATATTGGTAATTCATTAATAAGTTTAACTTTAAAAGCTGCTAAGCGACTTGCAGTTTTGGGGTTAACAGTGATATCCTTTTTAGCCACTTTGTTATTTTGGTTTGGTATAGTAATCCTCTGCCCGCAATGATCAGAATCTAGTAAATTTATAATTTCTTTGTGGACTGGAATAACATTAGTATAAATATTATCTAAGCATGTGGCACTAGTAGGGGTTATTCTTGTGGGCTCCAAAAATAGGTTTACAAGATTGTAGGACTGAAACAGACTTTTTATTTTACTACAAGAACCTGAGTTTTCTAATAAATTAACATTAAAATCACCACAAGTGATAATGGATTTATTCGAGTTACAAATCTTGTGTAACACTTCATCCATTACCTTTTCAAAGCAGTCATACATTCCTGAAGGGGGTCTGTATACACTTAATACAATAAACTGCTCCAATTCTATACAAGCTATTTCAATTGTCCGCTCAACAGATAGGCTCACAATATCCTTACGGTCTTTAAATTTAAGCTGGTTACTTACTAAAATCAAGGAGCCACCATGTATAGCATTAACTCTGCTGAATGAACTACCAACCTGGTGATTATTAAAATTGAACAATAACTGGTGGCTTTTAAGCCAATGTTCAGTTATACAAAGAATATCAATACTGTTAAAGTTCATAAATAATTCTACTTCTAAATCTTTGTTCATAAATCCTTGAATATTTTGATGCACCAGGTTAATACTATTTACTGATTTTAAACTTTTATTTAATTTAATTTTGCAATTTTCATTCTGTACAATTTTGCAAGAGGTTGTCCCTATTGTCCTAATTTCTAATTTAAATTAATATCAATTTCTGATACCAAATTATTGGCTGAATTAAATAACATATCTTGGCATTGCTCAATAGAAGCAAGTTGTTTAGCCAAATTCTTGGCTAACATTAACATTAGAAACGGGATATTTACCATGTTTACTGTTTGTTTCGAGTTTCCGATATTTCGGTGCTGTTGCAAGCACCATGATCACGGATAAACTGAAAAGTCATTGCGGGTGGGTGTTTATGAGGAGACATATCGGTCTACCCTCTTTCTTGTTCGTTTTTTGCACTCAGTACCGCTACCACTGTCACTCACAACTCGAAAAAGAAAAAACCCGAAAAAGTGCCGAAAAAAGTTCGCGAGTGGATACCGTGAGTTTCGTGTGTCGGGAACAGAATCGAGTTGTGAGTGACAGTGGTAGCGGTACTGAGTAGTAGTAGTAGTAGTAGTAGGGACTCCCTTTTCCGCACTTAGACTCCCATTTGGTCCGTTGTGCGTGGGGGTGCTGGCTAACATAGCCAGCCCAACTCCGCCCAGAAGCACAGAAGCTTCCTGGGAGCTTCACAGGCTTCACGGAGCGACCTCATTGTTCCGAGGATTTCTTCGCGTTGAGAAGCCACGGCCTCGCATTCCAGGATTACGTGGGCGGCTGATTCTTCGGCGTTAAAACAGCCCCTGCAAAGTGGGCTGTCTGTGGCGCCTATGTTGAATAAATGTTTGTTAAGAAGGGTGTGGCCCGTTATTGTCCCTATAATTATTTTGAGGTTATTTCTACTCAGGCTGAGGAGTTTTTTAGTGAGACGCGGGTGTAATTTTGGCAAAGCCATTTTTGACTGTCTGTAGTCTGTTGCCCGTGACCATCTGTTATTGTGTAGTTCTGTTGATCTTTGACGAATCCATGCACGAAATTGCGAAAAAGGCAAGGGGATAAGTGGGTACGGGCCTAGCACTAACATCTCGGAGCCCCTCTTCGCAAGTTCATCTGCGGCATCATTGCCTAGGGATCCACTATGCCCCCTGATCCACTGGAGCGTAATTCGATTGGATTTCGATATACTCTCCAGGGCGAGGTGGCACTCAAAGATTAGTTTGTTGTTAGTCAGTTTGTTTTCTAAAGCTTTGAGCACAGCCAGACTATCAGATAGGAATCTGATCCCGTAGTTCTGGATACCTAAACGCTTTACGGTTTCTGCGGCTTGTGTTAAGGCGACACATTCACATTGAAATATCGAACTGTGTGTGCCTAGTGGTATGTGAAAGTTAATGTTGAGGTCAAGGGAATGTACGCCAGCACCTGAACCGTTATTAGTTTTTGAGCCATCTGTATAGATTCGCACTTCATTGGCTCCTGACTGATCCCTTTCTTCCTCTGTTGTTTGTATGTTATAATTTTTGTTGAACATAGGTTGTTTTTGTATCCTATCACACGGAGCAGCGATGAGAGGTTGATACTCAATCGCCCGGTCCAGGATTTTAGCGTGTGGACTCGTGAGGTTTTTGCCCCATATGCCTAGATGCATGAGCCTGATGGCAGCTAGCGCTGCCTCTTGCTGTATGTATAGGTCCAGGGGAGTTATTTGTAGGGCTATCTCCATGGCTGCTGTTGGGGTAGTTCTCATACAGCCGGTGATAGCTGAACAGGCCTGACGCTGGAACCGTTGAAGTCGGGCAATGGTGGTCGAAAGTTCGGTCCTCGTCCACCAAACCAGAGCGCCATAAGCCAACATTGGCCTGATCACCGCTGTGTATAGCCACAGAGTAATCCTTGGAGACAGCCCCCATGTTTTTCCTAGCATTTTTTTACACTGATAGAGTGCGATTGTGCATTTATTGAGTTTGTAGTCAAGATGCTTGTTCCAGAGCAATTTGCTATCAAGGATTACCCCCAAGTACTTGACCTCCTCTTTAAGTGTTAATTCTGTGTTGAAAAGTTTTGGCAGCCTATGCGGTCCAAGACTTCGTTTGTTAGTGAACATTATTAGTTCCGTTTTTAAGGGGTTAACCGATAGTTCGTGCTTTGTGCACCAGCTCTCGATTATTTTGAAGGCCTTTCTCATGAGATCACACAAGATGCCCTCAAATTTCCCCGAGATTAGAATTGCTATGTCATCTGCGTATCCTACCGAGTAAAGACTGCTAGCGTCTATAATTTAGTCGTGAATGAGCTTATTGCAGAGCTCAACTCTGCAATAAGCTCATTCACGACTAAATTCCACAGAAGTGGTGACAGCACCCCACCTTGTGGGCAGCCCCTATTCACGATTCCTCGTGTGGTAGTGTTCACAGTGAATTGAATAGCACGGTTCTTTAGCATGTTGTTAATCCATTCTACGAGCGTCGGTGCAACACCGTGCGTGGCAAGTGCCTGCCCGATGCTGGTGAAGTTAGTTTTGTCGAAAGCTCCTTCGATATCAATGAAGGCGCCAAGGGTTGGATTTTTGTTTTTGAGAGCATTTCCTACGCGTGAAACTACGCTGTGGAGCGCTGATTCAGTTGATTTGCCTGAACAATAGGCGTGTTGGTTGGGATGCAGGGGTTTTTGTAACGAAATCTGGTTTCTTATCTTCCTGTCCCCCAGCCTCTCCAGTGTCTTCAGAAAGAACGAGGAGAGGCTTATAGGTCTGAAAGATTTGGGCTGGGCGGCTAGCGGTACTGAGTGCAAAAAACGAACAAGAAAGAGGGTAGACCGATATGTCTCCTCATAAACACCCACCCGCAATGACTTTTCAGTTTATCCGTGATCATGGTGCTTGCAACAGCACCGAAATATCGGAAACTCGAAACAAACAGTAAACATGGTAAATATCCCGTTTCTAATGTTAATGTTAGTGTTAGTGACCATGACAGTTTAAAAACTTAAATTCTTGGCTGTAATAGAAAAATAATATGATAGCGACACAGCTATCTGTCTTTTACAATACTTTGAAAGAAAGTACCTATCCATGAAAAAACTATCTTTTGTCAAATAAAAGTGATTACCAACATAATTGTTGGTGTCAATTAAATGGAATAAATTACTACTATATGTTAAATTATGTAATGTCCTATTCAATTCAAATCTAAGATTATTTTCTTCCTGTGGCAAACTTTGGCTGTATGGGAATGTGAACATCACAATTTTTTTTAAACTAAGGTTGCACAATGATCTATAATGTTGGAGTAATTCAGCTTTGTTCACATTACCCCTATTACCAATAAAAATTAATAATGTAGTATCCTGGTTAAAATTACATTTAGTAGGTAGGTAGTTAGAGTAGGTTGCACTGTAAAGTGATAACAACGAGTATAAGGCTCTAAACAGACGGGCTGCAGTTGGTCTGCAATCCGTTTGAATTTGAGTGCACTGTGCAGTCGGTTAGCAGTTTCGATGCAGTTGTTCAGATGTGTATTGTATGTCAACTGCACAGAAACTGCAATTTTGCAGCTGACATGCAGTTTAAATGCATCCCGTTTGTCTAGACTCTAAGCTGGGACTGGCATTTGCATCCTATTGAAACTCTGTACTACGCTAGGTCAGATCAAGGTCTGAGTGTTACCACCGACGAACAGCCCTCTTACTGTACCTCTGTTAAAGCTCAACTAAACATCAACTTATTATTTGAATAACTTCAATTAGAATAGAGTTACTTAACTAAGCTTTCGTTTATTATAAAAAGTTGTGAAACTAAAGGTTTGAAACAATACAGTATATTATATCTGTCTATCTATCCAGCTCTTGCACCCACCAACACAGCAACCCCTAAATAAGTCCCAGCTCTCCCATTCACTCCATCACTCATATTCCCTCTTCCACCATTAAGTTTTCTAACTTATAGCCAGAGTGTGAAGTTAAATGCAAGACGAATAAGACTCATTGCTCGGCCAGTATTCCACGTAGCTCGGGGATGCAAACCGATAAATGTATGGGATGGGGTGCGCCAGTGAATAAACATGAATGAGTACACTAGCGGAACGAAAATTTACCCCGTCGTTGTGGCTCGATTGTTTGGAATATTTTTTGGTGAACATTTTGATGGCTGTGGTCGTGTTTTCTGTTACTTAGGTGATGGTTTTTATGTTGTAGAAATAGGAATAGGTATTGGTAAAAAGAAGGCATTTAATAAATTTAAATACTATCTTATTTAGTCGGCAAAACCAAATACAACAACAAAAAATCAATATAAAATTATTTTATTTAAGTAAGTCATGACTAGTCATGACATTATTAGATTAATGTGGTGAGAAATTAAAACTAAACAACTAACAATGACTTTGTCAACTTCCATACTAGGCAAGGCATAGCATGTATCATGGTGACATAAAATACAGGTTCTAGAATATTATATATTTGAATTTAAAATAATAGAGAATTTCTGGTGTATTTTAATAAAATTAGCATAAAAGTACCCCCGTATGATATTTTTACCACATGAGTAAATAATTTCAAAAATAGAACACAGAAGCCTCCATCACATATTCATGGCGCAATCGCCAAAAAATTTACGATATCGAAAAGGAAAATATCGTATACGTTCACCGAACAAAAAAATTAAGCTATACCCCAATTTTTGGCCGACATTGTATCAGCTCATTCCTGGGAAGACAGGCCTCACTCAATATCGGATATTGTTGCCGAAAATGAGTATTTATGTCATCGTTTGTATAAAATGTACTGCAATGTGGCTCGAAAGCGTTTTTCCTGCGATCTCGCCTCGCTTTGTTTATTGAACAAACTTTAAGGATATTTCTTCGGTTTTCCTCTTTTCTTCTTGAGGTTATTTCGGCTTCTCTTATTGGATTCATGAATTCGGAACAAAGTGTATCAAGTCGTTTATCAGTTTGTTACCTGTTTTTTTTTGGGAAATGTTTGTGGGGCGCATCACTTACTGCCTATGAATTTTCTTTTTTTTTCTACTGTGATACAAATTCTTACCTTATGAATTTCGTATATTTTTTTGGAATCATGTTACTTTATTTACAGATTGCAACAAAAAAAAATATAGGCTAATACATAAAGTACCTATAGTTATACAAGCGAGTATAAGGAGAGGATATGAGAAGGAAAAAATCGTCCACATCGTTCTCAATATGCAAACTGCCCAGAACGCTGGCAGCATTGCCACGTTGGCAATGCTGATTCTCCGGCCGAAGAAAAGACCAGCTCACTGGTCACGAGAAGAGTAGATTAACTGATTTCGTCAATGGATTTTCAACAACGTCATTATTATCTAACATTCGTCAAATAATACAACACTCATCACACACAACAACACAACACTCTACAATGATAATGGGCGCTTTTACTTCATTCCAAACAAAAATATTTATAAATAAAACAATTATCATTAAATTATCGACACTAACCTAAATTCTCATCCATTTCTTTTACAACTTTCTTCGACACCTCAACATTAAATAAGCAATATAAAACACTATCGGGGGTCTAAAAATAACACATAAATTTCAATTCCGCCCATTAAAACTAGAAAGAATATATAATATTGTTTTATATTAATATTGTCTGTGTATTTGTTGTGCCCCCCGGACAGACAGACAAGCATTGTTTCAAGTATTCATAAAGTGACATAAAGGCACCTTTGACACCGGCGGGCGCACTTTCTATTGCTATCACTGTTGAGTAAGTGCCATCAGTCTCTTCTATTTTTGGTTTTATAGCGATTGTAGAGGTCTTAGTTCAGATCCCAGGCTTTCTTCCTAAATATCTTGTCAGAGTACAAAAGTAGAAAAATAATTATTATAACTAAATAAACAGTAGCTTTTAACTTTAACCGAAATGTGGAATAGGAAATGTTTTTGTCACAATTTAAAGGGTACAAAGCCTGAAATCGGTTGTTTAGTATTTTTTATTACACAGGAGATACTTATCTACATAATCTTACTTACCACAATTAAATAGACCTGTAAAATATGGAACTACAATTAAATGGTACATTTGTCTTGGAACCCTATGAAACCCAACTTAGTTAAGCTATTCAATATCTACCAAATACGCAAAAATTTACACTCCCAACTGAATTATTTATCAGCATCACATAACACATATTTCTACCATTTTCCACAATAACGTCCAAACTCCTGTTCAGCGTCAGCCTGACTATCACCGAAGCGTCCATCTATCACGTTCAAATAGTTTCGCCTCACGAACGTTCAGAAACAAAACCTATCACATTATGCAGACTCGCGGCCTGTCATAAAATCACGAATACCATAGTGGTATGATTAACACGTGGTGGGACAAGTCTTGGACGGAAGCGGGTTGCTAGCTAGTCTAGGTAGTGTTGAAGCTGCTTTAAAATGATGCAGTATAACAAATGTGTTTCGGGTCGACAAAGCAGCACAAATCATTATTTATTTATATACACTTTATTGTACACCAAGATTAAACAATACAAAAAAAAACATCAAAATTAAAACAAACATGCAACAGGCGGCCTTATTGCGCTCTGCGATCTCTTCCAGGCAACCTTGAATGGATAGAGATAGCCTGGACACGACATGAAGTTGCACTTGGTTGGATGCATTATATTGTTTTTGTACTATGTTCGATATCGGTCTTTATGTTCAATGGCATATTGCAGATTTGCAAACATATTATGAAGCCGTAATGCCATATTCAACTGCATACGCTTACAAATACAATAGTAAGCATTTTACTTGATTTTAGCAACTTAGTGTGACAACTTTATAATAAGCTGTTAATATTTTTTTAAAGCAGTGACTTAGACTTCTCAAATCGACTGGTAAAACATCAAACAATTGATAAATATGAAAACCAAGACATGAGATTTTCAAACCCGCTTCTTCTCTCTTCTTACACCACCCCACCAACATACCGACTGCTGCGAACAAAGATGGCGGCCTTACATAAAAACTGTTTAATCGTAACTCGGCCCAGCTATCGCGATCTGAACATATTACCATATATTAATCCAATAAGGGATTGAAGCGATCAATTTATCTACATTACGGCGCGCGGACCAAGCCGGGCATAAGGTGCTAACTTGCACCAACTTATGGCCCTCCATTAGACCGTACAACGCATTTAAGGGTTAATATTGGGTGCGATTCGATCTTTATTTATTTGAATTGTTTCGTTTTTATTTATGTTTTTTTAGAATTAAATCTTTTTGTGTGAATTAGTTTGAGTGTTGTCGTAAGTTGTCGCCTAATTGGAGCAAGTTTTGATGTGAATCTAGTGCACATGTTTAAAAGATGCCGCTAATCTATTTCAGCAATAAATATTTAAGACAAAAATTGATTATGTCTACTGCATCGTATGCTAGAGAAAGTTGGCAGATAGTGTTCATCTATGGTAATAGTTTATTCTTTCCATGTATTAACTTATGAAAATCATTTAGTAATCTATGACAACCAGTAGCAAAACAACGCGAGCACGTTCAAGTGTTTTCTACACACATAAACACACATAAAAAATCTTTGAGCGGCGTTGACCTTAACCCTACGACTTACAGAAGACCAAAAACAAATACATGACAGCTACAGAATATTTAAAAAATAACACTATTGTAGGTATGTATGATTTTCACTATCAAAACCGCGTGACTTCAGAAGAAGTACAGGCTTACGAGTTACGGACTTGCTAATGCCATACATTGGTCACTTTATAGACTTGTAGATCTTGCGTGGGCCACAGTGTGTCCCAAGCCTAATTACGTGCAAATAAAAAAAATAAACGTATTCGTTAAAATCGTCACATTCTCCATTATTCCGCGAGTAGGGATATAAAAATTCAATAAATATTTTTAGTGTTGACACTCGACATTCTTTAGCATGTAGACGAATTTAAACTTTAATGTGTATAACTGTATGTAGAATAATTAAAACTTACCTGAAATATATAATAATTGACTAGGTATGTAAACTAAACTGTAGCTATAAAATTTTAATTTGTTCGTTTACCCATTTTTTATATTAAGTTTTATAAACCTGTGGCTACCATTAGACCCTGGTACAGATACTATAATAACATATAATATAATAACTATAATATAATACTAGCATAACCCTGAGTTATTTTACTAGTTCCGAGACATTTTTTTATTTAACCTCGTATTAGCAACATTGGTGCTGAAGGAGAATGTTGCGCATATCATGCACAGCAAAACATACAAATAAGTCCATTCTCGACCAGTTAAACATCACAACCAGACTCTCCGCGATCAAAGCTACCAAAGAGTCCTAAATTGCTTTGGTCACATCGCCCGGAGACTGCCAGATAACCTGGAAAAACTGGTTGTTGTAGGAAAAGTGGATGGGAAAAGGCCACGCGGACGCTCACCTACTCGGTGGTCAGACCAGGTCAGGGTGATTACGGGCCTCACGGTGACCACTGCCCTGAGAAGAGTCGAAGACAGAGTGGCTTGGAAGCAGCTCGTCAATGACTCCGTGAAAGCTTTCCAAGACGGGCACGACCTTCAGTAATGAAGACAACGAATAAGAAGAAGCAACATTAAGTTTGAGTTAAGGTTTTGGCGCACGTGGTTTTTACTATTTAAATTCTCTTTTAATTTGACTAGGACTTGTTGATCAAGGGCATCTATATAAATAGCTGCCATTAATATAAAAGATACTTATTTCCCAACATAACTTACATAACGTAACGTACATAAGGAAAAAATATATACACGACAAGAAGAACATGCCCACCCAAGTCAATTTCTCTACACAGGGTGGCACATGCTAAACATTTAGCCGCAAAACAATATCAGTAAAAAAAAATATGCCCATAGTGTAACTCGTAACGTAGGTGTCGCCACGGCCTTGACATTAGCTCGCGAGTGAATGACTGAACGGAGTGAACTCATTCATAAATTGAGTGAATGGGACGCACCTACGCGCCGCGGCAGCGCACGGGTCTCGGCCCGAAAGGACCAAAAATTGTGGACGCGATTTATTTTTCAAACCGATATGGAAAGGTTTCTTTTTGTGTACTGTAAAAATGATTCAATATGTTAAAATTTTGATATTTAGGTCAGTCTAGATTTTCTTCAATAGCATACATTTTAATCAAATTAAGATTAATTTTTCAGTAATAGCTTATGTATTAGATACTAGCTTTTTCCCGCGGCTTCGTCCCCGTGGCACACCCCACAGGACCCGTTTTCGGGATAAAAAAATAACCTATATCACTCTGGAATAATGTAGCTTTCCATAGGTGAAATACTTTTTAATATTAGTCTAGTAGTTTTAGAGTTTATCCATTATAAACAAACTTATATACTTACAAACAATTAAATCTTTCCTCTTTATAATATTAGTGTAGACTAGATTTATGCGCGGTTGGTGGCAATAGTCTCGCCCCTTTATACATGAGGCTTAGACATAACTAGGGAACACTAGCTGTTCTATCATAACTAGGGAACACTAGCTGTTCTATCATAACTAGGGAACACTAGCTGTTCTATCATAACTAGGGAACTCTAGCTGTTCTATCATAACTAGGGAACTCTAGCTGTTCTATCATAACTAGGGAACACTAGCTGTTCTATCATAACTAGGCAACACTAGCTGTTCTATCATAACTAGGGAACACTAGCTGTTCTATCATAACTAGGGAACTCTAGCTGTTCTATCATAACTAGGGAACACTAGCTGTTCTATCATAACTAGGGAACACTAGCTGTTCTATCATAACTAGGGAACTCTAGCTGTTCTATCATAACTAGGGAACTCTAGCTGTTCTATCATAACTAGGGAACACTAGCTGTTCTATCATAACTAGGGAACACTAGCTGTTCTATCATAACTAGGGAACTCTAGCTGTTCTATCATAACTAGGGAACTCTAGCTGTTCTATCATAACTAGGGAACACTAGCTGTTCTATCATAACTAGGGAACTCTAGCTGTTCTATCATAACTAGGGAACTCTAGCTGTTCTATCATAACTAGGGAACTCTAGCTGTTCTATCATAACTAGGGAACTCTAGCTGTTCTATCATAACTAGGGAACTCTAGCTGTTCTATCATAACTAGGGAACTCTAGCTGTTCTATCATAACTAGGGAACTCTAGCTGTTCTATCATAACTAGGGAACTCTAGCTGTTCTATCATAACTAGGGAACTCTAGCTGTTCTATCATAACTAGGGAACTCTAGCTGTTCTATCATAACTAGGGAACTCTAGCTGCTCTATCATAACTAGGGAACTCTAGCTGTTCTATCATAACTAGGGAACTCTAGCTGATCTATCATAACTAGGGAACTCTACCTGCTCTATCATAACTAGGGAACTCTAGCTGTTCTATCATAACTAGGGAACTCTAGCTGTTCTATCATAACTAGGGAACTCTAGCTGTTCTATCATAACTAGGGAACTCTAGCTGTTCTATCATAACTAGGGAACTCTAGCTGTTCTATCATAACTAGGGAACTCTATCTGTTCTATCATAACTAGGGAACTCTAGCTGTTCTATCATAACTAGGGAACTCTAGCTGTTCTATACATACACCTCCTCCTCTTTTACCCCTCGAGGATTATAGTCGTTATATTATGATGTGCTTAAAGATCACTTTTGCATATACCTGTGTTCCCAACCCATACTAATTATACGCATCACTGTACCTCACAATGGGTAAATATTTATGAACCAAATAAGGCTAAACAAGTCTTTGTGAGTGAAACCGCTGCGAACCTCTTCACCTTGACCGCCGGAAGGTTAAGCACTGGCGGAAACAACTTCACTTATATGAATCATCTATTGGCTGCGAATTTGAGGTGAATCACACTTCGCATAATAGGATCAATTTTGCTTCCTATTTCGTTTCCTCATTTAAACTAGGTTGGAAAGTAAAATATTTTTCGTACAAATCCTATATTGTTTCTAATTTATTTTTGATAGCTCGTGTTTGAACACATTCTCACCTGATGGTATAAAGCGATGATGTGGTCGACGGTGAAACACGCTTACCTAGAAGTAACCTATTCACTCTTAACAAGGCACTTAGGTTTTAGCTATGGGCTCTTTTGTTAACAAGATTATTTTTTCTCAGATTCTTTTCTTTGAAACTTTCAACTAGCATCGTAATACCTTATGACTTTTCTTTAATTCTGCTATTAGGAAGAAAAACCTCAAGCTAACAACATAATCGCAATTTAATAAAAACATGAATCGCATCTTGTTTTTCTTCTGACGTAATTCTCCATAACCATTACATACTTAGCAAGAAAGATATAACCCAGCTAAGTGAAAGCGTATCTTTAATATTCAACATAGTCTGAATTAAACAGACTTCTTTATATGGAGGGGTTATGGTGGAGCGAATGCGTTCGTGACTCATATTTTTGCTAACATGTTTTTGTTTATCGTTTGTAGGAGCCAATGTTGGGTTTAGTATTGGTGACAATGTTTAAGATGTGTGAAATGCAGATTTTATAGAAACTGAGCTGTAGTCTTTAAACTAACTGAGCTGTAGATTAAATTTTAGGGTTAAAGACATTAAACTTTTACAAGTCCTAGGCAGAAGTTTTATGTTGAAAGCTTATTTGTAGGAACAGAAACTTTCTAGCTAGAATATTGCCCTTATTCCTATATAATTCTACAATATTGCCCTTATTCCTATATAATTCTACAATATTTCCCTTATTCCTTTATAATTCTACAATATTGCCCTTATTCCTATATAATTCTACAATCATAGAAATATTACAGGCTAGCTTCTGCCAGCGCAGCGGCTTCGCATCTGACCTGGACACTTCAAATTGCCTTACGAAAACATGATTTATTCCATTCTTATACCAAAACTAATACCACTGGTATTTATTTCAACTCATTATTTATTTTTATACCGAACGGATACCACTCTTTAAATAATTATTTTAATGTGCGAACGAATATCAACAACTTGAATTTGGTACAGTCAGCACAGTCAAACCTAATCAAATGAATATAGGTTTTCTGATATTTTTATGTGATCGTAATATAATACTAATACTAATTTACTTTACTAATTGGACAGTGACCTGTTAATATAAATTAAGGGTTGATTTTCTGAGATATTTTGTATTTTTTTGACTGTAACTAATTTGTTCCTGAAGTTGTAAAAAAATATTATTCAGGTCAAGGAGGAACTAAAATTTATAATTAAGATGATTATTAGTCATATTTTATTATTGAACTAGAGTTTTGCTTACTTAATTTTATATTTAATGTTCTTTTTTCAATTAAAGGTCTTATAATTACATACAAACCAGTTTTACTGACTGTACCTTATATCTTTGTACTTGTTTTGGTATTCGTTTAAACCATGGTATCCATTCGGAATACAAAAGAAATATGATTTTAAACAAATACCAGTGGTATTCGTTTTTGGTATTAGAACGGAATAAATAGAAAACATTGACAAGCAACACCAACGTCATAAGGTAAAGTCGGAATCATAAACCACGCAATTATTATAGACCCTAGTCTCTCTTAATTGGCCTCTCATCCATATAAACAACTAATTAAAAAAACCCCATCAATTCCTAACATCATTCACACAAGTCTCTTGTGTACATAAGTAGTAAGTATATGTATGTATGTAAATAATTTCTTAATTACAACTGATATAAATCTCGGTTCGGACTGATCGCGTTATTACTAGCTTAGTGGTTTTTCGACAGGCATTAATGAATATGCGAGCTTGATTAGACTGAGCTGTGGGTTATTAGTAGGGGGGCTGTGGACGTGTGTTGTTAGAGGAATGTCCGGGGTGGGACAAGTTTTAAAATATTTAAAAACCGGCCAAGTGCGTGTCGGACTTCGTACATTTAGTGTTCCTTACCGAGAAATTTCTGATTTATCAATATATTTGTATTTGTTGGTAAAATATACATAACAGTTTACATTATCACCAAATTTGAAGTTCATAGGTTAATGGAAAGTTAAAATTCAAATTTTGTAAAAAAAACTGACTGTGGTGGCTTCTCATTTCTTTGTTTTCCAATTTTTTAAAAAAACATAATATACAACGATATCTAAACAACGATTACCCACTCCATGGGGAAGGTCAAATTTTTAACGCGTTCCCCTTTTAATTTTATGGGACCACCCCTTAAAAACGTTTAAATTATGTTTCGACAATTGGTATGTCTTTGGGTCAACAAGATGCTTATACTGTAAAATTTAAAGACTGTGGATCCAACCGTTTGGCTGTTAAACCTGTGTGACAGAAAACGGACGGACAGACACGTATGTGACAGCAATAGGTTTGGACCCTTCTGGAACGGTACCCTAGAAACGACGTAGAGATAGAGGTAATTTATTTGAATATGAAATTGGAGATTATGAAAAATTTATCGTTAAAACTCAATTTGGAAGAAAATTTTGTATGACATTTTACTTTAGGAGTAACATTTAGTGAACTCTGGTTAACCTTGTGCAGACTTTAGCAAAATTGGTGAGCTTTTCTTAAGAAATGTGATTGGCGAACTATTGTGGGTGAGCCCACATTTCTCACCATTGCAGCCTGCAGTAATGGATATCTTGGTAACTTTCTTCTATTAGAGACAGTATTGCCGATAATGCACCTCATGCAAGTAATATTCTGTTTCCATATACCTTTGTTTTGGAGTCTTTGTTGCCCGATAGCTTCAATCTCGAGGTCTTTAAGTCACGAGTGAATAGGTTACTTCTAGGCAAGCGTGCTACACCGTCGACCACATCATCACTTAACATCAGGAGAGATAGTGGTCAAACGCGAGCCTGTCACAAATATAAAACCTACTTTGACATTTGTGCAGTCACCGACAAACCCTAAGATCGCTGTAAGCTAGAATAGAATAGAATATACTTTATTGTACACCAAAAAATGAAGTTACACATCTCTTTTATAAAATCTCATATCTCTTAGCTACTATGGGTTTGAAACTTCGATGTGTCCTATTGTCAAGACTTCTATTATCATAGCATACTTAAGTAACATCCCGATTTTTTCTCTATAAGTATGGTGTTCCTAGTTCCGTGCAATCATTACAGCGGGCGACGCATGGAGCGTTAACTAGTTATGCGCATCGCGCTTACGTCGTCCATCACCGTCCGTCGATATTATACTGCTTTGTTTGATGCTCAAGCATTTTTAATTATTTACTCATTGGAAACTATAGACTCAATAGATTCGCGAATTTCTAGGTACCTGAGGCTCTAGACGAAATTTCATAGTATCTGTCAGCTGGCAAGATGACCAAAAGTCCAAAATTACATGGCATTTACTATTGGACTGGACGTGACATTTCGGTAACGCTTGTCAATCCCATAGATACTTCACTTTTTCGCTTTGTCTGGGCTCTTCTGAGGTCCTTCTGATAAAACTATGCATACGTTTTGACAGTTGTATTTTGAGTCACCCAAGATTTTTTGATCCTAGGGTCCAGGGGGGTTACCATAAGCTCTTCGAGTTAGGTTATTTTGAGTGTGTGTAAGGGACAGATATACGACTTGTATACATCTGTCCCTTACGCACACTCATAATAACCTTACTCTAAGAGCTTATGGTCAACCCCTGGAGAGTTGTAAACAATATAGAACGATGTATTCTCAGTTTCTGTTCGACTCTTTTTAAGACGCTTTTATTAGTTTGGTATGTATATATCTATGAATCTATGTAACAACATTTTTTTATGTGATTTACACCCCCTTCAAAACGCCGGATTAATTTGAAACTTTGCACACTTATCAAGGACCGATGACAATGGAATAATTTAGACGGCGATTGAAAAACTCGCCAAAATGACGTCTCTGGAACCATTTGTGAGCCCGATGCTCATGACTCCATCCCCACCTCCAAACCCACCTGAAGAATGTGAAATAGAGGATTCGTATGGACCACCCATTAGGATTGAGAATCACACTATTCTTAATTTATTTACTTATTTGATTAATTTATAAGCTTACATTTCAACACATAAAACAATCCTCCATTACGCAGCCTAATAAAAAATTGTCAACAACTTTTCAAGCCAGATATATACATAACCTTTGGAGCACATTCATCAATTGACTTTACAACTATGAGTGCGTGCATAGGCCATATTTATTACCTAGCCGAGGGGGCAGGGGCGTAAGCAGGGGTAATTAAAACCGGGTTGCATGCAGCTAGCTCACCCTTCCGACAGGGCTTCCTCTGTGAGAAGTTCTGAGTTTAGCCGGACAGTAACTGTTGCATTGGAATATGCTTTTATTTCTATTTATCACACGGAGGAAACGCGCTTGACTTGGCGTTTGTAAATGAAGTCTGACGGTTTTTTTTTGTTGTTCTAGGGAATGGGTATATTTTTTAATTTTTAGGAATTTGTTGGTCAGGTGGTCTAAGCTGAATTAAATAGATATAGGTGTAACTGTAAGTTACTTTTTCGTTGGACCACACAATGTTAACTTTTAGACCAGGGGGTGACCATAACCTCTTAGAGCAAGATTATTTCCAGTGTGCGTAAGGGACAGATGTATATGATTAGTATACATCTGTACGTTTTTCACAGTCAAAACATTATAGTTTAGACACGTCATGGTAGGGGGACAGGTACACTATCGCATTATTATCACCTCTTATTTATCAGTAATTTTCTATAGGTACATGATTTTTTTGGGCTTTGTATTTTGGATGACAAGCTCATCCCATTTAAATTCAGTTGAAATGGCACGATTCATAACTATTGTACTCGTCAGGCGTCAATTTTATTTATTTTCTGTCCGACCGATTTTATTCTTGAACTCTATTAAATAACTACGTAAATCCGCCGACAAACAAGCACTCAACCAAAAACAGACCAAAAATCTAAAATTCCAAAGAAACCCGACCCTATTGACACTCATTATTGTCTTCAACCGCTCAGAGACCTAACCCAATTTGCGTGCAACTGGTTCAATGCAAGAAAAACGGTGCGCCAGCGCAGCGTGTATAATTTAGCGCCATAAAGGATCCGCGTGATGACAGCGCAGACATGGCGATCCGCGAAAATTACTAATTTTATGATCCGAAATTACATATAGACCTTATTGTGGTACAGCTAGAATATGGTCCTTCAATCCAAATCTGGTCCTTATACGACTGGAATAAGAGTAAAGGGTTCTATAGCAGTTGAAAAGAGGTTTGTTATACTGCGTTCGTGTCATGAAACCTTTGACTGATTGCTTATGATTGACGAGCACTCTTGTTCGTCTGTTTGTCCGTCTGGTGTCAGATTACTATATCGATTACACCAACCTTTATGCTCTCTTACATATTTTATTAGACCATTTTAAATTGGTCGAAAGTGTAGGTGTAAGGGTGACCATTAAGATTTGAACCAGGGAAGTGAGTTTACGAGGTTGTAAAACACAACCTACGTGGTTTTATTTATATTTTATTGGTTTTGTGGGTGTTGTGTTTATTTATTGGCGAAAATAAGACGACAATAGTTTGAGTATATTATCCTAATAATGTTGATCTCTCTTGAGAATATAAATTCTGTATTAAAGACTGGTCGGGAAATATACTCATACTTGTTTTAAGAACTGATTAAGGACAAATCAAAGGATTTCGTAGGAACGACGGTATCTGGTTTTGTCTCTTTATGGTTTTTGTAAAGAAAGTTACTGGATCACGTCTGTATCAAATTGCGAAGCTTAACGCACGGTATGAAGGTTACGGTGTGTACCCAAATAAAATTAGAGTAGCTAGCTACGATATATAGACTTTTAATGCGAAAAATATACGTATACGTAGGGTATAGTAGTTGAAGTATATTCTTTCTTGACACCTTCTACATAGAAATACAAATACAATCGATTGATTAATCACAGTGTATTGAATATTGTTTTTGGTATACAATAGAGAATTACAATAAACATTCATGTGGACTAAAATTACAGTGGTCTTCCGATACCTGTCTAACCTGACTGCAGAGCTGCATAATATGGGGCTTAGCAGTTACGACCTGTTCTTGTTTGGTTTTCAATCTTTTACTAATATCGTTATTGTTTTGTGACAGAGTGTTTGTTTTAAATGGTGACAATTACACTTAACTTCTCGACAGATGTATAAATATAATTATGCTATAGTGTGTACCATAATAATAACCCAGCTCATAACTACATAACATCTGAATGGATGAGACAAATAAAACGAATGACCTCTCGAACCTGTGACCTTTCGCTTGTCATTCAGACAACCAAGTCGTTGAGCGGCTATTGTCTCACCTAAATACCTACTTAGATTATTCCTTTTTAATAGGTAATTAAAAGAGCAATGAACTGATGAAGCTTCTCGTATAAGCATAATGATTAAAGTATGGCTTAGCTCAAGCTGGATGTGTAAGCCATCAATGTCGAGTTTGATAGATTACTGGTACCCTGCAGGTCTCTAGTACATTGCTGAAGGCTGTATTTTGACACTGACGTACTTTTGCAAGGTGTATCAACCTGGTGGAATGATTGGATATGTAGTCTGAAATTTTTCTTTGTTTGGGAGGTAGGGTAAAGAAAAGTGTGTCGATGATTTCGAGTGGCACTTTTTGGGGCTAGGCTAGATCCTTATTGAGTTATTGCTTTATTTGATTTTTTGTTTAGATTATTTACTATTGAGGGGTCTGAAACGGAATGGCCAGTGGATTCGCCAAGTTCCTAACCTGTAGATATTAGTTAAGCTAAATTTCAAGTCAGTGAATAAAGTGAATACAATTGGGATACCACTGTCTAATAGAATAACCGTCTGTCACTGTCCAATAAGGCTTCTTGTATTTTTTGGCATTTTTTATTGTTTCTTTTTGACATTTGTTTGCATCATGCATACACCGTAATTGAATGCATTAATCATTAGGAATGCATATAATATTCAAATGACATTCCCAGTTTTAATGAAACCTAACATTATATTCCCTTTCCTCGAACAAAAGGACCAACCGACAAAAAAAAGATTTACGCGAGTTCATTAACCTCTAACCCTCAAACGCGTTGCGATTAAGTCGCAATCAAAATGTTGCCAACATTTCAAGATTCAACATAAACTGTGTTGGTTATGGTCAGATCCGATTTTTTTAAACTTATTAATGTCTTCTATACAAATATATAAAATTGATGTGTCTGTTTGTAATGTCAAAATATAGTCAATTTTAGTAAATGCGTATGCGTAAGCGTATCACATCATCAGCCTATTAATGTTCCCACTGCTGGGACACAGGCCTCCTCTCTGTGAGAGGGATGCGTATGCGTATAGACGGTACTTATAAATAAGAAAATAAAAACAATTTTTAATAAAATATCTGTCTGTGTCTCTATGCATCTGTCTGTTCGTCTGTCTGTGTATCTGTCCCGGATAATCGCCGAAACGTCTGGGCCGATTTTGACGGGACTTTCACTGTCAGATACCTGTTATTTAAAGATTAAATTAGGATTATTTTGCTTTGGAAAAAAATTAGGGTTATAAAAGTCCCTTAATTATTGTTTTTTGTTATAGGACATCTTAATTGCGTAAGTTCAATGAATGATGCACGCATGCTTTGCTTGCATTTATTGGTTCATATGTTCAAAAAACCGTCTACTCAAGAGCGTGAAACACGCAATGAATACTGTTGAGTGGTCAAAATGAAAAGAAACGCACTTGCTTTGTACTGTAAAAACAGTTACGCAATAAGGGTGCAGGTTTGACTCGGACGAAGTCGCGGGCATCAGCTAGTTCAACATAAACTGAGTTCTTTATATCAAATCCGATGTTTTAAAACTTATCATATATGATATTAAAATTTATGATGATAATAATCGTGAGTATATTTAGCCGTGGAGCTACGCAGCGGGGGACGGATAAAGTTGACGGTTTATGTCGAGGTCTGACGGTAGGTCGCTTGTGATGATGATGCTGGCAACACTATGTTGTTTGCTTTGAAAACTATTATTTTTTGGTTTTTATTTACTGAGTAGTTGGAAAATTGTGACTATAAATTTTAATAAGTTGATCGAGTAAATATTTGAGAATGCAGTGACAAAATAATGAGAATAATAATATGTTAACATTGTTAGATCTTTTTCATCAAAGATTTTTTTGGTTTAATAAAAATGGTATGTATATGGTTTGTATATAAAGTATAACATGTATTAGTTAATATATTTTTTGTTGCAATCTGTTGAAAGTAATAATATAATTATTATTAAGTAATCACTTAATAATAATTAAACGCCAAAAATTTTAAGAATTAATAAAAATTATATTTTAAAATTGGTCTTAAATCTAGTTTATTTTTTATTGATTGACTGATTGCAGAAATACAAATAATTATAAACTTTATAACAAATGTTTCTAAGAAACAGTGCAGTTAACTAGTCGTTACTTTGATTTATGTAGTGTATATGTAGTTATATTATATAAAATTTGAAGTAGACATAATTTGAATAATTCATACTCCATCTTCAAATAATTCATCGTATTTTAATAATTTTATTAAAATGAATGCAGCATGTAGTTGATTCGTTGAACTTCAAAAGTTAAAACTTATGATTTAAGACTCATAAAAAGATATTTATGTTTCTATTCAGAGGTAGACATAATTTTAGTAGTTTATGAAATTATGACAGTTGCTGTAAAGTTGTTTAAAAATGTCAATAAATAATTGAATTTTCATATTTAGTTGCATGTTATCGATTTACATAAATAGTGTAGTTACTAACACGTAACTAGGAATGCAATATACTTACTAAGTAGGTGGTTGATAAGTAAATAAAGAGTTGGTATATTTTAAAATTATGGTTGAATGCATTTTAAATGTATGTTTTTATGAATACCTACATGTTTATCAATGTTTACTATATGAATATATATTTTCCATTTGTATGGAGGGAAATACAAAGTAGCAACAGCCTATTGTGAATATTTTTCTCCATTGTTTACATGTTTATAATTATGCAATTAAGGTTTTGTTAAATTGCATCTTGATATTTCTATGAATGTAGATAATAAATAAAAGATGGGTACATTGCCTATGCATGCTGACCTTTATATTTTTTAGTTTTATTAAAATCAGCAATGTATAATATTTAAAGTACGGTCTCTGTTTTATGTCAATGAGCTAAGATGAATTCCCAAAGTGCTTCAAGATCGTAGGTATCATTTAAGATTTGTTTAAAGGGAGGCAGGAGAGAGCAGGTAGATAAGTACCTGTTTCTCCGGACCAAAAAACCAAACTCACATCAAAATCAACTCAATAAAAACCTCACACTTGACTTAAGTTTATCAGAACTTCGTCAAAATCGTTCGTAAAAACCGAAAATAGCCACATTTCTGCTTAGTAAGCGAACTTAAAAGCGAATAAAATTATATTGATGAAAAAAAATCGAATTTTTACGATTCGGATCGTAAAATTACCCGTGTTTTGGGTTTATATTGAAATGTTATGATATTTTCGATTTTCGGCTGTATTTCTATGTGGATAGAGTGCTATGTGGAGGTATATGGTGCTATGTAAAAGTAGCCAGTAATGTTATGTGGGAATATAATGTAAATATGAGATTTTTATGGAATAACGTGTTTCAGGAGAGAACATTGAATGTGCAAACTTTTTTTATTATTATTACGTGCATCTAATGAATCTTTTGCGTTCCTGAATACATTGAAGACGTTTGAAGGCTTTAATATTTACGCCGTATATTTTTTTTTCATCAACCGTTTAGGGTTAAATTCCTCACTGAAATAGTGACATTAAGACAGATAACGTTATTTAATAAATTTAATAATTATGAATTATCTATCAATTAGTTATTGAAGTTCCATTTTTAATACTTAGCTGAATTTTAGGTGAAAACTTAAATATTTTATTACAGTTCACCCACAAAAATTATGCAGAGATTTTTTTCCAATCAAAATGTTGGCATAAAATAACAGTCGAAATACAAATATTAAGTATAAAATAACTAATAATTTACCATAATCATGTAAACGTTAACAGAAATTACAATAATAAAATATCAATAATAAAAATAAAATAGCCCAAAAAATAATAATTAAAATAATTATTTAGCATAAGTAACGTAGGTACTAATCGTAAACGAAAGTGAGTTAGCAGCGGGCCATTCGGGCAAAAAGGTAAAAAGGCGGCGCGGTGTGGTGGGCGGGGGGCGGGGGGCGTTGCCTGACCCCGCCCCCCGCGAGCGGGACGGCGACATGCACGCGCGCCCGCCTGCACCGCAAGCAAGGTCACGTCAGCCACACACTGACTTTTTGCAATGTTTTGACATGTTCAAGTTTGTAATTTTTTTCAGGTTTTATTTTGGATTTTTTGGTTCTGGTTGTTTTAAGGAAATTGATATTATTTTCTCGTTATAATTTAGTTTTTTGAAAAGTTTTGTTTGTAAACTTAATTAGTAGACTTAATTAAAAATCAAAATTATCATTGAAAAATTGTTTTTTGTGAAACTGACACAATAAGGCAGCAGGCTGCAGTTTGCTTACATTTAAAGAAAATAAATATATTTAAGCCACTTTTAGATTACGAAAATAAAGTGGTTTCAACTAAAGAAAAACTTAATTCAAAACCGATCCAATGTCTACAATAACCAAAAATTTTAATTTATAAGATCAATCACAATAAGACTGCAGTATTGCAAAAAAGCAGTTGCATCTTATCACGGCTGGACGTTTGATTGAGTGCGCTAGTTCCTTGCGACGCCGCATGGCGCTGTCGGCGGCGGGCGGCCTCTCCGCGCGTCATTCCGGCCGCGGCGCGCGACGACACCGCATCGCACCCGCGCTCGTTCCCGCCCGCGTAAACACGCCACGATACACGCGACCATCCAATGACATGTTCACGTGCTGTGCCAAATAAAGTGACCAGTTAACTTAGTGCTGTGAAGTGACCTACCCTGTGCAATTCCGGTAAATTATCAACGTATTTGCTCCAACGACCGTCGCAGACCATCTGTTCAAATACGGCTGATTTGTTTAAGTTTACTATTGATGGATTGGAAAGAGGTTCAACGACATCGTACTTAGTGTTTGATGTGCTGAGGAATTCGTTTCACGTATTTCGAAAACAAATAGAAGTTTAGAAAACAATGGTTATATGAGAGGGTCTCGGGCATTGCTTGCTTAGGTGCTCGTGTGACAGGTGGAGCGGTGTTCTTATTGTCTGTCAAATAAGAATATTCATTGGAAAACGAAGGTGAGCATACTTTACATGTAACAAGACAAACAAAATTAAATGCTAACTCCACATTCAAATATTTTATCGCTTTTCAACAATACTTCACGCTTTTCAAACTGCTTCTTTGAAAAAGAAGTAAAGATTTTTTTGTTATTTAGTCGGAGTAGTTAGTTTATTGTAGTACTCTTAAGTTTCACAATGCGTGGTGGGCACTGGTGGGCTCTGAAAACTTTGTGACGGCTGCTGAATTCAGTGAGGATGCGGCGACGGCCCGCGACGGTACTGTGCCGGGCGTTTGCTGATAAAAATATACATGCTCTAACAAAGGAATAACTAGATAAAAATGCTTTAAAGTATTACATAAACACTTTTTACTATAAATAACCTTGTTTTCTATTATAAGAACCAGCTTAGAGCATTGTTGAATAGTTACAGAAAGAGTTTCAAGCGACTGAAATGTTTCGGATAAAGTTCGCAAAAACTTATTGAGGAAATTCGGGACTTTCAACTTAGTTACAACGCCGGTAATTGTTTACATAGGAAAATATAGTGCAAGAGAATAAAAAAATATGAAATCGGATTCTAAAGGTCAAAAATTATTTTATTGAAATATTGTTAGTGGTACTTGTGTCTATTGTCAACAAGATTTCGATACCTTTGCATTGCCATTTGACAAAACATTGAAAAATTAGTTACATATAATGGTATGAAAATTATGTAGTCTTATTAAGGTTTTAATAAGATCAATCAAAAAAATCTGTTGGCAATGATATAACTAATTAACGAATTATGTTAAAAATACTTGAGAACTAAAAACTGCAAAATATGCAGCTTTTTATGCAAATACTGAAAGTTGAATCAAAAAAATTCTTCAAAACAAGTTTTACCTTTCATACAAGTTACATAACTTAACAAAAACTTCTGCATTACTTTTGCATGTCCTCAAAAGAACAGAAAAAGTATCAAACCACAAAATAAACGTCAAATATTTTTGCATCCACTGGCGTCCTTTTCGTCCGCCATCTTTATTTTTGTAAAGCAATGCACACAGTCGTCATTTTAAATAGTCGAGTGGCGCGCGCCCCAAGCGTCTGCAACGCGTCTATGCTGGGCCGAAGGGGAGGGGGTAGGCGTGCGGGGAGGGGCGGGGCGCTAGAGCGGGACGCCGCATCGTAAACATTGTGTACATAAAGACGTTTTGGAAAACGCAATATGTCTAGTGCAAAATTTGTTTAGAAGGAATGACATATAATGATTTTTTAGGGAATATTTTTATTGTAAGGGCCGGTTTCTGAATTGAGTATTTGGAACTAAAAACGCATTAAATTTAAGATTATAAACATTATAATTTGGAACTATTAATTAAAAATGAAATGCTTTTCTTATTAGTTTAGTTATGTACATGTTATAGAATAATATTTTAATAAATTTTTACTACTTGAGTATAAACAAAAACCACTAAGTGATTGTCATGCGGGTATTTGAATATTCTATTGATGATACAATGCTACTGAAGTAACCCTTAAGTAATTATAATTAAGAGAAATATAAATATTGGCTTTATTATTGAGAATTTATTCATGAATTTTATGACAACAGAAAACGTCCTATGGTCCTAACAATTATTTTACTTAGTTTCAACAACAAACATAAAGTTTAATTAATTTATTATCCCAGTAATCATACCTAGTTCTATATGCTAAAATAACTCATTTTTTTCATTTTAAAACTTACACTAAATTTCCGCCAGTATTTAGTAAATTCCATAGAATATTGTTCATTAGAGTCTGGCCATCCTTTGACCAAACTATACAGACTATCCGTAACGATTGTCAAAGATCTAAAGAGACAGTTATAGCAGTATTATTACTAAAATATTTTGAATAAAGTTGCATTTATTGGTATTCCGTAAATCCTTACTAGGATAATAGCTTCTTACCCTGACCTTGAAGAACAGGTCAATAACTTAAGAAAAGCGTAAAAGTGGTCCTTCGAGGCGCATTGATGAAAATCTGTCACATCTGTTTCCATTCACCACTGCGTTACCTATGTGAAATAGTTATTTCATAAATAATTATAGAAAATAATAATTGGATGACTTACGTATTTACTCAGCAGATAAAAATGGTAAACAATAATATTCAAATAAAAAAAAGGAAGACGTAACAACGATTGACGCAAGTGCTTGGTTACCTGACAATCAAATGTCATAAATAATGATACAATAGAAGTAAATAATAAAGCTTTATTGCTAATATCGCAATCACGAATGACATTGATTTATAATTGATTGAAAACGAAGCAATTTTTAATTACGATATGCATAATGGAAAATTTATGGGCAAGCTGCTTTAGTATTGTTTGTCTTTATTATTTTTATTGGTAAATAATCTTTTAATATTGGTTCATGAGCGGTTAAACAAACATTAATTAAAGTATTAAACAACAGTTTTGCATTGATATTGTTTCTTTTACTCTATTATAAATTAATATTGTAAGGATATAATTCTACAATAAAACAATTGGTTCTGTTGTCTCAATAAATTATTAATTTTATTTGTTCCTTTCAGTACAATACCATGTAGTGTATTTTTGGTACTTAGATGTATTTTTTTCGAGATCCTCCATTTATGACAAAGGGTATCCCATAGAGTTAGATAAATGTAAAATTTTTATGCAATACCCAATTGGATTATTATATGAATAATACTAAGTTACTGAACACACATGTATGCAAATTTAGGTAGATAGATAACGTATCCAGGAAAGTCTCATATCAAGGTTGTCCAGCAAGCTAGGAATTAAGAACGTGTCGATCCCTACTTTCAAGCCAAATTTTATAGGCTTTTAGGCAAAAGTAAAAAAAAATTGACAAATACTCAACTTAAAATGCTGAATTAATTCAGAAATCGGGGTTATTGTGCCGATTATTTTTAAGTATTCCCAACTAATTCTTAAACAACACTATATTGATTCCAATCTTAAACATTCCGTACACGAAACCTATCAGTTATGGATATAATATTAAACAATTTGAAGCGGACATTTTAAATACGACAAGTTAAAATTTATCGACACCATGTGACGCGACATCTGCTAGATCTTCCATAACTTTGACTTGTTTATGGGCGAGAATATATTATATTTATGGTTCATTTTTAAGGGATTCATATTAATCTCTTTTTTGTTATTATTAATTTATGTGATATAGATCCTTTGAAGAATCAGGTAAAGGATGAAAATCAATTTAAGAATTAAAAGATCCTAGATTTATGACCAAAACAACAGAATTTAACTAGGTAAGTAACTAAATATTATGAATAATAATATATATACAAATTATCCACAAATATAAACTATGTACAAATGATGTACAAGAGCGTATAAAAAAGGAAGAGGGTAAGAAGTCACTGGGCATCAAAAATTCATCCACATCGCTGTCAATAAGGAAAGTGCTCAGAACGCTGGCAGCATTGCCACATTGAATGTCAATGCTGATTCTGCTGCCGAAGTAAAGGTCAGGCCTCTTGAAGAGTCGGCTAAATGTTTACCGACGTCCTGTAATACTCTATAAGCATTCGGACCTCATGGTCAAAATAAGTCTGTTAAATTTTTTTTGGTGGTAAACATATTTCAGGGCCTGCAGCCAATAATTGACTTTTTGCTCTAGGAATATTCTTTCCCATTTATAACCTTCATGTAATATTTAATAATAGAAGCTACTATTGCAATTGAACTTATTTTAACTCCATTAAATTAATATGGCGGTTAAAACTTGAAACCCACATGACTTGAGAAATATTACCAATTTCATATAATTATAGTAGGACATCTGTCGCGTATACATTTTTAACTACAATTTTATTTACCGGGACCACAGATCTTTCTATATTCTGAATATTATATATCGAGGTAAATAATTACATTTAATAAAAGTAATTTGATGGGCAGTCTGCATTCTTTGTGTTGTTTATATCTACGCAAAAGTTGCCAACATTTCTTTGTCATCATTATAGTCTTTTCGAAACTTCTTAAACACTTCTATCTTTACTAAGTGTGATCCCATCATTAGGCACTTTATTTATTCAGACTTCATGCGAAGGTACAATGGCGGACTTAATGCCTTAGGAATTCTCCACCAGTCAAAGTCTCCAGAAACTGCAACTAGCAATTGTCTTATTGGTTCTTGTTCAAAGAACACTATAATAAAAATTTCAGATTACACAATAATTATTGCCAATGACAGTGATGCTGATGAGTGACCGTACCTGTGGATAAATTAAGTTGACAAATTCCTTTTAAATCAAAATAATTAAAAAACCACAACATATTGCAAAGAAGGAATATCTGCTGATTGTGTATCTTATGAAAAGTGTCTAAATAAACACTGGCTCACGCTCTACTTTAATTATTTAAAACAAATGCACTTTTTTGTCAGCTTCTATCATAACAAACACCATTTTCCTCTGAGTATCAATTCTTAATAGAGCCAATTCCGTACCGGTGTGATATTCAACACTTGTCCCGAGTGTTCCTACACCCGCGCCCACGCCCAGAGATGATCTCAACGAGCTACACTAGAACACAATAGACAAATTAATATCCTTACATACCATTGACACGATTTGAAGAAGATACTGTCGTAAATCATAATATGTGTGCTGTTTTTCAAATTATTTCGTTTTAGATTTTTTATATAAATGAGTCATAATTACACTATGCTTGGGTATTTCCATCTTTGTAATGAATGAAATGTTTATTATCTATGTCAGCTCAGCATGTTTTTTCTTCTTTTACGTTTCTCCTATATAATTTTCTGTTGACTGTTTTCTTCTTTTGTAGATTGAAGTCTTCGTTTGCCGGTCAGAACTTTAATTCAAATTCAAAACTTTATTGCTCAATACTTTACCTACATGTATATACATTTCTGGATGTTCCACCAATTAAGGCATGCAAACTCATTATTAAAAATTATAGGTACAATGTCTTAGATTGAACGGAATACTTCTAAGATCAGCTTTGACCACTACTATGGCATATTTTTTTTTATAAGTACTTTACTAAGTACCTTACTTTAACTTATAAGGATACTTTGTACCTAATCAATATCCTGTAAAAAACGAAAATTAATGAATTCTGTAGATTTTGTTTTTAATATGGAAAGCCAGGTTTGATCCAAAAAGTCACCGGTTGAGTGACAAAATCAAAATGTCTGTCTGTTCAGGTTAGGTTATTGAAATTAGAATCATTTATTATGTTTGTGGAAGACATTACAATAAAGATAACTTACGCCTTTACCTAGTGGGTCTGTAGTTCTATTTTATTATAACTCAACTCCTGAAGAAGATTTAATGAAATGAACATTATCTTTGTTTTTATAACATATATTAAATAAATATATCATAAGAGAGGCTATATATATATATATTATATAGCTCTAAGACTAAGATTATTTCGAGTGTGTGTAAGGGACAGACGTATATGACTAGTATACATCTGTGCCTTTTTTCCAGTTGCACCATGATAGTTTTGACAACTCATGGTACTACAGTACAGGAACAGTTATTACGTTATCAAGGCCCAGAGATGAAATTCAAAAGCTGTTTTTTTACACATTTATTTTTAGTTTAATATTAGCTCTTAAGTAAGAAGCCACATTGCTTTAAATTTTGTCTTTCTTCTGATCTTTATCAATAATCTGCCTTTTTAGTCGCGTGATTTTTTATTTTCTATATTAATTTAAAAATCAACTTTATGTTTTTGTTGTTTCGCAAAACATTCTAAGTAAGTTGGGTATATGAAACATACAACTCTCAGTTATATACTGGCACAAATGCGAACTTTATTGGACCCGTAAGTGTTACTAAACGGTATATAATGTATGTAGTTATGTTATTATATGTGCAACAAGTTACCATAGACTATAACTTCCAGCGATACCGGTATCAAGTACATTGTACCCAGTACAGCAACGGTTCCTCCTATGAATTATACTTTAATACTTACTAACCGTAGCAACTTCTTCGAGATAGCATTATTAATAAATATTTTTCTTTTTCTGAATTAGTACAATAAAACAAAGCCCTAATCAGCCCTAATGTTGAAAATAGAGGAGTCGGTTACTGAATTGAATATTTGGAGTTAAGAACGTATCAAACCCTAATTTAATAACAAATTTTTACAGGTCGTCAAGCTAAAGTAGAGTGACAAATACTCAACTTTTAATTCTTAATTCAGAAATCAGGAGTTAGAAGGTCATCAAATTACTTACCTATGTTTTCAAATCGTTTTATACTGGTTGATATTGTATGTCACTGTAAATGAAAATTATATAACGAACAAAGAAAATTATATACAATGATAAAATGGACCTATAACTCATATCCATAGGATTAAGTTTGACTGTTGACATTAGCTAAACGGCGATAACATGATCCAAAGCACACTTCATTAAGTTTGTTAATTAATAAAACGCCTAAAACAACCTCGTTCTGGAAAAACAGATGCTAAAACAAATTTGATAATTAAAGAGGCGTTACTCCCATTCTAGATATTAGCATAGACCACCAAGCATCGAACCGATTGGCCTGACGACTTCAAACTCATTTAAGATCTAATAAAATAAAAAATGTTAATTTAAACAAAACAAATATTCGAACATCCGTCTATAGTCGATGCGTGACTGATTTAATGACAGACTAGCAATTAGCCGGCAAGATGGCCGCCTGCGCCCGCGCACCCAATGTCAATAACGCCATAAATCATCCGCCATATTTATTTCGAATGGTTAAGTAATATTTATTTTTATTCGCGTTATTGGTACTAGTTCAGACTGGTCCCATTATTTATGTATTGATGTACCATTATTTATAAAAATAGTTTTTTTTCGGATTCCGTCATTAAAATTTACGTCGGTCCTGTGTCCGATCAATGCGTTAACTGAAGCACGTTACATAAATAACATACAAACAGTCCCACGGCTTGATAATCAAGAATGTATTAACAGATTCGTTTTATGTATCCCTCTACGATTATTAACATCGATGCGAGGTTTCTCGATGCCTCAATAATTTATATTACGTTATTTATATTATTTTTATGACATCCATCTACTAAACTAGTGATTGAAATTAGAATTTTTATTAATAATCAGTTTTGTTGCTAAGATCTTACTAATTCTTTCTTATTACCTAAATGATCTCAATATACATAAATTCTGACAGCTTCTTAGCCGTTTCTTAAATTCGTTTGATGGTTATTATAGCAATGATAAATTAAAAGAATTTTATGTCACATTAACTAATTTACGTTTCTTTGAATATCGATTAATTGGTAGTCGTATTTGGCAATCAATTTTATGAGTCGTAAACTAAAAATGTTTATTCATCTGATTAAACAGGCTTTAAATAAACCAATGACATTATCGCATTGGTCACGCAAAAAGAGGAAAAAAAAATGTTAACCCTCGAATGCGAAAAGTCAATCAGCCAATCAATCAGGCGTCACACGGTTGAAGCCGCAACACTTATTTAACTCATTCGACATTTAAAAATACCCGAGTGTAGTGGTGCCGAGGTGCCGGTCGCATCCTGCCGAGTCTCTTTTTGTGTATGCCCAAAAATGTCCGTCAGACGTCTATTAACATAAATACGACATTAAACTGGAGTTAATTGACACATTTCACGATTTATAAGATAAGTTACCTAGATGTGAAATCACTAGGAATTTTAGTGGGGCGATAAATAAAACCCGTTTTTTTTCTAATGGCTGCTGTCAAATTGGGTGTAGGCAAGGAGTTACAGTAGTTTGTGCTTTCTAACTGATATATTGATTTCGTGACTAGATCAGAGTCGGAGAGATGCATGTTACTTTATGTAAACAAGACATTACTGTGAAAGTATATTTTCCGTAGAAGCAATCATGTTTGACTCTGCGTGTCCGATTTGGAATCATTGAAAGATAAAATGAAATCTTACCGAAAATTAACATGAAAACTCCTATTAAAGCAACGGAATACACAAAAACAACAGATTAATGTATTAAGTTTTTTGTATGTTTTCGGTTTATCTTATAAATCACACTATCTTGAATCACTGAAGATCATGTGCTTGACTGACAACAGACAACTGAGAATATGACTGATAAAGATAAAACGATGATGAGCTGAAATACAGCTTGTAAACTGATATGAGATAAATATGTTACTGAAAATAGAAATGGGTCAAATATGAACTTGTCAAAAAAAATCTGCACAAAATTATTTGTCGCAAGATATTTTAGAACGGCTGAATTGAAGTGGAACTGGGCTGGCCACATATACCGTATTCTTTAGTATCCGTAGTGGCTATTTTGGCCCACATATATATATGTGGGCCAAAATAGCCACTACGGATACAAGTCTATGTGTAGCTCTGACCTGTGTCAGGAAGTGTGGAGGCATTGAAGCATCGTATGGGATGGAGGAACGAGCTGGATTAAACAAATAAATACTCAGTGGTCCATATTAGTTCTGGATTGAAGAAATAGTAGTCATTACTTCCATAGGTTAGCCGTGGTAATCAGTAAGTTTGTAGAAATAACTTTAACTAATCCTCAAACAAGAAGTGAAGAATTATAGAAATCTCTCATAACAAGTACTCAAATGATGAAAATAGCATCAAATCCGAATCATCGATGAAGATTTAATCATGTAATCGGTCCAGTTGCAAAGTTTCCTATCAGCTATGAAATTATTGTCCAAACAACTGCTTCAATATTTGTAAAAACGTATTAATCTTTCACACATCAAGGCTGAATGAGATCCAGGCCGTCTTTGATCAAGCATCGCCGTACCAATCATCGAAATATCGAGAACACGTCTAAAATGTTACACAATCGGAACAAAAAATGCTTCTCAATCAGAATTAGCGCGATCAGGAACTTACAGTAGAAAAAAGAAGCTTCGATGCGGCAGCAGCGCGCGATTGTTGGCGCGGGAAAAAAAACATGGCGCCCAATTTGCATCCGCACTCATCAAAGTCATCTCACGCACAAAATTGCTCCTTAAGCACAGCTCTTAAGACACTGATGCCCCTCTGCTGATTGCTTCAGATATTTTTGTATTACGACTTTGATCTCGATGGCTCGTAAATTCGTTCAATAATGTTTGTTGAATCGGATCATCTGTTTAAGAATGGCAAGTAAATGTTTGTTTTCTATCATCCGCCGGCCAAATGTTGTTCGATTTCGCTAGTTAGTGTTGTTTTGACAGTCTCAATCGTTGCAAAGCGGTAATAATGCTGTCTTCACTTCATTCACGGCTTTGTGTGGGCATGGACGTATATATATGCATACGGAACGAATTTTTTGTATGTGATTATGATTTAAATGAGTCCTATCGTGTTTGATTTCCGACTATTTTCGAATCGCCCAATGTTTGTTTTATTACGGAATTTTGATATGCAATTGAAACGTTCAATGTGATAAATTAGTTGTTATGAATGAAACGAATGAAAGAATGAATGAATCTGTTCCAATAGATGAACGAAAATAAAATTGGGTGATTGTAATGTTTTCAACACTTCGTAATTTTACTGGCCATCAGTAAATGAGTCAAGGATTAAAGAATATTCTGTAAAACTTTTCTTTGAGCAAAGACAAGAAACGATTCAGTAAACGTTCACTGAGACGTGAAATGTAATACGTTGTCATTGTACGAGACAGTATGACGTGCACAGAGCAAGAATAAAATGACCTCTACTCCTACTTCAGACTTGCCCGGTCACAAGCTTGTCTACAGTGAATAGGGAGCTCTAACATGAGCATCAACCCCGATACAGCGCACCCCGATAGCGTCAATCCAAACAATTTTAATTTTTCCCCTACCCCAGCGAGGCTGAAAACTCGGAGCAAGGCGTAGGTACGCTCACGGGACTAAATCAATATGATATGACAGTTACGGTCAATTTATGGCCCTCAGTTAATTACAAACGGGTGCGGGGCCCTCGGGGTGAGGGGGGAAGCGTGTGGTGGGAGGGGGGGTGGCACGTCTAATGACTTGTAAAGATGCTGTTGCGAACCGTTATTGAGTATGGATGTGTGATTGTTTGTGTGTTTCGGGTGCACGGAAGTCGGGACTGAGGGCCCAATTGTTTTTGTGTGTGTGTCATTGGGGCGTAGACTTCTGCTTATTTCATAAGGGCAAAGTTTTTAATGGGGTGAAGTAATGAACGGTTTTATCTATGATATGCCCAATGGAGTTCTTCTAAAATGATGTCCACTAGGTGGCAGCACTGAGACGACAGGTCCATACACATGCCCAAACCCTTATGTTTTTCTTACATAGTTAAATTGATGTCATAACTTGCATTTTCAAAGGAAAACACCTCTCGCCAAAGTGGCGCAAACTAGTGGACTGATTTTTCTCAGTAATAGTAATTTGTGACTGTCAGAATATTCCTCAATGTAATCATTGATAAATAAGACTTAAGCTCAATATCTAAGGAAATTATCGTCTAATCAACACCACTTCAAAATTCAAACGTCCAAAAACCACAAAAATCTAAAACAAACAAATTAACCACAGATTAAACAAAAAATATTAATTTAAATTTAGAGGTTTGACTTCCGTCGCGTATCGCGAACCTGTTTACTGGGCTATTACATCGGGAGTGTTCGCGTCACGTGCCAATCAATCACTCTATCAATCAGGCCGGAATGAATGCAGCCGAGTGTTAACTCCATGTTCCTATATCAAATAATATTTCGCTGCAGATATTTTTGGTCGTACTGGATAATCGTTTTATGTTTTTGAATTTTGAAATTGGAATGATTTTGAAATGTTTAGAATAAATGCGAATGTTGTCTTAATTTATATGTTTTAGTGTAGCTAGTGATTCCCTTAACCACTCTGCTCGACAAGATTTTGACACATGACACACCAGCTGAGTCGACAGGTTGTTGCAAATTACGTCATGAAATTCAGGAATTTACTTGAACTTTCAACATTCGAATTTATTCAGAAAAATAAGTTTACGCAGCTATCTTACACAGTAAATTTGAAAAAAATATCTTTATTTACATGTTGCGCTCGGTTAAACCGCGTCAGTCTACTGCAAAATGTGTACAAAATACGAATTACTACACCTTTCCAAATGGTAGACAATTTAGATTTGCTCAAAATATGTACATGAACAACCTTTTCCCTTGCTGAAAAGATGCAAAAGGACAACACAAAGATATACTTATTTTATTTGCGTCCTTATGTTCCTAATTTGTCATACAAAAATTCATAAAAAAACAAGCCAAAATCTGGAAAAAAATTGCTTAAAATTTTGATGCAACCTTGCAACATGACATTTCTTTGGTGTTGTTTTTTTTTTTGCTGTCCATTCACGCGTCTCATAATCGATTAAAACTGCATTCAGCCTAATCGATTAAGTGTATTTCGATTATTTAAAATTATTCATTTAAATAAAAAAGTGATTTTCAAAAATGTATTGTTTTAAAATTAAAATTAGTTTATAGGCACAAAATAAAATAACAACTTATAGTAATAATATATAGTAATAACTATACATAAATGCTTTCATAATGTTATCAGAAGAGTAAATTGAAAAAAAATAGGATTCGTGGCTAAATTCGAGCCGAATTCGCCGAACGTAAAAGAATCCGTGTGGATCACGTGATCCTCCTGCGTAAGCTGCAGGAGCTTGGAATCCGCGGTAACTTGCTCAGATGGTTTGAGTCGTACCTTAGGAATCGGTCTCAAATTGTTATACTGGGTGGAATAAGGTCTAACTGCGTAACCATACCATCTGGTGTGCCACAGGGCTCAATTTTGGCACCCCTGTTATACTCTATCTACCTATACGACATAGGAGAACATGTTCTCAATGCAAGGTTTTTGATGTATGCGGACGACACCAAGATTTATATGAATATTAAGAATAAGGATGATTGTGAGAAGCTACAAAATGACTTGGATAGATTATCTAACTACTATAGTACCAATAGAATCAATGTGAATGTAAACAAATGTCAGATCGTAACATTTACTAGGAAGCGAAATTGCATCCGCTACTGTTATAATCTTAGTGGTGGCACTATTGTGCGTGGTAATACTGTTAAGGATCTTGGTGTCGTTCTGGATGCAAAGCTTCTGTTTTCGGAGCATGTGACCTATGTCGTTGGTAAGGCGTACAGAAGTCTTGGATTTATTATGCGTATATGTAAACTATTTACCGACATAGATTGCATTAAAATACTTTATTTTGCGTACATACGCAGTATCCTGGAATACTGTAGCAATATCTGGAATCCTCACTACTTGGTTTATATTCAGCAGATAGAATCTATACAGTCTAAATTCATTAAATATATTAATTATCGCAGTGATTTCAGACAAAAAGATTATCTTCTATCATGCAAACATCATAATATACTTCCATTAGAGAACAGACGTATGATTTCGGATATGTTGTTTCTTTATAATATTTGTAGTGGAAACATTAACAGTATCGCTCTTAATGACTTAGTTCTAAGATTGAGTACTCCGTCTCGACGGACTAGGCACACGCAGTTTTTCGATGTGCCACACAGTAGTACAAACTACGCTAAAAACTCAGTTATCGATAGGATACTAAGGAGCTTTAATAAACAATTCGCTCACATTGATATATTTAATTCCAAAAAAGGTATGTTCAGGAAACTATTACTAACCTCTGTATGTGACGAACTGAATAATAAAGCTAAAGCTAAATGAAACGAGTATTAATTGAATTGTATGGAAAGTACAAATACAGACCTACACAGACTACACCACACTATACAATACACTAACACTACTTTGCGTTCCGAATGAGAGGACGGTCGGCGCCTTCGCTCATTGTGACGCGATTCGTCGGGATTGTACCGTTGGCGGCGGAATGGTTTGTTTCGGAATCTGGGGGTTAATATAAATAACTGACCCTAGGCTTTTGAAATAGATTGTTGTTTTGCTAGCTGTGCAGTCTTGTCTGATTGTAGCTTGCTGGGGGTTAGTCGATTTTCCTCTCATTTGAAACGCATAACACACTCACACACAATTCCTTCACATGAGTTAGTTATATTAGATATGTTTGGTTGTTCTAAGTTTCTGTTGCAATTTTAATTGTAAGGTTAATAAATTGTAAATCCGTAATTGGCTGTAATAGTAGTACAATAAGTGTGTTAAAGTATTTTTAAGAGCTGTGGATTTTGTGATTAATAAATAAATAAATAAATAAATAAATAAATTCAAAATTCAAATTTGGAATGCAGTCGGTATTCAAAATATTTTATCGGGCACATTTTAATATAAAAGAGAGTTTTACATTGATCATTTCAGACGGTTTTATACAGAATGACCAGTATAAATATGAGTATGTTTATGTATGACTAGCACTCCGCCCGCGACTATGTTCGCGTGATTTCGTTTATCCTTTAGATGATTTTCTTTTATGCAGTTAGTAAAGGAAACCAAAAATAAGATATTATTAAAACTATTCAAAACTGGGTATCGTGGATTTGGGTTTGGGGTTGGTGGGTTTATTGGATTGGGACGATTCGTTATTTGACTTAAACAATAATACATTTTAGGTTATCGCCACAAAGTAAAATCCTCCCCTAAAAACTTATCAACCCTTTTTGCGCCGTTGAGGGTCTAGTTTTGAACAACCTAAATATGCTATTCACTCCTTTCTTCTCTTTTTAATCGACTGCCGAAGGAGGGTAATGTGTTTATCAGTCTATGTATGTATGTATGTAAGTATGTATGTATGTATGTTTGTTCCTATGTGGCGTTCTAGAGACCAAACGTGTTAGCCGATTTTGATGATTCATACGTCAATCGATTCGTCTTAACCCCGCGAGTGTCACTGGCTACATTAAAATTGGAAAACAGAAAAATGGCAGATTTTGGGCGCCATATTGCGGAGGATAATTTTTTTTTCTTCCAAACCCATCGTGTGGGGTATCAAAATAAAGGGCTTTAAGAGGTGATTTCGAAAACATAAAACATATATGTTTAAATGTACCTACATCTTAAAAACAGATAACTAAAAAGTTATAAATAAAAAAAGTTAATTCAAAAAATCTAAAAACCCGACTGCTTTAAAAGCGAAATAAAAAGACTTAAACAAGGAGAAAATCTTGCTGTGCAGTCGGAGGATACATATTCGCGGGCTAGCTGACGAAAACCAGATGTATGCTCCGACTGCAAAGCAGTCGGGTTTTTAGATTTTTTGAATTAAATTTTTTTATTTATCATTTTATGTTAGTCAGATTGCGCAGTGAGTTGCCTCAAAAAAAACTTTAACACCCCTAAACCCAATCTGGGAGGGAGTTTTCAAAATGTTTTATGTAAATTTTGATCATCAACTTTTTCCCCAAAGAATTTGATTTTACATACAAACTAATTTTTACCCTTTTCACTTCCTTAAAGGTTGAATTGCCGCAAAATCGTGCCTTAGTGTTTCCCAAGAAAACCACGTCTTAGCTTGAGTTAGTTTCGAAAAATGTATAATGACCACCTTTATTGTTTCCTTAGGTTGGTATTTGTGCCTAATTTCAAATTTATTAACCCGGGAAATAAAATTCTTCAAAGCACTTTAACTTCCCAAAAATCGTATTTTGGGACTAGATAAGTAAAACTAATAATGAAAACCTTTATGGTTCACTTAGGATGGGTATTTATGTAAATTTTCAAATTTATTAACCAAAGAAATATTTAATATGTGATTTATGGGGTGTTAAATTATTTTTTAAATATACGATATTTCAAAAATAATTTAACACCCCCTAAATCATCTTTTGGGGGTAGTTTCGAAAAACTAATAATGAAATCCTTTATTGTTTATTTAGGTTGGTATTTGTGCCAAGTTTCATGTTGATTGACCCAAGAAATCAGATTCTTCCATACAAACTTCAACATCCCCTAAATCGTCATTTGGGAGTTTCGAAAAACTAATAATGGCAACCTATATTGTTTACTTAGAATAAGAATAATATCGGCCATAATTCTTGAAACTTAGCAAAAGCTAAGTTTCAAGAATTATGGCCGAAGGAATTAGATTTTTAATACAAACTTTCAAACCCCTTTTTACCCCCTTAGGGATGCAATTTCCAAAAATCCTTTCTTACTGCACAATTACGTCACTTGAGGAACCTTTCTGCCAAATTTCATGCTTCTAGATGATTTTCAGCTTAGTTGGTTGACAACCATGCCATAACTCGCTTGGAAAGGAACCGCGCAAGAAGATACGCACAAGGTTATTGATATTAATAGTTTTCGGGGAATGCAGATGTAAATACAAACCAAACTTATGTTCTTAAAATGAATAAAAATAAAATTTTAAAAGTATGTATAGAATAACCAATTTTCATAACATTACAACAAACTCGACCGAATTCAAAACCTAACCATACCATACTCTCAACTCATTATTCAATATATAATTATAATAATAATACCAGCCTATAATTGTCCCACTGCAAGGCAAAGGCCTCTTCTCATACAGAGAAGGCACGAACATTCATCACTACGCTTGCTCAATGCGGGTTGGCGATTTGAGACTATATTTGATTTTAGATTTTATAGATGTTTTCATTCACCGTTGTCAACGATTTCTAAAATATACTTAGAAAGTACATTAATGAATTTGAAAATGGAAATCATTGGTATTTGTCCAGATTTGAACCCATGACCTCAGGCAAGGCGAGGCCTTTAGCCACTGGGCCAGTACGACACTCATTGCAATATAACGAATAATCACAAAATCGTTGGTTCCCCGAAACTAAATTGATCTACACTTGCGTTACAAACTTACATAAAAATATACTAGGCACTCTGTATACTTCTGAGACTATCAAACATAAAGACTCAATCATTATTATTTTTATACAAAATAGTTTTGAATAGCGAACGCATTCCGAATTTGAATTTTGAATCGGATAGATAATTCGGCGCGAAATTATCCACGGTTCGATGAAATTGTTTAGTTGGTTGTAGTCAAATAATGTCCAAAAATCTATTAAGATTACTTTAAGAAATAATTAATAGTAATAATTTAAGTACTAATTGTATTTTATGCCTAAAACAGGATTTTTCTATTTTTAAGAATCGATTTGGGATAATCGCTCATTAATCGAGTGGATAGCATAAATAAAATCGATTGCTAAAATCGTTTTGCCACACAACTATTACATTAAAAAAAACAATCTACTTGACGAATTGGAAATTTAACAAAAATAATGTAGTGGTAATGAATTTTACGTATTATTGGACTGGTGTTTGTTAATTACGTTAAAATCAGGGCTTCTTCTTGTTGTTTATTATATTTAGAGACATAATTGTCATATTTGTAATCAATTTTACATGTGGAAGGGTGACATTTGTGTAAAATAAAAATGTAAACAAACACGATTGGCGCCTAACTTCGACTTTGAATAACAAATAACTTCATTACCACTAATTATTTATTTTGAAATATGGATGAATTCGACCAATAATTAAACAATTAGCAAACCTTTACCCCTGTCGTGGAGTTAGGGTGTCCAAAATCTGAATTTTTATGTTTTTTAGCTTCGACCACCACTGTCATCAAAATGGCGATTATCGTATTATTACACTTGTTTTTAACAAATGTAAATTAATAAACTTGCGCACTTAATCTAAAAAAAATATTTGCGCTAACATGTAAGCTTTTTATCCAACTATTTTAATTAAAGCCCCCACATAAGATTCGTTAGGTATCTTAATCAATAATTAAGTTATTAATTAGGATGTCGTATGACGTAAATCTGGGGTCCAAAATGAACCGCGGCTGAGCCAGCGGAGGTATGCTTGTCAAGCCCCAAAATGTACCCCGTCCGAACTATACGGTTAAGGTTCTACCAAAAAACCCTTTTAAGTTTTAGAAACCCCGTAATTTAAATTTTTATGGTGTTCTATTGACTTCATTCAGGTGTTAGTTTTTTAATTATAGATTTTTGTGTTTCCATACGATATAATCCCTTAGACTTAAATTATACAACAGAATCTCTAAATTGAGAGTCGTCTACTATAGACTGTGCTGTGATTTCAGCCATAGGGTCTGGGTCTTGTTCATCATCAATTCTTTATAGGTACTTACTTGCTTGTTCAACAGTTTATTAGTAAATAGTGTCTATGGGTCTCCATGTTTGATTACTTGATTCTGTTGCATTTCAGTACCTAATCAAAACTGACCAACGTTCAAAGATGTTTAAACCTCGCTGGTGTTCGTGTATTGCTTAGTTTCTAATAACCAACTAGAATTTTATTCTCAATTTTATTTTTATTAAAGGCATGCAATGTTTAAGCCGCACTATTCTGTTTATTAGTTCGATTGAACCATCGTACACCGCAAGACGGACGGCCGTCCAACGCCGACGCAAATCCGATGAGTTTTGTTTTCAATCTAATGAATAGTTTTGTAAGCTTTACATAAAGTTGGATAAGATAATACACCTGTTGATTACGCACTTACTGATAAATATACAAGCATAAATTTTGGTATTCAGTAGGCTACCAACGCTACCATCTATCTTGCATTGGTTCTGATTAAAAGCTATCTACCATTACCAACCAGGGATGAACTGTTGGGCTAGTATATGGTTTCTTTCTACTTCTCAAGAAACTTTTCTATATTTATTTTTATCGGATATACCTATTTGGCTATTAAAGAACGATGCTATTACTAATCATGCAAAAAAGGCCATACAGCAATAAAGAATTGAATTGACCATCATCTCACTAGTGTTTTCTTGGACTTTTTTATTTCTCACGCTTGACCACTATCTCACCTGATGGTAAGCGGTGATGTGGTCGACGGTGAAGCACGCTTGCCTAGAAGTAACCTTGTCGGGCTCGGATTTAGTCTATCCAGATATAGCTGAATCCATAATTTAACATGGAGCGACTGCCTTTCTGGCAGTTGGTGGCTGCTATGAGCTATACAATAACCTGAAAAAAACCTTTAACAAACTTTTATGACATTTGAAAACAATGATAAAGGTAATTGACGTGCTAACATAAGTGTAATCGTGTTAGTAAGCTTTCTTTTGACATATCTATCATATTGCCTCGCCCTCGCTACCAGGTATGTGGCAGGTGCTAAGCGTTCGAAGTAAAATACAGAACAATAATAACAGACGTATTCCACATTGGGCACCCTTTTTAAGGAAACCTGAGTTAATGGCACCTGAATACGGAATCTATCGACATTTTTCGCAGGTGTCATTAGTGGAATAATTTATTATTTAAAAATTTATTTCACATTTGGCACCTATGAATCAGGTAGGGTAGGGTTATTGGGTTTTCCATCTGGTAGTTCCCAGTAGCAACCTGAACTTGAGTCCGGTTGATGGCAAGAGGCTCATCATCAGCGTATAGCAGTCCACTGCTGGACATAGGCCTCTCCAATTGACCGCCATTTGGTTCGATTTTTGGCAACTGTCATCCAGCTGCTACCAGCCACCCTGCGAAGGTCGTTGCTCCACCTAGCATGAGGGCGTCCCACCTTACATTTGCCAGTTCGCGGTCTCCACTCAAGAACACGTCTATGTCGGTGAGCTATGTCGACAACTTTGTTTCTCTGCCGGATCACCTCGTTTCGGATTCGATCCCTTAGGGAGACTCCGGGCATAGCCCTTGCCATAGTTCGCTGAGCAACTTTGTACTGATGGACTAGCCGTATTGTGAGTGTCCACATCTCGGTACTGTAGGTCGTAACAGGTAGGACGCACTGGTTGAAGACTTTGTGCTTTAGGCTTTGTAGAATACGCGACGAGAAGACTCGTCCCCTATTTAATGGGATTGAAATATACCTAGTGAAATATGTGTATAGGTACTATTATGTCCACTCCTGATGACACACGTGATGTTATGTATGTTCAAAAATATTGTTGGCAGCGAAAACAAAACACGAGTCACCCCGTTAATAGCAAATTTTAACAGTCAATTTAGTACCAAATTGTCTAGCCTACAACATGCATGTATCTCTAACCTTTTCATCTAATATCATCTATGATTAACCGCAAGTTGACTTGAATAAGGATCTTGTTTGATCCCATCACAACACAATGATTTCAAATACCAACCTACCGCCACGACTGTAATTTCTAAGGATACTTTACCAACTTACTTTTGTACTTAAACCAGAGGAAATTCAACTCTACCACTGTTTAATAAAATTGATTGAAACAGCAAATTGTCAGACAATTGTTTATTAACAAAATATGCATCGTAATTATATCCAATCAGCATGTTTGTCCGTCAATCTGTCAATCAAACGTCATGTCTGGCATTGAAGAGATCTGGATCAGCGATCGGGAGATACGAATAGATCGATATTGAGACAAAAAATGGGTCAGACGGTGTTTTTTTTTAAATTAATTATGTAAGAAAACATCACGGCTGTATTTTCCAAAGGGTTAGACAGAGCTCTTTGATACCTGGGCCCGTCCTCAGGCACCTACTTTGTGACGATCCTGATCCATCGGTCTTGATGTATCCTGCAAGTGTGACACACCTATTCCCACTTTAGCCTCGCAGACTAAGTGGGCGAAAATATAGAAATTCCTATTCGATGGACTAATAAAACTGGCTGACCTAGGACTCGAACCCGGAACCTTTAGCCTAGCTACATTAGACCGCTAGGCAATATATAATAATAAATGTCAGTAATGTTTCATCTGACATCGATGTGACGTTATTGACGCCATTGACATTTAAGGGCTATGCGATTGTGAGAGAATACGGCTAGCGCTGCAAGCTGCATGCCTCGAGGTTGGAGACGGGATTAGTGATTGCAGTCAGAGGTTATCAGCAGCTAGGTACTTACTACAGCTATACAGGTGGATGCAGTTACGAAAGATATTCTAATTATCTTGATAGTTGAGCAAATGAGCACAGTTCGAGAAATAGAACCAATAACACTAGGTAAGGTAACATTATACCGGGATAAAATGTAGCCTATGTGCTATTCCAGACTATAATCTATCTCTGTGCCAAATTTTATCCAGTTCTGTTCAGCCGTTCTGGCGTGATTGAGTAACAAACATACATCTATCCATCCAAACTTTCGCATTTATAATATTATAGTAAGCTATTAGTAAGATTAGTAACATAGAAAGACGTGGTGTAGTAAGAACTAAAATACCAAACTATAAGAGGTGACATTGACAGCGTCAAAGTGACATTTTATCAGTCAGATCGATTATCAAAAAATTGATTGACATAGGCTACCGAAAGGTCACGTAGACAAAAGCCAACGTATTGGAGTTTTAACAATCTATATCGCTGGTACACTGTCACTGACTAAACTATGGAGTCACAGAGGCTCACATGACATTTCGATAGCGTTTGGTAACCAACCTTTTTTTTTAACCAACATTCGACACTTGCCACTAGTCTATATAGTGCAACAATTTGAATCTCTACAAAAAAAAAACTAGTAAAAACTAAACATTCGAATTCTGACAACAACTAATTTCATGAATGATCACATACTTATAGAAAACTAATTACCCATTCTTAATTTTTCAAAAATGTTTAACATAAAAATGTATTTCTCAGCAACGCATCGTCGCCTTTCTCTTGTAAAAATAATTAAATCTTACGAATAAAATAATTTATTAGATAGATAAATCTACCAACATCTTATTATTATGAAATTGAATTACATTATATTATAATATTAAGCTAGAAAGACGCATACCGAAGAGGTGTTACAAGTTTTTAACATAATATACTAGGAACATTATTGCAATAATATGTAGTTTCTAAATTATTATTTGCCTACCGTGGATGTTGTGTTTAGTTGTAATTATTGCATGTCCAGTGCGGATGGCTCATGAATAATGGGTTTTAGGGTTCACGATACGAGTGCGATACGATTTCATGATTCAGGTAGATGTTGGGAAGAAAATTCATCAGTAAATGGTAATGGATCAATTCTTCGAAAATTGGAGTCTCGGTAACAACTTGTCAGTTTAGTTTCATTGTAATATCAAAATATATTTTGACTTGTTCCATAATGTCTGTTACTTTTCAAAAAATTCCTTAAAAGTCGATTAATTAATACCTTCGAGGAAGAAGTCAGTGAAAAATTTATGATTACAAATACTCGGTCGCTTAATGCGTTAGAGGAAAATATATCAATACAGACAATATACAAACAATATATACATAACCCTGTATAGGTTATTAATACAAATGGTTTCCTCTAACGACACGACTCCGACGCGACCAAGAAAGTCGTCCCCACTAAAACTACTAAAACTTAGTGCTGTCGATTTTGTTTTATTGTTTATCGAGTATCGACACGCGTAATTGCATTGTTAACCTTTATCGATATGCAAATATTGCCGGTCGCACATCGCATACTAATGCTTGAAACTTTGGACCTAAGGACATGCGCTGCATAAAAATAAATAATAAATTATGGTAGGTGGTGACTTTCACACCTGGACGGTAATTGGTAATTGGATGAACTAATTATCGATAATTTAATTTAAGTAAATATTTTAATTGATTGTAAATTGTTTGTAGTAGGGAACGAAGTAAGGAGATTAGGATATTTTCAGTCACTGCGACCTATTTATGTACAGAATTTATGAAAGTAGGAAATAGTATTGTTTGTTATTATACCTTTATTGGACACTAGCTGTTGCCCGCGGCTTCGCTCCCGTGGACCACCCCACAGGACCCGTTTTCGGGATAAAAAAATAGCCTATGTTACTCAGGAATAATGTAGCTTTCTACTGGTGAAAGAATTTTTCAAATCGGTCCAGTAGTTTCGAAGCCTATTCGGTACAAACAAACAAACAAAAATATCTTTCCTTTTTATAATATTACTAGCTGTTGCCCGCGGCTTCGCTCCCGTGGACCACCCCACAGGACCCGTTTTCGGGATAAAAAAATAGCCTATGTCACTCAGGAATAATGTAGCTTTTTACTGGTGAAAGAATTTTTCAAATCGGTCCAGTAGTTTCGAAGCCTATTCGGTACAAACAAACAAACAAAAAAATCTTTCCTTTTTATAATATTAAGTATAGATTGCCTTTTAGGTACCATGATAGGTATTTTCGCACTCGACCTTTTGACTTATCCACTAAGATCCCTTTACTTGTGGTAGCCACTGTTTGTTCTGTCTTTCAAAAGTTGCAGTGATTGAAAAAAGTTAACCCACTTTTTGATATAGTGATGATGAAATATAATTTAACAGATATCGATATGACTGTCTACCAAATAAGGAAACCTTTCGCCACCTGAATATTAGTTTTTATAAGTTCTCATTCTTGCTTTAAGATTGTTCTGAATTGATTGGCAAGTTTTCACATACGTTTTTTCTATTAATAGCTAGTTGAAACCGAAACCTTCCAACATTGTTAGATATTTCTTCACTAAAAAAAAACACACGTGGCTCAAAACACTATTAAAAATTCGTTTCGATACGTTTTTTATTAATTAAACAAAACTGTAATAGAGGTCATTAAAATTTGCATCATAATCGGTAATAGTTCCGAAGCGTCGATATATCGCCGATAAATTATATTTTATGTTAATAGCCGATTGCTACGTCACTATTATGTTTCAAATATCGAATGAATTGCTATCACAACACTAACATAAAGTTCGCTTGTTGTAATATGCCATGATGACAATTATTGTTATTCGGCTTTTTGATTGGTTAAATATATATAAATATATAGCTTGAGATAATTTGAGGTTACAATAAATAACTTTTCTTTAAAAAGCTAGTTCTTGCGGAATTTATAAATTGCTTAGTCACTTCTCTTGTCACCTTGTAAGCCTATAGATATAAGAGGGGCAAAACAAATTTAAAATCTATCAACAATAACGATAGTTAAATGGTCTGACATGTGTGGTGGGATTGACCATCTCGACCGAAGTTTCAAGTTGTCAATCCTTAATATTTTGCACTTTTGATCTGGGGACCGTTTTACCATGAGCTCTTAGAGCAAGGGTTTTTCCATTGTGCGTCATAGACAGATGTAATAAATTGCATATAATGTCACTTTGTCAACATTGTGAAGGTAATGATTCCAAACTGCCAAAATACGGTTAATATTGTATCTTCACCCTTATTTTGTGATCAATTTAATTTTAACATTTCATTTCGTTTCAGTTGGATAAACGATGCAATGTTTTATATTCATATACAAATTGAATATTTTCAACTTGCAGTAAAGACACAGAATTCCAACTCTCAACAAGAATAGAACAGCTTACTGAACTAACCAAAGTCGATTCCAAAGCGCAGTATACCAGTTTTGTCTCTGTACCTTCCTCAAAGTGTCTGGGTCTGCATGTTGTCTTCTCCTTCAGTTGGCTTTATTTTTGAAAATTGGTTAAGTACAGTTCCACGAGGTTTGCTGTATTCATTGTCTTTTCGTTCACTTCACTTTTTCGCTGAAAACCAACACAGGTTCCATGCCAGCGTTTTGTATCTATGTCAGCAGATTTGTACATTAAATAACAACAGCATCAGCTCCTATACTCCGTTACCTGCAGTTCAATCACGGTTGTTTCCATGTGAATCTTCTGTACACTCGTGCCTGTAAAAAATATTAGATTTAGTATGTTTTACAGTCAGTTATGTGTGCCGCGGCTGCCGTCATGTCTGGCCAGATAATACGCCGTCAATCATGGCGGTCATGGCGCGCAATTTGGATCGTCAACAGCGGTCAGCTAACAATAATATCTCGGGAATTCATTTGCATGCTTTGATTTTAAACACCATTTTGGATTTGTTTTAAGTGTTATTAATGATTTAATGCTTATAATGTTTAGGTCTCTGCTAATTAAATATGTATTTGGGCAAATACCTAAGTTGTAAATTTTTTATTTTCAATTTCTTAAAAGTTGCCAATGTTTCGAAAATCTAATTATAATTCAAAATTGCAATCTCAATTTAAAAAAAAAACAATAATATTCAAAATCAAAATCAGATCAAAATACTTTATTTCAACTAATCCATTTAAAAGTACTTTTAAATTTCAAACAAAATAAAATATGAATCTTGCATATTCGCAAGCGTCAGTAGTTCTCTATGGAGAAGAACGTGGAAGATACTCCACGGACACTCTTTTCTATCAGTTTTAATACAAGGTTACATCATTCTTGTTAGAAAAAAATACATATAGGTATATGAAAACGATGTAAATAGCCGTGCACTTACAAGCGTCCAGAGTAAACAACAAACAATTCAAAAATACAATAAGTACCAATCTAATTAAAAACAGGCCGATTATATTCTCAGTAGTCATAGTAATTTTACAGCTCGAAAGTTTTATAACAGAGTGTTCATCTTGAAGCAGAAGTTTGCAAATTACTAATTTATTAAGTCGGTTGTTTAGTCATTATTGAAAGATAATTTTGAACACATCGATAAAATGTAAATTTTCGGTAGGGTACATCATTCAAAAGTTGAAACTTATCTTTGTTGCAATACATGTTCAGTTGATCAGGGATCAGATATTTAATACAATATAGAGCCTTTACATACCATAAACCTATGTCACAATTTTCAGCAGGCACTTACTACTTAAAGATGACCTTTTTAAAGAACAAGATATATAATGTAAAATATAATGGTCACAGTAACTAATTAATTATCATAATGAACAGAATATGGCCGCAGTCCTGCAAGGATATCCATAACTCAGAGATGGCTTCTCGCTTAGCATAGTATTATGTGTTAGATTACAATAGGTATCTTGTAGTGGGTAAAATATGCGTAAACATGGACACAGTAAATGGGTCCAAGGCAATACAATACTGGTGGAGACAAAAGTTTCTATAATGCATCAAGATTTCTTATTCCATGTGACATACCGGTACCTTGAAAAGAGAAATCAACTAGGTCAATGATCAAGTTTTCTATGTTATGGGTGTCGCTAATTAGGCATATTGATAAAATAATACAGACACGGAAGCATAGGACAAAGCGGATAACATTGGAAACAGATCGCAAGAAAATTATTTAGGGTACGTTCACACAAACCATCCATATTTCCAGGATCGTTTTAAACGGATCCGTCGCTACTAGAGGTGATGTTCACACCGCATTAACAGTACCGTTTTAACGGATCTGTCGCTACTGGAGGTAATGTTCACACCAACCAACTTTCTATAAGGATTTACGTCCGATAAAACGGATCAGAATTTTAATACTGTTGTGTGTGTGAACTCGGTCATACAATACCTACGCCATTGCCGAATAAAAAAGTATGTAAAGTAAAACCTCTGTATGAATGAGCACTTAGGTTTGTACCTTTTCCTTGTGTCCTTATCTCTTTCTGTATTAGAACCAATCAAGCAATCTGCTTGACTTTTAAAACGCCGAATAGCGTTTTTCTTGAACTAGATTGCTACTTTTGTAAAAGCTTTGAAAGGAAACCAGTTTGCTGGCATCCTTATCATCTTCCTGCCCTTGCCCCATCTTATTTGTGGTCGGCGTAACACGTCTTATTCTTCCATTACGTCCTATCCCCTGTCACGCTATCACTGACTCCATTTTCTTTTCATCTATCTTTTCTTAGGCTAGACACTAGTTCACTTAATAAAATTATATTTTCTGTGTGATTAGGAATAGTTCAGCAACAAACCATAACAAATATGTGTCTTCACATGTAAATCATACACTGAGAGACAGCCCGCTATCTAAGATCGCTAAAAAAAACCGGTAATACCTAAGTAATAGTGAAGCACCGCGAATGGTATCGATACATCATAGAGTGGGGACGCATTAATCGTCGCGTCCTGGCTGGACGTCCAACAGGTTGACGGAAGCGCGCGGTGACCTCTAGCCCTTATGCCGCTAGGGGTGGGATGAATTCGCAGATAAATTTTGGGTTCTGGATATTGAGTCTTTGTTGTTGAGGTTTTTTTGGTAGAGGAAGCAGTGTCTGGCTGGCCATTATGGTCTGCTTAGTATTTAAAAAGTTCCAACAATTGTAATAAGAAAAGTATAGTCGCTAATTAGATTTTCCGACTTCGATGAAGCCATTATATTATCGTGATCGTTTTTGACAGAGCACGAGTAATAATAGTGTAGTATAGTAGGTGCTATAGGTCGGTAATGTTTATATACCTTACCCCCGAATTCTGAATTAAAAATTATAAGTTGAGGAGGTATTTTCAAAATCTACTTGAGCCTGAAAACCTTTAAAGTATATAAGGTCTCTGTAAGGTGTGAAACATTCTTAACTCGAAATACTTAATTCAGAAACTATTCCAATGATTTAACAAACGCCATTAAGTTATATTCTCCATTTTTTTACTGACTCTGACAAGTATTGCATTGCATTACTGTCTAACTCCATATCTTTATTTCTAAATATAGTTATAATACTAGCTTCTGCCAGCGGCTTCGCTCGCATGAAAAGTGTTTTTTTTATTCCAAGGGAAATTGTTCCCTATGTAAAGATCCTATTCGAGATTATAATCTCTCTCTGTGTCAAATTTCATCCAGTAGCCGTCACAGCCGTTCTGGCGTGATTGAGTAACAAACATAAATCCGTCCAAATTTTCACATTTATAATATTAGTAAGAAGTATAGATATGTTACAGTCAACATTATCTATCCGCCTCGTAACATGCTACCCTGCTACCACATGCGTGCACTAACAGTAGCTATGTACTGTGTAAAGGTCACTGCTAAGTGTTATTACGGTAATTAGTGCTGGGACATGTGCTTTAGTGAGGAAATTACACTCTTAATCAATTTACGAAATAACATAACGAAATATGGATAGAGTACGAAAGAAGGCAGAGGAGTATGCAAGCCTGCAAAGTTCTTTGTGTGGTTTACGGTTTATGTACACGTTGTACAAAATAATGTTTAGTGTAAAAGCCTGAACTACGGTTAAACCTAGGATTAACCAAGTCTTGCTGGTAGAAGTCTGAAATGATCTATAATAATCGCTAATATCGGGCTTTTACTAGCAATCACGGTAAATAATAGGAAATGATGAGAGCAATGAAGGACTGATTGATTTGTTTCACTTATTCATTCATTAACAGTGAAATACTAAAAAGATTAAAAAAAATGGAATGCGAAAAGCATTCCATTTTTTTTTTTTTTATATACAGATTAAAAAAAAATATTGGTATTTTTTAAGTTCTCTATAGGAAATGAGAGACAATACAATATTTAAACATTTACGACCATCTCTGAGGAAAATCCTAAGATTTACCTTGTGATTGCTGGTAAAACGCCGAAATAAGCGATCATCATAGATCATTTCGGACTTTTACCAGTAAGACTTGGTAAATCTTAGGTTTTATCGGTAAATCCTAGGTTTTACCGTAGTTCGAGCTTTTATAGTAACATTTGTACTTTTAGACAACATACTAAATATACAACACGAAAATAATTGAAAAGTATGTGGATACAAATATGATGCTTGATGATTCTAGACAACGTGTGTAGTAAGATAAAAAGTAATATTTAAAAAATAGAAAGTGATTTTGAAGTATTGTTTTGAATTTTGATAAAAAATTATAAAGAGGATCATAATCTTTACACATCGCCTATTTATCAAAGCTTTCTCTGTTTTTGACGTCACTATTTTGTCTATGTTATTAGTGTCGTAAAACTCAATTTTATTATAATTACACTATTATTTTATTTATTAATTATTATAATATTCATAACACTGTCTGGTAAAATTAATAACCCAACTCTAAAATATTTTCACGGCCGGCTTCCATATTAACAAGCAGTTATGATAATTCTATAATTAATAATTGACAAATAGCTAGTCGATCGCTGATTTATAGCAATTAAATATGAAAATTGTGATTTTAACGATCTTAAATTCTTGCTATTATTATTGCTATTTTATTACCAATAATAGCAAAACTTCAAGGGGGTTAATATTATTTTAATGTATTTATTTTTACAATGTAAATTTATTGAATGTATCCTGTTGTCATTTTGAAATTTAATTGTTTATAAGTTACATTTGACATTTATTTCTTATTGAAGTTTGCCGCGATCCTGTAGTTTATGAATATAATAATATTTTTTTAATAAAATAACTACTGTTCCTACCGGTTCTGTTTATAGAATCGGCATTCCAACGGCTTCCGAATATCTAAAATCTATAGCTACTTATTTGAATAAGAATGTATTTAAAACTATAGACTGTCATAAAAATAAAGACTGTTGAAGATGACTCAAGTTACACGTTTGAATGATGCATTCGAAACAAACAATTTATTATATTCTTATTTTTACTATGAAATATTTTAAATATACTCATTTTAATGTTATGTTATTTTACTTGTTTCTATATCATATGTAGGTACTTCATTTTTATATGTGAACCTTGTGAAGAGTGAAAAAAAAACATTATTATTATTATTTTGTCAGTATTGAGAAACTGTTAATTAGGCATTTTATATTCTACATTCCTTTTGAAAATAAACTCAAGTAAAATACACTTCAAAACGAACATTTCATCAAGTCGACAATCAATTTAGTGGCTCGATCAACATCAACAGTATAGAATCACCCCCAGCGACCCCTAAACGCCACTTGAGCAAGGGTGTTCCCCTAAGCGGTGTGACTCAGCACATTCCGCCGCCGTCTGTACCCGATCACATTGCGTCTAGTGTTGTGACAAATTCACTTGCGATCAAACGGTGAGAGTTTTAATTTTAGGTAAAAGTAAATTGTTATTGGAATTATGTGAGTATTTTTTGTGTATTGGCGGAATAGATAATTTTAAAGATAAGTGTCTATAAAATATGATTGGTATTTCATACCACTCTTTAATGTTAGGTATGTCAATAAATATTAGTGTCAGCGTTTGTCTGATGATTTATTTATATTTTTCTATCAATCTAGGGTTTGAATTGTTTCTTTTTTTCTCTTTTAATAGCCTGATTTGTCCTATTCTTTCCATGTTTGTGAAGTATAATTTAAGTGATAATAGATATTTTCACTTGAAAGTTTGTGAAGTACTTCACAAACTTTCATTGTTTTTTGCAAAAACTTGCAAACAGAAATCAAATTCTAGTAACAGCCATATGTCACATTCACATCCTATACAGACACCATTAAAAGTCACAACTATCAACAACTCAAAAGGAGCACTCAAGTCAAATCTCAGCGACCATCTTTCACCATCTGATCCAAAACCGATGACGTCACGTCTCATCAATGGCCTGGGCTATAATACATCACTCCAGGCCATAATACATCACTCCAGGCCTTTCTGAGGCCTTTCTTCAGGCCCTTTTCTGGCAAACAACATCATTTGTTATAGTCAGTGTTATATTTTTTCTATACGAATTGGAAGCGTAGTGTTAATAAAATCGCACTTCATTCGTTTTTGTGGATCATCGTCACTTAACGGTAGGGTGGCTGTGAGGTTGAGGGATTGAAGATTTTTGAGATGAGCGTGTTTTGTTGGTGAAAGGGTTTGTTTGATTTTGAAGTCTGTGGCTCGGTATCATCATCATCATCATCATATCAGCCGAAAGACGTCCACTGCTGGACATAGGCCTATCCCCAAGCGGTATACTAAGGTAATTCATTAGAGATGTAAAGTTGTTGTAAATGACAATTTTATTCTCGGTTTGTTTCGGTGTTCCTTCGCAGAATAATCTGATAGGAAGCAAACTTGCATAAGTTTTCAAGTGTGTAGTGTCTATGGTTCCCTCTCTAATAAATTATTGTTAATTCAATGATTTTTGGCTGTCACATTTTAACTGTGCTATATATATTCAAAGTAGATCTCTTCATGATACTTCTCTTTTTGTAAGGCACAATATTATCAAACATTCCGCTAACTTATCGGGATTATCCCGCCCGTCACCTCACACATACACACCATAGCGCTCAACAGGGTTGAGTCGTCGAGTCACGCCGGCCGAGGCGGTGCTCGGGTAGAGTTGTGTTGACGGCGCGGCTCGCACCTGACGCTGAGAGTTGAGCTAACAGACACACAGCTGCTTGGAAGATTAGCTTGTGTTGATGGTATCGAGCTAATGAGGTTAGCGATATTGGTCATGTGTTTGATGAAGTCGTAATTGGTTAAACGGTTCTTGATAGTTTAAAGAGATGTTCAGTTGTATAACCTTGTAGTGTACTGTTCTCCACTGGGCTATTCTTCTTTTTGTGTGAAGTATGTGAGGATGTGGCCGTGCTTGGTGTAAGAGTTAATTTAGCCGCCTCTGGGAACCCCATAGGCCTCTGACATAGCTTTTTCAGTGGGTTGCAATTTCCTTTAGTGATTAGGAAATGGTTATAAGTTATTATTTTCAGACCCAGTGACTAAAACCCAGTAGGTACTTGAGAGATCAAATTTTGCAATCAGTTGTTTTGAGTGATTGCTATTTATTTATTGAATCTATTGCATCATTGATTCTAGTATTCTTTCCAAAAGGAAAACCAACAGATTTTGCTAAAACTTTAGTAGCATATTTGGGAATTAAATAAGTATTTGTAATTGGCTAAGATATATGTGTACTAAATTTCGAGAAACTTCTTCTCCCTACAATTAATCAAGAGCAGAATCAAATGTCAACGACTACGAGTATCAAGAAACACAATTGCAAGCTCTTCAAAATACAATCCCATATTTTTTTCAATAAAAGTATCACTTGATAATTTCGCCGTACCTTCATTCTTTACCTTTGGGCAGAATACGTGGCTGTCTTGAAATCGATTAGTTCAATGACTTTACATATCTGGCAGCAATGGAGTGCTTTATTGTTGTAAGTAAACATCTGTTTACAGAAATAATCGACTGATAGAAAAATAATACTATCAGCCCTTTTGAGAGCTATTGATATCATTCACTACGTGTGTTTGATTAAAATATGGTAGTTATTTCTCGCGACTTTTTCCGGCAGTTTTAAAAGATTTATCGTTTCTAAAATATTTTCTGTATTGGTTTAGAAGTTAACTGAAAGAAGACCTGGACAAATCTAAAGGCTTATGCAATTTATCTCTTTGTTAAAAACCAACAAGCTTAGGCTCCACACTCACTTTCTTTGTCTTCTCAAACAAAACGCAATCGACACAATCACATTTTCCCATAACACAAAAGACGACAATAACAATCCTACTCTACTTCCAAAATCGAAAACCATTGGAGCAAAACATCGAAAACCATCGAACCAAACATTTGTCGAATGTCGATAGAAATTATCGATCGACGATTTTGCAACTCATGGTAGGGGCCCACACAAAAGTTTTAATTGTGAAAAAAATACAGAACTGTATGAATAGCAATTAAAAATCATCAATAGTGAATCAAGAGTGTCCAATGGTGATTGACGAAGTATAAAAAATGATGGAATCATTGTGAGTTGTGACTGTGTGGTGATTATGAGACAAGAGATGCCTTTTTGTGATTGATACTTTGAGTACGAGTAGGTACCATACCAGCTTAATTATTTTATTTGTTTGAAAATTAATCGAATTTTCTGGTTTGAAAAACATGTGAGATTGGTAGTTAGATATATTATTATGTTACATTAAAATTAAAATTGCATCAGTTATGAAAATGCCATCGCAAAATTGACAGAAATTTTAATGACGCCGTAGGACGTCGAACAGTTATACTTTGCATTGTTCAATTTAAAACTGACATAGTCTATTTCTTTTACTTTATGAAAAGCTATATTTAATTAAATTTAAGTCATCCCAAATAAAGAAAACAGTGGCAATTGAAGTTCTAAGGTTCGCTATCAATATTCTTTCTAAAGTCCCTTCGTCTTCTACCAAATTACCGGAACACATTTGTACTGACCGTCGCTCGATGGTACTACGTGTACACAACCAAATCAGTCTTGCCTCCTGAATCCTGTAAATTACGTCCAGCACTTTATTAGTCAGGTATCACCGCGCTACCCCGCCGGCGGGGCAGGCAGACTGGCAGACAAAACTGCCGTGTCATGACGTCGATCATTGTGACTCTGAGACGACAGCGCTTGTCCGAGCCGGGTGACGGCAAACAGCGCTGTACCGTTCTACTTGGGTCCTGTGATGTAACTCCACTACCCATTGGTGTTTGGATGGTGTTTTCTCTGCTCTTTCATCCAAACACAACAAACAGTTGGCAGAAAATTGTTCGTTACAATATTTTTTTTGGAAGGAATAGTTTCATTTAGGTTCGAGTAAATTACTGAATGTAAGAAACAATTTACACGTATGTAAGTCTGAAAGGGTTAGAGTTAAATGATAAAAAACAAAAGACTCAAGAACAAGACCGGTCGATGATCATATCCATGATATTTTAATGCCTCTATTTTAATCGTTTATAAGATATTTTCTTCGCAATAAAAACTGAAGCTTATGCCATAATCATTATTAAAAATAAAAATATGTGCATATTTTTTAATAATTCCTATTTTCTTATGTTCATTGAGCGAATATTTTTTCTGCTACAGAATTCTAATAAACCTATAAAATAATTTAACTTAGCGAAAACAACGACAATCTTGATCAGAATTGTAACGGTTAGGACATTTTAATAAAACCGTCACCGTTACCGTCTATTTTATTGGGATAAAACAAGAGTTTTATTGTTATATTCTAATAATTTAAAAATAAAACGTTAACGTCAAAGAAAAGAAATGTAATTTATTTAAATTTAGTTTTAATGTCATGCAAATATTTTTCAACAAAAATGTAGTCACACTTCCGAAAGCTTTAAGGCCCACATGCGCCAAAAACTTAATTCGAGAGTTGCAAAGCAAACACAGCATTGATTCTCCGGTACCAAGTGGCGCCTACTATCCAATGACAGACGCCGACAAAGCTGCCGCCGATTCATACAGTCGATCGTCTAATTGTGTGATTTGATACCAAAACGCTTTGTTAAACCTCACGGAAATCTCTATCGTTATCTATACACAACAAATTTATCTTTTGTGGCCGTCTTCACGATTTTCATTGGCTCTAATTAAATAGGACGAAGCGGAACGGAGTTTTGATGCTAAAAAGCTCGAGAGATCGAGAATGCGTTGAGATGAATTGTTTTTTTTTGTGGTTATCGTTATTACTGTTATGCGAATAGTTTGTCTTATTTCTAGATTTCTTCTTTCAATCATTCTTTATCGATTTAGATGGCTAGAAACTGAAATGCATCGAATACTTGTTCCAATAGTCAAGAATCAGTCTGAATTGCTTCGCATAATTTGACCCTATTAGTCATGCTCACTAGTCATAATCAATCAAAAATGGTCTCTCTTGGTATAGTGACGTCATCTCTGATTTCAAAACATTAATGCATTCCGAAAACAATAATTTATCGTGAACAAAAATAACGATATTGGTACTCGTAATATGATTAACTTTTAGCAAAACTGATTGAATTGACTAAAGCGATTAAATTTAGCATATTGTGTGTGGCAATATTACGGCATTAATATTCAATGGTTTAACAAGAACCATGGATGTTACAATTGCCTACATCAAATTTATAATATTTTATTAATTAACAATAGACAACAAAATAAATTAGAAGTTACATGGTTCCAATCGTAAATCCATCACACTTACAAGCCTTTTACGATCGGCTTTCTTTCAAAATATTAATTAAATCGCCAGTATCGTTTGCAATCAACTTTGGGCTTTAATTAGTAATGTGTTCCCGTCACCGGAATGACTTATGGCATATTGGATGTGTACCGATAGCGGGGATCGTAAATTTTCTTTGAGCAAATATTGGAATTTCTTTGGCTGTGCCGATTGGGAGAGGCTTAACCATGTAGACATGCAACTGTCTGTTTAATTTTTTTTCTGTCAAAAATTCATAACTAAAACAGCAGCTATAGTTCTCTGCCAGAAATGTGTCAATAATCGACACTAAAAAACATCAGTTAGGTGTATATATTTTGTATTACTTGTCTAAGACCACTTTTAGAATCAACCACATTAGTCCACTTAACATGAAGCTCTTATCGTTTCATTTTACTTCCTTCCATTTTCGGCTCATGTATTTTTCCAATATCTCCATCTCTTGCTTTCATGATAAATATAATTATAAAGTTTAATTTTATTTCAGTGTCTTAAACTTTGTTTCCATCATTATCTCGAATGTTCTCTAAGGTATCTGCTGCTGGGCTGCGGCCTCCATGATTTACCAGATATTTTCATCTCTTGCCTCCACATTAACCAGTAATATTTAATCTAATTTTAATCCCAAACTCTAGATCTATCAACATCTCACCCGTTCGCTATTGTCACAACTGACGCTATTGCTCTTTCATCCAGGTCACGATAATTATTGTCAATTACACTTATATTTACTCTGACGTTAACAGCCGTTATATTCAAACTTTTGACGTTTATAACGCTCATCTTCATCTCATGTTTTAACGTCACTAAACGGAACGAAAGCCAGTCGGTTCTCTTTATTGTTTTATTGCTGCAAATTATAATGGTTTTAATGCTTGAATGTCATTTTCGTATTGTTTATAGAACAATGCATGTGTTTTGAATTTATTTAACTGCATTTAGGTATTTAAATTATATTATATAATATTTGAAAAGAAAAAATTAGTTGGAGGTTTGTTTAATGTAATGTACGTGTTCTGTTTCTCAAGGATAAAATAAATTGTCAAATGAAGCTAACTCCATGTGTATGACTTCGTCAGTAGTAATGACTCTAAAAGCTTTCTTTCAAAACACCAAAAAAAACTAATTTTAATACTTACAATCTGTCTCACGAAACTTGTAAATTAGGCGTAAAAAAACAGAATTGCTATCAAAGAATCCAAACAAAATTTCAAACTACTGATGTATGTATAAAATAACGATCGACAAAACGATAAACGATAATCAAGCACCGATTCCCAATACAATACCATTCTATCACAAAGACATATAAAACATAAATTGAGCTATAAAACGAAGTATAACTCCATAACTCCTATTATTTAATTAAAATGGCGGCTTTAAATTAGTCATTATTAATATATACCATTAAATATATGAGAATTCTAACAATGTTTATAATAGTAGTTTATAACATCTAGATCTGTTTATGATCAGTGGCGAGATTTACAGAACATTCGCGTGATGGCGGTTCATAAACCGCTTCTTTACAACTTCAGTTGGATTACTGTATTAATTTGAATACGAGTGACGAACTAACGTACGTTTCGATGTCTTGTTTACGATATTCGTGTTGGGATGTAGTAATATTCTAGTGTTATTTGTGGGTGACGATATTTCGTAGCTGTTAGTAAATTTTGCTAGCGTTAGAAACATCCTTTTGTCCGTATATATGTTTACGTACATATATGTATGTTACATACATATATAACGGCCTGAGACAATTTTTTCACTTAAGATATTCTTCTGTGATCATCTCCATGTTCCAGCCCTTGTCCCATTTTATGGGATCAACGCAACACGTTTTCTTCTTCTATTCCATCGGGAAGGAGAGGGAAGGGAGTCAGTGATAGCGTGACGGTTCTGCCAACCGTCTCTTTATCTTCCGACTCCCTTTCCTTTCATATCACTCCTCACACAGTCCATCCATCTTTTCTTTGGACATCTTCTGCCTCATCATCGTGCTCATTTCTGTTCCAATATATTTCTAAAAAGCTGGTTTTACTATATATTTTATCATTTGTTTCAGATTTTATGTGCTGTGATAGTTATGGCATCGTAAGGTGGAACAACGTGAGTAACTAAAACTACCAGATTTTCCCAACCGTAAGCTCTATTATCACGAAATATTCAGTAAGACTTTTCATAGTATCTTTTCCATACACCATTTAGAAAATTTCCGTAGGTAATGTATGGATAGCAGCCCTAACAACTAATAGGCAATGCGCATTACCATTATAATTCTCTGCGGAAGAACTAAGCTTATTTAAAAAGATGTAGTACCTCATCTCAATTATACTGAAGACCTGAACTTATTTAGGGTCCTGTCCTTTTGCATCTTTATTTACATATTCACATTCTTCAATAAAATTTCCCGAAGTTAGAGATGTGCCTGTCTCGTTGGTTTAGTGGTTACAAGCGCTTCTGCTAAGCATGCTGTCCTGGGTTTGAATCCTGCGTCGGGTAGAGCGCTATTGGGTTTATCTATCGGAAATTTCTCAGTAGCAACCCCGAATATCTTTAGGATTTGTGACTGGTTGATGGAAATAGATCGCCCCCAATGCCACTAACATATAACAAGCCAAATATAAGTGCACTATTGCTAAACTTTTACCCAACCCTTCAAGAATACAGGCGTGATGTTACATCATTTCTAAGATGCGCTGTGACAACTGCGTATGTTAAAGATCTATAAGTGGATCGTTGATCGACAGCGCCGTGCGTACGCGCAGGCGACGATTACTGCGTTGTACGCGTGATCTATTGCATAGCTTGCCGTGATATTTATGAGGAAAGGGGATTATGTTTGTTTTATTGTGAACTGGTATTAATGATGTCTTAATGTGACTATCAGACTGAATTATGGCCATGATTTTGGCGTTCTTATGTAAGCGTTTGGCTTGAGAAATAGTATCGGGTGTCAGGGCTCAGGGCACATTTAAGATGACACAATTTGGCCCGTGATGACAGAGCCAAATAAGGAGTTTTACCTTGATGGTTTTAAAATTGGTCCGAACTTTTCTTATTTGTGGCGTTTTGCCAAGTGCTGGGTTTCCTTCTTTCACGCTTTGAATTATTTCGAGTAATTTTTTGATTGTTTGCCAGTCCTTCAGTTAGGTGGACAGCCCATACACCATCGCAGTAAACTGCGTTGCGCATATTCTGACCATCATGTCAATTCTTCCCATTTCCACATTCAGATCTGAAACAATCCTGAATACTTCTCCCCCTGAAGCGTAACTACTAATGATCTATTAGTGTCCTGTTGATCGACAGCGTTGCGCACGCGCCGACAGATGCGCGCCTGATCTATGGCTTCATATTAACGTTAAATGTTGCGTCCAAGTCGCTGTCTGACCTTTTGCCTGTCGCATAGCTTGGCGACTCTGGTGGTCTGCGAGGCATTTCAGCTCGGAGAAATTATAATTTAATTCATACTTGGAATTGGGACCTAGTTCTTGTTTTAATGTCGTTTTGTTGAGCTGTCCGCAGTTGGTTGATGTGTTTGGCGTAATTGGGTGTTATTGTCGTTCCATTTCTTAATACGAATAAAAACTGCGTCCCTTCAACAAGTACATAAATATTTGTAGTAACCTTTCCTGACACTGCTGTTCTCTAGTTGCCTGCGCTATTTTACACTCAACTTTATATTGAGGTAATGATGAAATAACGCTAACCGTTAGCTGCTGTTGTTACTACTGATATCACTTTCTGATGTAAGTTTGGAAGGGATAGGTGGAAAATTATTCCATAAAACTTAAACCAGAAAGCGTATCAACCGTGCAGATCATCCATCCTTAAAACTAACACGTCTATCCATCGCCAATCTATTTCCAATACGTCCAAATGTTACGATCCAACATTAGGCACTCCTCTATTATTTATTACACGGTTCCTAAGTTCGGTCTATTCCTGTGTGCGCCGCGCCTTAGGTGCTTGTAGCCCTCAGCCCTGACTTGTAACCTTATGATTTATTCGCTGATGGCCCGTGTTCGAATGTCAAGTGTGTCGCTGTGACAGTCCACGCTTACTCATTTGAGGGTTGTTGGGCCAGGCCTGAAAATGTCGCCGATGTTTCCGAATGTTTTTCTTTATGGTTGCGATAAGGATATGTGAAGTTATGTTTTTACAAAGAAATCATTTCTGTAAATGGTACATTTATAGTGACAAATTTTAATTACAACTGTCCAGGTCCGGTCTGACGTATATTACTGCTGATATCATTAACTGTCCTCTTATATATCGCATGATAGTGAAGAATGTCTACAGTAGGAGCATTTTTGCAGTATTAAATAACAAAGCATCATTACAAGCGACGTTGGATCAAACAGAACAAATTACTTTGACATTTGTCATCATTGTGACTTTCAACCAAATTGCGTCTGTAGTTATTTTGAGTTTCGACAAAATACTACACACGTTTGCATACCTCACAACGTAGCTTCAAGTAGTGCCCAGTGTGTCCAGTCATTGAACCAATTATGTCTCGGACACTTACGAACAGATGGATAGAAGCTCTAAACTATGCATGCTACTCGTCTTGTCTCTTCTCTTTAATGAGATAATTCTAGCTTACGAATCCGATTGTGTCGATGTCTGTCTGTAGTTAATCTTGAAATGTGTGAAGGATGTTAAATTGGTTAAGAAGGACCAAAATGTAGGACATTGGTCCTTTGGGCCTTAAAATCTATATGACCATTGTGTTGGCACAACTTAAAAACGTCTGTAGCAGTAGTGAGAACAAGTTAATTGACAACAAATGCTTTGTCAGTCCGTGACTGATGCATGTCAGTGGATTGCAACCAATTGGTACAGTTTATTGGTTTGACATAGACAACATTTAGAACTCAATAAAAATGCAGACAGAAAGAGTAGAGTTACCAAAAACTCTGGAATTTAAATCGCTCTCATGATTCAAGATGAACGAGACATTCGTCTGAAACCAGGAAATAATTCTAGATTAACAACAAATAAATCATTAGTAATATTGCATCACATCAAAAGGGTAGCGGCATAAAACACGCGAAACGATCGCGACCCGCACCAAACTTTACGAGCAGATACCGAGAACGAATGACGGACGAAACGGCGTCTTATAAATCAATTTAATCTCCTCAGCAAAGACAATTGGTACACTACTCATTATGATAAACATCCCACCACTCAAAATCCAACCCAAAAATTTCACACGTAAAGTTTAAATTACATTGCAAATTTTTCATCACTTACGTCGCTTTTCCAATCGTCTCCTGCGCATGAATCAAGTCCGACGTCGCGTTCCGAACGCCAGAGTTGAATTAATGCCTAATGCTGTACAAAGGCGTGTAATCGTTGTATGACTTTTATAGTTGTATGGCTAATATCTCGGCGGTAAATCAAAAGGTACATAATTGTACAAATAGGTCGCTGTGACGGTTATTTGTTGTGTTGTTCGTATGTATTGATGCTGGCCCTTATTTGGGAAGGGACATGGAATAGCTTATCTGGGGACATAAATATTGTAAGTGCAGGTGGACAAATTAGGACCACCTGTCATAATTGTAAATGGTTTACTAATTCGATTTATGCTTGTGCTTCTAATAGGGCTCTCTCTTGTCTCTTTAGATCTTTATTAGGCATCATCCTCTTTACAGACTGAGTCACCTAAGGAACCGCACATAATATTTTATCATGGTTTCCTCAAAATGAACGTCACTGATGACGCTATAAACGTGGCCACCAACTGTGACCTGTCTAAGGGTTAAATCACATTCGTTTCGACAAGAAGAAGAAGAAGGTCAAAATTAATTCTAGCTAAGGTGATTTTTTGCAGCATGATGCTAGAATAATCTACAGTAAATTAAAATTCATCCGTTCTGAGATGACCCACCTTCCCCTTATTCAGCAAAATAGTATTCTTCAAAATTAGCATCCAGTTAATGGAGAATGACGGCCAGTATATTTTAGTGTCGTCTGCTGCCTCCACTTTGTACCGAATTAGAGCGATATGGCCCTTGTCCAGCTTAATCGATTTCGATATTTTAGCTTTTTGGGACAAATCTATAATAACCAGGTGAGAATATCTGAGTGGCGATACTTTTGTGCCAGGTGAATCTTTAAAGGCCAAAGTGGAGTCGATTGGTCTGCAATTTCTGAATGTAGCTAATTGTTGTAATACCAAATGTATAAATACCGTTAAATGTTGCTCAAAATTAATTATTTCTTACCTCTCTGGCTCTTCGTCCTGTAAAAGAATAATTTGAATTTGATCGTCCTGTTATAAGACGCTTGGTCTTTGGAATCTGAATCGAAGCTAGAGTTGATTCTTAAAATATTAATATAAGTAAAGATTTTCGTAGGTCCAAGATTGAATGAGGATTTTCCATCTCCCATTCAATATTTCAAAAAGCAATCACAGACAACAAACAACGGTACATCGAGAAAGAGAAACTGGGATATCATAACAAAATTTCAATAAACGTAATTGGAAAAACGTAGAAAACCGTTGACCCCCATTGTAGGGATGACAAAGAAGCGTTAATCGTCCAAGGATAGGTACACGTAGATTTGAATCCGGCCATTGTCCCGGACTATTGTGGCCGCGAAACGCAACCGACTCATTATTGGAAGATCCACTCTGGATTTTTGATTGTGTTGCGCACTTGGTGTAGGCAACGCTGCGTTTTTTTTACGGTTATTTAGAAAGTTAAATATTCTTACAAGGAACTAGTATCACAAGAAAGACTTTTGTATTTTTACCCGGCTACAAGTAAAGGGTTATGTTTTTCGCGCGTATCTTGTATATATGTCATCATCATCATAATCAGCCTTTTAATGTTCCCACTGCTGGGACACAGTCCTCCTCTCTATGAGAGAGGGAATTCTTTAAACAAGAAGAAAATCATGCTCTGCAGTCGGAGGATACATATTCGCGACCTGGCTGACCACCTCCAACTGCACAGTATGATTTTATTCTTGTTTACATCTTTTTGGTTCGCTTTATAAGCAGTTTTTGATTTATTTTTAAAATTATTACTTTTATTCTAAGCCGGTATTAATTTCATCCGGGTTCTACCCGTGATGACAACAATGTCTATCCGTATATCGTTCCGCCACCGCACCGTACGAACTTCTTCTTCCAATCTTTCCCGGAAAATTCATTGCCTTGGTTTAATGAAACAAAAATGTCTGGTATCTTTATGGTCTTAACGTTCCAACCGCTCTTACCAGCGTTTAACCGCCACGATTCCCTCCCAGTGCGTCCGTCTGTCTCATGAAGTGTTAGCTAAGATGATCTGATAATGACTTGGGTATCAGCATTGTGCCATTGTCTGTGTGTTTGACGGACCTATTGAAATCCCACTGATCCGATGATAGTAATGATTTGTTGTTTTTTCGTTGACTTTTTCTTTATATTCCGTTTGATTTCGTGAGACGACGTCATTAGTATTTTTTTGAGATAGCGGGACTTTAGAGATTGGAGATTTGGTACTGTCAGCTGTTGTCAGTTATTTGTCATTTTGGGAGAAATTTTATTCAGTTGAGAAGGCTTTGAGATAATTAACTTGTAGATATTCAGCTATTCTAGAGAGAGATGGAGAAGTCTCGCAAAAGCTGCACGCAACCGGGCTATCAGACTTTTCATGATCACGACTACTCCAGGAATGTACGACTAAGAAGAAGACTATTGAACGTTTACTTGATTCCTGTTAACAGTAAGAACAAAACTTGAATCTTTGCAAATTGGGTCAACATGATGTTATTTACAAGAGTTAGTGGGTAAAACTGTCTCCAGATACTAGATATATTCAGAGAGAGAGAAGGGATAGAGTCAGTATAGTTTGATAGAAAATTCCCTCTTCTACTCTGAAAGATTTTTTGTCATTCAAAGAAGAAAGAATGTTCTTTGAATGTCAAATAATCATTCTTTCTTCTTAAATTCAGAGCTGTAAAGTCGTTTCTGTTTGCCGCCATTTTCGTATTCATATTTCAAGTGAGGTGATTTTGGCAATTTCATGTGACCTGATATTTTAAACATGACACATAAGACCAACACATAATTTCCCCAGATAACACAACATTATAATAATCAATACAACAAAGACGCCTTGAAAATAATCTGCAAACCAACATTTTTCATTTGAAAACGTACAAACAACGAGATCTAATATCTCGGTGTGACGGCGACGTCGCGTCACGTTCCGTCGTCGGCCCCGCGACGAGGCAACGTCGCACGACGCGGGCGACGCGACGTCACTCCGTCGCGCGTCTAATAACGTCCTGGATGCACTCGTACTAACTTGAGATATTGTGACAATGTACTGTATGCAGTTTAAGATCTGCTGGGAACTGAATTTTCTTTCTTATCTTTCTTTCTTGTTGGTTTTGTAGGAAGTGTTATGAATTTTTGAGTGTTCTTGTATTTGGTGTTCATTTAATTCGTATCGGTGTCTGGTTTGATATAGCGAAAAAGGAAGTGAATATGGAGACGACGGCGAATAGAAATAAATGAAGCAAGAAGACCAGTGAAGACCCCTGGTAGTGCAGTATGCGTGAGCAGCCACGGGGAGATAGTGCAGTTATATACCCACTAAAACTCCACGGTGTCCTCCTGTGCCGCTTATGGCGGGGACACGGGCATGCGTTAGCACTCACAGCGAACCCGCCGCGGCTGTCCGTCACCGGAACCTCCTCGGGGGAGTACCCCCCATCACCGGCGCACCAGAACACACTGTACGCCGTGACCACCCTAGGGACCAAACCAGCACATGGGCGCCAGACGACCCCGTGTATATAGCACCCTTGGTACCACTGTGACGGGTCAAGGTCAATGGCCCCGCCACCTACCATTTTTCGGCCTATTCCCATAGGAAGAGCGGCTATCGCAATACCGACACTCCTCTTCCCCTGCGGCCCCACCGCGTCCGCCATCAGACGGTGGCGACCCCGTCCAGGCCGCGGAAGGTAGCGGCATCGCGGCCCGCCTCAGTTGCAATGTCGCCTGTTACCAAGCGGCACCGCAACCTACCAGTTGGCCGCTACGTCGTCGGCTTAATCTGCAAAAGCCCTGACGAGCGGCCTCTCCTCGGGTTCCTCTTCGCTTCACCAAGCCACAGCTACTGAACCCCCCCGCCTCGACAATGCGGGAACCCACCGGAGGGGTTCATATGTGTTCTAGTCAAACAAAATTTTATGTTTGAGCTCGTTATTTCTAGTGCGTTTTTCTTACGTCTAGACTTAATAGTACCTTTGTTAACTGTAATTTTATGCCTCAGTCTACACCTTTAATAGGCGTGTGAGTACTTATATTACAACCAGCACTTATTGTGATCCAGAATGTATTGACTATCCAGAAGGTATGGTTAAACAAACATCAGTTGACGCCTAAAGTGCGAATAACGCCGTTATTGCTAGGACGCAAAGATGTAGCCAATGTCAGATTATGCAGTCAACTGTACCCAGTACTCAATTTCAATCAACTCAGATGTAATTAACACTCGTAAAATACGCATCATCGATCTTCGTAATCGGTTTAAAGTAGTCTTTATGTGTTTATCTACTTTTTATACATATAGCTGACTAGCTGTGTTATTGTTTGTTGGGCTTATTTTACAATGTGTATTTATTTTGTGGTTAAAGTTTTTTTGAACTATAAATCGTCAATTATATTATATAGGGACGGGGGTCTTTAATAGGTTTAAAAGCATGTAGATTGTGTATTGAAGTGTAATTTAATTACTGTGTGATCGATTTCTTCTCCATCGGGTTCTTTGAGTGAGGTCTGTTGTGAGTCTACGCAATGTTATTAATTTAATTCAATCAAGAAAATTGTTTAAAGATCTTTCCAAACGCCTAGTTGACACTTCGCGTGACCCAAGGGCTGGCTTTTACCTTGGTCAGAGAATAAGCATTGCCATACAACGTGGCAATGCTGCCAGCCTTTTGGGTTACCAGTGGGGAACGATGTGGAGGAGTTTTTTGACGCCCTATTTTAGTTAAGTATATTTTCAGTTTTAGTTAGTGAGTAGTTTTTGGTAGTCTTAGTTATTTAAGTATTTTATACACTACTAGCTGTTGCCCGCGACTTCGTCCGCGTGGTTAAGAAGATATAAAGTTTAATGATGTTTAACGCAAACTATTTTTATATTTCAGTCAAAATCCTTTCTTAGTTGACATCTACTAACTATAAACTACTTTCATGACAAATTTCAAGTTTGTAGCGCAAAAAATGAAGGACTTTCATACAAACTTGCGCGAGCCCTTAGACCCCTAAATCCGGCCCTGTCGCAAAATCCGTTCTTAGCGGGCGTTTACTAACTATGAACTACCTTCATGCCAAATTTCAAGATTGTAGTTAAAAAAATGAAGTACCTACTTTCATATAAACTTGCGAGAGCCCTTTGACCTCCTTTATCCGGCCCTGTCGCAAAATCCGTTCTTAGCTGACATCTACTAACTAATTAACTATAAACTACTTTCATGATAAATTTCAAGTTTGTAGCACAAAAAATGAAGGACTTTCATGCAAACTTGCGAGACACTTAGACCCCTAAATCCGGCCCTGTAGCAAAATCCGTTCTTAGCGGACGTTTACTAACTATGAACTACCTCTATGCCAAATTTCAAGAATGTAGTTAAAAACATGAAGCACTTTCATAAATAAACTTGCGAGAGCCCTTTGACCTCCTTAATCCGGCCCTGTCGCAAAATCCGTTCTTAGCTGACATCTACTAACTATAAACTACTTTCATGACAAATTACAAGTTTGTAGCACAAAAAATGAAGGACTTTCATGCAAACTTGCGAGAGCCCTTAGACCCCTAAATCCGGCCCTGTCGCAAAATCCGTTCTTAGCGGACGTTTACTAACTATAAACTACCTAAATGCCAAATTTCAAGATTATGGTTCAAATAATGAAGCACTTTCATATAAACATGCGCGAGTTCTTTTACCCCCGAAGTCCGGCCCTGTCGAAAAATCCGTTCTTAGCAGACGTCTACAAACTATAATCTATCTCCCTGCCAAATTTTAAGTTAGTAACTCAAAAAATTAAGAACTTTCATATAAACTTGCGAGAGACCCCTTAAATCCGGCCCTGTTGCAAAATCCGTTCTGAGCGTCGTCTATTAACTATAAACTACCTCCCTGCCTTTTAAGTTTATAGTTCAAAAAATTAAGGATTTTCATATAGGTAAACTTGCGAGAGCCCTTAGACCCCCTAAATCCGGCTCTGTCGCAAAATCCGTTCTTAGTGGACGTCTAATATCTATAAACTACATCCCTGCCCATATTTTAAGTTAGTAGCTCAAAAAATTAAGGACTTTCATACTAACTTGCGATAGCCCTTAGACCCCCTAAATCCGGCCCTGTCGCAAAATCCGTTCTTAGTGGATGTCTACTATCTATAAACTAAATCTCTGCCAAATTTTAAGATAGCTGGTCAAAAAATGAAGGACTTTCATACTAACTTGCGAAGAGCCCTTGGATCTCCTAAATCCGGCCCTGTCGCAAAATCCATTCATAGCGGAAATCTACTAACTATAAACTACCTCCCTGCCAAATTTTGAATTAGTAGCTCACAAAATGAAGGGCTTTCATACAAACTTGCGAGAGCCCTTAGACCCTCTAAATCCGGCCCTGTCGCAAAATCCGTTCTTAGTGGACGTCTACTATCTATAAACTACATCCCTCCCAAATTTCATATTTATACGTCAAGCAGTTTTCGATATTTCGTGATAGGTGAATGAGTGACCTTTCGCTTTTATATAGATATAAATAAGATTCTTCAAAAAAACTTTTAACACCCCCTAAATCGAATTTTGGGGGTAGGTTCGAAAAACTTATAATGACAACCTTTATTGTTTACTTAGGTTGATATTTGTGTCAAGTTTCAAGTTTATTAACCTAAGAAGTAAGATTCTTCAAAAAAATAATCGACTTTTGGGGATATTTTTGAAAAACTAATAATTGCAACCTTTTGTTGCTTACTTAGTTGGGTATTTATGCCAAGTTTAAAGTTTATTAACCTAATAATAATATTTAAAAAAAAAATTAACCACCCCTAAATCGTCTTTTGGGGGTAGTTTCGAAAAACCAATAATAACAACCTTTATTATTTATTTATTTTGGTATTTGTGTAATGTTTTAAGTTTAGTTACCCATGAAATTAGATTCTGCCATACAAATTTCAACTTCCCCTAAATCGACTTGAGGGGGTAGTTTCAAAAAACTAATAATGTAAATCTTTATCATGTACTTAGATTACTATTTGTGCCAAGTTTCAAAAATATAAGCCGAAGGAATTAGATTTTTCATACAAAATTTGCCCCCCTTTTAAACCCCCATAGGGGTAAAATTTCGGAAAATCCTTTCTTATCGGATGCCTACATCATACAAAGAATACACCTTTCAAGTTTCAGGTCTCTACGTTCAGCGGTTTGGGCTGTGCGTTGATCCGTCAGTCAGTCATTCAGGACAAAGCATTTTATATGGGGGCATTTTTGAAAAACTAATTATTGCAACCTTTTGTTTCTTACTTAGTTGGGTATTTATGCCAAGTTTCAAGTTTATTAACCTAATAATAAGATTTTTCAAAAAAACTTAAACACCCCCTAAATCGTCTTTTGGGGGTAGTTTCGAAAAACTAATGATAACAACATTTATTATTTATTTATTTTAGTATTTGTGTAATGTTTCAAGTTTAGTTACCCATGAAATAAGATTTTGCCATACAAATTTCAACACCCCTTAAATCGACATGAGGGGGTAGTTTCAAAAAACGAATAATGTCAAACTTTATCATGTACTTAGATTACTATTTGTGCCAAGTTTCAAAAATATTAGCCGAAGGAATTAGATTTTTCATACAAACTTTGCCCCCCTTTTTAACCCCCTTAGGGGTAGAAATTCGGAAAATCCTTTCTTATCGGATGCCTACATCATACAAAGAATACATCTGTCAAGTTTCAGGTCTCTACGTTCAGCGGTTTGGGCTGTGCGTTGATCCGTCAGTCAGTCATTCAGGACAAAGCATTTTATATGGGGGCATTTTTGAAAAACTAATTATTGCAACCTTTTGTTTCTTACTTAGTTGGGTATTTATGCCAAGTTTCAAGTTTATTAACCTAATAATAAGATTTTTCAAAAAAACTTAAACACCCCCTAAATCGTCTTTTGGGGGTAGTTTCGAAAAACTAATGATAACAACATTTATTATTTATTTATTTTAGTATTTGTGTAATGTTTCAAGTTTAGTTACCCATGAAATAAGATTTTGCCATACAAATTTCAACACCCCTTAAATCGACATGAGGGGGTAGTTTCAAAAAACGAATAATGTCAAACTTTATCATGTACTTAGATTACTATTTGTGCCAAGTTTCAAAAATATTAGCCGAAGGAATTAGATTTTTCATACAAACTTTGCCCCCCTTTTTAACCCCCTTAGGGGTAGAAATTCGGAAAATCCTTTCTTATCGGATGCCTACATCATACAAAGAATACATCTGTCAAGTTTCAGGTCTCTACGTTCAGCGGTTTGGGCTGTGCGTTGATCCGTCAGTCAGTCATTCAGGACAAAGCATTTTATATATATAGATAAATACTTTTATCTATGTAAATAAAAATATCAAGAAAATACATTATTCAATTGGCAGAAAATAAACACTTAAATTCCAAAAGTGATCAGAGTAGGTGCTAAATAGAGGTAAACATTTCTGTTTGTTTGTTTTAATATTCCTTTACAGTATATATAATTGAATATTCTAAAATATAAGACTAATAACAAAATAAGCCTATATACGAGTATAAAGGGCAGAGGGAAAATGCTGCACATAGATAAACTAAAGTAAAGTTTACTTTATTTGTAGGTACATGACATAAGGTATAAAAAACAATTGTGATCCCTGTACCAGATTAGGCATGCAAACATGAATTAAGTAAACGAGTGGATAATCAAAAAACTGGTCTCAAAATTACGAATTACAGTTCAAAACGGATACAATTAAATAAGTTGGTATGTTGTTAAATTGCATAAAACATATTATGAATATATTAAATTAGAAATTTACATTATAATAAATTTTAGTCTTTGTCATTTAGAAAATCGATGTCAATGGGAAACGTGCACAGAACGCTGGCAGCATTGCCACGTTGAATGGCAATGCTGATTTTCTGGCCGAAGAAAAGGCCAGCGCTCAGATCACGTGAAGAGTCAACAAGCTTTTTCGTGCAACTCGATGAGTACTCGGACTCCATGGACCTTATGTTTCAACCGGTTCAAACATATAACTTCCAATAAGGTTGCTATATTTGCGCCGCTTGAGGTTTTCTGTACCAGCAGCAGCCGACGCAGCGTGAATATTTAATTAACTTTTGATAGCCCAGAAGCTCTAGACAATTTGTCTAGATGTTCAGAGTTTCTACCTTTCCTGTTTCCATCAAATCGCTGTATAGAAGCTAATTTCAAAGTGATACAGTGGTTTGACAAGATATAAAACATTATATTACAAGCAAAATTAGTCTCATATCTCTTTCTATTTAAATTAAAGTAACATAGTATTAGCGCAGGAGAAGTAAATGGCGCGCGGGTCAGTGTGGTGCTGAATAAACTGCGTAATGCACGCTGTGTGTGCTTGTAAGTAGCTCACTAGGAGCTGCGGTGTGGGGGATCAGCGGTAGCGACTGAGGTTCAATATAACATTACTCTTAACTATTTAAAGAAAAGTAACGTAGTATTAGCGTACGAGAAGTAAATGGCGCGCGGGTCAGTGTGGTGCTAAATAAACTGCGTAATGCACGCTGTGCGTGCTTGTGAGTAGCTCACTAGGTGCTGCAGTGTGTTGGATCAGCGGTAGCGACTGAGGTTCAATATAACATTACTCTTAACTATTTAAAGAAGAGTAACGTAGTATTAGCGTACGAGAAGTAAATGGCGCTCGGGTCAGTGTGGTGCTGAATAAACTGCGTAATATACGCTGTGTGCTCTTTAGTAGCTTGCTAGGTGCAATGGTGCGGGGCATAAGCGGGAGCGGGGAGATGATGAGTCATCTGAATCCCAATAAGTATAATGTATGAGCAGACATTATGAATGCTCTATGCCAGTTTGACCAAGTTTATTTACACAATTTACAATACGTTGTAGTTAAGCAAGAAATACTCATATTCTGCGGCATCTAGCAAAGCTCGTTCAAACATGAGCGTAAAGCATGTACCTACCACCCATCTTAATAAGTGGTACCAGAATATGCTATCACCAACTCATTCGCTCCCGCTCCCTCCTATGCCTCGCGCTACCTCACTAATAGACCGCTGTCCGCCAACGCACAGTCCCCGTTGTTAAGGGCAGTGTACACGATCCGATCGCAATATTAACATATTCGACGTATTTAAATGTCTTCATCCGAGTGCGGCGAACTTACCGAAACGTAGGCGTTTACGGCCAGTAAGGCCACTAACGCCTGAGACCAGACCAATACAGTTTTAGGATGTAGTTTCGGAATACGGATGAAATTTCCGAACGACAATTTACAACTGTTTGGAAAGGCAGTAGTACTAAAGCTTTATCTTTTAGCTACTGTACGAAATTAAACACAATGTGACCTCTATAAAATTAATTTATTACTTAAGTATGTATACCTCTTTTAATTACTCCATTTAGATCTGTAGATAGTAATTACAGCAATTAATTTCATTTTTTATGTGATTTTTTTCGTAACCAATTACTTCAATGTGCGCACGACTTGGAAAGGTTGCACGAATTGCATTTGATATATTATAAAATAACATATTAACATAATTGAGTGAATATTTATTTTCGTTCCAATTTTGTAAAAGTTATCGATAAAGGTACTTCAACTGGTAAATAAAAGTGTCGGTGGAACGCCGGTGGTCTGTCGCATTTGCATTGCGACACACGCGATGTCGCGAAACGTTGCGCTTTCATGTACTGGGCCTTATGTCGATGCTTCGTCAACCGTGGCTGCGATTTATTTGCTTTTTAATATGGAGAAGTCTTCGAGTACAGAATTAGCTCTGCAAAAGGATTATTTAAAGAGTTTTTAGCAAGGAAAGGCCATGTATGTGGTGATAAGGAAAACGTGAATGTATGTGGCCGTTATCTGTTCTGGAAAGTCGTAAAGTCGGTAAAGTGGTGAATGAGTCATTATGACGAGTTTATCTAGGTTTATCCTAGTATGTTCGTGCTGAATATCATGTAGTACTTTTGCACATCTTTTTTATACGTCAAGGATAATTGGTTGTGCTGTTTGGGACCCGAAGAAGTTGTCATAAAATGAAATAAAATAGGAATATTTCGTGTAGATTTAATTTAGGTAATCAATGTAATATTTAATTTTTGCAAAGAGCCTATTAGTCCCAGAGACCGAAAATCAGTACCTAAACAATAACCATCTTGTAATTTTACTGCGCTTTATCTCCTTTTTAAGGTTCTGTACCCGAAGGGTCCCAACGGAGCCCTATTGCGGTCACTCACATGTCCGTCTGTCTGTCCGTCATGATCATCATCGTCTGTCACAAATTTTTGTTCCGAAGAATTTTTAACTTCCCATTAACCTATGAACTTGAAATTTGGTGATAATGTTTATCATTACGTATATTTCACTAAAAAATACCAATAAATTGATAAATTGGAACGGAACCCTAAATGTGGGAAATCCGACTCGCACTTGGCCAATTTTTTTTTGGTTTGAACTATCTTCTAGTAACTACTGAATAAATTATTAATCAATGATTACAAATTATTTCATCTTACTTGTAAGACGTCTCACAAATGCGCTGCTGTGCACTGACATAGCAATTGTTTATTGTCTTAACTAGTGATGTACCGAACATGACACGCGATTATCGATAAACCAGGATTTCACTAAGATATAATGTACCGACTGAAACTGTTATGTACGCGATTTGAGTGACTAATTGTTGTGAAAGAGTAAAGATTATCGTAGATATATATCTTAGCTATAATCGTAAACGTAAGCCTTACAATACTCGTAAGCACTCGAAATGAACGTCGCAATATTTCAACAATAATAATTATTACAAGTGTTTCACATTAACTGTGCGATTCGACATAATTTTATTGACAATAAAACTATCGGTCAGTAACCACCTCGAGCAATCAACAGATAATGCTATCTACAATTAAAGCTAGTCACGACAGTAATACTTATCTTTAAAAAGGCTACAAATAAATAGGATTTTACTTATCCGTTTTATTTTAGCTTCGTTAAAAGCAGGCTAATTCAGTATCTGTGCGCAATTATAATTAAGGCGTAAGACCTCACACACGCTTAATTAACGGCTGTCGATTAAAAAAAGGAGGTAAGGCGCGATTCAGAGGCGGCGTCGATAACGCTACTATCGCGCGGCGAGGGCGGCCCTAATGAAGCTATGCAAATTGTGTGCGCCCACGCGACGCGCGTTTGAAACGCCGCTGACGGTTGCTACTGCTCTTAACCAGTTCGCTCCAGTATTGTCCCGATTGTAATCGATTTTGATGTGATTTAGTTTAATTGGGCCGACAGGAGGCTCGATGTTTGAAATATCTCTTATCTGATACAAACTTGCCTAAGATGTATTCCTTTATTTATGGCCGACAGATATGGTAAGTAAATGCGAGCGGTTTTAACACCAGGTGCGGGAGTATGACCCTTGCGATGCCACATGTCGGTAACCTGCTTTGTATGGCGCCATTTTTCTCGGGCGACACTATACGATATACTATACTATACTACACGTAGGTAGACAATTATCGGAGTATTTTAAGCAGCTGAAGTATATTAGGAATTCCTGGATTGGGATCAATTCCACTCATCGTCAGTGGCATTCCTTCTGTACACCGGGTCTTAAAATCTATTTATTGATGTATTGGTTATCAATTCAATTTTAAGACACCGTTTTCAAATCAGGACTTCATTTGATCTTAGAACCGGGTCAAAGTAAGAAAAAATACTAAAGTTAAGAAAGTGTCAAAGTCTTCTTCAATGCCAAAGTTTGGCCGGTTTTCAGACCCGTACCCTGCGTGTCAAAACTATATCATGGTTCGACTATGAAAAAGGGACAGTATACAAGTTATATACATCTGTCCCTTATACACTTTCACACTCAAATTAACCTTGTTCTAAGAGCTTATGGTCACCCCCAGGTCAAAGTAGAATTTGATAAATACTCTACTTCAAATTCTTTATTCAAAATCGGAGATTAACCACTTGATTGTCTAAAATGTGGATCCACGCGAGACACAATTGCTTTTAATTGTTTCGGTAATTAAGGCACACAACCTGTTAATATTTTCATTATTTTCTCCACTCATGTCATTGTCTCTTTAAAACGTTAGTATTAAAAAAATAGCTTTGGCCAAAGACCTCTTATCTTTGAGATTTTCAATACCTAGTTCTGGATCTTATCTTAAACTTTCAGTAGGTACCTAATCCGCCGTCCCCGTCACTAAAGGGGTAGATCACGTCGAACATCGATTAGAATCACTTGGTAACGTCTAACGTCCGAATATCGATTGTCGTTCATCGATACGGCAGGTGCACAGCTGATCACACTGATCAGATAAGCGCGTCTTGCGCAGATTTCCAATGCAATTCCAAATTTTCAAGATAAACCTGCCTGTTGTGATGCTGGAGACTGGCTAGATGTTGACAGTGATATCTGGTGAATTTGTTAGAGGTTGTTGTGGACTGAAGTAAAGTATTGACTTTAATACTATTGTAGGGATTGGAAGTTTTTAGTAGATTTCATGTCATAAATTTGGGTCTCGATAAATGTTTGTCTTTTGAGACTGTGTCGCGGTTAATGACTCCGAAGTCTCTGTCTCAGTATACAATTTTACCAGTTTAGGTGAATGGTAGCTTTAGGTATCCTTGAGGATGATCATAAAGCATTATCATCTAACTGCCTCTTTAAAAAGCCAAGGGATTTACATGTTCGGAATGACACAGCTGTATTCAAAACAGGACTTAAAATAGTAAAAGCATCATCGTTTATGTCATCAGTTGATTTTTACGACATGCGGGATGATAAGCAGCTCCTCGTATTTCATTTGCATTACGAACATCTATCGCTTCTATAAATAAGTAAAACATTAGAACTGTGTTACCTTTTCATTTCATAATTAGTACCGTGTTTCACAAGCTTTCTTTACACCATTCATCATTGTTTCTCCTATTCAAATCAGTTCGAAATCAGAACACTTCAACGGCGTCGCCCTTCGTTTTTTTCCGTCGCGCTTCGTGAGTTTTCGTGAGGCGTAAACGCAACTGTCAAGACGACTCGGATAAGGACTACACCAGGGTGTATTGTCTAATAGGCTTAGAGCTCACATATCTGGCAAATCAAACGTTTGATTAAATAAATAAATGGCATAGAATATAACTGTGTCTAGGCCCCTCGTAGAAAAGATGATTCGTTTCCAGCCTTATAGGTTTATCCAGGCCAGCGTTTATCATAATGAAAAGTACAAAAACCAAACCAGAATAAAGCATCTTCTACCCACACTTACAACACAAAACATTCTCAAACAACACGGTATCCAATCCCAGCCGAACCTTTTCACATCACATCAAAAATTTCCAATTTAACCGCATACATACTTTGCCTCCCTGGCTCCTCGACTACCCGCTACAGACGAGGAGTTGCACACGTCCGGATATGAAGATAGCATTCGGAAAAACGAAAGCGTACACTCACTCAGTTGTACGTTGTTCTTGCGACTTTTTTTGTCTCTACGTTTTGTCGCAGCCGCGTTTTTTTGTCGTCTTTTGTGCGCTGTATCGATTCGCTGGATGTTGTGCTTGAGACTGTTTGAGAAGATGATGAATAGAAATGTGTTGGGTCTGCTTTTTGTGTGTAAGGGGTAATGTAAAGGTGTCAGAGCAAATTACTGAAGTGTTTGAAGGAATAGTAAGAGATGTAAGTAGGTATAAAGGACCAAGAATTCAGTGTGTGTCCACTCAAGTGTAACTTACCTTGGCATTGCAGATGTGGTGACCAATTCCCATCAGATGGGTCGCTTGCTTGTTAGCCAACCTATGGCAAATTATTGTAATTTTGTCAAAAAACCATGTTCGGTTTAGTCTCTAGAAATTCCCTTGAGGGGTTTGTATTCAACAGTGGAAGATCTTTGACTGAATTTATGTTAATCCTCTAATAATTAAGCAAGAATTCTATACTGGTCTTTAGGAATTCCAAAGAATGGCTAAATCTCGACATGGACTACCTATTAGGTAGCCATTATTTACCAATAATGAACCGTAATCACAACATGATATTATTCAGATTACAGCAGGTTTACAACCTGAGTTATTAGTTGAACAAACTTTATCAACTTTTCGTCTAATTTGGCGACACTTTTGTCATTTTCTGGCTGGATAATGGACTAGGATTTATTGTTTGGTTGCAACTAAATTAATTCAAATTTTAATGCCACTGAATTATCTACATATTTACGGAGATAAAGTGATTTTATCTATTGTAAATTTATTTATGGTTTGTGCATTTAATTTTGGTTAAAATGGGCTTATTATGTTTCAGTTAGGAATACATAAACTCTTACAAAGTTGTCAAAATTAATTGGAGCAATGACGTGGGTAGACTATCAAGGCTTTTACATTGCATTTTAGTAAAACCGCCTGTTAGGTAAACAAAAAGTAGACTACCTTATCACTCTACCATTGCCAGGTAAGAATTATGGGGGACAATACAGTCCCGCCGGCAACATTACTAAAGGCCAATTCACGAACTTGAAAAATGTTCAAATTCAAGTTGCAAAAACTTCTCAGCGACAAACAATGTCAAAAAGTTGTCATAATGTATCGAAATTAGAGATGTTTTTGACAGATTGCGATTGCTATGCGTATGTGAACATAACATATATTCACGCCCGTATTCCCCGAGGAGTTAGACAGAGGCGCCTGTAGTACACCTACGAATGTGAACGTTCCTAGAATATACGGGCATTACAATAGCCCCTCAGGTTAACAATAATTTTATGTTCAAAAATGTATGTTGTTTTGAAAACAACATACATTTATGAATCTCCTCAGGCTTCTTACAAGTCCATTCATGCAAAAAGAACTAAGTACCACCGATATCATATAAACAAGTTATATTACTTATGAAAATTCATTTACTAGTTATATTAAATATAAACAATCATTTACAAGTTATGACTGACAATAAATTCGATGGACAGACGTGGACAAGTTCAGTTAATGCTGAACCTAAGAGGCGTGTAATATGGCCTGGGCCATATTACCTTCGGCGTTTACGACGACTGATTGTCATATTTAAAGAGAAACAAGAACTCATGATATGTTAGTGTGAGAATTTTACATGTTTATGGGACATTTTGGACTCCTTAGGCGGATGACGGGCTGAAAAGTACTTATATTAGTAATATTTTATAAAATTTTGCTTCTAAATGCATAGTTTTCCCCTGGAAATCACATAGACACTGGAAGTAAATGTCGAGGACATCATTATTTTAGATTTCCGAATGTAAAATTGGCCTTTTATGCAATTGAGTAGTTGTGATTTGCAAATCCTTGGAAATGTCAATGTCATAAAAATCTCTTTCTAGTTTTCTTTACTTGTTTTTACCATAAAATTAAATACATACATATTTCCCTTTGCTTAGCCGAGGATTTCATATTTAATTAAACAAGTTAGCTTTAATCAGCTGCTTGATCGCCATTTACAACTTTATTATTATAACGTAATTAAACGTTCTTCAAGTCTTTGATTTGCGCCGAAGCCAGCTATTTGCGGTACGTGTCATAACCATTATACATAAAATTTCTAGGAAGGGTACGTAAGTGATACTGAGTTCATCGGCCTAAAAAGCCACCGGTGGGCCATAAAACCCTCACATCGATCCTGATCACATTTTTGTAACCATCGGAATAAAGCGCATCTGCATTAAGTGTACAACCATCATACGATAACTATAAAACTTTTACTGTCCCATAACTTTGGCTAGTGTGTGTAAGCGTACGTATACGCATATGTGTGCGTCCCAGGCAGCCAATCACGTTCGTCCGTCACCGGTTGACATTAGCCGGGTAAATTATGATTGAGGCCGGACATTTTTCGCATTCGCCGATATTTTAAAGTGAGATAAAATCGTTTGGTGTTTATTGCATGGAGATTCGTTTCTTTTATTGCTGACTTGTTAGGTATGTATCGGAGATAAGTATATAAGTTATGTTATGTATTGCGCTTTAATGACGGTTGGCTGACGGGTGGGTATCGAACTTATTGGGGATTCGGTTTCGAGTTATTAAATTATCCGGAGGAAAGCTTTTAGACTTTAATGCCTGATCAAGTTTTATTATCTGAATTGCTCTAAAACCAGAATATTTCAATAAGGAATTATAACACTCTTGAAGACAAAAATATTTCTCCTTAGTAACCATTGCGACCGCCAGCCGTTTTGAGTTGATCCCCTAGTAAAGATTGGTCATACTCATGAGTACTTACACCCCGAAAAGATTGTTAACGATTCAGCTTAGACAGAGAAAATTAAACTTGCTTAAGACACTTTCCAGGCCCGATAAACACGACCTACCTCCCCCACAAATCAATACAAAACACTCATAAACAAACAGACAAACAGCAATAAGACAAAAAAAGTCACCAAGTTGAGTGTCCTGCCGTCACGATCAGTTGAGGACAATTGAGATTCATGTCCAGCCAAGGGCTCCTGATTCATGAGCTCGCTAATAAACGGCCACCAGTCCGTCTGTTTGTCATAGTTGCTATTGACAGGCTGCTTGTCAGCCTAGATTGGCCGCGGTTGAGATTGTGTCATGGACTGAATTGGTGGTGGTGTTTAAAGTTGTCAATGGTCTTTGTTAATTCACTTATTGACCTGTCTTTGTCTATAAAGATGTTGTCTTCGTCGAACTTGGTACCATTTCCTTAGCTATTCGAGGTCCATATATGTGAACTTTTCGTCTCTTTAAATTTCTTTTCTATAATCAAGATTTCTTTTTCTAATCATTCAAAATTTTCTTTCCTAATAGTTCGTCTTCTTCAGCTTCAATTTTATTAAACCTGATTCATCTGGCAAAAGCATCTTCAACCTTCCGAAAATTGAGTCTACATACCTTGAAATAGAGTTAGTAATAGCTAAACTTTCAACTCAACTGCTTCTTTAGTAGCATCTTCAAAACTAATTACCCTTGCCTAATCCTGACTTCACCTTTCATGACACCCACAGCCAGTGATAGAGTGGACAAACCAAAACCCGACTATGACTAATGTTACCAAAAAAACCAATCAGGTCTTAATCCAGCCATTAAGAGAACCATCTATAAAACATTATAATAAGCTAATCGGCGCTGAAATAAATCAGTATATCATAAATATCTCATAATTCTAGACGGACGGATCTCGGCATTGCGAAATGCCAACGGGCTGGCCAATTTGTCTGTCTGTCTGTGTGATTTGTGTCGTAACTGCGTAGGTATATAATTGGGGACGATCGATGTCAAGATGCGCAGGAGACTACTTCAGATGGGTGAATAGAATCGTATGGATAGCAAGATTCTTCTTACTTTACTGTTAATTTAAGTGAACTGGATTTCAAATTGTATCCACGCCTCCCGAATTAGGAACGCTGGAAACTATCAGTGTAATTTATTTGCTAGATACAGTTAGGATGACAAAACTATGGTATATGTATAAGAATTAACAAATATATACAAGATATCGGACTTAGCAAAGAGCACTCATAATATAGTTATTAGTGGAGAATGCCACAAGGCATTGTGAAATATAGAAGAAACCGCAGAGTCAATTCACTTAAATGCGAGACTCTGCAAAGAGCACCAATAACAATATATAGATTGGTGGGGTACCAAAGGGTATTATGCGAAATACAGAAGCATTCCCAGTGTTAGCTATTCAGCATCATTTATTACCAGTAAAAATGTTACCCAAACAATCACTTCAGAATCCAAACAGTAGCTTTCTCGATCAGGCCCAAGCAGAGGCGTTGGTCAACTTGTAATATATTAAATTAAACACGAATTTACCTACTTTCCATCCTATCGGAGAAGGCAAGGAAACTATAATGTCAGATATGTATCTTATCGTGAAAGTTATGGTATTGAGAGCAGAGGGTTCAGTCTATACATAAAGTATGGTTCACTATATATTTGAAGCCTTTCACCGCGTTAATATTTCATGTTGAACGCACTAAGTGTCGATTAGGGACCTGGATTGTATGAATGTGATCGTGACTGCAGTGCATGCGTGCATTTGTTTGTGAATGTACCGTTAGTGTTATTGGGTTTTTGATATGGTGATTGCAATATTGAGTTGTCTGTCTAAATGGTCGGTTTCTTGTAGATCATATTAAATTAATGTTCTGTGTCCTCTAAATGGGGCAAAGGGCGTCCACAAGTGAATTTTCTCGGTACTATTCAATTCATAGTGTCAATTTGTAGTTCTGTTAGCCCCGTTAATGAAATCAGATCTTACTTTCCATATAGAATTATGACTAACGCCAGTAACATCATACCTACCTGTATCTCTCTCATCAAATAAACCCCACTTTACTCTCACGTCACACAAATTCACATAGTTTCCTGACCCATCATTATATATAATATTTATGCGCGTCTGTTTGATCGCCGCGTTATGACTGTGTATGCGCTTCTTATGGAGATCAAACTCCTTCAATTTGCTCGCATGTTAATGAATTCCAATGTTATTAGGTGTCCTGCGGTGAACCCAACGACTGAGATCTACCTATGGAATTAAAATTGCAACTTGAGACTAAGGCCGTTTGCAGACGACGACACTGAAGAGATACTGATTAGTGTTTAGGTATACACCCAATAACAATTAAGTTTCGAATGTGTGTTTTGGCATCGTTAAAATTTATCGACAGTGCTTGATTGGGTTTTCTGTTGATGCATGCTGTTATGTGATACTATGCACATAAATATACGCTCGCATTAAATGGTATTGGCGGAGGGTACAATATGCTATAAATATTGTGAAAGTTTTAACATATGCATAAATAGTCCGTTGATAAAATTTGCTTTTTGCTATGCTTTACGTAAATGTCGCATACAACTTGATATGTTAATAAAATAAGCCTTATGAGATCGGAATGTAAATTTATTCACAATTTCTAACTCAAAACAGCATAATATGCTTCGCTGAACCCGGCTAATTATTATTGACATGTTGCAGACTTGTCAATCAGGCGTGGAACTTGAGCAATTCTAAACTGGAACAGTATTTAACAGCCTATAGATCAGCAGTTATGAGTTTGTTCTAAGTAGCTTTGTATGCAAATAGCCTTAGACTTGTCACGTTGTGCACTTGCATCGCGTCACTCTTCGCGATTGATTCCTGATCGATGCACAATCCATTCTCAACTTTATTCTAACAACTCTATAGCATACAATCGAATGTATTCTGCATAGAATCAGGTCTTATTAACCGAGCAACGAGGCATCAGTATCCATCATAATTTCGCCTCATTTTGTAATGCAGCCGCGCGATGCGATATTTTCATATTCAAAGCAACTTTATGTGTGCGTGCAACATCACTTTTATTACTTTAGACTTAAGATACAATTTGCTGGTTGATTTACGATGTGTTAAATTTGTTTTTTAGGTGCGTAGGCTGTACAGTTAGATGGAGAAGTGGGCATATAACCTGCTGATGCAAATTTTAGTGTGTATCGTATAAAATGAACGAGCAAATATAACTAAGTATCGATTAGGAAACACTTGTCATTTATGGTGCATGATTTGTCGTTTTGGTACTGACTTCCTTGTTTGTTTGAAATGAGAAGATCAAAATGATCTGTTTCGACACTTATTCCTTTTTAGGATGTTTGTAGATTGATCTATGTTGCAAAATGCATGTCATTGCCTGCTGATGACTGTAATGACGTCGCGAAATCAAATCTTATATAACTAAGTCCAATAATATGAAAATTGCAGCTAAAATCGGAACTCCTATTTTTAGAGATAAAACAGGAGTTGATCTTGACAAAATATCATAGACACGTAGCTAATTTTAAATACAGAACCTTATCTTTGTTCTTTGAAACAAAGATAGGTGACTCTTAATATATATTCTATCAGCGATAACGATTGTCAAAAATACCAATAAGTACCACCACATGCGCATGCGCTACCGAATTATCACGTGGTCAATTTTGACTTTTCGACAATCGTTCGTCACTTCTTCTAGAGTCTCAGTACACTGTGTGGATCGGCTTTAACACAAGATATGAATCTAGATTTTCTTCCTTCTCGAATTTTCCAAAAACAAAATACTCCAGTGCATCCACTTCTGACCTCGACGCTACCAGTACCGCAGGCTGTTGACGTGAAAGCGGCTGATGTTAGACGCACTGAGGGTTTCGTCTCGCTAATCCACTGGTTTCTCCACCGTTCTGTCTTCATATCTGATACGTTCGCCTTCTATGGGGAGCTGTCTCTGCTTGTTAAAATCACGCTGATTTTATTGTCTGAGCGAATTAATTTTGACATAAATTTATGTTGGACTACATAGTTGTTGATGCAACGACCATTTTTCATAGAAATTATTCTACGATTAACTATCCATCATATATTTTCCTATTTACTTTCATATCTGTTAATGTAAGACGCTGTTGCTTGAGTTACCCACATGGGACTTTTAGAGACTTTACGAGTCCAGCATACTTGATCACACTAGTATTGATTGCTTAGTTAGTTCAAATTGGATGAGAAAAATAGAAGACTATGAACAAGAAGACGATATGGCATTTCTACTGTTGAACATTTTGATTTTAGAAGGAAATGTTAGCTCAATTGGTGTGTAAGCTTGCTCAATATATGTTTTTATCTACATGCCACGCAGTCTTGTATCAGAAGTTAAACTACTGGCGGATGTTGTTATATTTCATAATGACATCGTTAGTGCCCTCTATTGCATAAATTCAATAATTTTGACATAAAGTTTTGCATGCAAATCCAAACCAACGTAAAACAAACACCAATTGTTTTACCTAACCCTCCATTTACAAATAGTGTCATCATTTGCGTCAGCCTTTCAAGTGTCATCAGTGATGACAGCTCAATTGTACCTGCGTGATGACGGGCTGTCATTGACACCTAGTGCGTCGAGTACTGTGTCATTAGTGGCACCATTGTCATTTTATTTTGCACTAATTTTAATGTGTTTTGGGTGTTATTTTAGGGCTTTATTTGTCAGTGTTTTTTAAACATTTTGTTTCTTTTTTGTTTTGTACTAATGGTAGGTTGGTGTGTGCTACTGGTCTACAAACATGGTTTTTGTAGAGCAATGGCTTGATGAAGCATGGTGATTAATGCTCGTACCTTCTCTGTATGAGAAGAGTCCTTTGCTCTTCAGTGGGACAGTAGTAGGATGGTATTCGATCAGTGGGTAGTCCGTCACTTTTAACAATTTTCATATAGATTAATCTGGAATTCAATAGACATCGTTTAGATGGCTTAGCACTTTAAAGTAGACAATCTATTGTTTTCATAAACTTATCATAGAAATCAAACCTTTTAGATTATAAGCGTGGGATTCATTTCACATAAAGTATCAAGATGAATGGAATGTCATTAATTTATGTATCTACTTCAATGCGTCAGAAGTGTAAGGCAGCAATCTAGCTAAGCATAACACGCACCTGATTAGACACAACCATTTTTATTATGACTAGTGTGAGAAACTAGACAATATTATCAATTGTTTCTTACACCTGCTGATTGAACACGCTAAGCTACGTCACCTCCGTAATGTCAATACGAATGCACTTGTCTTGATTGCCTCTTGTGATTAGTGAGCGATGTTCAATACTCTTCAGCGGACGACGCTCCTTTCTGAGAAACTATCGAAGTATTATTGAGAATATTATCAATAAGGTATCGGGGGACTTAAGGGCCTACATACGCTTTAGTGCCGTAAAATGGTAACTTTCTAAAGCATACTGCTTAGTAACGGCTAGGTTAAAAGGTTTGAAAAAAAATATTATTGACTCTTGTACATAATTTTGAACACAAGGTTTTTTCGTGTAACTCATAGTTTTGGTTTAAAAAAATAATTAACAACACGATGTTTTTTCGCAACTTTTGGAAACTCCTCCAAAACGACATGGATGTTTAAAAATATTTTTACACAGAAAAAATGATGCCTGGAATTTCTTCATAACTAAATAACATATGTAAATCAAATAATATTTTGCAAACAAAACTGTTCAAAAGGAGGTTCAGTATTGATATTTTGGCATCGAGCGGGCGCACGGCCAGTACTGCGTTAACATTGGGGCGTATATATCGCCTTAATTTGAAACTTTTAAGGCTACATTCTGAGAAATTCTCTCTTATGTTTCAAATAAGTACTTACTTAATAGAGGCTCAGGGACGTTTCTAAAACTAGACTTCAATGTCTATTGGTAGGTGGCTTGTTATGGACAATCGAAAATAACATTATTTCTCTGAATTATATTAAATTTCATATTTAATTTTAGCATGATGTTTCAAAATTTATCCATATAGAAAAATTGGGTTTGGAAAACAATTTACCAAACCAAAGTTAAAGGCCTAACAAAATCTTAAATTTCATCGTAAAGATGCTTACCACAATCACTTAAAACTCGAATAACCAAACTCAGGACCTACCGGCGATCGCACTTGCAGCAGGATAGCTGAACCTAACGATATTTACGTGTTTCATCCCCAAATAACAGCGAAAACAGTGAAAATCGCCATCCAATATACAATCAACGTCGTTCAATTATACGTTTGACATAATTTTAATGAGCTGTTTATCTGCTGATCATTCAAATTAATCAGTGACGTCACGCCGATATCTTAATTAAAACTTTATTAATAAACTCCATTGGACCAAATAAACTGTAGGTTTTTAACGAAATTTCCGTACGTGTGAGTTTTAGTGGTGACGATTTGGATACGGGAATGATACGACCAGACGAAGATCATTGTCTTCTATTATAAAATGATCTGCCTAGCCTGTTCCCAACTAAGTATGTCCCCCCCCCCAGTCTTACTGGATGAAACTTACAGAATTACAGAATCACATCATATCTTCGTGGTTTGTTTTTTAAAGTTTTCTTTTTTTTTGTCAATGTAAACTTCTCATTTGCAAAGGCAAATCTGAAGTAAATGCTTTGTCCTAGCACATTATTGGTCTGGGTCAGGTCAATTAAACTGTCTCTTACCTGACATCTGAAGAAGGTAGAAGACATTTATCTAGAAATAACATCATCTCATGTCATTTACTTCACCAACAGCTCTTCACAAAAGGCATACAAAATAACTACAATACACAATATCACGTAGCGCCCCCGTAACGTGAACACAAAACGTCACGATATCAATATCCGATATCAAGGTAATGAGGGGTCGGTAATTAAATGTCCTCTGTCAAAGCCGTCGCCACGTCAAATTATGTATAATCAAAATGGCGTCCGTGACGTCAGCCGCCCGTTAAATATGAAGGATTTACTTTTATCTGGCGAATAGTTGACGTACGCTTCATGTTGACTTCGGACTTTAAAATGAAATAATTTTTAATTTATTTATTTTTATGGAGTTTGTTTTGGGTTGTTGTTTATATGTTAACGGCACACCTACATGCTTTTACTAATGAGGTAAACAGAAGTGTATAAGTTCATATGCACTTTGTTAGTTAGGTATGCATTGCTAAATCCTAAGCAAGAGGAGAGCATATTGCCCTTAACCGATACCAATCTACATATACGTTTTGTATAACATAACGCCCATAAGCCCTCGTGAAAATTGTCCCAAGGAAACAAACTCCCGGGATAAATATTATCCTATAAATTACCCTAATCCAGGATATGGTCTACCCATGTGCCAGGTTTCATCCAAATCCGATCAGCCGTTAAGACGTGTTAAGATAAGAAACAAATACGTTACACGTTACTTTCTCATTTTTTTTTCAATTATGGTACCATACACAAAAAAACAGCACTGAACTATGGATCTGTAAAAGTATAAGAAACGCGGCAGGTAGACCGATCCAGTTCAAGTAAAGGCTCTCCATTTCTAAAAGGCAAGCATTCCCCATAATGCACCATGGCACAACTCACGTCCCGTACGTCAAAAGGCGGCTCCAGCGAGTGTCGTGTTACGTCCGTGGACGTCGCCGAGACGTTACGTCATAAATCTATCAGCCGTGACGCGGCGACTTAAATTATGAATGCGATCTTGAGTGATTTGTTGCCAGAGCTTGGCAAAAAATAATGCCACTGAAATAACTGGATCGTGGCTGTGGGGTATGGGGATCGATTTAGAAGGCATAATTTTTAGAAATACATAGTTTGGGGTCGATGTCATGTCATATTCTGTCCTTGGAATGTGTCAATGTGTATAAGGTATTGTTTTAGAAACTAATTTGACGCTAAGTGTGCCCAGTGGGTCGAATGAAAAATTTTGTAGACAAAAAACAAAAATAATAAACAAATAAATTTTTCACTTAACCCTTCTAAAAACAAAAAGTGTTTCACTAAAAACTTTCCTCTTTACAAAAATTTACACAAAAAAGAAGAAAAATGTTAACGTTACGTTCTAAGTAATCCCGAGTAACGAATTTATGTATTTTTCTTGACTCCATAAAATGGCCGAACGTAGTAACCGTTTAATTAACAAAAACGTCAGACTTGAGACTCGGGGGGTCGGTCCCGAGACTCGTAAATCAAGTCAAAATAGTATACAATAATTAAACGTATGATGGACCGTGTTTGTTCTTATATTTAGTCTCTTGTTACAGGGATATTCATAGCTATAAGGTCTACACTTCTTTGTGTTGACCTGTTTAACTTTTGTAAACCATGAGAGCTTTTAAGCCCCTTTCAAATTCAAATCATAATATTTTATTTCACTCCTACATGAGTACTGATGAAATATCGCAAGCGACTTTTGTCAACATCTCCCGCAAATGTGTGTGCTATCTAATCGTAACTGCATATTGGCATGTTGTTGATAGCCAAAAATTTCAGGTATTTGATGAATTCACTGAAAGATTTTGCAACCTTATTCGTAAAAGGTCACGTAACTGTCATAATATTTCAGTTATTTGATAGGTGTAACTAGGCCACAAGAAATTTTTCACATGTTTAGATAATTAATTGTAAGACTAGTTTGTTCTTAGGTCAACAAGTAAACCAACAACCTGATTCCTATCAACTAGAACATCATTACAAATGAGTGGCCACACATCACATTCGAGCTGCATGTTGCCCGATCGTGATAGGTTAGTCTAAGACTCTAGTCGGCTCCTCCAGCAGATTTATGACCTTATAAATATGTCAGTCACGCAGGTCTTAGGTACTGGCCGTAAGTCGTCAGCTCAGACCGATTCCGGAAGTAATTTTTGGTTCTGTAGTTATTTCACGGGTGTAGATGAAGGTATGTTTTGATAGAACTTTGACAACTATAGATTTCGTCCTTTGGCACTTTGCAACTATGTTCTGAAAGCTAAAAACTGAAGTTAAAATTGTTTTTAGATATCAACTGGCCTCCTTCGCCCATTTCTAAACAAATGTGGAACATAAAAATATCCTTTCGATATATATCGAGATAATATATCAAAAACATGTGGCTTACCTATTGAAACAGTTGATAAATGACTTCAACAGTGTAAACGTTGTTCACAATTATTTAATTACTATTAATCGGCGCTAGAGCAAGTGTTCTCATCCAATCAGATGTTTTGCTACAGAACTCAAACAACACGTTTACGACTAGACCCCGCTCCTGGGTACGCTCGGTATTTATGTATTTTTAACTACGTTAGATATGTTTTGACCACAGACGTCGCCCACGGTTCTAGTTTTATTACCCATATATTTAATGACAGCCTGATAGAGCCTGCGATAAAATACCAATGATCAGATATTAGCATCGGTATTAGAATTTCACTCGAGCGCCATTTTGAAATTGATCGGTCGCTTGACATTTGAATTTTTGATCGTTTATCAAACGAACATTAACGTAATTTAGTTTTATTACTAGAAATAAATTAATACAAATTAATTTAAAACAACAAATTAAAATTAAGAAAAAAAAACAGAAGTTAGAGTTACATCTCTATTCGGTTCATTCACAAGATGGTACACAGTAGTGCAAAATTTGCAAAATCCGGACAAAAAATTTTAAAGTTTTTGTTTACGCAACGTGCACAATTTGCACAATTTTAGACAAAGACTGTCATAAATTATGCTATTGTCACTTGGGACAACGTGTAACAATAATTTAGAACTACGTAGAAGAGAATAATAGAACAAATATGCGAGCACTTTTACTCAAAACTTTCATTGTGATGCAAGAATGCTGTATTTTTGTATTAAAATATTGACATTGCAAAGTCGTGTTTGAGACGAACGAACGTCGAATCGCTTTGTGATTGTTCATTTTGTTTTGAATCTTTAAATAGAAAAGTCATATTTTTTACTTTTAGTAGAACTAGGTATGATTTAGATGAACACAGGTGGATTTGTTAAATATTTAACAATAAAAAACTAAGATAATCGTCTGTAAAACGTATATCAATGACAGATGCCTTTGCTGAACTTCGTTAGCCAACGCATAAAAAGTCAGAAGCAGCTTTTTTTCAATTCCATCAGGCACCACCTCAAATTCACACGAAAGCATCTCACAAAACGTAACTAAAGCATGAATAAAGTGCGAACGAAACCCAACAGAGAACTATCGCAAACATTCGTTCACTTTTAACGTAAAGGGTGGCAACACGTTATCTCGAGGCGGCACAGTGGTCCCGCCGCATCTGTCCGTACATAAATCTGTCGCATATGAAAAGAATTAAAACGTTCCCTATTGTAGACGGCTGAATAAATCTTACAGATATCTTTGTGAGGGACGCGCGACGCCCGCGGCTCTGCGACGAGGAACGGCGATATTTTACAAGTTTTTGACAGCCGATATGGCTTTCCTAAACGGCACCTGCCCACTGTGTGCTGATGGCCGATCGCCAATGCTTTTGGCCAAAAAATTGTTCGGTTTTTGTTAATTAACTGAGTAACTTTTAAAACGAATGTTTTTTTCTATTTCCTGCCTGTTAATCTTAAATTAGTTTTGTAGTAAAGTAAATGTGTTTTTTTATAAAAATAGTATATTTTTTGCTTTAATGTTATGTATGTGTTTCCTTCAGAAATGTCATTCCATACATGCGCACACCATTAAATGACCATAAAAAAGTAATAGGTGAGCATGTGATATGGCGCTATTTCATACCACATAAAAACTCGTGTTGACGCATAATTAATTTTATACTATTACCGTTTTATTATTTATCTAAACTCAGATAGTTTCTGAGCATGTCTTCACGTAAATCACAATTAATGTTCATTAAATCTTCAAAGTTTTGTTCAACGTCCTTCATATAGTTTCGCCTTGGAAACTAGATGGCGCTAGGTTGCTAGCAAAATAAACGCCAAGTAATGGCTCCAACTGTTTTATTACAGTAATAAAATATAGCCTAGAGCTTGATGCGCAAATTTATCTCTTTTTAACAAATAACTTGGTATTCGACTTTGCAAGGACAAAAGACACATTAACGAGACGAATTAATATTCAAACAAAGGAAAATTAAAAAGTATGGAGACGCTTGTTTTACGAACTAGTTTTGTGAAGCCACATAAGCGTTTACGACCAATTAATACCTACTCAAATCAAATAAGTTTAATCAAAGAAACAGAAAAAATGCGATCACAGTGAAACCACTTAATAAATTGTCTGGGACTTGTATGGAGAAAAAAAAAGTGTATAAATCGAGTCACCAATAACACTATAGTATGGAGTTTATGGCACTGCCCTTGAAGTGTGTTATCGGGCGACGATTCTTTATTGACACTATAAATGTGGGCAACATACGGGGAGGTTTTACGGCCGCGGCCGGTGCGGTACGAGTATATGTCTCGGGGTACATTGTACGCGGAATGACGGTGAAGTGTGAGGACGAATGTTTGGTAGTCGAAGTTCTTGATAAGTGGCTAGTAATTCTTTTGTCGGAGTTATTTGTCCGTGGTTGTCTGATAGGAGATGGCGTTATTTTTCGCACATATAAGCAAAAAAAAGGGAATTTAAGCATGGTAAATTACATATGATAAAACTAATGCCTAGGTTCCCACTTCACATCGGTTATCAGCTTCCCAATATTATAGAATGAATAAGAATTGCTGAATTTAAAGAAGTAAGACAAAGTTACTATAGTATTTTTTCCTGTCTGCAAAAGATAATCAAGTAAAATATTCTAATCACCAAAAACATAAAAAACCCAAAAAAAATATCACTCATTAAACTTTTTATTACTGTCGGTAGGTACTCAAAAGTCTTCCAACCAACCGCTTCACGCCCGCTCCTTATCACCTCCCGTATATTTCCGTCATTACCCTGACTGATTTACAGGGCTTTAGTGGAATATGTCCGTCGCCCTGTCCACCGCCTCTCTCAGCCACCGGCCAATAATCGTTAAGACAAGCCAGCGTTAATACCTCGAAGATAAAAAAATATATATACTCCACATATTGATGGCTCCACAATTGGTTTATGATATGGCTGTGTGATGTCGCCTGGCGGGTAGTTTGATGTTTGTTTTGAACATATTAAGTGGGATATATATACAAGAATTTATTGGAATTTCAGACAGGTTAGCAGTACTTAACATTAGACTGCCGGGCTATAAAAAGCTTTGGTCAATTATACAAGTATATGCCCCAACTGAGCAAGCTGAATTGTCAGTGTTAGAGTCGTTCTATGAAGAGATGTCATTAGCAATAAAAAATAACTCAGATAAATTTATTATCTTAATGAGAGATTTTAATGCACAAGTGGGGTATAGAAAAAATAACGAAGAATATGTCCTTGGAAAATTCGGTCATGGTAAGAGAAGTTGCAATGGCCAGAAACTTGTAGAATTTCTTATGGAACATAATTTAATACTACTGAATTCAATTTTCAAGAAAAATAACAAAAACAAATGGACTTGGATTTCCCCCGATGGATCATACAAGAACGAAATTGATTATATAATAAGCAATCATCCCAGAGCATTTACAGACACTGCCGTTATAAGTAAGCTAAACTTTAACACAAACCACCGCATGATACGCTGCTCCTTACGAAAGTGGCCCCTTAAAACCTCTAGAAAATACATTAATACCAACCGATTTGAAAACCAACTGAGAGATCTACAAAGCACAAAGTACACAGAAGAAACAAAAAATATTGCAACGAAGGATTTAACAGTGACACAGAAATATGATATACTAGAGAAAAAAATACAAAACCATCTGATTTCAAACAGGAAAGAGAATAGTAAAAAATATCAACTTAGCGACCAAACTGTTCAACTGATAAGGGAAAGGAAAGAACTGATAAAGACCCAAGTAAAAAAAGGCAATTTAAAATTAATAACAGAGGCAAGTAAAAAAATAAAAGTTAGCATCAGAAGGGACCGTAAAATCAAAAGACTACAAACCCTAGAATACCATATACAAAAAACAGGTGGTGTCAAAAAAGCACTAAAGGAACTACGGGAGGCAGGAAAAGAGTGGATACCAAAACTTAAAAGGAGGTCAAAGATCACTACACATAGGAAGAGCATCAGTGAATTAGCAACAGACTTCTACCGTCAACTATACGCAAAACATACACCAAACATAGCAAGAAAAAGACATGCCGAATCAATATTTGAAACCACTCTAGAAACCGTACCTTCAATTTTACCAGAAGAGGTAGAGAAAGCAATTAGGAGTCAAAAGGTGGGAAAATCTCCTGGACCAGACAGAATCACAAATGAGCTGCTGCAGGGATCAATAGAAGAACTGATACCCATTCTAACTCAAATATTTAACGAGATTCTGAGGAGCGGTGATATTCCTGAAAGATGGGCTAAATCTCACATCATCTTAATACACAAAAAAGGCGATAAAGAGGATATTGAAAATTATAGACCAATTAGCCTAATGTCAAATGTGTACAAGATATTTGCAAAGGTCATACTGGATAGAATGAGCCCAATGTTGGATGAACAACAGCCGGTTGAACAGGCAGGTTTCAGAAAAGGGTATTCGACTATTGACCATATCCATACAGTCAAACAGGTCATTGAAAAATATAAAGAATATAATAAAAAGATATATATTGCCTTCATTGACTACGCTAAGGCTTTCGATAGTTTAAGTCACGAATACATATGGGCAACTCTAAAGCAACAAGGAATTCCAGCAGCATACATTAACATCATTCGAACCATTTATGCCAACAGCAAGGCTAGAATTCAATTGGAATCTCTGGGAAACGAATTCCACATAGAAAGAGGTGTACGGCAAGGTGACCCACTATCTCCAAAATTGTTTTCTGCCGTTCTGGAAAACATATTTCGCAACTTGAACTGGGAAAAGTTTGGTCTGAACATAAATGGTTTGAAAATGAACCACCTCAGATTTGCCGACGACTTAGTGTTATTCGAAGAAAGCCCAGAAAACTTGCAAACGATGATAAAAAGTCTGAGCGAGGAAAGCGAGAAAATTGGGCTAAAAATGAATTACAGCAAGACAAAACTAATGACTAACTCGTTAAGAGTAGACATAAAAATAAAAGAAGAAGCTTTGACTTATGTAGAGGACTACATATACCTTGGTCAAGTCATCTCTACCAAAGACCAAATTAGCCAGGAAATAAATATGAGGATTGCAATTGGTTGGAAAAAATACTGGTCTCTCAAGGAGATAATGAAGTCTAAAGACCTAAGCATGACTTTGAAAAGAAAGACGTTCAACTCATGTATACTCCCATGTTTAACATATGGGTGTGAGACATGGGCACTCACAAAATCGCTCAGAGAAAAGCTTGCCAAGTGTCAAAGAGCAATGGAGAGAAGTATGGTAGGCTCAAAGAGACAGGATAGAATAAGAAACACAGATCTCCGGGCCAAAACAAAGCTGACCGACATTCTAACAAGAATAGACCAACAAAAGTGGAGGTGGACAGGCCACATGATGCGAGACACTAAAGGCAAGTGGAGTAAGGTAGTGACAGAGTGGTATCCAAGGGACGGCAAAAGAAATCGGGGAAGACAGCTTACCCGATGGGAGGAGGAAATAAAGCTGACAGCAGGTCCAAACTGGAAGAGGGTACCCCAAGACAGACGACAATGGAAACTGTTAGAGGAGGCCTATGCCATGAGGCACACCGAAATTCGAGACATTTTGTGATTTTTGTTTTAACTATTTTTGTAAATTTGCTTTGTCTAGTTTCGGAATAAAAGGCTTTATTATTATTATTATTGAACATATTAAGTGGGATCTGTGGGGGAAGTTGGATGATTACGCTACTTATTTACGGGAGTGTAATGTGTTTTTAAATACATAGACTAATTTTATAAATTTTTAAAGACATTTGGTGAAGTAAACGTGCAGTATCTTCAACTTAGGCCAAGGAACGGATAAACCCGCTAAATGTCTAATTATTTTATTTATTGTTATTATAAATTGTGTGAATGCAAAGTAAAATTATATTTTTTCTCGCAGTCATGCATATAGAAGAAAAGAACTTGGAAAAACAGTTGTGTCATATCAATAACATATTCGTTTTCCACCCATCCCTGACAAACAAACAAAACTTTTCTCTTTATAATATTGCTATGATTATCATAAATATAGTCGACAAGTGACCTAGCGAGTGCTTGTATGAGTGTGTGTGGTGTGTGCAATTTATTGAACGTCTCCGTATAAATACAAATAAGCTCATACACATTAGAGGAAATAATTAATTATTCAATTTTTTTGTATGCATCCACGTTTCCGGTCTCTTGAATCACATTAACACGAACCGTTTTATGTTAGTTACTTCACAAACGAATCCATATTTTAAACATTTTTGGACATGAAAGTTTGAGTACACAAAAAACATTTTTTTGAAAGTCGCCCATCACAAATCACTGAGTGGGCCCACAGTGCCCACACCTACACGATATTTGGGACACATCACAAGTTATTATTTCGTGCCCGTGTACGTATCTTGTTAAACAAAACAAAATTAATCAAAAACGCCCAACAATGGTAATCGAGAGACAGTGTCCGTCATAAATCCAGGGTCCCTATCACTGCATCGCACATCACTGTATCGCATTACGACATTGTCTGTTTGATATCGAATTTATTACGAGGGGCTTATTCGAATCACTCGGAACACGTCAGCCGGCATCGCTCGGCTCTCATAAATTGTGTGACATATCGTTCGAGTTCCGAGATTTTTCTGTATAAAACTGTCGACGATGTTATGCGTTCGATAAGCTAACATGCAACCCTAATAATGAAGGATTAAGGTTTAATTTAAATTTTGACAGCAGCAAATACAATTTTGCTCTCGATATCTTGTCGTGTCTTGCTTCATATTAATGACGGTTCTTTTTTTAATTTATCGTGAATATTTTCGAATGTGTTTAGTGACTTGAGCCATTGGATTTTTTGATGTTACTCATCGGTTTTAAGAAGTGATCGGCGGTGATCGAGATAATCTTTTAAAAGTCAATTAAATAAGATACTAAACATTTTTGACCAAAAATCATCAGCGTGGGACCAGTGGGTTAGTTCCCATCACTTAGCCTAAGTATTTTGATGAAATTAAAAAGCGGGTTTATTCAATTTTATTTGGAAGTTTTATTTTTAAACTTTGTCTTTATTTTTCACACTGCAATCATACTAATTTTGTTTCTTTTTCTCTGAAATTATTAAATAACATAACATCACGCCAGTGTATTCCCCGAAGGGTTTCGGCAGTAGTGCACCTATAGTGAGGTGTACTATAGGTACGCTTCTGCTCTTAAATAATGCGCAAGTTATGTTTAAGTCCCATGTAATAAAATCAGATGACTTGCTGACGATTCGGACACAAAATTATTCGGACACAGTGTCCGAATTGACACAATTTATTTCAATACTTTTAAAACAATATTTATAAGATGTTGATTTTTATACTAAATATTTATTTCCAAATGTTTTTTTCAACATTTATGTAATATAGTCTAATTTAGTGACTTATAGTGATACACGTCCACAAAGCTATTTATAAAGAAAGATAAGCCTTAATTTGTCATCATCATCATCATCATATCAGCCGAAAGACGTCCACTGCTGGACATAGGCCTCCCCCAAGCGTCGCCACATTGACCGGTCCCGTGCGTCTCGCAACCAGCCTTAATTTGTACACATAACTATTTGGAGAAAAGCTTTACCAAAACTATTTTAGGAAGGGGTGCTTCCTAAAATAGTTTTGCTGAAGCTTTTTTCCACATATTACATTTTAAAACTTTTTTATCTGACTGTACTAAACAACTTTAATTATTTGATGGTGTCCGAATTGTCAGTGAATAAAATATTGAAATTAAAATGTGTCAATTTGAACTCTGTGTCCGAATATATTGTGTCTTGTGTCCGAATCGTCAGCAAGTCAATCAGAGTGCATAAGCTCTTCTGTTTTTGTTTAATACAAACAAATATTTTAATATTCTGTTTGTTTATTTCCAGATGACAGAGAGTGACCTCCCGGGAACGTGGAGCGAGAAGTAGAGATGCGCTCCAAGCAGCAGCCGCGCCCGTCCTATCGTTGGCTTAACACGAACGAAAACGGTAAGTTCTTTATCTTATAATATCGTAGCTTGTGTAGCATAAGAGCAAAGTATAGAACTAAGATCAAGGGAAATTTTAAGCAACGCACTTGTGGTACCCCTGCGGCCCTGGTATAGCAGATGTGTCATCAGGTGGGCCATTTTGGTACTGCTTTTCCACTCTATGGCATAAAATAGAAACAACCCATATATTAATATAGTTATCCTATCTATAAGTAAAGTAGTAGTGCTCTTAGTTTAAGGGCTTGTCTGCGGAAATCATACCATATCTACCTAGTAATTATTCTTGCATCACTGATCTTCCTTGAGCTGGCTTATGATCTAGAGGTGTAGCATGGTACGGAGTTCTAATAGAATAAGAGGCCAGCTTATAGTGTTACCATTGAAGGTTCGGCCTACTGTAGAAAAACTAAGTTTACGCTAATCTGTTCTTGACACAGCCAAAGTTTTTCGGCCTTGTGATGGGAAAGAGCAAATGAGACATTTAAACTCATTGTCTCAGGTTGGCACACCACGCCATGACTGGTTGTTACAGTTGTTCTATCTCACAACGGCGAGCTTACGCACTCAGAAACAATGTGCATCTACACACACGACTAGACCAACCCATCGTCGTGAAATAGAACAACTGTATCTACTACATACAATTCAATATTTACTCGTATTGCATAAGTTAAGACAGGAATGCAATAAATTAAAATTATAATAACTGAGATAAAAGCTTAAACAGCTCGATTACTCTTTGTTGCGATTTACATATTAAAACTGCGTATCAATTACCAGCTCGATCAATTTGATGCAAATCAAGGACACGTCATCCGAACGGTTTGAGGTCTCAATTATGACTATAAAGACTGCACGGTTACTTACAATGTGCACGCCACTGACGCCACAGAGTAACGTAATCAGTTAATCCACGCCTATTTAATCATATTCAACTGCAGATAGATACATTGACTTACTGTTCTCAACAGTGCAATTTTTTTACACTATGTCACAAAGTTATACTTTCATCAATTTTATATGGAGAGTGTGTTGTGCCCCATTGTTTTAAAGTCCAATTTCCCTTGCCATGCACTTCCTACCAGAATAATTTGTCGCAGCGAACAATTGAAACCCGGGGCCGTGACGTGACGATTCTGAATATCCAACTAAAACTCGCAATAAATATTAAGTTATGACCATAGAAAAAAAAAGTGGTATACAAAACGCAAATGTACTAAGTAATAATTCATAGGTCTTTTTGTATGGAACTAAGCCACCGTGAAGCGATAAATAATATTTATTTTCGCTATTATACGGGTTTTTGTCAGTTGTAATGGGTGTAAAGCGGAGCGGGTTGGGCTGAGACTCTGAGGGCCGCGAAAGCCGCGACTACGTCATGGATTACCATAGTGACGTCACTGTGATAAGTGAAGACAAGATTAAGATGACATCATGAATTTTTACTTTAGTTTAAGATTTTTCGGCTGTTTCCTTAATAATGTCTTTCTTTTCTTAACGAGTGACTAGATAATTTAGCCTAAAGGTAGTAAAGTAAAGTAAGCGTTAGTTTGGATAAAAATAAGTCGCTTACCCCATTTTAACCTCCTACCTAAGTTAATCTTACCCTCCTAAACTTAAGTACTGCTGAAAGACAGAAAACTAACAATAGTAGGGACCCTAAAGTGGCCTAAAGTATTCAACTTCGCATTTAAAAAACTGCCTCCTACTAATAAAACTCGTACACGGATCAAAAGGAGTATAGGATCGTTGTATTGTGTCTGTAGTTGCCCTCATGGGAAAAAGGCGTACCCATGTAATACAAACCGATTGCTCAAGGTTACAAAATATTATTTAATCTTATTCATTTCTAAAACAGATCTCAAACTTCTGAAGTTCTGATGATGCTCACACATTTTTCTTAAGCTTTTTCTTTCCGCCGTTTCTCTAGCCCACCATGCAATTCATTCGTCCTTGCACCCAAGCTCCCTACATATGCGCCGGCGCCGCACTCGTGTTTATTAATCGATATTAATATTTATAAACACACCATGTTACTCTACTTACGGTTTCTTGTAAACTAATTGAGATTGAAATAATCTGTCAGCTTGTCGGAACTTTTAAGGATTGGGAATGTAAATCCTGAAAGGTATTTTGAAGATTGCATGGTTATCACACAACTTCAAGAAAGTTTCTTAATGTTGCCAGGTTTTAAGTCCTTTGACTGACCTATGGGGGTGACATAAAGCTTGTCTTAAGTTCCAGAAAAAATCTTTGACGAATGATTTTAAAATTCTTTAAATAACCAAAACAGGGCTCTCTCTACTCTGCAGAATTCATTTTCACCGGTTTCTGGGACGAAAATCATCATAAAATTGATCTTAAAAGTTACAACGAGCGTTAATGCTCCGACTAAGTCGTCGATATATTTTTAATAGAAACTGGGTGTGATTCTCTTATAGCCGCATCAAACAAAAAGCTTTTGCAGCTTTTAATGACCATGATTTACTAAAACTAAGGCAAAATAATAACTTACCAATAATCAAAACATTAGATACAATAGTAACTTACAATAGAAATGATAAGACAGGTGCGCTAGATAACAATGTCAGATCACCTTGACTAAAAGATTAATAGCTAGATTTAGACAAACTTATCAGGATCGGTCTGATTGATCAATTATTATAGTTGGCAAGTTTCATCTAGTACCTAACTTGGGATACTTACCATAGTTTAGCTTTAATATTTAAATTAAATCTTTGTTTATTGGACTGGAGTTTGAACTGGTATAGAATCATTTTGAAGTTATGTAGACGGAGCTTTTCTGTCTAGATCAAATATGATTTGGTTATCTTATATCTTGTTATCATTTTGCTGAAACCTAAAATGGTTTTCAGAACTTGGGTTTGGTAAAATTTGAAGGACAAATATTTTCAAGAGGAAGTTTTTAACCCTAATAGACTACCATAAATCTATAAAAACTTTTTAACCATGTGAATTCTCCATAGTTTATTTTTATTTTGGTCTTTATTAGTAAGAACAAAATTCTTAATAATTAATTACGGTCTAGCCTAAATGACTAATAAGCAATTTAACTGTAACGATAATATGTTACGTGATAGATTATGTTAAAACTAAGAATAGTGTCCATTTGAACTTTTACACAAGTCCGTAGCACTTTCTTAGAGTCTGATATAATTTATAAAATAACACTATGTTCATGTGTTATAAATGTATAGCACAGCGTGGTCACTATTATTCATTCACTTTTTAAACTACATTACACAAAACTGTTAGATGTATTAGTTTGTTTCGGTGTTTTTTTCTTAGAATACTCAGCTAGGAATACCAACCTAATTTAGTCTAAATTGTCAATATAAAAATCGTTTTCGAAGTGTTATTTAGTAGTCTGAAAGCGTTAATTGTATTATTTTTATTCCTCTTAAATGTAGTGGTGAAACTTTACGAAACCATCGTAATTATAAACAAATTGTACCAACACCTAATTACCATACCTTACCTGCCACCTTACTGTTCTTAGTCCCCTTCTGAAGCCAGCAAGTGACCACACAGCCACAACAGCTGCCCAAAATCAGCGTAACGCAATCACAGACAACAATGAAATGAAATAATAAAAACTGTCCATAGTTTAGGAGAATTTATGACTCGTTCTACAGGCTTGATTTACAGGCTTTCTCTTTAGTCTATTGTTGGCAATTTGTGGGCTGGTTAGCATAAGAATAATGGATAATTGCGCGGATAATCTTGTAGTTGCTACCAGTTTTAGGGAATGGCGGGATAGAGATATAGGAGATTACAATAATTAAGTAGCAGAGACAACAGTAGGAGCAGCAAAAAGTACAGCATAAAATAATAGCAATAAGGAATCCGAAATAGCAATATCAATAGCAATTGGTAAAAGTGATAAAGTTATCATCAGCAAAAAACACATGAAATAATAGGAATGAGGAACAAATAGCTCTTTTCAAATCCATTGTATCTATAACAAATTATGCCATGTGCGATATGACAAATTTCAGAATTTCTGATTAACCAGGATGTATATTAAGATCTCATGTGACTTCAAACAGCTGTACTCCTTGAAGTAAGTAAAATAATGCACAAATATACTATCTATAACTAACTACCTTTCACATAAAAAGGTCCTTGTAAATAAAATACTGTCCCATTACTGTCAAGACGACATACTTTTCACCGGCCAATAACTCTTTATAAAAAATACATTCCCCAGGTATACAAAACCTCAGGTAGGTTTCCAATTATTGATTTACCGTAAAGCTAATGAATGACGTATACCCTCGAACAACTCCAACAGTTGTTCGGGCCTTTACGCATTTTTTACGCTTTCCGTAATCATTTGACCGACAGAAGTTTTATTACCCCTTTTTATGTATGTGAGAAAACAATTGTTAGGCCACAAAATGTCGAAGCACAATAAACCTTGGCACAGCACTTTCCTCGTTTTTATGGCTTTAACTTTGACTTCCAGTCTTTAAGTTTTTATTGGCAACCCTTTATTGGTTTGACGGAAGAGTTGGGTGATGGGCTGTCTTTGTTCGACAGGCTATTGATGTATTGTGTGAAGATTTGCGGTTTGAAGTTGTAAAGGTGGTAGCCAGGTTTTGTTATGTATATTAAAGGAGTGTCTTTTGTTGGTACTGGACTTAGATATCGCTTTGGGCTTCTGGCATTTTTTCTGTATGTTGGTCCTTCGGATATATTGCTATTACGGCATCATCCAACGCAGAATTGACTGCTCCCCATAAAACTATATCCCGAAAAGCAACGCAAATAAAATATGAACAATGTAAAGCGGAATCAATCACACCACAAGCATACATTTATAAACCACCATCATAAAAATCGTGAAAAAAAATCTGTCGAATCCGCATAAAAGTAGTGTTTACAAACAGTGAGCGCGGTTAATCTTTACGATCAGGCCCGAATAGGCCCGAATACACCCGATCGCCTGATTTATAGACTTCGGAATAGCTCCCGTCTTTTAAACGATCGGCCCGATGCCCGCTGAATTTACGGCTTCATAGAGTTTTATAACTGATTTTATCAGTCGTAAACTTTTACAAGGCGATTTGGTCGCTATTCATTAAGGGCGCTGATGTGCAGACGCTCGCTGGATTATAGTCTCGAGAATGGAGTAACTGGCGTGGGACCCAACGGAATATATGACTCATCTAATCGCCAATAAAGCCTACAAAAATATCGATTGCCGCAACGATTATGACATTTCTGCTAATATAATCATAGTTTTTTTTACCGCCTTAATAACTTATTTCCACAGTCAAATATTTATGAACTATAAAAAAACCTATAGCGTTCGCAATAAACTTCTGATGAACCATTTCCGTAAAATACTAAAACTCGTAATAAAAATATAATCGTGTCAAAACACATCCGTTGTTTGAACAGGTCTCAGTAAACTTCGTCCAATTATTGGATAGGGCCATAAAAAGTGACGATTACGTATAAATCATTAGGTGAATAGATTTAGGGCCTGCCCTGAGGCCGTAAAGTGAGTTTAGTTGTCAATAAACGCGCGTAAACAGTTGTCGGGTTGGCGTTAGATCGTTAACTGCGTAATCGCCGGCTGCGTGGCCCCACACGATGCTAGCGGGTTATGAATGCTGCAATTTGTTGCACATTGTTAAATATTTTGGTAATTAGGGATTTTAGTAGGGGTTGATGTGTTACTAATGTAGCTGTTTACCTAGCAGCGAGCCATTATGTGTTTATAACAACGTGTTTACGATCTCTGGTTAGAGTATTAATTTTAGGAGCCTTGTATTGTACTATTAGAAGCTGCGCAATGCACTTATAATGCAACTAAAGAAATACTCATCCCTTATGTTGTATCCCAAGTTGTCAGTCTTCGACTGCAGAACATTTTTAACCACATGTTTTTGAATTTTGAGTGGAAACGATAAAATTTCTCCGTTTTATAAAAGTATTTTTCACGATACCTGTAACGTGTATACCTACTTCCAATTCAGAGAAACTTAAAATATATACGTACATAAAATGTAACCTTTTTTCATGAAGGTAGGCAGAAAATACAAAACGCCCTGCTACGATCCTTCCATACCTCCTTCTGCTTCGTTTCGTGTTTCGTTCAACTTAAAATATATATATTTTCATAAATCGTATTTCGACACAGCCGGTCTATTCTGTAGACATCTCACCGTGACGACTTAAGTGAAGTGAGCTTCATTCCAACCGATAATGCGATAAGGGCTTAACGATCGTAATTAGATAACAATTGATTTAACTATTGTGTCACACCTGATACAGGTTTCTCGACCGTTAAGTTACCACGGTGTGATTATACGGAATAGCTCTACTCTGTTTCGTTTCCTTACACCAATACCTACTCTTGAATAAACCTCCCAATTGCATTTACCCAATAATTCTGTGCAGTAAGCATATCGTAAGTAGCGTCGCGTCGTTCGACCTCGTAACGCGAGCCGCCATCGGCGACATCCTGCTGTACGCTGCGCAGTGCGCCACTTTATGAATGAAACTGGAGAATGCGCAGGCGCAGGGGGTTAGGACGCGGGTATATTGGTGACGATTTGTACGGGTCCTTTTTAATTGTCTGTGTTATTTTCAGTGGTGAGTCTAGGGAAATGTCTTCAAAGCTTCATTTTTTTTTATAAGCTTCGACTGTCCCACTCCTGAGTAAAGGCCTCCCACAGTCCCACCCACCATTCCGTCCATTTCGCCGTTTTGTGCCGATTCTCGAGGAAAAGCATTTTATTAGTTCTCTCTTTAAATCATTGGTTTGAAGGCTCTATACAAAATTAAATTCTCTCCGCGATAATGATTCCTGAAAAGTGAAAATAAAGGATTGAACGTGACATATCGATAGCGTACGAGTATGACCAACCTATTAATCGTTTAAATAGCTATAAAGCCATTTTATCTCAGAAGTCACTAGTAAGGTCACAATAAACTAAATGTTCATATTTCCTAAACCTTCACGGAATCAAAGGAACTCAGGAGCTCCTATAATATCTGCTAACTTTATAGACTGTAATCATCAATTCCTTCTGGCAAGCCATTCTGCTAGTATATATAATAATTGACCTATTTTGATCAACCATGACTTTAACACTAATAAAAGCTAATAATATACTTTACAATGCCTCCTCGACTCCCATATGAACGCACCCTTCCCCTGTAACACGAGTAGTGGATTACGCTCACGGCTGATTACGCTCAGCCCGACGGTGACCGACGGCAGCCCATCAGGTTTTTACACTTCAATACTGTATTATGATGCTCTTAATTTTACGGGACTTGGCAGAAGTTTAATACGTTGCTTAAGTCTCTCAGGATGCTTAGACTAGGTAACAAAAGGTTTTAGATATCTATCAGCAAAACCGTTGTCGAAAAGTCAAAATGTGAGGCAGTGACATTTCAGTCTACTTCTTCTTCATCGTCGGTAAGCTCTTGGCAGAGCGGTCCTGGTCATCATGTTGCAGTGAGACTTCTAGCTGCCAATATTCGCCTCACGATGTGACGCCATCCTTCTGTTTCTCCATTTCCCTGTCATTCGTGTGCACTCATGCAAAGGGCCGCCTACTGCAGACTTAATCTGGTCGGTCCATCGTGTGGCCGACCTATCGCGCACTCTCGTTCCTTCCAATCTACCCTGGACTACAAGCCGCTCAATGGAGTCGTTGCCTGGTCGGGACACGTGACCAAAGAACTAGAGTATTCGAGAAAAAACTGCCGATAGACGCTGCTTGATGCCGAGTTCTTGGAGAATGAATATGTTGGCAAGAAACTCAGTCTACGATACTCCAAAAATCAGTTAGTCTCTCTCAGCCTCCAGGACTAAACATTTTAGCAGCACATGTAATTCCCATTTTGGATTATTTGACACTCGCTATCTATCAGTCACTGATATAATGTCACATGTTTACAGCTTCAGGGCCTGAACCTAAAGAAGTGAGACAATGGTCCAACTTGAGTTAAATCCTTAGTTTCTAGACGGTTTCAAATTTTGGGCACTGCAACTTCTGTGACTGTCGCACTCTGTGTATTTAGCCCTCTGTTTGTATTGATTTGAAGTTAAACATTACAAGCAATGGTCCAACGATCAGGAAAAACAGAGTGATTATTTAAGAGGAAATGCTTCGCCCGTCGAAATACAGAGCTACGTCTGAATTGCCTTAGTAAAATGTCATCATTCAAGGTTTGGCTCTTGCCTATTTCCTCCTCCAGTATTGTACAAATTTAAAAGAGATTCTATAAATTAAATAATCAGTCGGATGTCTACGAGCGCATTTGTCTTACAGTTTAATTATCCAGTTATCTAGTGTTACACTAGTTGCATCTAATCTGTACTGAAAATTAATAACCTAATCTAATTAGCAACGATTCTGAGCCAAATACCCACTAGATTAATCCTCTCACCTTGGGAGACACACACATAAAACTGAAGACAGATGTTTTCAAATATAATTACACATACATTGTAATTTTCATCATCAAAATTTATAGTAGCTAGTACTTGCTAGAGTACTTACATACAAAATTATCGTCAACACATAAAGTACAGCATCCCTGTCTATATTTAAGTGTCGCCAGATAACTTTGGGAGGTGCCTGAGTATATTACTAGAATGTGTCAAATAAATCGCCTATAAATAGCTAATCTCCTCTAGAAATTAGATAGCTATGGGAAGAGGTATTTTGAAACCTTAGTCTATGGAGTATGGGGTTTCTGCATGCTCATGTGAACGGGGATATCTTGTGTAGATGTGAATTTTATCTTGGGTGTTGTGAGCATTGTAGCCGCTGCTGTTTACCATTGTTGAGTCACTACCTCTTTTAATTCTGTTGTTATTGCAATTGTTGAGTAGTGTTTTTCAAACGGTAGGTTATTATTTTATATTTGAGGCTTGCATTTAATCCCTATCTCACCTGATGGTAAGCGATAATGATATCGACGATGGAGCGCGCTTGCTTAGAAATAACTGTTGCCTTAAAGACTACAGATTACAGGTATCAGGATTTCGACAGGGAATTCCATTCTTTAGCTCCTGCTTAGATTCCACACACTTGGAAAAGTGAACAAAATAATGTTCATTATGATAAAAACTTGTTAAATTATCGATACGAAAAAACAAGAGGCAGACTGAAGAATAGTAAATTGATAAAGAAAAAAACATTAGGTAAAATTTGTTATAAACCATGTTTGTCCCAAATTTGAATAGTTAATATTATTTTAATGTGATAATAACGCGTGTGTCTAGTAGATTTAGGCACATCGGGTCAATGTTACGCGACCCCACAGGTCAGAGTGGCGCAATAATGCATTGCAACCGTGTTATGTAGCTTGCTGTGTGTAATTATGTGTTGGAGGGGTGACAGGCTGCGACAGGGTGACAAGACGGAGACTTGGTGGTGGTTTTGTTAGTGCTCAAGACACAAAAATACAAAATCGTTTATTGTCACAATTAGCATATTATACATTAAGACGTGTTTGGAGCCACCCTTTAAGCAACAATGCTTGTGTTAGGAGACTCCGCTCTTCAATAACATTGCTGTATTATACTTATACTAACCGTGAGTCACTAACAGAATAATGTACTTTGATATGACTGGATGTTACACTTACGATAATATTTAGTTTAAATTTTGTTGTTAATTTTTATCTATATTTTTTAAATATAAAAAAAATATAGATAAAGGTTCAGGTTTTCAGTTTTGAGTTTTTACCTGGGGTTCTTCCCAAAGTGAAATTCTATCGACGATGACGACAACCAAAATTGCAAAATCTTGAGACGGAAACACACTTATGTGTCGTGGCGTTTCATGGCGCCGTCTGACGCAGTTAATTGTTGTTTGATTGGTAGATGCCGCGCCACGCACGAGTAAGTGAGTTTCCGTCTTTCGGGAGTGACCACGTGACGTTTCAGTAGCGCTTTTCATTCTCATAGCTTCGGACTTTTCGAATATCATAATCGCTGATAGCATATCACTAATTTGCTTGGAGCCTGATGATACTTATAAGACCAGCAGTCTAGACGCACTGCAAGTTACCATCCTTATCTGGTTGCTATTCCACCAATTCGCGCCAAGCGCTTCCAAACATCCTTCATAATACGCACAGCGAATGAGTGGAACTCACTACCTGCGTCTGTGTTTCCGAACGCTTTCAACCCGAATCTCTTCAAAGTTAGAGTGAACAGGCTTCTTCTGGGTAAGCTCGCTCCATCGTCGACTTTGTCTCCTTCACCTCTGACCTAGACTAGAGTCAAGAGCAAACCAATCGCAAATTAATTAATTAAAAAAAAAAGTCTTATTGCATAATGAATTCGGCAAGGCAAAGGGCAAAGAGTATGAAAAATCGACCATTCACATAGATGGAAATCCAAATCGCGTCTTTCATCTCACCATGTGATTGGTCGATTTTTCATACTCTTTGCCCTTTGCCTTGCGAAATTCGTTACGCAATAAGGCTGCAGAACCTTCCTTAGCGAAAATCTAACTATTAGTTAAAATGGTTCTGAAAATTTTGATCGAATTTGATTATTCTTACACTTATAATGATAGCTCTAAACGATGACAGATATTGAATATGGCCTCAATATCGGTATAGAAACAAGATTGACAGCTGCATCCAAACCAGCATCAGTACTCATAAAAAGGCTTATAAGGACTTATTGGTCAGAACAAGTTTAAGTCATTGCACTGCTCGAGCCATCAAATAAACTAGGTAATATCTTTTCAATTTAATGACTCATACATCCTATGAGTCACAGCATACTCAAAAGCTACTAGAAAATGGAGATACACAATAACAGCTTTATAAACTTATTTCTATCAATCTAATCAATATAAAATAGATTTTAAAGCTTCACGCCAATAACAACTAGGATCAAGATAAATATATGCCGTAGAAATATTAATGTTTGTTGTGTTAAATCAATTTAGGATACATTAAATGTGAGATTTATAACAGTCGTAAAAAAAGAACATGTTTCCACTAATTAATGTCAACTTGTCGTGTCGTCAGACCATGTCAGGTCTGTTTTTTTAATGATTTTTGAATAGTTCTAAACTCTTTAATCTATGGAAATTGTATGTATTGACATGTTTGCATCGGAAATTCGGTGTCGATAAGACGTCACGCGGCCACTTTGGTTTTAATGACATCCGACCCTAACTTAAAATGTGAATGTTTATGCAAGTTTTAGTAGTGCTTCGGTTCTAGGCTTGTAGTTCTCGTTAATCCGTTAGGGGTCATATTTTAATTGTCACCCATAGAATCGTAAAAGAACGTTAGTTGTTCTCTAAAAACGGTTAATCTGTTGAGTCCCTTTGCAGTGTCTTTGAATATTCTATGCATCTCTGATCACTGTTTTCAGATCATCTGCCAAAATCTTTATGTTATTGGGGAAGATTTGTATGGCAAATTGTCGGCAGATCCCTACTAGGCATACTGCTCATAGTTAGTAAGAGTTATTAAGTTGAAAATCAGAGAGATTATCTTTATTATGCGTTATGCAAGGTCCCAGATTTGATTCATAAACATACCTCATTTAAAAATTCTCATCTAGTTAATGTGATGAGTGTTTGTACGCTGCAATGTATAAAGCCTACATATATAGGAAACTTTGTTCAGGGAATCGACCCAGTAGATATAAAAACCTGCAATATCTTAAGTTGATGAACAACCATTCAAAACTCGACCTAATTAGCTGCATTCCTATAGTTTTGTACATCATAAATTGTTAAGCAGTGACAGCCGACCCCGCCAGTCCGCCTAACGGTAGCGTGATGGTTGGCTCTTGTATAATTCACTTAATATTTGCATAGGCGGAATCCGGTCGCGTGGTATCGTTCCAAATGTATTATATTATGTTTGGAATTCGTCACTTTAATTATGACCGATTCCTCTACCTTACCAAGCGTTAACGATTTATTTCGATCTAATACCAACAACTAATACTACTGATATTTGCTTCAATTCATATTTAATTTCTTTTCCAATCGGATACCACTCTTTTAATAATTATATTTTATGTGCAAACGACTACTAACAACTTGAATTTGGCCAGTCAAACCTAATGAATTTTTTCTGTATGGACGTCGGCATAGTTTCGTTTTTTTACCAAAATTGCTACAGCCCGCGGCTTATAAAAAATGCCCGCGATATATAGTATCCTGTGTCCTTCCTCCAGGTCCCAGGCTATCTAGTTTAAATTTAATTAAAATCGGTTTAGTAGCTTAGGCATGAAAACATAACATACAAACAGACAGAATGATTAATATTAGTATGGTTGGAAGCACCAAATGTGTCCTTATCGAAATGTTGTAAATATAGGACCCGAGATCAAAAGTCAGTAGATTTAGTGGATTCACCAAATGTAGATTTTACGAGAGTTTTATTGATTTACATGTTACAGGTTATGTTAAAGTCTATCTCTCTAAAGCTATCTAAAACAATTTTAAATAGATAATTTAAATTCGGATAAATTAATTCGTCCCATCGAAGAGGCTCCTGTCTATCGTCATTTAGATTAAGATGCGTAGAGCTGATTTCAATAAAATTGCCAACTAAATGTAGGTAATTATAATTTTGACATGGTTTCAAAGTGAGGTCTTTAAATTTACAAGTAACACTTTAATGTCATCTAAAATTTGTTTGACCGATATACGAAACAGCTTTACATAAAATAGCAGTAAACAGTAATTACTAAAATCACACGGAAGACATATTACTTTGTGTTATTAATTTACGAGCTATATTCAAAGCTAAATATGGCGATAATCGGCTCCGAACAGCCTATTACAGCACCAACGGCATTTTAACACGATCTCTAACGTTTAAGAGTGAAATAATCGTAACAGTAACGTTTAATAAAAATAATATTAATATCGTGCTAATCGATAACAAAATATACTATTACGGAAAAAAATCGGATGCAAAGCACCGATTACTAATAAAAACGGGATCCCAATCGACGATTAATTTGACTCGAAATTCGAAACTGTGATTCGAATAGGCCCTCTACGAGAACTCGAACGTTACAACCATAAAGCGATCATTCGATATTGTGTGTTTTAAAATGCTAATCGATTTCGAAATTAGATTGATTTATTGATATTTAAAGTGTACTAGGATTTTATATCTATATTTATAAACGGTGTGGGAAGACGAAGAAATTTTAACTCTTCCTCGCTAATTGAATACGGACTTTATTTATTGAATATTCAACAATTATGGTAGATATAATAATACTGTAAATAAAGTGTTTTGATTAAGATGAAATAGGATCTGGTAGACTTTCACAGAAAACATTTCGTATCTATTCAGCACCTATTTCCATGTTAATTACTGTTAAATATGATATTTAAATTTATATTTATTTTAAAGCTTAAAAGGATTATTCACTGACTTAATGCCTACCAAGTGACTTATTTATGTCGTTATGCCCTTACCTCAAGTGAAAAGTTTTGTATGGGCTTATAACAGGAGCACAAACAAGCACCTTTTCATCAGAAAACAGCAATTTATGTTTTTCTTTTGTAATACAGATTAATCGTGACAATCTCACTAGCTTTCTAGTAGACATACCAAATTCCTTTCAGGGTCAAATATAACGACATGGAGTTTCACCAAATACCGAAATTTTTCATTGATAACAGAGAAATAAATCAAATAACTCCGCAACCGTTGAACCTCGTCATAATCGATTAAAAACCGAGCAAACCCGTTTGTAATATTATGTAAAATTTGTCCGACGAAAGCGCCAAGCTAAATATGTCTGATTAATTCTTCAACAACGTGATTATCATCCGATATACCGAACACAAATGTATAAAAGACTGTGACACTCTGTGAGTCGACATGTTTATTAGCACGACGCAAATATTCCAATAAATTATTTAAATTATACCTAGAAACACCTATTAATAGGAAATCACCAATTTGCTTTTGCCATCACTGCCAAACAAAATTCAAACTTGCACCTCTAATAATAAGGTGCAAAAACGATTATGTAAAATGAAAATAGATCGTTGCAGGCATATTCACTTAACTCGATTCTCGATTTTCGAGAATCTTTATCGATGGACTATTCAATAACCGTTCGGTATCGATATAAATTGTTATTGGCGACGTGAGTTACCGTTTCGGAGATGGCGATGTACAGACGGACAGTAGAATAAATATAGAATGAGGCTTATCTTTATACGGTATCTGTGATATAGAGATGTTGATAGCCTGAGTGGGTGATGCTCCTTTTATTCGTAATAGATGTCGCGGTGATCGAATGTTATGTCGACAATTGGTGCTAAAATAATATTACTCTATGTAGGCACAGGTACTGTACGGAAATGTCTCACGGGGATAATAAAATCATCTACATAGACTTACTGTTTATAGGCAGACAACTTCTCTAGTAGGAGCGATTGTATCCATTTTTGAGTGTCATCCGTATACCATATCTAATTCCTTCAATTTATCTTACATTTTTAAGAAAAGCTGTTCTTATTACAGTTGCTAACTCAATCTGTCAGACATTCTCATTTGATGGTATCCAATAGAGAGATTAATTCAGATTATTAAGACATTAACGCTTGCCTTAGTTTGTTATATAAGCCTTACTTCAATAGACGCACAGTTCAACTACTGCCCATGAAATCGAAATCGTATTGATATGCCGAAGAAATCACATGGAAAACATTAAATGATGCGTCATTCAATATTATGAAAATTGCCCAAGTGTCCATTGCTACCGAATCCAATTGCGTTTCACAATTAGACTGCCATTCCCCTATTCGAACCCTTCACATAACAGTCCTTCACTGCCGCGTCCAGTCATCACACTCATAGATTAGCCACCAAAGAGACGAATGCCAATCCCCTACCACCCTGCCATTTCTGCCAGATTGATGCCAGTGGCCTGCCATTCTGCCAGATTGATCGGCGGGCGCTGATCTGGAACTAAATTATTGAGCGCTTTATTTTTAGTGTTTACATAAGTCTTTATTTATATCGTGTGAGCCGATAAGAGTGGGTTAGGCTATAACTTTGGTTGAGTGAGAGGGATTGATTGTGTTAAATAGTCTAGTTTGTACCGTGGGTTTGTTTGCGTTTATTTACCTGTAGTTTAAATTACATGGGATGAAAAAAGTATGCTATGTCCCTATTAAGGTATGCGGAACAGGGTGGAAAGTCCTTCTTACTCCATATTTCAAAGTTTATCAAACCATCTGTGCCATTTTCATTTCATGAAAATTTGTCGCTTTAGTAGTCAAATCCTCCTGATATATAAATCCAAATGCAAATCGAATAAAGACACAATTCCTAATCAAACATGGTTGGTTATCTTTGTCACCACTTCTGATTGGATTGACCTTTAGTAAATTTATCAATGCATTCGTTTGAACTGTTATTTTTAGATACATATTCGCAATTATTCATTAGGGTCGTAGGAAAACTGCATTTCAAATTGTAGAAAACCGTTGCAGAATTTCTGAAAAAAAAAAGAATTGTAGTACCTACTTAAGTATTTCTTAGTACACGATTACAGTCACAATAAACACTTCCACATAAGTACTCACAGGTAGATAAAGTACTTACTTAATCTAGGCGTCCTAACAGTGGCGGGGTGTCGCGCCGTAACTCACGCGTCGGCCGACAGGTGGCGCTAACTGTGCCGTTCTCATGCCGTCATACATACGGACACACGATTTATTAACAAGTTATAATTTCCTATCGTGTTGATACATAATTTTGATAATATTTCTTGTTTAATTAATAAAAAGGCAAGGCTATTAATTAATTGTGTGACATGTCATAATTTTGCTAATTCACTTCGAAACTACAGGTTTCCGGTTTTAAAGTGTCATAAAACTATTTTTGAGAACATGCATTTTCAAAGAGTATGTTTCTGGGGGAAAAAAATTGCCACGCATGATTTCAATCACCCATTGTTGAAAGTTACTAGAAGAATGACCTTCAATTTCTGAATTAAGAATGATTGTTGAAAGTTACTAGAAGAATGACCTTCAATTTCTATTTGTCAAACCTTGCCATTACAGTATGGTTTGATTTCATCATCACCATTTTCAGCGCAAAGACGTCCACTGCTGAACATACGCCTCCCCAAGCGTCGCCACGGTTTGATCTACGCGTCCTTAACTCCAAATGCTTTATTCAGAAACCGTCCTATGAATATCTTCATCCCATAGTCAACTAAAATAGACAGTCAAAATATAAAGTTGCTAAAACCTATCCACCTCAACGTCACAACACCTTCGAGACTAAACCCAAAGCCGAAGAAACCTCAAGGATTAGCAGTTTGGACGTGACGGTACCAAATGAGGAGGAACAGACTCCGGCTTCAGTCTTGAAGTCGCAGGTACACTCACTTACAGCGTGACTGTAACGCGCCTTGACGCCCGACGTTCAGCTCAACTTTGTGTCAATAGTGCAAAGGAGCAGCGGTAGCGGGTATCTAAATCGCTCGCGGTTTAACTGTATGTCTTCTTCTACTTTTGGCTTTGACTCATCTATTTATTCATGAACCACAAAATACCGATAGAAAACTTAAAAGGGTGCTTATTCGATCTTAAAACTGATTATTGTTATTTCACTGTTAAAAACCCTTTTAAATTTTGGGTTAAGCTCGCCAATACGTGATTGGTTAAAGTGAAGATTTTTTTGTATGCAGAAATACTAAGGGCTTTCCAATACTTACTTTGGTTTATGATTAGGCTTCTACCGGATTTTTGAGACATAAGCGTAGAAAGAGTCGCTTTAATTGATTGTTCGCCACCATAAACTTTTGTTTCCATTGAAAATAGCCGTTCTTCTTTTTAATAGACTTATGCACTCTGCTCTTGTCGAACCCGCTATCGCTCATACCTCACACCAACCACCGAACTCGATCGCTGATAAATTCTATCAATAACATCTCGCCAAGATGTCGGGAGCCTTCAATAGTGTTTACCGCTAGAGCCGTGTAGTCTAACGTGGCTCTTATGGTTTTGTCATGGTCTCCCATGTCATAGGCTTTGACGGCTCATAAACCATCGATGGAGAAGCTACGTTACCTGAAGGTGCTACAAAATGAAAATTGACCTAAATTGCTGGTGACATTTATGCTTATAGGCAAAACAATAGTTAGGGTATTTTTAAGTCTGCATTGATCGAGAGCTTTAGGTGTATTTATGGAACTAAAGGCCATTGTGGCCAGAACTGTGGTGGTACGAGAAATGTTAATTTATTGGATTGACCTGGCATTATGTAGTTACTAGCTTTTGCCCGCGACTTCATCTGCGTAGCATTAATACTTCGAATAGCCTATTTTTTCCCTCAACATTGTTCAATAATTTTGTAGGTGTGTGAGCCGCCTCACCTGAGAAATTATTGGTTCACCATACAAACTTGCACCCCCTTAAGAATGACTACCGGAATAAAACCTATCCTATGTCCTTGCCAGGGTCTCAAACTATCTCCATACCAAACTTCATCTAAATCGGTTCAGCGTTTTAAGCGTGATAACGTAACAGACAGACAGAGTTACTTCCGCATTTATAATATTAAAATAATAATATGGATATAGTTATTGTAAGTTTGAAATCACGCGTGCACGCGAAGCAAGCGTGATGATCAATGCTCGTGCCTTCTCTGTTTGAGAAGAGGCCTTTGCTCTGCAGAGCGACGGTAAAAGGCTGGTATAAATTATTATTGGATTTATGTCAGTTATCGATTTGTCGTTTGTCTAATACATTAGTGCCAATCCTGCAATTGTTTTAAAACTTTTCTAGGACAGCCGTTTTGAAGGCTTCTGCAGTAGCGACTTTACAATTACTTTGTCAAAATTGTCTACTTCTTTGGTGTTTTCCTTTACTTTTCTTTTGTTACTGCTCTTCCACCTTTCTAATACTACAAACGGAAGGTGCTACCTGTATGGTACGGTTTCACGGCCATCCGGTAATGTCTCATGAGAATATTATAGGTAACTGGATAAGCCTCAAGTACTTAACTATCACCTAGTACAAGTAATATAGTACGTATTAGTCAAAGATTTAGTATTTTGTTTATCCTTTACCTTATTCGTTCTGGTTCAGTGTGACAGTTAGGGCTGACTACTGCCAACCTTACTCACTTTATGATGGTGTGGGTTTTTCAACGACATTTCCTTTTATAAGTCCTGACGCATTGCATTGGCATTTATATTTTTTAAACTGGTACACACCTAGGAGTAACATTTTTGAATTGATAATATAAAAGTCACCGTTCGGATAAATTCGTGTGTGATTTACTGTTTTAGTTTTATTACTTTCTGTTTTCACCGCATTTGTTGAGAGATTTACGGTATTATGGTAGTATCCTTCGACTTCTATAGTAAAGCAAATGTAATGTTTTAATAGGAATTAATAAGCTTCAATAGCGACTTGGTATTCAGAATCAATCGCATATTCTCTCAGATTACCTCCATCGCCCTTTTTGAAGTGTTTTATTCTAATTAGCTCTTAATAAAAGTATAAAATTTTTTCACTAACAATGACTCTCCTATACCAAATATAAATCAACGAAAAAAAAAAAATTGTACTTTAGTTTGCCATGCCATACTTATAGGCCTTACCCATCAAAAGCACCTGTACACAACACCTGCACATCAAAACCTGTCAGAAACACTCATTCCTCGACACCCCTTCCACATTCACCGTCAAAATATCTCAATTACAGGCACCTATCTGCCGCCAGCATCCATCTTGTCGACACGTCGTTGTCAGCACATCAGCACAGTACATGGTACTCGTGACTGGGCCCACGGCCTCGACAACTAACGATACTTAATGTCATTGTGTCCCTCGTAATGTATTACGTAGTTTTGTACTAAGAATGTTAAAAAGGAAGGAGTTGTTTGGAAAAAGCGGGATGGTTTGTCGTGAGGTCTGGTGGTAGATTGACCTGGAGGCTTGGTGTGTCACCCGTTTTCCCCGAAAATCCCGTGATCAATCCCTTAAATTTCGACTATCGCCTTCGCTGACACCGAATGCCACTTATGCCTCAGGACCTCATGCTCAATGGTAGCGCTTGCGACTACTAGACCATGAGGTAGTAAAAGTGTTAAGTTGTGTATTTGGTTTTTGTTCCTTGGTATCAGTTTGACCTCTTTCACAAAAGTGTCTAGTACTGTCTTATTAAACTGTCCTGTCTTCTCTACAGCACCAATGCTCTCTTCACTTGAAAGAAGATTCCATAAACTGTTTCTTTCTCATCCTCAGGAATGTCTAAACTTGCCATACTGATCGGTCCTGTGCGTTTTGTTTGTGTGGAATAAACTATTTATCTTCCTTTCTTTTCGTTCTATATCATTTTCGCAAAACAACTTCCCAAACTTGTCATCAACCACCATCATAAGCCCCTTACTTAACTTCACGTCTGCATCAATCACAGCTAGACAAAGCCCCACTAACTCAGTATATTAGGCACCTATAGGTCCATGTACAGGTGAGTCGTGACCAGTCCTGCCGACCCTGTACAGGTGTCTCCCAGTGTCACTGTGCCCGAGAATGTATCACTATTGTAGTATTATTATCGCAGTTGGAAACAGGCTTTGTTTGCGAGACTGAGGAAGTTTTAAAGTGATTAGGTGCCTTTATAAATGGTATTATAAATCGTATGAACTATGATGGTTTTCAAATTTGCCCTTATATCACTAAAGAATTAAAGTCTCAGTAAGAGCAATTTATTTCAATTGCACCATTTTTAGGCACTTTTTGATGGTCTAGGAATCTGTCAGTTAAAAAGTCATGTCAGTCAGTAGTGCCCAACTGTGTTTCTGTCAGTAATGAACTGAGTTTGGTTCGTTTCATAAGGGTAATGACCTCCAATTTACTGTTTAAAAACCTTGTTACTACACCATGGTTGCTCTGAGAACTCTTCACTTTTCTGCTACCATGACATTAAAACTAAAAACATAGCAACCTGTAAACCAAGGAAAGCAACATTCACCGTTTAAGTAGATATGCGTTCCAAATGTTCCTATTTATACAAAACTAATCTCCAATAAACAATGGAAGAAAGATAAATCGCCGTCATCCTGATACCAGATAAATATCGTATCGCCAGCGCCTCGTGAACTATCACGAACGAATAACTCACTACAACTGCGTACGCGCAAAGACATTTCGATATTCGCCATTTTGATCTATAACACGACACGCCCCGCGCCCCGGCGTCACCTGTTACTGTGATAAATTGACAGTTTAATTCGTTGACAGGAATAAGAGTTTATTTTATTATTCCATGTTTGCTGGCCTGTAGGGTATTGGTGAATATAAGTTTTGTTTATTACCAATATATAAATTTCCATAGTATAAAATACTTAATTAACAATAACTAGCTCTATATATGTGCACTCGGACCCCATGGACCTAATGTTTCAACCCCAAACGGCTCAAATATATAGCTTCCAATAAGGTTGTTGTATTTGCTCCGTTTGAGGTTTTCTGCACTAGCAGCAGCTGCCCCAGCACATCCCACCGTACTAAGAATATGGGAAGGCGCATGGGTGTCGACCCATGTTGCATCTCACACCAAAGGCCTACCCACCTTCCCAGGCATTATGGTCATCCCGTCTAGTCTCTTCCCATCGTCGCATGCCAAGCCATTGGGTTCTAATTCTAAAACAGCTGGCACCCCGGCGGTGACAAGAGCCCGACGTATGATGTCATTAATGCTTGCGTGCCGTGCTATCCGACCAGCGAACCTACTGCAGGATGGGGATAGGTGTCCGAGGCGTTTGATTGCTTCACTACATTGACAACGATGTGGAGCTCCGCTTGAGTTTTCCATCTGAAATGTCTTAGTAGCAGCCCGGAGTTTCAGTTGTGCCCGGTTGATGGCAATTGGCTCGCTCTCTACTATTGCATGTCTCCCCCAATGTTAACGCAGTACTGGCCGTGCGCTCGCTCGGAACCAGAATATCAATATTGAACCTCCTTTTGGACAGTTTTATTTGCAAAATATTCTTTGATTTACATATGCTATTTCAGTTACGAAGAAATTTTAGCCATCTATTTTTCTGTGTAAAAATATTTTTAAACATCCAAGTTGTTTTGGAGGAGTATCCAAAAGAAGCAAAAAATATCGTGCTGTTAATTTTATTTTTAAGGCAAATCTATTATTTACAGGAAAAAAACATGTTTCACAAATAATGTACTTGAATCAATAATATATATATATATATTTTCGAAACCTCTTAACCTAGCCGTTACTAAGGAGTATGCTTTAGAAAGTAAACGTTTTACGGCACTGAAGCGGTGGAAGGCCTTTAAACATAACTGGTGAAATGTGTATGTACTGTAAGTGCATTTGTGCCTAACCCTTTGGAAAACACGGGCGTGATGATGTTATTTGAGTCTGCTCATATTTTAAGGCGTTCTAAATGTCGTTAGTCATTTTAAACAAGAGTAATTTTGAAGACTACCTAACTAAATCAGCACAAAGGTATTGCTTTTTGTAATATTTATATCGAGACAAATTATAGCCTTGAAAACTTCAAAGAAAGGCCGTCTTAAAAACATACTTAAACATGTTAAAAATTACTAATACAAGTAGACTGGTATAATGCTTTTAGTATCCAAATTGATAAGACAGCCATAATTTCACCATCTACTTATGTTAAATTAGCTACTGTATAAGTGAAGAAAATTACTCCAAAATAAACGTTATTTATTCTTCATCATAAATTAATTAATGCCCAATTGTCAATTTTGTATCATACTACCAATTTACTTGAGTAAAATTCTCGATTTCGCGTAATAGTCGGTAATGACAGACGCGGTATGTTCTGCGCCCGCGCCGGTCGCCATTAGTCGCTGTAAATCGGCCGAACTGCGCATGATTGCAATGCCGGGCCGAATTAGCGTGTATTGAAGTATCCCTGTGTTGTTATTGACAGGTGGGCACTGATTGGCTTATTATGAATGAGCTGTAATTAGGGCTTTTTGGAATCGGTATTACAGCACAGAATGAAAGTTTCCTCTTCTTGAATAATCATCTTGAAAAATCTATTTATTTGATTCTGACTTTCTGAGGCAAGGTGTGAATGATAAATTATAAAATTGCTTTATTCCCTAGACATTTAACAAAAAACTCGGTTTTAACGAACGTTTATACAGAATGTTGATTATCACGTTAGTTATAAAATAAATTAAAGTCGTTATTTTATAAATAATAACGTAGAGTGGTAAATGAAGGTTTCCTCACGCTATTTGATGAATCAACCGTTTTCTGCCACCCCTTGTACAGCTGAACCTTACCTCTAACTTACTCGGCATAATTTAAGGTATTTTTCACAGTTTTTATTACAAAATCAACAGTGCATCTCACAACATACAACAAACTGCATCAATTTAAAACGTTTTTCGTAACCAAATTAACAAGTCATCATAATCATTTCACACACACTGATCGACCCGGTGTGTCTCGCATCCACCGGCCTCCCACAGCCAGGTTGACCAGGTTGTCGCTCCACCTAGTGGGAGGCCTTCCAACACAACGTCTTCCGGTTCACGGTCGCCACTCCAGAACTTTTCGGCCCCAACGGCAATCCGTTCTGCGAGCAATATGCCCTGTCCACTGCCATTTAAGTTTGGCAACTCTTCGGGCTATGTCGGTTACCTTAGTTCTCTTGCGGATGTCTTAATGTATGATTATATGACGCAAGAAAACGCCAAGCATAGCTCTTTCCATTGACTTTAAGCTTTCTGATGAAGCCAATTAACATATATCTCCACCAACTAGCCTTACCGCGCATTAAAGTCATCAACGTGCTCCAGCTAAGAACGGCCAATCAATATATCTTGTCAGGCTTGTCACGCTTGATTACTGTCGGTTAATAAGACAGCACAATTGTATGTGTTTTACTCAATTTTAATACTTCTCACAAAATACAACTTACTGCATCTATTTAACTAATTTTTCCTAACAAACGTCTCAAACAATCTCCCGTCAAACCCAACCCTTCTCCCGCCACCAACGCGTTAAAGACATCAAAGCACTCCAGCTAAGACGGGCCAATCAATCTATCTCGGCAGGCTTGTCTCGTGTGATTACTGCGGGTTAATAAGACGGGGGCGCGCGCGCGTCTCCGGCACCTGTGGAGCGACTTGTTGCTCGCAGACGTTTGAGGGTTGACAGTTTTTGTTGCGTCCATGTGGGTGATGTGGAGAGGTCATTTGGAAAATGATTTTTGATTATTGAAATTAAGAGAGACCGAAAGTTTTGAAAGTGAGTTTAGTAAGGTAATTTACTGATTGGAAAAGGACTTAGGGTGCTTTTCAGATCTTAAAAGGAAACCTTGAATAAATGTGGAAGTATAGAATAATGTAATTTTGTTAGATTCTAAAACTGCCATCCATATTAAAATCTTAACTTATATTTTTATTTTTTTTATAATCTATAGGCTCGCGCTTGACCACTATCTCACCTGATGGTAAGCAATGATGTGGTCGACGATGAAGCACGCTTGCCTAGAAGTAACCTATTCACTCTTGACTTAAAGACCCTAGATTGTAGCTATCGGGTAACACAGACTCCGGCAGGTAATTTCACTCCTTAGCTGTACGCATAATAAAAGTGTTCCCAAAACGTTTAATGCGTATGGGTGGGATGTCCACCATGTACCGATGGCGCATCGCCGTACGTCTTGTACTCCGATGATGAAACGGTCCGATCATTATTTAAATTTTCGCGTTTTTCGTAACTCTGTCTGTCTGTTAAGTAGCTTTCCACGTCTTAATGTCTGAACAAATTTGGATAAATCTTGGCATACGGGTAGACCATGTCCCAGATTCGTGACATTTGGTCACGTAATTATGTTCCTTTGGGATTATTTACACGCGAGCAAAGTCACTGGGAGAAGCATCTAATACCTAATGTGCATTTTGTAATCCTCAAGACAAATGAGAAAAAGATTGTGTCACACCAAGCAGCTTATGAGAATTTAAATTGGCTTCTAAATTCATGGGAAATATGACGCTTGTACTGCGGCCGAGTTTGGCATTTCACGAATCGTATAAAACTCAGTGTGCGGTATGACGGGTGCTGTCGTTGTGAATGTCAATCATGAATGATTAGGTACCAATGTGATTTATATGATTGGCATTGCAGTGTTACTGCATTTAGTTGTAAAATCTGCAAAATTGTTGTAGTTTTATACAGGGTTTCCTTCAAGAGCAGCTGATGCGCTTTTTGCACAATTCCAAATTAGCGATTCGAATGGCGGAATGTTGAGAAAGAAAGAAAGAAAGAAAGAAAACTTTATTTGTCAAACATGCGTTTACATGACTAATCAGACATGCATGGTATTGAATTAATAAATGTTGTGAGCGTCCATGTTTTGCCAATAATGGCGTACAAAATTTGTAGGTATATTAGTTTACATTTAATTGCATTTTACATGCAGCCATTCTAAAATTTCATTACAAAATACAAAACAAATAAATAATAATTGATTTAAAGATATTATAGTATAATTAAGTATGTTATAGTCAAAATAAATTAAATAATGTCCAGATTATTCATTACTATGCAGTCAAATAGTATAATTCAAAAGTTAATAAATTTAAAATTCACATCATTCAATCCAATCAGACATGCATGGTATTGAATTAATAAATGTTGTGAGCGTCCATGTTTTGCCAATAATGGCGTAAAAAATTTTCGAAGGTATATTAGTTTACATTATATTGCATTTTAACATGCAGCCATTCTACAGTGTCGTTACAAAATACAAAACAAATAAATAATAATTGAATTAAAGATATTATAGTATAATTAAGTATATTATAGTCAAAATAAATTAAATAATGTCCAGATTATTTATTACTATGCAGTCAAATAGAATCATTCAAAAGTTAATTAATTTAAAATTCACATTATTCAATTGTTATTATTAGGAGCCGGTATAAAAAAGTCCTTTTCATTTAAAAAATCTACAACATTGTAATACACTTTACTAACTAAAAACTTTCTCAGCTTATTTTTGAAAAGTGCCAAGGGCATTTCTCTCCAACTTTTAGGTAATGTATTAAATATGATAGGAGCCATACAGAAAACACTTTTGCGCATGAGGGTTGTTCTCGCAGTTTGAGAACATATCCTGCTGTTGTCGCGCCTATTACGTGGGACTACTTCATCTAATCGTTTAAATCGGTGTGGATTTGTTTTAACAAAAACAGCCACCCCTAAAATGTACAGACATGGCAAAGTAAGTATTTTATATTTTTTAAAGTAAGGCACGCAACTATCAGTAGATTTAATTCTAAATATTGAACGAACGCATCTCTTTTGAGCCTTGAACACCGTGTCTTTTTCTGTCGAGTTGCCCCAAAAAATGACACCATAGCGTAGATGACTTTCTGTTAAACCATAGTAGGCTGTAAGTAATGCCTCCACACCTATTATAGACGACAATGTGTGCAGGGCGTAGGCAGATTTACTGATTTTCTTGCACAAGATTTCGATATGGGTTTTCCAATTAAGTTTTTTGTCAATGTGGAGCCCTAGAAATTTTGTTGTTTCTACCTCTTGTATAGGCTGGTGATCGTAGTGTATATTTAAATTACTCTTACTATTGATCCGTTGACTAAAATGTATTAATTTAGTTTTAGTCAGGTTAATTTTTAAGTTATTGTTATCTAACCACTTTACCATTAGATATATAGAATAATTTATGTCACTTTCATAAGTATCATTACTTTTGCAAGGTATCGTTATGGTGCTATCATCAGCAAATAGTGTCAAAGGTTGAGGGATGCATTTCGGTAGATCATTAATGTACAATATAAACAAAGGGGGCCCTAGAACACTCCCTTGTGGCACACCAAATGAAACTATACGTTTTGAGGATTGAAATACAATTTCATGTTTATTTTTCATATTAATTTGGGTTATATTTGTTATTTGAGTTCTGTTAAGTAAGTAAGATTTAATTAGATTGTTGACATTTCCTCTAATTCCATAAGCTTCAAGTTTATTTAAGAGTGTACCATAATGCACATAGTCAAAGGCTTGCGTCATGTCACAAAATACGCCACAGACCGGTTTCCTCTTATCCACGTTAGATGTTACATTATATAAAAAATCATAAATAGCCATATCAATAGTGTTACCTATTCTAAATCCTTTCTGTTCTTCGCATAAAATATTATGTCTTTCTATAAATGAATTTAGTTCCTTGTAAATATATTTCTCAAATATTTTAGATATTATAGGAATTAGTGATATCGGCCGATAGTTCTCCATTAACTCCCTGTCGTCTTTCTTAAATAGTGGCTTGACGATAGATACTTTTAGAGCAGCTGGGTAAACTCCTGCGCTAATGCTGAGATTGATGACATGACTCAAAGGACCGCAGATTTCTTCCGCAACATGTTTTAGTATATAAGTAGCTATACCGTCATATCCCACACTGCTCGTATTATTCAAGGACTTTATTATCTTTTTAATGTCGTCTGGTATACTAGGGGCCATAAACATAGTCTTGTTATTGAAATCTACTGTAGACGCCCCCGGTCTGCAGTCGACATCCAGTTTTGGCTGTATTTTATCAATAAAAAAATCATTAAATGCTTCTGCAATGGTCTTATGATGAGATACTACGCAGCCACCCATATTAATTTTATTTATGTTAGATTTAGGCAGGTTATACTTTGCACGATTGATAATTTGCCACGCAGTTTTCGATTTGTTTTTTGATGTTTTTATATTATAATTGTTTTGTGCTTTTTGAGTTAAATGGATAATTTTTTTATACATTTTAGAATAATTATATAATATGGTTTTATTGATATTGCTACGATTAAGTCTAAACTGCCATAGGAGTTTCCTTTTCTTTTTACTGCATTGTTTGATACCTTTTGACAACCACTTAGTTCTTGTTATTGTATTTATTTTAACCACTTTTATTGGAAAACACAGATCGTATAATAGCTTGAAAATCTCAATAAAATGATTATAGGCTACATTTGGGTCATCTGTGTCATATAGTTCTGTAAAGGTAAGATTACTCAGATGGTTTTTAAATTTTACTATGTTTTCCGCACTATAGTCCCTTCTAGTTGCGTACCAATACTTAATACAACATATTTTTTGTACTGGACACTGAAGCAGCTGTGCTGTATGATCCGATAATGCCCATTCTAATACTTCAGTCTTACATGAATTAAAGTTATGCGCAAAGTTGTCAATGCACGATAAACTGGCCATGCGAGTTGGTTGTTTCAAAGCAAGTTTCAGATTGTAACTCATTAAAAGACACTCAAAGTCATTAGTTACACGATTTTGCTTAAGTACATCAATGTTAAAATCTCCGCAGATAACAATTTTCTTACAGCATGTACGTAAAATTTCCTGTAAGAGCAGTTCAAATTTGTCGAAGCAATAATTTAAATTATTTGAGTTCGGAATTCTATATATACACACAATTATTAATTTATAATTAATCAGTTCCACGCCACAGCACTCAAATATGCCCGGAGTTGACAACTTTGCTACTTTTGGCAACTCTTTCCATTGTAGCCCATTTTTAACAAGGATACATGCACCACCCCTTTTTTGTTCTATTCTACAATAATGTGCAGCCAAATTATAGTTAGGTAAAAATAATAAATTTTGATACCCTTCCATGATAAAGTGCTCCGTAATACACAAGATATCAACATTTGTCTTTTTCTTAGATAGCTCGTCTAGACACACCAACAAATCATCAGCTTTATTTATCAATCCTGCTATATTTTGATGCAATATGTTGATATATCTATTAGAGAAAAAACAGTTCACTTTCTTCAGTAACATGGCTTGGTACAGTGTGAGGCAAATTTGTCACTTCATCAGAAGAACTACTCGTATTTAAGTCCCTATATAGTTTAAATTCATTCATCATTAAACCTATATTATGCAATATATTGGCCATACCGCGATTATTTACAGAACTACTATTCCTAGTGAACATACTAAAATCATAAGCAAGATAATAATTAGAATCAAACAAGTAAGCATAATTATATGAACAGGCATCCAAATAGATTAAATTGTTAAAGGTTTCTATTCTCGAATTAAACATTGTAGAGTAATCATTTAGTTTGAACGTAGGAGCACATAATATTATATTTGTGTGCTGTAATTTTGACAGCGTTTCACGAATACTGATAGCTAGTTCGACATAGTTCTTTGTCCGACGAAAGTCTTCTTCCCCGACCAATATCAAGCAGTAGTCATTCATATTGTAGAGAAGTTCCTTTATTATGCTATAGAGAGAAGTTCCTTTATTATGCTATACAGACAATGATAGATACTGTTGTTTGAACCTTTAGAATACCTGAAGTTCTAGTTAATTAGCAAATCAAATTTTTAGGACCAGTTTCTGAATCCAGTATTTGGAGCTAAGAACGTGTCAAATCCTAGTTTAATGGCAAAGTCTGACACGTTTTCTGGCAAAAACTTGACATTCATTCAGACATAAAGATAAAACTTTCGAAGAATTAAGAATGAAATGCTATTTATACAGGGTGGCCCTTTTCTTAATCCCAACCAATAAACAAAACTAAACTTTCGACATATTAAGCAGCGTAACTCCCCGATCTAAAACATAAGGCCCTGAGCACACCGCACGACGCTATCGCTAATAAGTACAGGACAGTATAATGAAATCGGCCGACGCTGGTAGATGATTATCGACAATTTCGCGATATAATTTATAGCGGGTAAACGATCTTAGGAGCTCGGTGCGTACGCGCATCGATAAAAGTTGCTATTATTTTATTGGGCTGCGTGTACACTGCACTTGTGAAGTTTGTGCGTTGGGCTGTGAAGACCGACTTTTAAAGTTAATCTTTTTTCAGATATATTCTCTCTCTTAGTTAAGTCACAGATAATATAATACTAGCATACAGATGCCTCATCCCATACAAAGAAACCGTGTCGACGTAACTAGCGTTTTTCATCTGATTATACCGATAATTTTTTGTAAATCTATCGCGTCACCATCATCATCTATATCCGTGGAACGGAATGGAACGGAACCGAACGCGATCGATGCACAAAAAATAATCAGAATAATCAGTATAGAACGTCAGCACGGTTTCTTTTTATGGGATGAGACACCACTGGTTAAGTATACTTTGTCTAGGGCACCACATCTTCTCCATTACACTCCATTTTGCCCAGTATTGGACTTTTCGCATCCAACTCTGCTATTCACGCGCTTTGACAATCAATTATAAGTTTATAAACACTTTATTTTTAAGAAACTTGTCAAATAGCACCCACACAATTTAATTTACCAAATACGACATTTAATTGCCGTTTAATTATTCTTAATTTATTAGAGTTATAGCCGAATTAGGGAAGCGGTAGTTTTCTGATTTGACTATAAATTAAATAAATCAGGATATTAATGTTTGTATGTATCAACATTTTAATCTTTTTTAATCAACTCCTTATTTTCAGTACAACCATTTATCTTGTCAGTAATGATATGTCATATCAGAATATTAAACGTTTATTTTATTATTACTTCCAAATATAAAACCTTACAGTTATAACCTCATAATTTTGTACCTGATAATATCATGACATTCAACATCTACGATAATGTCAGTTCTGAATTAGCCAGAAAATCACACTCATCACTCATATTTTTACCTAGCTCAGAAGTCATCAGCGCTTCAAAAATCCTTGTGAACTCTGTATTTGTATGGCAATAAAAACATTTGATTAGATCACATCACGATATGATTGATGTTCATTTTCACTTCTTATACCAAAACATATCTGTCAATACTTTCTTCTCATCGCTCCCTATGTCCTCCACCAGTATGTACCCGACCTTACCGCGAAGCACCCTGCCTCCCTTATTACCGGTACAAGCGAGCGTTGTCCATTACTCGGACACGAGAGGTGCGCCTTATCGTTAATTACCGCCCGACTTACCGGTTTACCGATTACCCGCGTGATTTACCAGCGCACACCACTATACTTTACCGATTTCAATTACCGACTATGCGTTTGGGATTTTATTTTGGTCGGTCTTCCTAGGTAGTTTGAGATGTGATTATAGGATATGACATATGGTAGTCGGCCCGTAAGGTATATCTTCTTAAGATTTTCTTTGTTAGCAACTTAAGTGGCAGTCAGAGTAATCAAATTTCAGGTTATTAAGACCAGAGGGCCTAGACGAGCGCTAATCCTGCCGAAAAACTGTCACGCAGTTCGGCAGGTGTATGATATAAGTAAAAATGTTTGGTCCAAAATAAAAGGTTTCTTTTTTAGTACTATTATTAATCGCTCCACCTAGTGGGAAGTCTTCCAACGCAACATCTTCCGGTTCGCGGTGGCCACTCTAGAATTTTTCGGCCCCATCGCCCATCCGTTCTGCGAGCAATGTGCCCTGCCCACTGCCACTTAAGTTTGGCAATTCTTCGGGCTAAGTAACCGTGGTTCTCTTGCGGATGTCTTCAACGAGAATGGTTAGCATAAATTTGAAATTGTATGACAATTTCATTGTATTGACTTACGTTATCGAAATTTTAAGTGGTCAATCCTAATCATTTTGGACTTTTGGCAATCGGTATTTTTGATAGATACTTAATACAAATTCAGTTTGTCTAGCTAGGTTCTCAAGTCTGGGTAGGATACTCTGTCAAAATTGATCTCAAATCTTCATTCTTTGCAACAGAAAGATTGATTCAGAATCAATCTATTAATTAACCCCTTTTCTATAGATTCATTATGATTCAATAAGAATTTAAATATATCATACAAAACCCTAAAAATAAACACTCATTATTCTCACACTTTTCTCTGCATTTAATTCAAAAAAGGTCCGACTCCATCAAAACGCTTGATTCCAGTTTAATCAGCGGTTACAAAGTAATCTAGGGCCGATCGTCCGTCGGCCGTCCGGACGGTTGCTGGTCCATTCAGCGCCCAATCTTAGCATAAAGGACGCCATTGTCTTCGATCGACGACTCGTTACACAGAGATGGAGCTCTGATTGGTTTTTATTTGAAATTCTGGATGTATGTTTGTGGAAATATCGATCTTTTGAACTGCAGATGGAAGTCTTGCTTATTCTAGCAGTGGTTTCATCATCTCAGAGTAAGGCATCACTTTTCATAAGTCGGGGACGTTACCACCGGGCCACCACTGATTTTAAATACTTCAATACAATTATTTCTAAATAATGATATTAATTTTAATTTTCTCTTGCCATAAATCCAATTATATCTAAATTAATAGACCGTGACATCGAAACATATGATATCCTGTCCCAAAAGTGTAACAACGAGTGACGAAATAAAAATTAAGATTATTTTTGCATTAAAACTATATTTAAGCGAATCTAATGATTGATCCACAAGGTGGAATAACACGTTAAATAATTAATTAAAGGTCAACTTCCACTCATTAGAATACTTTAACAATTAATACATCTAAATGTTGCTATTTTATCTTAATTTAATGCAATTAATACCATTAGCACTATATTATTGTATTTCCATCAGATTATGTCTAATATCTTCATATGGAGACAGATTTATGGTAAAAATAGGCGTTAGGCGTGTGACATTCTAGATTATGGAACAGGATTCTAGTTTTCTAATTTTGGCACAGATAATTTGCTAATTAAGATTTAGAATAGTCTAAATGGCCTAAATTCTCAAAAAAATAAAACGAAAAATTTAAGATGCTTTGTTAGAAAAGCTTTTAAGAAAGCATATTTCAGTAGATTCATGGGTTCATAAGATATTTTTGAACAAAAAACAAAAAGCAAATTACCGGTAGACAGTAATCCCAATAAGTGAAGATATCGATCTATCTCCACCCACATAAATATACATCTAAATGTAATAGAACTATCTCAATATAATTACGTAGATAATAAAGAATCTTTAACTACCTCAACATAATTATCTTAACAAGAGACCCTCTCATACCTCAGAACCCGGGCAAGTACCAATACGACTTTTTCAATTCATATGTACTTTCTAAGTTTATCTTGGACATCGCTGACAACGGTGAAGGAAAACATCGTGACGAAACTTGGACTTATAGTGAGTTTATTATAAGATTGTGCTCCATTGGTGTAATTGCTGCAAGGCGTTCCAGTGCGAGGATAAACGAATAAATAAATACCTTTTGATTCCCCAAAAATCTTCACCCTACACCCTTAGTTGACTGGTAGAGAATGCCTAAGATTTTAAGTCCACCTTTGTACCATTGTGCATTCATAATCATCATCAGTTCAGCCGAAAAACGTCCACTGCTGAACATAAGCCTCCCCCAAGCGGGCATTGTGAATTAAGTCTAAATACATAAATCTACCCCCACATTAAAATACCTGTCGCATTTCTTTTCCACGTCATTTACTGTCAATGTCCTCTCAATCGTTCCACTGACTCACAGTTTCCTCTGAGCACACGTCATCGACATTCTACCTTCCACAAATAACAGGTAGGTTTCTCCAACAATTTCTAGATCTTGATAACCCCTAGTTAAGTGCGGCTGGCTCACAAATAAGGCGCATTAATACTCCCATTCAGCCGAGATGTATGAGTGAGGTCTTGAGTTGTGTTTGGTTCTGCAATAATGCGTACTCCGGTCTCATTGTGTTGCTGACTTCCGTGCTTACGGAATGTTTTCTAAGTTGGTGTGATTTTGTGCGTGCTGATTTTTATTTTTTATTAGGGTTTGTTTTGTTCAGAGTTTTGCTGTCGTTGCTAGGGAAATGTGTGGCCTGTACACAAGGTCGATTAAGTCGAGGAGCTTTTTAAGCAAGTTGTTATGAGATATTTCATAGTAATTTTATAAGAAAGCTTGACTGATAGTTAACCAGCTAGGCTCTGTTTATCAAACAAAATAAATCTTACTCCTGATTTCTGAATTAAGCATTTGCAGTTGAGTATTTGTCATTAAAATAGGGTTTGTCACGTTCTTAATTTACATTCAGAAATCGGCTCTTATTGACTAACCGATACTTAGGATTCCAATTCACCATTAAATTACCGCACATTTCCCATAAGAAACCATACATAACCACCTCATCAAAAACATAGGTACTTAACTTCCAATACAAAAAAGCCATTGCAGTTAACCCATCAAATACCTTAGAGGACTTGCGAACACAAGCAGTCGTCGCAACCTGCGCTAGCGCATAATGCGACGAGAGACAATAAATTCCGCTGATGTGCCACATTGTGCGCTAGAGGGAGACCGCGACAAGTTTATGCGTCGCCCCGCCCACGCGCCCGCGCAGCTTTCGCGCCACTTTTTCAGCCATAACTTCAAGTTAAGGAGACGTGATGTATTTCAATTTGTTGGTGCTGTATCCAACGGCTGGTTAATTGTCATTTTGTTGTATGATTAAATTGTTAACTTGGTTTAAAGGGCGTTGATCTGAAGCTTATATCCTGTCACAATGAGCAGTAGAAGTAGCTTTAAGTCTTGGTTGTAATTCGAGCTTTTCCTCCTTAAGATTTATTCTTCTTAGCGTGTCGACGGTAAATATAAAAAATTGAGTATTATGTTTGGGCCACAATTCTGCTTTGGTAACACCATTTGGTGACGCAGTCATAAGTCGCACAAACAGGTGACACGCTGCGGACATCTTGCCCGATACACAAGGGAGTTTTAAATTGACCAAGGGAATAATGATGCAACTGATTTTGTAGGCCGGTAGATCAAACAAAGCCACCAATCATTTAAAGGCTTATTTACAAACTTTTCTTAAAGTGAATATACGAGTACTTAGTGTTAAACGTAAAAACCATAATAATTATTTAACATCAAGCAAATTCAACAAATAAACCCCTCAATTACCAAGAAAGCTAGTATAGAATGATCTATTCTTCACTAGATACCCTCGACCATTGATGGAAAGCCATGTAAATTCCAATAAGAGCCTTTATTCATGCACCAATAACACCAATAAATACTCTCAAAGTATCGTTTAAGGAAATGCGTCCATAAAACGTACCACGCAGGAGTCCGTTCAAATACTATTTAAAAACAAAAATCAACGTACATTGTATTGAAGCCTCCCATATCAATCCGTTTGTATTTTCAGCAATAAACCACGTCAGGCTTCAGAATGGGCCTAACTACAATATTAGGCCCTTCCAGTATTATAAAATCAAAACCCTTTGAAAGCGTGTAAAGAAAACGAATGCGTTACACCCACGGTTTAGGTACAAGATGTCAGGGTTCGGTCTGATTGTGAGCGGTTAGCGGGAAGTGGGCAGCGTGTAAACGGAGGAATAAATAATGTATTATTGCTGAATTTGGCAAACCCATTTAAGTTATGCTCAGGTATTTCATGTAGCTAGCTGAATTTATGTTACTTGCCCTGTATAAAAGAAAAATTAATAACATATAAAATTGCTCAAAACAGTGGAATTTATCGTCATCTGAAAACAGAGAGTAATCTGTCTTTTAATCTTTACAATGATTTAAAATTGGTTAACCTCATTTCCATTTAAACATCTGGACATTGGCACCACAATCAATCCAATATTACGTAAGATAATTCAATGATTCACAAGCGATGTGCAACGCTAGCAGTGGCACCTCGTCCTATAGCTCTCATGTCAGATAACTTAGACGTCGCACAAGCGACTTGATAGCTTTAATAAAATGTGAGACTGTGACAAAGGATTAGCCTCCATGTCTCATATTTTGGTCATTCTGCTGTATAGTCAACTAACTTCATATCGCACGTCTCGCTACCAGTGACACCTCGTCCTACAGCTTCTCATGTCAGATAACTCGGACGTCGCACAAGTGACTTGATGGTTTTAATAAAATGTTTGGCTGTAACAAAGGACCAGCCTTCATGTCACGTGTCTCGAACATACTGATATATAGTAAACTATCACCATATTACACGACTCGCTAGCAGGGGCGCCTCGCTCTACAGCTCTCATGTCAGATAACTTAGACATATTGTGACATTGCTGCATGCGTCTTGCTAGTATTGGCATCTCACTCTATGTCTCTTATATCAGATAACTCAGGTCTCTAAGCAACTTGACCTTAACTGCGAGACCGTAACAAAGGAGCAGTCTCCTAATATGCACGTCATGTGTCAACGTCACATTGCTGCATTCGCCCCGCTAGCAGTGGCGCCTCGCTCTATGTCTCTCGTGTCAGATAGCTCAGGGTTCCAAGCGACTTGATGGTGTTAATTTAAATAAAAAAAAAAAAAATAAAAAAATGCGAAGCTGTGACAAAGGAGCAGCTTCCTACTATGACAAGTGACAATGTCACATTACTGCATACGTCTCGCTAGCAGTCGTGCCTCGCTTTATGTCTCTCATGTCACATAACTTAGGGCTCCACAACCGACTATCATCCGCTATCAGCGTTAATAAAATGCGAGACTGTGACAAAGGAATAGCTTCCTACTATGACATGTGTGTACGTTATACAGGCTGTATAAGTCTTGCTAGCAGTGGCGGTTTGCTCTATGTATCTCATGTCCGCAAGCAATTTGACTCGCTAGCAGTAGCGCCTTGCTCTATGGCTCTCATGTCAGATAACTCATGGCTCCACAAGCGTTTTGATGGCGTTAATAAAATGCGAGGCTGTGACAAAGGAGCAGCCTCCTACTATGCACGTCATGTGTCGATGTCATAGTGTCTAGGACAATCGCAGTGTGCTATACTCTGACACTGTGGAAGAATAAAATAGAGTTGATGTTTATGTGGGCATGGTCTGAAGGTTAGCTGGAAGGGATAGCTACATTTTCGAGTGTATTGTTGACTTTTGATCTAGAACATTTAAGGCTCTAGACAAGTACCTAACATTCTCTCAAAGGAAGCGTCGTAATAGCGATTGGAAAAAAGACAAAAATGTGTGGGATAGCCAAGCGCTACCGAAATGTCTCGACATCAATCTCTTACATTTTGGCATTTCGAATTTTCGAACATCGCCAATTCCGATAGAATTGGTCTAGGGTCTCTTGTACAACAACTCTATAGGACAGATTGACAGCAACATACAACTAATACCAACACTGCCCCAAATTCCTACACACTGGGGGTCTTTAAGTCAAGAGTGAATAGGTTACTTCTAGGCAAGCGTGCTTCACCGTCGACCACATCATCGCTTACCATCAGGCGAGATAGTGGTCAAGCGCAAGCCTATAGAACATATAAAAAAATGCTGTAATGTGTTCTTAATTCTTTAAGTTGGTTCAAGCTTCACTCAAGTAGCACACTTCTAATGCGAACTTACTCGTTTGTCTATAAAGGTAAATCATATAGCTGACTCACACCTTGGAACCATACAAATTGAAGTGATACTTCGAGAATAACACTACTAAATGACAAGTGTACCTATTTGGCAGTTTATACTAGAGTTAGGCAAAATGTGTTTAAAGTTCAGCACATATAAAAGCAGATCCCTTTTTTGCAACCGAGAAAGATAAACCGGGCATCCTGTAGCACAAGACAGCAAGACTGATGCTGTCGTCTTGAGTAGTCCATATAAGTGGAACACCTCGATGCTTACGACGTAGTGGCGATTTGTAATAGTTAAAAGACATGAATGATCTATCAGTAGTGTCGAGAGGAGGTATATGAGAATAATTAGTGATAAGGATGAAATTTATTCAGCCAATCAAGATGCTTGGTTCAAATCTCTGGAATGAGGTAACTCTTTTCCTGTAGATACATGACAAATCAATGAATTATCATAATGATTATGAATAATTATTATCTATGCCTCCTTTTAAAGAAAATACGGTTCGTATTTTCCAACTCTAGTTACACAGTTTTCATAACATTTACTACCCCTGTACCACATAGCACTTTTGAAGATGCTGTATAAAGATTCTCCATTAAAAAAGACGTAAACAAGAAGAAAATCATGCTGTGCAGTCGGAGGATACATATTCGCGAGCTGACTGACCAAAACCAGATGTATCCTCCGACTGCACAGCATGAATATCTTCTTGTTTACGTCTTTTTAGTTCGCTTCTTAAGCAGTCGGGTTTTCTGATTATTTTTATTAAGTTTTTTTATTTATAACTTTTTTGTTATTTTTTTTTCCCGAGTTATTTACATTTAAACATATAAGTGTTATATATTTTTGAAATTACCTCTTAAAACCCTTTATTTTGATACCACACACGATGGGTTTGAAAAGAAGACTTGGGCCCCCCACAATATGGTCGCCCAAAATCCGCGGTTTAATTATGTTCCAATTTTAATGTAGCCAATAACACCCGCAAGGTTAAGACGAATCGATTGACATAAGAATCATTAAAGTCGGCCAACGCGTTCGGTCTCTAGAACGCCACATAGGAACAAACATACATATATACATAAATAGACTGATAAACACATTACCTTCTTTCGGCAGTCGGGTAAAAAGGAAGGGTTCCTAAGGTGAAAGATTCATAAATATATACTTACACACGTTATTACATACACTTGGTTACCCTCCCTCTGCGACAACCTGGTAGAAAAATTTAATACAATAAATACGCACGCCGGTGTCGAAAAACACATTCACACAACACGCATAAGTAAGCTTGTGTTGTTCCAATTTGTCACATTTTCTTTATTAACAACCTATACAGCAAGAAATATTTTAAATTAACACAATAACTTTAATGATATCTCATAATTTGGCGAGTGTATTCTTTACGACACAAATGGACATGTATAGTGTCGTGAAACTTGTCATAGTGTCTGACACGTGCGCACACGCAGGTTGTGGCTAACAGGTGCTAGGTGGCAAGTATCGCTGTCTAGATGGTGTGGTGAGCTTTATTAATATTTACAACAATAGACATGTAAATGTTCTGTTGTTTGTCTTTTTGGTTATTTATTTAAACTTCATGTACAATGGTGATACATAGGCGGACTTAATGCAGCAAGGCATGCAAACCATGTTGTGTTGTGGAACTTTTAATAGGAACTAGTAGTTGCCTGGTTTAGTAGGTATCTTTTTTTGTTACCAGGGGAAACCTTCAAAAGGCGCCTGGACTTTTGGGAAAAAGACCCGGGTGTGTGGCATTTTTACCTCACTAAAACCATCCATGGGACACAGGCATCCTCTCAGGAGAGGTAATGAGCCTTAATCCACCACGCAACCCAGTGCGGGTTGGTGGATGTTACATGTCTTCGATTTTTTGGTTCTAGAACATGCCGGTTTCCTCACGATGTTTTCCTTCACCGTTTTAAGAGAAAAAATAAGTAGAAAGCCCGTTACCTCTAAAAGACCAACCCGTTTCTGTTTGCCTTTACCTTCGTTTTTACATAATATAACTGTACACAGCCTAGTTTCGGGGATAACGCCGTGTGCATCAAAGTGGGAACTAAAACTTAAAGCTACTAAAATAATTCAGAGGTAAATAATATTGCTACTGTAATAAATCAGATATGCAAAACATTTTCATTATTACTTTTCCTTGAACTTACGACAAAAACTTCATAAACCTTAGTTCATACTTGTATATCCATTTCAAAACATCACCAAAACTCAATTTAATTACTTCAAAAACCTTGCACACCACTTATCATTACGAAACCAAAGAACATCAGAACGCCATTAAAACAAACCTACATATATAATATTTTCTATCGCCCATAAACCACTAAGTTTTATGCATACGACGATCGACTGTTTGACCAATTTGACCACTATAACCACGGCAGTCACTAAATTACCACTTTAGCTGGTAATTAAGTTCTGTTAACGCTGTCACCTACCTACGAAGTGCGTGGGCGCATGTGTTATGTAGATGGGTGGTCAGTGGTCATCATATTGATAAAGATCATGGTGCTACTGTGTACAAACTACATGATAATGCGTTGTCGTCAGCATCAATTTTCATGAACTCTATCTTAAATGATATCTCCATATTCCGATTGGCCAGATAAATTATAACTAGGAGTGGTAGATCAGGGTCGCGGATAAATTTGAAATAGTGTTACCGCGGCCCTGGCACAAACAACTGAAGGAACACGGGTGGGTTTTAGTTAGTAAAAGTCTGACACGCCCTCCCGCTTCACCCAGAGAGGGAGAAGTAAAAAAAAAATATTGTGGTAGATCAATTTTGAATCTTTTTTTCTGCATCTGAAGCTTTCATTTGAATTGGTTATTTGGGTATTTTATTTCAATTTCTTATTCTTTTTTTAAAAAAACGTTGTCCTACACTAGGAATTTCTTCCTGTATCGAGGGTGCATTGACAAACATATACACTTACATACACAAACACCCAGAGCCGCAACAACTATCTGTAGGTCATACAAATATTTGTTCCGTGCGGGAATCGAACCCGCGACACGCAGCGCAGCAGTCAATAGCTCAACCACTGCGCCAACCGTGCGCCCAAGTGGAGCCCGTGCGTTTGCCAGTTAGAATACCTGTGTGGATAATATAGAAAATTTTGCGATTGATTCTAGTATTTATAAAACTTTAATTAGTTAGCTATATTCCTTAGGCCCGCTTGCGCCAACCCGGGTTATCGTAATACTCCGAGTTCGTAGCTAACCGGGTCAATTTTGTATGACATTTATTTGTTATTTAATCTCGTGTTAGCAAAAAATCTCTGAGTTAAGATAATGATGCAATTGGACTTAAGAGACAAAATAATATCGCTGCCTCCAACATAATTTCACAGCTATTGCTATCCACTCTCAAGAAATCAAAACACGATCCTTAACAGATACCGACGACCCCAATAAAACCACCAACAAAGACCAAAAAGGGAGAAGTCCTACACAATTTACTAGACTAGCTAGATCTAAAATGACACGGTGTCTGCTTAATACAGTTGGAAAACACCCCCCTTTTCAACAGATGTATCCGTTACAGAGTGTAGAGTGGGTGTATCGAATCCAATTACCTCGACACAGTGCCGACGTTAAGAAATTATACGATAGACGCTCGATGCAGAAATGAGGTTTATTAAGATGGATTTTTTATCATATTTTCTGTTGTATAGTGACCTAATTTTATAAAATTTTGTTGTGGGTAGTTTTGAAGTATTTTCTGGATGGGCTAGCATGTTGCACCTGCATGCGTGATCTTTCTCTTTATCGTAAATCATAGATTTTAAAATATTAAGATTTCAGAATTACAAGGAAGTTTTAACGTAAGGCAAAGATCCACATATATTTTGGGGCTGGGGTGATGATTGGTATGATGTTTCTAGATGATATTACTGGATTAGTGATATTTCGGAGGATGATTTTAAATTACGTTTTGACATTTTTATTCAATTTGATCTAGAAATAAAAACAGTTCTATGCACGGAAGCTTTAAATCAAAAGTATCCTTACAAAAGATTAAGGTCCTAAAACCTGCACCCAAGCAAATCTTAACTAACAAAATCCGTCAAAATACTGCAGGTCGTAAACTGAGTTATGAATAAGTTAACAGTTCTTATCAGAACACAATGGGCGGTTACGATAACATTAGAGTAACCGCGGTGTTTAGACCGGAGGTCGATGAACCGGTTCGCGAATACTAACTAGTGCTTATTGTTAGGTTTATTTACCTGTGGTTTGTTTACAATGATTTAAGGCATGTGCCTGAGAACGGAACGACATTTTTGGAATTTGGTTTTGTACTGGGAAATAGTGGGTGCCCCTATATCTTTCCATTTTGAAGGGTCAGTCTTTCTGGAGTGTTGTGGGTATGCCTACACCTTTTCTAAACACCTACACCTGTATTTCCTGAAGGGCTAGCGAAAGTTGTACCTATAATAGACAGAAATTGCGCGTAAGTAAGGTAAATAAGGTTGCGCGTAGGTGACAGCAGTGGTGGCCCAGTGGTATCGGCCGCGACTTACAAGTTGTAGGTCGTGGGTTCGAGCGCAGGCAGGCGCTTTACGTTGTGAAAATTATTTTATCACCACTGCTATCAAAACGGTGAAGGAAAACATCGTGAGGAAACCAGCATGTCCTAGAACCAAAAATTCGAAGACATGTGACATCCAACAACCCGCACTGGGCCCGCGTGGTGGATTACGGCCCATTCCCTCTCTATGAGAGGAGGCCTGTGTCCCAGCAGTGGAAACATTAATAGGCTGATGATGTGATGTGATGTGATGTAGTTGCACCTACCTATGGTACAAGAATTTAATTTTAAGTTATGTTAAAGTCACATGTAATAGCCTTCCACTAGGTGGGCAGATGACCTGGTGAGGTTGATGGGAGTCCGCTGGATGCAAGACGCACGACACCGGTCAATTTGGCGATGCTTGGGGATGTCTATGTTCAGCATTGGACCTCTTAGGCTGAAATGACGATGATGGTGTAATAGAGGGAAAATCTATTGCAAATTCGGAATCCGGGCTACTAAGTTTCAGAAGAAAAACACATTTTCCGATCCAGGAATCTAACTCAAGCTCAGCATAATGGCACTTGCAATCACTAGAGTAAAGAGTCGAATTTGACGACAGCATTGATAAAATCCCTTACAAACATTAATAGTTTAAATGAAAGTTTCAATACCTTAACGTAAATCAATTATTAATGTTATTATTCACACTACATAAAAAAAAACCGGCCAAGTGCGAGTCGGACTCGCGAACGAAGAGTTTCGTACCATTATCGCAAAAAAATCACGTTTGTTCTATGGGAGGCCCACTTAAATATTAATTTTATTCTGTTTTTAGTATTTGTTGTTATAGCAGCAACACAAATACATCATCTGAAAAAATTTCAACTGTCTAGCTATCACGGTTCATGAGACAGCCTGGTGACAGACAGAAGGACAGTGGAGTCTTAGTAATAGAGTCCTGTTTTTACCCTTTGGATACGGAACCCTAAAAACTGACTTTCAAAATAAAACACTACAAAGTGAACAATAACTTTCTTTTCGGCAGTCGGTTACTTTGGTACCGTACCTAATTTTTTTCGTTATTGACACCGATTTTCAAAAAGAAAGTTATTTTTCACTTTGTAATGTTTTGCTTTGGAAGTCGGTTAAATTTTTTTGTTAATAAGATTTTCTTTTTAGTTTTGCTACCTTGTACCATCAAACCACCATGAAAAGCATTTATTGCCAGAGGGCTTCTCATAACAATTCCAACAAACCTAAACACGACTAGGATACATTGTTTTATTACGGAGTTCCGGTGCCTACCTTCCGGCTTCATCACCACATCAGATCAATGGCATCATTTTCATTAGAACCATTTATTTAAATTTGCTTTACCACAGTCATTTCACTATTCGAGATATTATCTTATTCCCAAAACAAACTTATCATTGAGAAGTTCCAATACTGCCAGTAACCATCTATGGTCTTCTTCATCAGTTCCACTTCACCAAATGATACTTTCAGAATGAAAATGCTTGCCATGTTGATGTAAATAAAATTTGAGGCGTTCCCTCAATTTCCATGGGATTCTCTCATCAGATTCTGACTTGGTGACAATGGGACCACCCCAGATATGAAACAATAAAAAGCAATATCGGTCCTTAATTGCCGAAGTAACAAACATACAAAAAAAAAAACATACAGTCGAAATGAGAACCTCCTTCCTTTTGAAGTCGGTTGATAAGGCTTTTAACACAAGTCCCAGAGGTCACCGCTCCGTAACGTCTCATACAGCGAGTAGTGTGTATACAGCCTATAATGTTTAATGTCTATTGTTCTAAGAGGAAGTGCTAACTAACTTACGCACTTGACTGGAACACGCTGGAACATGGCTGGAACTTAGTTTTATTGAGCGTGCTTGACGGAGTAATGATGGCTTTCCGTCATGGTGTGGAGTGTTTATTTTATTGGCTTATTATGCCGCAACTTTAATTCCTACATTGAGTGTGCAAAAAACATTGCCACATTATTCTAACAAATGTAGAGGAAGCTTGATAGTAAACAGCCACACAGGTCGATCTTCGTTGTTAAGCAACGCTTGCCGAGTTTGGTCTGTCTGTCCATTAATTAGATACCCAAATTCTTCCATGCATCGGAAACGACGTTAAGCTGTTGATCCGGCCGTCATGTCATCTCATCATTGATAAACGTGGCGTTAGGTGTAGTCGGAAGCTAAAAAATTAGACACCGGCCCTTCTAAAAGGTATCCACTTTACTAGGTTGTAGGCAGCAAGACCAACTTTAACATAGTTGTGAAAAGACTTATCAGATTGATTGTTTGAATTTTAATAGAGTTTATTCAGCAAATCGGGTTATGAGTCCGATTCCAACACGAATGAAAAAATGTCTAGTCTATCTTTTTGCGTTTAAGACGTATTTATAGATTCCAGTTTCAAAAGAATACAAGGGTTGAACCGCAGATAATGTAAAATTAGGTAGGTAGGTGTGACACGGAGATGTGACTAGCTTCAAGAAAACTCCATAAATTAAAACTACAACCAACTAGGGTTAAAAGACGACATTTACAACTACACACACTTAATATAAATCGATTTTCACCCGTAACTTTATACTGAGTCGAGCAGATATAAATTAAATGTCCCCTTACACTTAGTCATTCCTGATTCCAAGCTAAAATCAATTCATTAAGGGACACCAATAAAACGCGAGTGTCCTTCTCTGCAGCGCATTAACAATTCAAGAGATAAAAAGGAAATAAAAATGGGGAAGACCACCTACACGTCTTGCCGGACCGCGGTGGAGGTGCGATTTGTCGTACGTTTTTGCGATTAGTCTGACTGGGTAGTGATTCGAGAGTTACTGTAACTTGAGTTTAGTTGTAGGTTGGTAGGAATGCTTTTAGTTCTGTTCAGGTATGTAGGCTGTTAGATATGAACTGCCATTTAATTTGGACTGACTACTTTTCAATATTTTTGCTAAGGGTGAAAAGTGGTGTACTGAGAAGTTTCACGGTAGTAATTACTTACGTAGCTAGAAGGTACAGTTGACGTTGCGGAGTTAGAAAATGGACTCAGTTTTCAAGTCCAAAAGCAACTCTTAATTATAGCCCAATACAACCATGAGCTTCCTGGCTACCCTAACAGATCGAGCATCATTATCATTAATCTTTTAATGTTCCCACTGCTGGGACACAGACCGCGTCTCTGTGAGAGAGGGAATGGGCCTTAATCCACCACGCGGGCCCAGTGCGGGTTGGTGGATGTCACATGTTTACGAATGTTTGGTTTTTGGATATGCCGGTTTCCTCACGATGTTTTCCTTTAAACAACAGATTGACCATCACATTTGGTAAACTGTACTACCTACGAATCACAGTGACTTAAGCAATCTATTGCCGTTGCTGATTTGATAAAAAGGAGTTAGGAACATTACTTTAATGCCAAAGTTTAACAGAAGCTGGGCTCAACTGGGGTTTGACTAATACTCAACTTTAAATTCTTGATTCCGAAATCGGGGATAAGACAAAACAGTAAACAGCTGACAAACACCTGATTTTTTCTCACGAAGCTTCTGCACCAAAACATTAGTATTCTTCTCAGAAAATTAAATCAGTCCTAGAAATTCAGTCGCTCCATCCATACCGCGCCTTACCCACGTCCGACTAGAGAAGTAGATTAATACAATTAAAAGCGAAGGAGTCGTACCCGATTATATATCAGACGTGCGACATTTTTGTTCACGTTCTGAAGCGTATTTCAAATTAACTAGTAAGTTATGCTAGTCTATTAAACGTTCGATTGTGAGATCGGATTACAGTGATCGGTGAGGCTGTGGAGTCGAATAGGTGGAGTTATTTAAAGAATTTTTTTAGTGCCTTATGTTAAAGCTGTTTCTTTTTATCTTATGTTGAGATTTTACGTGGAAACATATTTTCTATCATATACTGATGGATTTTGAATTAAATTGCTAATACATTGATACAAATATCTAAATAGGTACCTAAGTAACCTTTTAATCGGGATGGTGATCAAAATTTTTTTTAGACCGTCAAGCAGATTAATAAAAAATATTGGACACGTGTTTTCTATTATTATGTAAACAGAAAATAAAGATGATACAGTGCGTTGAATTACCTTGCCTTTTAATTATGTAATTAATGAAGCAACTCCTTCAGAAAATCGGATACTTAAATTCAACCCACCTCAGGTAGACAAAGCAAAAAAAAGATATAAACCGAACAGCCACTCCACTCCTCTGTCCCGAGACGCCTTCGATTTTCTTTTTCCCCACCGTCAGTCCGAAATGAAGTACCTTCGTCCATACGTTAGTCCGGAAGTGGACAGCCGGAGTGAAATGGCCGCTCCGTCGTTTCCTGTTCCCCCCGCCCCCCTACCACAGCAGGCTTTAATTAAAGGCCGGTAAGGTTTTAACACGTCTCTACCTTTGCGATTGCGATTGAATCGAGATTTTTTTGCTTTCGTTAGAGAGAAGATTAAGGGTGTAAGTACAAAGGGTGAAGGGTGAAGTCTGGATGTGATGCTTGGTTTTGTTAAGTGGGTGAATTTTTTGTTGTCTGTTCGATGTTGCTGATGTTGTGATTTTCTTTTGTTTACAGGTAAGTTAGAGAATGGAGCTTGAGCGATGTGAGTAGTGGTGTATTGGTGGTACCTACATACTTTTGCCGTTGGTAAGTAATAATTTTAGGTATTACTGAAATTCTTTAACCCCCCAAATTTTGGAAGGACGTTCAAGTTCATATTGTTCCATAAAGTCAACTTCGAGTACTTTATAAAATTCACAATCTAATTTAGAATAGATTGTTACTAGATTTTGAACATTTAAAATGACGGGCATGAATCTTCAGCGAAGTGTGTATTTAAAAAAATGACGTAATTTGCCCCAAAAACCCTGCTAATGATGTCACAAAACCAATAAAACTTAGAAAACATACTTACACTATAAAATAAATTTAAAATCGACATCAACACGAACTTGTTCAAATAAAAATAATATTAAAGCCATCACTTTTACGATTCTATAGGTACCTATATACAATGTTAAAATTCGTGACTGCTTTAGTGAAATCCAACTTTTATTGTTTGGAGTTTTATGTCTAAATTATAATAGAAGTGCCATTATTTAGATAAAGGTAACAAAACATGATACATGCGATAGGAAAGTCCCGAAGGACAAGTCGTAGCAATGCGCGATAAACTAGTAAACAAAACCTTTGCAAGGGTCATCTGAAGGTAAAAAACCGGCCAAGTGCGAGTCGGAGTCGCGCACGTAGGGTTCCGTACAATTATCGCAAAAAATGGCATATCACGTTTGTTGTATGGGAGCCCCACTTAAATATTTATTTTATTCTGTTTTTAGTATTTGTTGCTATAGCGGCAACAGAAAATAAATTATCTGTGAAAATTTTAATTGTCTGGCTATCACGGTTCATGAGATACAGCCTGGTGACAGACAGACAGACAGACGGACGGACAGTGGAGCCTTAGTAATAGTTGTTTTTTTCTGGGCAAGCGTGCTTCACCGTCTACCACATCATCGCTTACCATCAGGTGAGATAGTGGTCAAGCGCAAGACTATAGAAAAAAAAAATGTGACCCGTTTTTACCCTTTGGGTACGAAACCCTAAAAACAAGGCAAGCGTGCTTCACCGTCGACCACATAATCGCTTAACATCATGCGAGATAGTGGAGCCTAACATAATTAAAAAAACAAAACACTCTCATACCACTTCAAAGGGGTAAGCATACAAAATCTATCGTTGTCATCAGGCTATATCCAGGTAAAGAGCGCACTTATTAGGAATAAAAAAATGTTGTATAATAGCCAAGCATTAATTTGGCTGCATATTGTGCACTACAAATATCGTAGCGAACAAAAATTTGTATTTTGTTACGCTACAAAAAATCGTAGCAAACAAAAGTATGAGTATTGTTATGCTACAACCGTAGCACACGAAACTCATTGCTACGAATTTCGTAGCAAGTCAATACTTTCTCGCTCAAAGCAGAGTGAAGTTAGTCCTCTATGTTTATCATTGCTATCTCTAATTACATTATATTGATCCTTCGGTACAATTCTTTGTTGTGGTCGATATCACAAAGCGTGTGTGTATTGGTATTTCTTAATTTCGTGACGCGACCTGCGCCTACGCATCTCGGAAGCTATTTTACAAGATCTTTATAGTCACTCTATGGAGTAACGCCTCTTCACTTTTGTGTTGGGTTACAATGTTAGCGGGATTATGAGCGGAGCGATTTTATTGAGATTAAGCTTACATTTGGCAGCAAGATGGCGGATTTTTGCCATCCCGGTTAGGACCTAGCTGGATGAGGCTGGAACAGGATCGTCAGAATTAATACAAGAAAAGAGAGGTATATGCTCAGCTGTGGGCGAAGTCAGGCGGTAGATGATGGATGAAATAGCTTAAAAACCTTGTGAACAAGATTAGAATCTTTTAGGAGTAAATAATTTGATTAATATTGAATCTTTCGATCAAAACGAAAGCTAATACAAACAGAGAATATTTTAAAAGCTTTAGCTTAAGCACTAAAAGTTTAAATTATGACAAGTAAAGTCTCCATTACGACTAAGATGTTTTTTTATCGACATTAGTAAGCCTGCAAGCAAAATCAACATAATAAACTGCCAGACATTATTATAATGTATTTATATACGGCTTTCCCGCCGACTCTAAGGCCCCACCCATCAAACCATATACATATTTAGCGGGACTCTATTACATCGATTGTCGTTATGATTCTCTCTTGACCAAACAAGTTCTGATTCAAATTTTATAATGTTAATATACTCGAGAATTCATCGCCTATTATGACAAGTCGGTAATGAAAGTATTTTGAGTTATACGAACATTATCGTAAACTTTATGTTTTAATGATCAGTTATTTTTTTGTGACTGTTGACAAAATACCACATGTAATATATTTATACGGTGGAAATATGGGCTTTATGGCAAATTACGTTCTATAAGACGTTTAATATTTTCTGTTCATATTAAAATTTGGTGCTTGAATCAATATTTTGTGTAATAATGAGTGTCGTATAGTTTTGTTAAGACGAGTCAGACAGGGATATGGAATTAGAATTGCTTAATAAAATGAAAATATTTTTATATTTTTAATTGAGGTCAGAGGTGTGGATCATGGACACATAACTCATAGGTTTGTAAATGGTTGAAATAATGTGTGTTTTTGGGTGTTAGTGGGCGTTTCGGAGGCGCCACTAATATTAATATGGCGGAATTAATTTTGGTTATTTAGAGGGTTATAATTTGCTTAAATACCGTTGATAGCTCTATTACTCTAGATTTTATATTAAATTAAAATAAAATAGCTTCTAAATTGTATTAAAAAGTTGAAGGCTCAGCAGAGCGTAAGGTCTTTCCACACCTACATTGGGTTCGATTCCACAACTAACTATAAGTTACTGGATATCAATGGCGTCTGGTATATGAATACCATCTCATCTATCTTAAGGCTAATCCAGGTAACCTTTTTGTTATGAGTTGGCCGTTAACCGAATAGGTAGATACAATACTCTTTATTATGTAAACCATTTAAAATGCACAAAATACAATTTTAGGAACCGCTTCTTTGGATTAGACAATAGGCAGCCTTATCGCTAGGAGATTTTTTTTAAACCTTTTCAGCCTTTGGATGGATTTAAAAGGGGGAAGGATTGGCAATATTGTAGGTAGTCTTAATGTAAATAAAAAACCGGCCAAGCGCGAGTCGGAATCGCGCACAAAGTGTTCCGTAACATTATCGCAAAAAACGGCAAAAAAATCACGTTTGTTTTATGGAACCCTACTTAAATATTTATTTTATTCTGTTTTTAGTATTTGTTGTTATAGCGGCAACAGAAATATCTTTTCATCTTCAAATTTCAACTGGTAGCAATCACGGTTCATGAGATGCAGCCCGGTGAAAGACAGACGGGCAGTGGAGTCTTAGTAATAGGGTCCCGGTTTTACCCTTTGGTTACAGAACCCTAAAAATCGTTCAATTTGCCATGTAAATGTTAACTTTGCAATCAGTAGCAAAAAAAAAAGTAACAAAACATAACATCACGCCTGTATTCGCCGTAGGGGTAGACAGAGGGTAAACACACATTTCACCAGTTATATATAAGTACCATGTCATATGGGGCGAGCCTATTGCCAACAACCGGGCACAAGTCCACACTTCGGACTGCTTCTGAGAACTTCTAGATGTAAAAACACTATAAGACTTTACCCGACCCGGTCATCGAACCCAGAAACGCATGTTCAACAGTAGCGCTTGCGACCACTAGACGAAAGAGTCTAAGAAAAGTTTTAATTAAAAATATTAATTAAAAATCTTTTTTATATCAAGCTTTTTTGTATTATTCCCAGCAAACCCTTTTATTTGATACCCATATGGCAATACACATAAAATAACTAGTCTGCCATCTTGCATATTGGATTTAGAATGACGTCACTTAGCTAACCATGTCAAATTTTACATACATATTTAGTTTGGATGACAAAATTTCATCTTAATCGGTAGAGGATAACTGCTTTAAAAATCAGTTGCAAGATTTGCCCCGAACACAATACATAATATATACTGCAAGTTAAATAAAAGCTTGTAAATATTCAGGCCCTTGAAAAAATTTACAGATAAATTGATCCGCATCATAACCAAACCTCCTCATAACCTGTGACGACTTACACCCTAAAAAAATACATCTCCCACTCAAACTCACGTAAGCCGTCCTACGTCCATTGTTAATTGCATCCCTTGTAACTTATAATAGCGTCGTATAAACATATCGTACGCACTGCAAGCGACATCGTCACCGACACTGCCCGTCACTGATAAGCGCGACAAGCTGAATTACGTCATAACGCGTACGTCATCCAGGTGAGGACCGACCGAAGGACCAAACTGAATCGCCATCTGTGTTAAGTCTTTTCCCCGAATGACCAATTAGGATTTCATTTACTTAGCCTTCACTAACTGGGTGCAGCTGAAGAAGCGTGTATTAAATATGTGTGTCCCCTATCCCGGCGGAGGACCGGGATCATATTAGAGGCCTATGTCCAGCTATGGACTGCGATAGTTTAATTTAATGGTGATATCTCTGCAATCCAGGGTGTTTTTTTTCAATTTCAATACAAAACTAAGATAGTAGATGTGATTGTTTTGACGATTAATTACGAGGATCTAGAGCTTGCCACCATAGAGAATAAGGCCTAGATTCTTATTTTACTGGAAGAACTTGGGAAAGTCCAGCAGAAGGAAAATAAACACGGCTAGACTCAGTGATTATCAATCAAAAGCTCAGTAGGATCTAGTGCTAGCGAATAGTTTACTATCTTCGTCTTATAAAAGTAGTCGATTGTTCAAAGTTTATTCAAAACCAAAAATCAAAATCAAGTAGTTTATTTCAAGTAAACCATATAGGTACTTTTGAATTGTCAAACAAAAAAATTATAAAAAGATGACTCTAGTTGCAAATTCGCAAGCGTCTATAGGTCTCAATGGAGAAGAATTTGCAAGAAACTCCACGGACACTCTTTTCAATCAGTTTTAATTACAAGTTTTTGGTTACATCATTCTTGTTAAAAATAATACATATATATGAGAACGATGTAAAAAGACGTGTACGTAAAAGCGTCTAGAGTAACAAACAATTTAAAAAAAAGTACTTTAACAGGCCAAGACAGCTAAGTTATGACCAGTCCCATATTGATTCCAAAACCATTAATAATATTTTGTAATTAAAGAAAAATAATCTTTAGTTTAATTTGTTGGTATTTCAGTACTGGTCCTTCTGTATCCTCTGGAATACGCCACTATCGCCTATCTACCGGCATGCATCGCCCGTCAATTGGCATAACTTCAATAATATTTAGTTGTGCCACGATTAATGATAAATTGTGACGTCATTGTTTGATGTAACTACCCGCATTTATCGGGAAAATTATAAATTATCATTTAGTTGATAGCTGGCTGTCGATAAGGTCGCAGGTTAAAATCCGTATTGCACAAGGTTCTAAGTAATTTGATTTTATGATTAAGGCTCTGTAATTATGGAAGTAGTATTGCAAATTGGGTTTTATAATCGTGGTATACCAACTGCATTTCTTGATATCAATGTGATAAATTGATAAAATTGGTTAGTGTAGTAACGTTGGTGTATACTTGGTCATTCCTTTTGATCAGTTAATCTATATTGTGGATTCTATGTTGGGAGAGTGCTATGCCCAACTTAGGACGTATGTCAGCTGGGACGCATTGAAGATGGCTTTGCTAGTAACTATAAAGAAAAGTGTGGCCCAAATCAAAATATTTTTTAAATCATTTATAGGTACTTTTGAGTAGTTAAGCAAAATATGAATCTAGTTGCATATTTGCAAGCGTCAGTAGGTCTCTATGGACAAGAATGTGCAAGAAACTTGTCGGACACTCTTTGCCATCAGTTTTAATTACAAGTAGATTTTAACATTTTCTGAAAACGTTGTGCAAGAATATTGTTAAGGAGAAAATGGACTGTATGAAGAATGATATACGTCCTCTTACGGGACGTCTTCTGAGATGATGACGTCAGTCGTCGTAAAGAAGAATGGAAGATGTTTCGCCGATCTCAAATAAATTGAGATATGGACAATGATGATGATGATTATAAATATATGTTCGTAGTCGAGCGAGAAACTTATAGTATAAACCTTACTTACTTCCAATCTTAATATTTTTTTTATTCCATAAATGAATTTATAAATACATAATGTTTAATGTGATGACAATTAATAAATAAACGTATAATTGTAAAATAATAGAAAAAATTATCCATGCCATTGGACATAAACACTAAAGTATAGCATTAAGTATATTGTATTGTTTTGCATGTCAAATGTTTGACTATGTATTAGGAAATTATTTATAACTTACTTAAACACTTACACTGTACCAATACTTATTGCAAATAAATGATTTATTATTATTATAATAGCCTCCGAGTCAAGGCTTTGGTAGCCAAATCACAAAACGCTAATACCTGACATCACCAAAGGACAAGAAAGAAAGAAGAAAGAAAACATTTTTATTTGTGACCCGCACAGGAGACACGAGATAAGAAAAACACAAACAATAATAAAAAAATAAAAATAAATAAACCCGTGCGAGACCAAAAAGGCATCCCACTATAATCAGACTAATATTATAAGGCGAAAGTTTGTGTGTGTGTGTGTGTTTGTATGTTACTACTAAGAGGATCTGTATGAAATTTGGCGTAGTTAGTACATAGGATACTTTTTATCCCAGGAATATGTTACCTTGGGACAATAATCCTACTCACCGTGAGATCCTAATGAGAATTCCCTTGCCCTAATTAGACGATATACATTGCCGTCCCGCTGAGGCCTGTGACAGGTGCATTAACTTGTCGACGTGCAATCTATACTGTATTAAGTAGATTTATCGAGCAAATGACGATTGTGAATGGAGTATTTTTGAGATATTCAGTTTTAATTTATAATGATTTTTGGAGTGAATATGAATACGAGTATGATGTTTTTATTTAATGTATAGAGGATATTGAAGTTTTATTTAAAAACGTGTTAATATGTTCTTTAATATGATTGACTTAAATTCTGGATGTCTAGCAAAATATAATAGTCAGAACATAACACAAGTACACAACACAACAGTAGAACATAAAAAATATCGTATATTCATTTTATTGAGCCTTCTTGATTTTCCTACATACATTAATTTTTGGTATAGTTAATCGGGTTTTAAGCGTTAAATCCGATAAAAAGCTTCTTGTTTCTAATTTTCTATCCGACCATTCGATAGATAATAAAGGTTTAAATCCACAACAAGCAACGCAGTGAGCTTTCACTTGTTTTACGAGCTCATTGTTTTAGGTCCGAACTAAACTTTAGTTTCAGGATCAAACGTTCTCACTTTCGATGAGGTGGTTGAACCTAACTCTTGAGTAATGTGAAGGTTCGAGCCTCAGAACGTTTAATTATTGTTACATAAGCTCCATAACCGTATTTTTATTTTTAGCTTTTTATAGATCAGTTGCAAAAAGAAATATCTAGATTTTATAAACAATTTCCTGGATCGACAGAGCTGGATGTCACGGATAGCCTTTGCCCGGTAGTGGGATGTTGCAGGTTGACAGTGCAGTAACAAAGCTTTAAACTCTTAAGAGAAAATGAGGATAGAGAGCACCGACTGAATGTCCTTAAAAAGTCATCAAGATAATAATATCATCAAAAATAAAAACATAGGGCACAGTATATATCTTTCTTTTGAGTATCTTTTTTGAGTATCTATTATGGAATATCTTTTAAATTGATCAAATATTGGAGTGGGGAATAGGCGAGAGCCAAACCTTGAATTATGATTTTTTACTTAGGATATTCAGTCGGATGTCTGCGGCCGAATTTCCTCATAAGAATTTGGTCTTTCGGTTCTAATTAGGTAGTCTTTTCGGTCATTGAGCTTTAAAAAGAATTACATATATAATCTTCAAAGGTCAACGAATAATAAAAATACTCTTGGTATACTCACATTCAAGAGATGTGTAAATAATTTGGTGTACAATATAATATAATATATTCTATTGTCAGTTCATATTATTTAGAAACTTATTTCCTTCAAACTGAAGTTCGTAAAAACCTCTAACGGTTATTTCTAATAGTCACAATGTCATAATAATATGTGTAATAAATGATGATATAAATTGATTTATACGTCTGTTGGTCCACGGAGCGGCGGCGGAGGCCTCATGGTATCAAGGAGCGTTTACACAAGCCGCTGTGCCTGACAGAAAAGAGTGTGGTGCAAGCGATCGGAGGTTAGCAAAATTAAGGCGCAGATAACCATGAGTAGCTGATTTTAAAATGAGAATCACGTCTAAACGGCTTGTCGTAATTTTTTGAAACATATAAAAAATCATTTGTTAAGAAATTTAAAGCAGCCTTTATTTAATTTATGTCAGACTTCATTCTATCGATCGCATTTATTTTATTGTTGGTTTCTTATTTATTACAATAAAAGTTTATTTACTGTGTATATTAACACTGGTATATTGAAATATACTATGTTAATATTCATAAAACATTTATTTACCCCAATTAGTAAAATTAAATTGAGGAGTCATGTCACATTGATTCGATGAATTACTTATGATTGAGCCAACAACACTATAAAATAAAATAAAAAAATAAAAATAAAAATCGTTTATTTTCAGGCGTCGAAGGCCCATAGCATGTTAGTAAAACTTAAACAACTATGTTAGTGCACACATGAATATACAAACAAACAGCATCCAATTAGAGGAAGATTTATCAAGTCCCATGTCTGACATGTAGCTTGATAAACCTATCCATTGTAGGCCCGTCTACCCTGTCTGAAAAGACCTTCAGAACGCTATTGCTGCTTCCCCTCACTCTGCGCAACACTGATGCCACTTTTTTGCGCATGATCGCGAAATAATCGTCCGTGTGCGCGTCAGCGAACATCCCTGACGCACTACAGTAAGGCGGAAGCCTCAACAGCGCCCTGAAGGCATTATTGTATTGAATGCGCAGTGCGCTGTCTGCTTTTTGGGTATGATTAGCCCACAGACCGCTGGTGTAGAAAATTTGACAATACGCCTTAAAAAGTGTTATTTTAACCGGTACTGAACAACCAGCAAACCTGCGTGCCAACATGTTTCCCCTCACAGCCATCGCCCTGCGCTCTCTCTCCATATCTAAGTCATCTTTAAGATCCTCCGTAACAATATGGCCCAAATATTTATAATTAATCATTTATTTCGCCAGTTATTCATTTTACTTTCAGTATCTTAGGGACCGTAGTTATTTCTGAAAACATTTTCGAAATAACCTGTTTGTTTCCCAGTAACACAGAAAAATAATATGGAATTATTTTTCCAATAAATATTACCAAAACCAAGTATGTGTGATGTAACTTTAAATGATAGATTGAAGAATGAGGTAATAAGACAACATTGTGGTTTAAAAGAAGATGTAGTGACTAAAATTGAAAAGAGTATGTTAGGATGGTTTGGTCATGTTGAGAGAATGAATGAAAGGCGACTAACGAAAGGTATTTACATGGCAGACGTGAATGGAAACGCCGGGAGGGGACGCCCTAGAAAGACATAAATAGACCTTATAGGTGATGTTCTTCAGAAAGCTGAAAGGTGCGCAGTACGCATAACCAGCGTGTGTGTATGACTAGATGTATGAATGTGAGTGAAGCAAAAGAATAAGGATCGTAGCAGGTGGCATTCTGTAGTTTCAGCCTACCCCCATGGGAAAACGGCGTGAGTTTATATATGCATGTATTACCAAAACAAAAAGGCAATGCAGTTGCAAGTCAACGTATGTGATACTATTATTTGTAACTAGGTGACGAAGAAACTAACACTTATCTAAGCTAATTTACTGCTTTAGGCCAAAACATAACCTAAAATATTGTTGTGATAGCCACAGTCTTCCCCGCTAACCGCTCCCACCTTACACCGTCTTCCAAGACGGAGACAATTGGCACGTCACCGCCAGAGGTCGCCGCTTTTGCAAGTAACCACAAATCACGGGTGTCCGCGCCGCGCGCCGGTCGACGGTCAAACGCGCTGTGTATATGCGCCACTATACACAATGTAATGTCGTCTTAATAACTGATATTATTTGGTAATAAGTGCGATGGTTTACCCAAGACTTCTGATTTAATTATTTTAATTTGATTATTTGTCAATTTCTACTCTATTCTATATTTCTATACGACAAAGCTGATGCCGACTATTCTGCCAATGTCTAAAGTTTAAAAGAAGAGCAAGTATGTTTTATTAGTAATTTAAAGAGAAGGAACTGAAGACACACTAAATTCTTCGATTGATACAGGACACTTGTTGGGTTAGTACGGGACTGCATAAAACAAAAAATAAAAATACACAATTATTGTCAATCCAATAAATTGTAAAAAATTGGTATACAAGTTTCACACGTTTTAACTACACAAACTCAATTCAGAAACCCACCCTCTGTCTTCAATGTGACGATTAGCCTTTTCAAAATGGGTGACAGTTTCCTTCCGGTCATAATAAAAGAAATGGCAGTGAAATGTTAGAGAGTGACATTTAAGTCACACGTGACCGATTGACAGATGTCAAGTTGTTGACATGTCGGGGTGATTGGATATCATCACCTTGTATTGAGTTGCACTTTTAACTTACAACCTGCTACTAATATTATAGAACTCCTAAAAATGCAAGTTACGGCTTACCTCTTTACGCTGCCGTCACTACATGACACTAGAAGAATAGTCGTTATTGACTCAGTTGGCAAAGAAGAAAAATACTTACTACACTTCATATAAAAAGTTTTTTTACAAAAAAATACTACCGACTTCCAAATAAAAAAACTACAAAGTGAAAAATAACTTTATTTATGGAAGTCGGTGTCTTTTGTAGGTAGGTACCAATTTTTTGCGTTATGGACACCGACTTCCAAAAATACAGTTATTTTTCACTTTGTAGTTTTTTTATTTGGAAGTCAGTAGATTTTTTTTGTAAAAAGGCTTTACATTTATCACTTTTTAGTTGTGTAGGTAAAATTAAAAAGTGAAAAATAAAAAGCTTATAATAGGCAAGTTGTTTAGTAAGGTACCTATAACGCCAGAATAGATTACCCGAATATCATGAAACATAACCGGTGAAATAAGAGATTTACGTACCCCTTAAGAGCGTACTGGCGTGATGTTATATTATGAAATGGTATAAACAATAAACAGCCATGCGATTGCAGCAATCCCGAGATATTTGCCGTTTTTATTGAAGAGTTCTGTTATATATCTTCGAAGTTCTTCATCAGATCTTCACCAAACTAAAATGGGACCAATTTCGAAACATACTTTTACAAACAAAAAAAGAATTTTCAAAATCGGTCCAAAATTGACGGAGATATGCGTGAACATACACAAAAAAAAATAACAAACATAATGTCGAACATAGAACCTCCTCCTTTTTGGTAAGTCGGTTAAAAAGATAGCTTGATCTCTGCAACATATGTCAAACTGACGTATACGTTATTGTTAGCCTGTCAAGCGCTATTGTTACTGTATTTATACTGACAGCTGTCGCAGAGATCAAGCTCTTTATGAAGTATAGTTACCTACATAAAGAAAGTTTTTGATCTCAAAATCATAGCGTATTTTACGCTTATAAAAAGTCTTTGACTGCCTAAATCTTTTATTTAGACTTTGCAAGATTAATAATAGTAGGTGATTTAATAGCTCTATGCCTCCTTGTATGGTTTATAAAATCCTGTGGTTTGCTGAGCTGGGCATTCCTGCCAATTCCACCCCTTGGGGCTCATACCGGTTGCACGGTTAACTGGCCACGTCATCGTCACAATGAGACAGGAATTAATCCTAGCCTAGGATATAATTAAACTGTCAACAAATTAATTAATTCCCAGACCTCTGATACAGAATAGTTAGATATTACTGCACTACACTGTGGTTACGGTAAAAAGGCACCAAAATTAGATATTAAACTATAGGGTCTGTATGTCCGTAATCAGTCCCGCTACTACCTTTCTTATCGGCTAAATATTTTGTTTACGACATGAACTTTTGTTTTTTTTTTTTATTATTTTTATATTCGCGCTTGACCACTGTGTCACGTAATGGTAAGCGATGATTTGGTTGACTATGTAGCACGCTTGCCTAGAAGAAACCTATTCACTCTTGACTTAAAGACTCCCAGGTTGTAGCTCTCAGGAAATACAGACTCCGGCAGGGAATTCCATTCCTTAGCTGTACGCTTAATAAAAGTATTCCCAAAACGTTTGGTGCGTATTGGTGGGATGTCCACCATGTATCGATGATGCATCGCCGTACGTCTTGTTGTCCGGTGATGGAACGGGCTAGGAGGAATTAGTTCATGCAATTCCATCGACCACTCCCTAAAATGTAACCGATAAAAAACCGACAGGCTGGTAACTCGGCACCGATGTTCAAGGCTCTGGAGCCTAGACTCGACCAGTATTTCATTCCCGACGAGCCTCTTGGCCCGTTTTGCGATCGATTCTAGTGCACCATTGTTAAAAAATTACGTTCAGCGGCAGTCAAAACAATTATTTACTTGCTCATATTTAGTGTCCGTGTGAATGCAGAAGAAGAAGACATATTTATAGAAAGACTGAATTCCCAATGACAAATCACACCATTAAAACGATGATCAATAGAAAATTAAAACTCGGATCTTTATTAAAGAAATCTCGATTGCATTTTATATGAGGTCGACATGTCAATAACTCATATCTATGGCAAATTGGCTTATTACTCACGTGCGACAGCCGGACGGATTTTAATCTGTGTCTGATAAAGCGAGCGATCGCAGCGAATAATCGCGAGTGTGGGCAAACTGCCTGCGATTTGTCAGTGTGGGGAGAGCCTTAGATTGTTGGTTTGTGTGTGGGAATTGATATTGTAAATATGTATCGTTAGTTATGACTAGCATAGTGTTGTCCTGTATCGATTTATGATGTTAATATAATTTTAGTGTTTTCAATAATGTGTAGGTTAGAACTAAATAATAATAAATGCTCAATCGTATTAAATTAAATTATTAAAATTTTTAATTCGGTTGTTCAACTTGACAATGCTAATTTTATTACTATTTAAGTTTATTAAAATGATTGTAGAAGAGAATAAATTCTCTGAAAGCAAAAATAAACTTATTTATTTAACCACTAATAGTGCATTGGCACATACATAAGAACTTTAAAACTGGACACATTTGAAAGCTTCTATAAATTAAGTACGTTATTAACTGATTACCATGTTTGGCTGTTATTAAATATGGCAATATTACACGACTAGATTGGAATAATATCAAATGACAGGTGTCAAATCGCCCACGAAAATGTTGCCAACTTCCGTTGACAATTCACGTGGGTAGATGATTAAAAAGACAAGCTACATTTATCAATGAACAAAATCCTCTCAACCTTGTCATTTGAACAAGAAAAAAACGAACGAAACCCCGATTCTTTTTTAATCTGAATTCCGGCAACCCCTTCAGGACATATAAAACCAAAGATAAGAACGAACTAAATACCAAACTCGCTTCTCTGAGGTCTTATAAACATCAGTCCGTCCGTCCCTGGGCGGTCGTCACAAGGAATCACTGCAAGACTTGCATGCTCGTGGGGGATAGAGAGGGTAGATTGTAATATAGACGAGGGTAGAAAGAGAGAGAACAACGACGTTTTGCAGTCGTCATAATTTCGCTCGGCAGACTAATAATAAAGATAAAGCAGGGGTGTGCGCGGGCAACTTGGACCGGGGTACGTTTTGTATATAAGTTTGTTTTCTTTTGTGGTTTGGCTAAAGGGTTGACTCTGTTATCTAGTAGAATTAAGGATGGTAAGTGTTCTTTGTTGTGTTAGTGATGTTTCGGTGAGCTAATTGATCTGATGTGTGGTTTGACTCTTTGAGCTTTTGGTATAGGGCTCTTTTTAGGGACTTAGGTTACACCCTCTTTAGCACTGGGTGTTGAAATGATCTTTATGTTGAAGGCTTTTGAACAAGGAGCATTGAATAGGATCGAGCATCGTTTTCAAGGATATTAAAAAAAAAACCGCAAGTCGGACTCGCGTACGAATGGTTCCGTATCATAATCGAAAAAAACGGCAAAAAAATCACGTTTGTTGTATGGGAGCCCCACTTAAATTATAATTTTATTCTATTTTTAGTATTTGTTGTTATAGCGGTAACAGAAATACATTATCTTTGAATATTTCAACTGTAGCTAATCACGGTACATGAGATTCAGCCTGGTGACAGACATACAGACGGACAGTGGAGTCTTACTAATATGGTCCCGTTTTTACCTTTTGGGTACGGAACCCTAAAAATGGGGAAGCTTTTGACCGGCCAGTGGCAGATATCATTATTTCAGCTTCAACTGATCTATATTGGTAAATGTGGCGATGCTTGGGGGAGGCCTATGTCCAGCTGTGGACGTCCTTCGGCTGAAATGATGATGATGATGATGACCTATATTGTGTCTGCCACTACCGAATAAGCAAAATAAAATACATAAAAGAATGAAACATCGTTTTTACTACTAAAATGGTACTTAATGACAGGTCTATCGAGAATCGTTAAATATTCATCAGCTTTCCTCGAACAATAAGCACCATGCTTTGTTCATTTTTAACACCTTCTCTGTTGTGCTATTTTTTTATTTATTGTTGTTTTTTAAACATCCTAGTGGTGCAACAGTTCGGACTTCGAGGGCCTTGGTTTGTCACTTTGGATTGAAAATTAAAGAAAATTTTAATGAATACTTTTCCTTTCCGTAAACATATTCTATAGAAAAACCCTTCTTCTACAGAACTGTAGCTAACAGAAACAGTAGCTGGTACAACTGTAACTTAACCCTTTTGTTTTAAATGGTTGCGACCCACGGATGCCCCTTGAGGTCAAGGGGTAAATTTACAAGTCCATGATTAGACCTTTCGTACCGCATGGATCAGAATGTTGGGCTGTGAAAAAGATGGATGAAAATAGATTGCATGTAGCAGAGATAAGAATGTTGAGATGGATGTGCGAAGTGACGAGCATGGATAAAGTGAGAAATGAGTATATCAGAGGAAGTTTGAAAGTGGCGCCAGTGACAAATAAGTTGAAAGGTATCTGTTTGTCCTGGTATAGTCATGTGATGACGAGGGATGAAACGCATGTTACTAAAAGAGTTATGAATATAATTGTGAATGGATAGGGAGGGCGGGATAACCAAAGAAAAGACGGATGGACTGTGTGACGAGTGAAATGAAAGAAAAGGGATGGCGTGACGGAGGACAGGACGGTATGGAAGAAGAAAAAGTGTTGCGCCGACCCCAAGTAACATGGGACAAGAGCAGGATGATGATGAAGATGATGATTCAGTTTTAAAGACTTTGTCATTTCGATCACTGTATCGATAACTTAAAATAAAAAGTTTCGTCGTGAACGTAGTACCTAGGTACCTATTTGGTTATTAGTTGGCATCGATTCTTATTTATTTTGTATTTTTTACTTAAAAGTGATTTGGAAGTTTCTATCAAACCCTGTTTAAACAAAGGAAAATGCTAAATGACATACTATTCTTCAACATTCTCAAAGTTTCATGTCGTTCATCCATCCCAATCTCATTACAAAGTTGCGGTTATTTACATAAAAACACTATACAGCAAAGAGTTTTCAAAACTACTGAATTAATCAGATAGCACAAATACGATAACTAAATGAAACTACAGACATACAGACTTGCACAAGAGCATAAACTGTGCTCCCACATAGAGCACTAAGATAGGGCTGCCACGATCTTTATAAATGTTTTGTTTTGCAAACCTCAAAGTAGAAATATTTTAGTTTTATTTATAATTCGTTTCTACGATAAACTTTATATTATTCAATGTTCAACTCCACTTTTTCTTTCAATAATTATATATTAACAAGTCCCACTCAATCGATACGTAAAAATGTGAAAATATGAAAGAAAAAGATGAAATCAAATGAATGAAGAAGATGAAGATGAAAAGATGATGGATGATGATGATGATGATGGATGATGATGTGATGATGATGATGATGATGGTGATATATAAAAAGATGATTTTGAATATCTGTGATGTGGTAACATAAAAAGAAAAAAGGGATTTTATTTATTTCTGTTTACAATTAATTTAGAAAAAAAATGGCCCCTCTGTATCTTACTTATATTGTAAAATGTGAGCCCGAATTTTGTTAGTTTGTTCAGACGTGTAGGGTAATTTCTGGAACCACTTCACCTCTTTGAAAAAGTCTTTCACCATTTGAAAGGTACATTATTCCAGATGGATATAGGCTAAAAATTATTATGATCCAGGCGAAGCCCGGGCGGGCCACTAGTATTTAATATAATAACATATAAAATAAAGTTTACAGAAAAGTTTCTTTGAAGGCTCTATCTTCCACAATCGCTAACCTAGCAACAGAGAAGCAACCCTACCCAGAATAAAATTTTAAGCTACGTCTTTATGAGAGTTGGCGCGAGTTAGGGAGGCTTCCACGGTCTAAGCGGGGGGAGAGGGGGAGTTCCTCAAATGCAGTTTGCATTAATTGAAAATATAATATTGTCTCTTTTTACCGATCTGAGATACGGTTATTGTTCTGTTTTGAAAAATTTATAAAGAACTTTCTCGTTTGCCAAGTTGTGTATTAAGAATGGGTGAAGTTTCCTACAAATTCTAAGTTGATGGAGGATTAGCGAGCACTATATCTTTGTGGTGATGGAAATTATTAAAAAACCGGCCAAGTGCGTGTCGGACTTCGCACATTTAGGGTTCCGCACCAAATTTAGAATATATTGGTATTTGTTAGTAAAACTAAATCATCAAAATCACCAAATTTCAAGTTCATAGACAATGGGAAGTTAAAACATTCTTCGCAACATACAGACGGACATGTCGTGAGTGACAGCAATACGGAACTCTAAAAAATCATAACCAAATACCATATGTAATTATGTAAGCTAAGACAATGGAGGCTATACATAAGAAGACTGCAAGACTATGGCGCAGCCAAGCAGTGGGTCTAACCAAAGCATCTCAATTACTTATTTGTTTGTTCCTGATAAACATAGTTGCATAGAAAATTATTATTGATTTTGTTCTTTCTCAGAGGTGTCCTGTTTGCCCACGTTTCTTGCATGGAACTACGCGGCATGATTAGTAGCTGACAAGTAGTAAATTTCTAGAATGCCTAGATCGAAATCATTACAACAATATTCACGCTACATCTTAGGTATAGAACTGCACCAATACTGAGACTTAGTGAAGTGATACTGCCAAGTTTTTTACAATTGGCTAGTCCAAAAGAGACGATCATAACTAATAATAAAATCGTAGCCGAGTAAAAGCATCTTAAAAATTATTCTAAAATAAAATTTTAAAGATTGAATTGGGGTTGTTAAGAGAGATTAAGCTCATTGTAGACATGAACAAGCACCAAGGTAACCGAAAACAATCCCACCCGCTAATTCCTAAAACCGCAATCCAGCGTAAATATCAATAGAATTATGTTAATACGCGATATTTTCTAAGCCCCGTCACACACGATCGCGCGTCACGTCAGGCGCGCGACGCGACGCGACGTCACGCGGCGTGACGCGTCGATCGTGACGCGTGACGCGTGACGCGCGACATGTGTCACGCGCCGTGACACGCCTTACTTATTCATAAGGGAAAGCGAACAGGCATGTAATTATCATAGCATTTTGAAATTTATTATACGGATTTATGCGTTATTCGTGCAGGCTTTTGGATGTGGTAGGCAAGGTTCGTGTGGCGGGTTTGATTTATTTTTATGGGTGATTGATAGGGTTGTTTGATGCTTTATTAATGCACATGATTTTATACTTAAGTAACATCAGGCCCGTAGTCCCCGAAGGGTCAGGCAGAGCACAGTGCACCTTAGTACACGCATATTTTGTCAGTTTCTTAATTCTTTATTGTACACCAAAAAACAACATTACATACATGTGATACGAGTATTAAAGTACATGTCTAAAGGCGAACATTTTGAGATAGTGGTCAAACGCAAGCCTAACAAATTTAAAAAAAAGTTATGTTGAAGTCCTATGTAATAAGAGGTGGGCCTATTGCTATTAACCGGGCATAAAACAAACTAAAAAAAAAACTATATAGAAAAATCCAATAACACTTTGCACGACTTGGGAATCGAACCCAGGACTTCATTCCCAGTAGCAGCGCTTGCGACCAACGAGGACAATAAATAAATATTCCATTCGTAAAAGACTAAGTAATTATTTAAACTTTCAAAAGAAATGCCATTCCCATAAAATGAAAAACTGCAAAAAATAAGTTAGTTTTTTGATTTTTGAATTAACTTTTTTATTTATAACTTTTTAGTTATTTTTTTTTAGACTTCGGTACATTTTAACATATAAGTGTTATATATTTTTGAAATCACCTGATATGATTGATACCCCACACGATAGGTTTGGAAGTAAAAAAAAATATTGTCCCCCACAATATGGCGCCCAAAAGCCGCCATTTTTCTCTTTTCCAATTTTAATGTAGCCAGTGACACTCGCAGGGTTAAGACGAATCGATTGACGTATGAATCATCAAAATCGGCCAACGCGTTTGGTCTCTGGAACGCCACATAGGAACAAACATACATACATACATACTTACATACACACATACTTACATACATAGACTGATAAACACATTACCCTCCTTCGGCAGCCGGGTAAAAATTGCATAATTTCTATCAACAAGCTAACAAAGGAACTAAAAGCTCGTTTACTTGTAAAGCAAAATTACGTATGATATTTTTCCGCATAATAATCGCATTATAGCCTAAGATTCCACTACAAAACCTGCAGGTATTTTTGATTAAATTTAATTTTCATGAATGATGCTTGATAGTAGAATAAATTGCTGCAGGGTTGCCTGGATTTATTTTGCCGCAATTATCCATACTTAATAAATTAAAATTTATGTTTGAAAAACAAACATAAATAAAAAACAAAAAACAAGAAAAAAAATTGTGTTTTTTTTCTTATTTTTTTTTTGGTTTTTGATTATAATTTATGTTTGACCCAAAATATATCTGCAAAGCAATCTATGGGTTGTCAGTTTACCTGCTGAATCTGGTAACCCATAAATGGCGGCTAAGTGAGTGCTAGATGCATAATATGCACCCACGATACAGGAGAAATGCCCAGTATAGGACAAAATAAAAAAACAAGTTTTGTCTAAAACAAAATACCTGCAGATTTTTGCAGTGGGATCTTATACTTTTACGGCCATATATGGAATATCGCTATAAATATTGTGTATCCTTTGCAGGTAAGTGTCGAATGTGCAATTTTCTCCAGACGCCGTGCATCATGCAAGCCATCTATCAGGTTTGCCATCAATCATCGCTTGGAGCGAACTCGAGTGGACGTTCTTGTCGGTGATAGATGTACCAGCGATATCTTGTGATATGAATTAGAGGAGGAATTGGTAGGTATGTTGTACCTGGAATGTTGAATGTACGGGATGTTCGATCAATATAGTCGTGGGTTGGGTCTAGTATAAGCTATTTGCTTTATTTTTAGTTAGTGATGGTCTATATTAGTCTTTATGGGTAGTCAGAAACCTTACCAACAGACTTGCTATGGGGTACCTTGGCATCGTGTTCTGAATAAAACCATAGGTTAGGTACTGGGTAACCAGGTCAGTTAGGCAGTTTGTAAAAAGGCTTTAAAGAATGGGCCATAATAACTCTGAACGAACTGGAAGTGATGAAGAGAAATCGTTGCCCATCAGTGGGATGGCATATTGCTTTCCAATACTTAATACAACAAAAAGGTTTGCAGCTTTCTTGTTAGTTGATGTGTCTGTTTAGTTAGTGCCTTTCTTTAATGCCTGTAAATGGTATAATCAATTCAATTCCTTTCTTTAATCACTCCAAGAGAAATTTTCCTGGGGTAAAAAGTATTATATGTGCTGTTCCATCTATCTCTGTGCCTATTTTCATTCAGATCCGTCCAGCTGTTTGAGCGTGAAAAAGTAACGAATATACAAGCACACTCACAAACTTTCGCCTTTATAATATTAGTGAGATATATATATATATATTATAAATATATAGTGTGAAATGTGACTAGCTTCTGCCAGCGGCTTCGCCCGCGTGAATGTCAATTATCCCAAGGGAACATATTATTCCGGGGATAAAAAGTATCCTATGTTCTATTACAGACTATAATTCATCTCTGTGCCTTTCATCTAGATCCGTGAAGTAATATTTGCATGAAAGAGTAACACACATACAAACACACTCACAAATTTTCGCCTTTATAATATAAAGTAGGATTTATAGCGACTGCAGAATTTAATACGTTTCTATAGAAATAATATCACAGTAAACGTTTACTGCTGGTATAGTTTATAGAGCAAAACTTGATGATTTGTGTAGATTTATAGATCATCAAATTAATAAGTCTGCCTCGTCAGCCTAGTGGCCGCAAATGCTACTTCCGAGCATGAGGCCTTAGGTTCGAATTCCAGCTCGGGAAAAATTATACCGGGTTTTTCGATCTGAAAATTTCTTAGTAATTGTTAGTATATTTGTGTTTTTGTATTGGGGTTATTTTTATTGTAACTGATGATAAGAAGAGGATATAAAGTAATTATAATAATGAATCAATCTGGATTAATTCCTACAGATTATTTTACTAATATTGTAAATGTGAAAGTTTGGGTGGATGTATGTTTGTTATTCAATCACGCCAGAACGGGTGAACGAATCTGTATAAAAGTCAGGAATATCACATAGGGTCCTTTTTATCCCGGGCACATATAATTTTCGCCTTTCTCGCGGGCGAAGCCGGTGGCAGAAGCTAGTAAGTTATAAGCCAAGCTACTATTATGTTTATGAATGTATAAATGCTTTGTTTGTATAAATGATAGTAATTGTGACAAATTAGCAAACAATAACTATTACACATAAAAATTATTCAACTTATTTGCGGCAAAGTGATTCACGCAAGTTTTTAATTTTTATTTAATTTTCGTTCAAAATTCCTTCACCTATAACCAAGTTGACAATCTACAATCGATAACGCTAGTAGAATACGAATTAATGTATGGGAATGACACATCTGAACGTTAAGGATTGTAGAAAGAGATTCGATACGAATCGTTTGTAACTTGGCTTGGAGGCTGAAATTCGTTACTCGCATATAGAAGTTCAGCTTTTTGTTTTCCTAAACCGAAGTGATAGCAAACAATAGGTATCCAACAGCAAAAAAGAAGGGTATCAGTTTCGATACATTTACAGATACAGGCTCGACAAGGAACCGCGAGACTTACGCTTAATTAGAACAGACATTACTTACTATTTAAGCTTATTCTTAATTAATCATGTTTGTAGTGCACCTATGTACGTTCACTTTCGTACCTTAACAGGAAAATCATGTCCTTTTATTTAATTAGCGAGTCTAATGAATTCCATCTCGGGTAGCGGCTAATTAAGGGGACAAACCGCGACAACGCGATCGCGCGTGTCGCGTCGACTCGCGACTCGCGACGTGGTGCGTGTGAGACGACTTTTATTTTGTTTTCTAGTGTTAGGGTAGTTTATGGTGTGCGAATTTTTATAAGCTATAGGACTAGTTGTTGTTGTTGTGCCTTCAGGAATTTAGCTCAGGGTAAAAGCCGCTTTCCTATCAATAAAATTGACGTACCTTTGTTGTTTATGGTCTCTAGAAACGACCCCGTTAGGAACTGATTGACAATAAAGATTAGTAGGTTATACATCAAACTTAACTGCCAATTTAGGGGGCAGAATCGCAAATCGAATTTAATCGAACAAAATCATAAATCGTCTCCCCATTACCTTGGAAGGCTATCTACACGACGGTGGGTGTTTATCACGCACACTCATATTCTAAACGCTCGTTAGATAGCCCGAGAGTCTCTAATATGATCGCACTGTCCGTAAATCGGTCGATAGCGCGTCGCCCGCGCCGGTCGTGCATCTGATATGCGCGCGCGCCGCAGCACGCCATCTATCGTCGCGCGCCCCAACCGATCTAAGTAACGAGTCGATCTCGCGGATAAATTGTCGACGTCGCCTTTCCCCGTTCGCCGCTTGTTAGGCACCCGTAATTAATGATCGCTCTCAATCGTAGTTTCCTTACCGGCTATTATGATTTTGTATGGGTAAGCCGTTGTTAATGCGCTCAACTGAGCCCATTTCTCGTCGATTCTCTGGACAGGTTGCCGATAAACTTGCGTTCACTTACAAAACGCAGATACGTCATAGTTGCGCAGCCCAACTGACAGATAAATGGTCTCGCGAAGGATTCTTACGAAATCGGCAGACACCGGGACGGCCAATCTGACCCGTGCCGGTCCCATAGTGTTCTGTTTTTGTCTCGTTGGTTGTCCATAAATTATTCTAAATCGGGTCCCTATTAGATATTCAGAGGTTAAAACGGAAAGCTGGTGCATTTTACTAAAACATTCCGGAGTGTGATCGTATATCAATCGTTTCGATAGCGTCTCGTAGTTTTGGTTCCAGGAAACAATGCGTGCGACCTGCTACCTGTTGGCTGTCGCTCGCGATTTGTGGTCGCGGTGGCGGCCTCGCTTGTGTGCACTATCGCTTACTTTCGTCATGATTATAGGGCTGCCCCGCTGCCCTGCAGCCCTGCTGGCAAGCCTTGCGCGCTTCTGATACCGAGATTTATTTGCGTGCACTTTATTTCTTTAAAAGCCTACATTTAGTGAACTGTTTTATCTTCACGCACCATTTTGAGACGGGCTAGACAGAAATTGGAAATTAGGCAATTTTTTTTCAGTTAGGCTCTCTGTAACTGGTCTTTATGAATATAAAACATTTGGGCCTTATTTATAAAAATCTCTAAGCTATTTAGCAACTTATTAGCAGATTGTTTATTCAAATACTCTCAGACAATTTGAATACAGAATGTGCTAAGCAATTACTGTGCAGTGTTAAGATTTTTATAAATAAAGGTGTTAATAATTTGGTCGTAAAAAGTAAAATACATAGTACCTATCTTATCAAAAGCTTGTAATCTCAAGCCATTTCTGGATCTCAACCGAGGGTTATGAATATGACTAACTTGTTACTCGTAAGGGACATTACGGATCCATGTTTGGCCTTGAGCCCTTGTTATTAACCTAACGTACTTCACTTACGTTAATGTGCGTGTTTACTAGCTATGTAGAGCAGAATATTTACGTTATAGTAACATAGTTATTTCAAATATGGCACAAACATACAGCCAAACATGCCTCTTTTGTAACTAACCTCACTTTAATTGGTATATAGCATGCTTACTCTCATTATTTGGTTAAGTAGTATTTCAAAATCTTTGTAACACGATTAGCAAATTTATTGAATCATCAATCGGTGATTTCTTTCACGATGTCTTCAATTGTATAGCTTGAAAGAGAATCTTTTACTCAAGCATATTTGTGCGTGTTCTATAACAACATAAACCATTTCTTCTCATCATCCACAGTCTGGCTTCGCCCACTGCTGCAAATAGACCTCTATTTTCTTTTGCCATTCCTCATGTCCTTGTGCATATACCATCCAGGTTCTATCCGCGATAGCAACACCATTCACAGGCACTTTTTAATTGTAAAAAATCGGTCAGTCAGAAATATTAAGCTGGTTGTCCATTCTATAGATCGTAGGCTCCTATGGAGAAGAATGACCAGAAAATGGAGACTCTAACATTAACTTACTAATGAATACCCCAGCCCCACTCCTGGCAGCCCTGCAGGGCGCACCACGAGCGCAGTTCACACGGGCGCATTCGCACACACGCGCGTCCACATTCAATGATATCGTCGGAATAAATCTCCGTCGTGGTATAGCACGAGATCCCCGCTTTTGTCTTCCCGCGATACTAAGATATATACGCGTCGCCGTCCACTGTATTAAAATATTTCGTGATGCACCTACAGTTCGATTTTTTTGCATGTGTTTTTAGGCAGACAATGGGCTTAGATGTCCAGTTGTGGACGGCGGTTCTTTTGGTCAGTTCGATTGGTGATTGCAGTATGATTGCGTCGGTGTCCTTAGTTGGCTTCAATGAGGGCTGGTTGGTGATTTATGGGCCTTTTTACTCACATATGCATACTGAATTGGCAATAGAGTGCCCAGTTTATCTATAAGTCCGACTTCGATAGCCGGAAGCCGAAGACCACGGACAGCTAGACATCCCTACATGTTGTTGTTCCTATCCTTGTTGTTGTTCCTATCTTACAGTGAATATTGCAAATCTGTAAAAGTAACGTAGAAAAGCAGTATGTCCGATGCATGCTAGAATCGTGTGTAGCAACGAGCTTCCTATGTGGCTATTTTCAGCATAAAACCTGCTATGGTGAAGGCTGATGATGAAACAAAAGCAAAAGTCGCTAAGATACGTGTCCAAGACCATTTCCTGAAGCCATTCCATTAGTCACATTTTCGTCACCACTGTCGTATAAAGCACTATATTTAGCCGACAATTAATTAATTCATACCTCACTGTTTCCATCCATTTCATACAAATATGCCTCGGTTTTCATCTATCGCGTAAGTTGTGACAACTTCACACGACGCGTGAAGCGACAATAATGTGTGCCGCGCGACGTCACCGCGGCGACAACGCGACATGTTTATTCAAATCTTAATGCCCTATCGTAATATTTAAAATTTATAACCGACGTCTAAATGCGGACTGGAGCGCGTAAGGCTGGCGACACACTGGGCGCATATCGCGCGATGTGCCGCGGTTTGTGTTTTATTAGGTGTGGCATAACACGTGTGATAACATGACTTGTATTTGAAAATTAGGCATGCTTTTCTTCTTAGCGTGTCTGCTTGTCGATAGCAAATATAGCTTTCAAATGTTAATTGTTGATAAATAGTGGGCAGCGATGTGTTTCGAAATGCAGCTAATATATGTTTTCTTATTGCATAAGATTGTATAAGAGTAACGTCGATGTTAATTCGTAATTGCGTTTTCGATTAATTTATTTTAGCTAATTTATAAAAATAAGTATCAATTAAATTGATATTTAGAAAGCACATTTTAAATGCCTACCAATTTTGACAACTTTTAAAAAAACTAACCAAAGTTCACGCATGTCGCTTCACCAGATCACTCGCTCAGTGTGTACAACACCTTACAATTATTCTAAAAGAATTTCATGTTTTGTATGATACATAAATATGAATGATTCGTGATTGGGCTTATTTTTAATCTGTAATTTGTGGTGACACGTTTTATTTATAGTTTTTGTGATAAGAAAAGATTTAAATTTTATTCGAGCTTTTTTGAACGAAATAGGGCTATTTTCGTGTATACTAGCTATTTTTTTGGCTTTCGTTCTTTTAGACTAATCCAACGTTGGAGGTATGAATTGCCTCACATTTGATTCCAAAAGTACCAACGCATGTATAGAAGTCTGCTCATACCATAAAGGATTACTAGCGTGAAGTAATGGATACTTTTGTAACAATTACTGTTACAATAATAATGATTGTGTTCATTGTTTAAACTTCGTATATTTCATTTAGTATAACTAATCGATTGAAACATTGCCGACCATTAATTTATAAACCGATTCGATGAGAACCATGGCATTTTAAATTGCTTTGAAAATTGTAATTTTCCTAATGATTTTGATTGATATTATTGCGTAGGGAATTGTAATTGCTTTAATTACTAACGCCACATTGTTTTTGAGGCTTTTGAGGTACCTATCAAAGTACTATTTTTAACGGTACTAAATAATTGACGGTTTTGAAATCGTGACCGATTTGACAAACAATCTTGCTTATCATTGGGAAATCATATCATAATAATTATAATCACAGATTTTATTAAGACAATAGATACGTACCACAGATCATAGAATTGTTTCTATGCTCTGTGTACGGTACAATAGTTTGATTATGAAACATTTTGCTACGTAAAATGACAGATATAAAATCCATTAAATTCATTTTTCTCTTGCCGCATTAACCTACAATATTATAATTTATGAAACTAAATGTGTTTCACATAACCCTTTTTGGGCATTTATAAAACGTCACAGGATAGATGCACTGTTCCAAATTGTCGTTGCCCAAGAAGAAGAACTGGCAAGAATCTCTATAACATCTACTTAACCTTTTCGATAATAATCCTAAAAATAAAGACATAATACCTCCAAGAAACTTTAAAATTGCTCGACTGCAATATATTGGGATGAAAATAGCTGAAAGCCCTGACAGCTGGCTGTATCGCCAAAGGCCTATATTATGACCTAATTTAGTATTTGACTTTTACAAATTGTGCTTCGTTTTGACATTTAAGTTCCATTGTTGAAAACTAGTATTGATGTCGCTTGGAAACCGATACGATCTTCGATTATATCTATTGAATATGTTTTAATATTTGTTGAAGAAACCTTTCTTCAATAAATACTAATACATATTTCTGATATTTCACACTATCAATTGTATAAAAATTTTAGTTGGCTGTTGTTCTTCTCTGCTGCAGCCAATGAACAAATCGTCAACTAAAAATCAAAAAGGTTTAAATTTTTTCTTCTAAATAATAAATTCAGATGACCGAACTGAAGTAGTATCATCTTTAATTTTTAGAGGAATTTATTGAGACACTGGAATTCGCTGTTTCCTTGGAAAACCCGACAACCAATCGTGTTTCTTCTAATACCCAGGTAAAACTAAAGATGGACTTAAGATTCTCTTAGCCGACCATACTTCAAACATAGCCTGTCAACTCAAAATCTGATGGTTTTAATTTACTTCTACTATACTCCTAATTTATAACGAATTATGAATAAATTCTTAACGAATTATGTTTCCGTGATCCTAAGTCGAATTTATTGTTACCTTTGAAGATTTTTTATCTCAATGTTGATTAGATTAGCCATGGTCATAGACAGCAAAACTTTGATTTATAAGATCGATCGTTAAGTTATTTTTTAGAACTTTAGTAGAATAATCAGAACAGGTAACGTGAAAGTTGACAAAGGAGGTTTCAGTGGATGGTAGCATCATGTTTTTAAATACTAGATTATATGACCACCAATATGGTCTTAGCACAATGTGATCTTGAGCCTTAGTTGCTGTGGCACGAGCAAAGTATAGCATAATCTGCATGATTGTTCATTAGCTGTATTTAGTGGTGATGTTCACCAGTGATATATTGTTCATTTTGTTTTACTTTGTTTTGTTTTAGACACTAACTTTGTACTTAGTTAGGACTTTCAAACACTCATTGATATTTCTATAAAGTATTTTGGGCTTTAATCGTTTCTGTTTAAACGTTTCCCACGATGAAAAAAATCCCATTGTCTTACAAGCCAAAAAAACTATTTACTTATTCATTTTCGATTCTCATAATAAATAGTCATACGTGATTGGACTTTGATTTGATTCATTATTTATATTTTTTAAGTTAAGTATTAAGAGATATGGTATGATGATCACAGGAAACATTAGAATAATAAGTCATTTTAGGATTGTCAGTCATGTAAATCATTTTGACAGTTGGATTTTGGACTTACATTTTTTTGATAGTTTTATTTGACAAAGCCTTGTTTTGTCTGTCAGTGTTTAAAGAATAATGCTAAGTCCGTGTATGAGTATTTACAAAAAATGTGTCTTCAGTATTTTTTTTGGGACATTCCCATCGCACTATTCCCAAACCACTGCAACTCCTGAAATCAAGAGTGGTTACCATCAGAAAAGCGCCGAGGCAATGAACCTCGACGAAGATCCCGCAACGAAATCAATCAGAAAATAATAACGGAGGAGTAGGAAAAATACAAATTTCCACTTCCCTACATACCAAGCAGGAGGCAGAACAAACAAGGCCAATGGGCACAAAGAGTCTTTTGCAACTGGGATAAGCCCAGATAAAAATTATCATTAATATTGATGGGTCCTAACATTGTGAGCATTATTATTGTTAGCATCAGCATTTACATTTGATTCCAAAAATAGATATAGCAAAACTGCTTGAGGGCACGGACATTTGTTCTTATTTATTCCCTTATATCTCTTTGGAGCATAAAAAGGTCCTTCTCTATGCTAAAGAAATCGGAAGGACCAAAATTAACAAGCCAGTTCTCCCAGTGGGTCCTTCCGATATAATAAACAGTTGTTTATCTGATTGTTTTCTACTAATAAAGTTTGAAACTCGAACCGACGACTTCCTCCATTTGTAAAGGGTAAAAGATAATAATATATTCTCAGGGACGGTTCAAACACACCCCTTTTAAAATCGATAAAAAACATAATGAATTACTCCGATAAGAACCTCCTTTAAATCGATTTGAAATAAATGACGTTTATAAATCAATCGATTCTTGTCCCTCCTTTTTAGTTTTTTTTCATGGGTCATGATTATTAAAACCCAGAGAATCAACCCGAAATAAATTAATGAGCTTAATCCCTATGTATCAAAGTCGCCGAATCAGATGCTTTAAAAATAATGCGTTTCCTGCTAATTCAGGATAAACTTCTGAGTCACACAGCAATAAACACTTGTAAAATAATTTCAAGATACCATGATGAAAATTATGACTTGTCAAGTTGTAAGTTTTGATTCGTAAACTAAAACAAAGTACACCATTAGAAATGTTATGCCGGTATCCGCTAAATGCGAGAAGCATAGGGTCGGTCGATGTGGCAACGCTTGGACAAAGCCTATTTCCAGAAGTAGACGTCTTTCAGCTGCAATAATAATGGTGATGAACTTATTTTAAAAGTCGACTATACATAAAAAAGACTTGAAGTGTCGTCAATGAATATTTACTTAGGAATATCTTAAAAGTTTTCTTTTGCCTTAGAAAATGATCACATACCTAGTTAATTTGTCTTAGAAATACGCACTCTTCAAAAGTCATTTAGCCCCATTATTCACGGACTAAATCAAAAGAAAATGTCTGCCATCTACCTATCTATTTATACGTAATAGGCTGAATCACCAGCTAGCGTAGTTTCAGATGTCATATCTCGCTCAATAGCTCACTTGTCAGCTCCCAGTCTTAGTGCCAAGACTGTGTAGATGGTGTTCTTGTCATTATCTGACGACTGAACGCGTCACACTTTTATTAATCATTGTTAGCTAACTAGATCTAGATAATCAACGAATTAACGTATACGATAATTGGGCCTGGTGTTAAGAATTTCACGGTTCATTTACCAAATGATTCCAGCTTTCTTTATATAGTCTACCGGTGGCCCAAACTGAAGAAGCCCAAGAACTTGCAAGCTATTTCTAATTCCAAGGAAGATAAAATGTATGTTATTTATATAGAAAACTAATTCAAAAACAGCTGGCTCCTATTGAAATCGTTTCATTTCCTTAGTCCTACATCCAGCATTTATAAACTACGTTGCAAATGATAGAGTTATCAACAAGAATCGCGGCTCTTACCAACCGAAATAGCACAACGATGATACGACTCGTCATAATTGTAAGGATATACTAACTATACTGTAATCTCACTATAGAAACTTGGTCTTAGGCTTCGAGGTGGTTTTAAGAAGTCTGTGTTTCTACTGTAACCACAACAGTAGCTTTTTACTCTACAATCCTCTTTAGGAACTATCTTATAACCGTTACAATTAAACTTATAAGAGAGTTCGACAAGTAAGAGTATTGGAGAAAACGTTATAGACCCAATGACGTAGTCTCATCCATTTTAAGCCTTTTTAGGCCCTACAGAGGCTTTAAACAAGTGGTATTCGATGTCAGCGAAAGCGATAGTCGAAATGTCAAAATGTAAGGGATTGATCATGTGATTTTTCGATATCGCTTGACAATCCCATGCAATTTTACCTTTTTTTTTTATTTTTTATATTTGACAATCGCTATTACCACGCTGTCGATGATAAAATGACACTTGTCTAAAACCTCAGTTTATGCCGTTTTCTGTCTATCAAAACGTAACTACTTTCTTTTAATTGTACCTTTCGGTAGGAGTTTAGCTGGTCATACTATCTTCGCCTTGGTCAGCCGTGACGTGATCTAGCGTTTAATGGGATCAATACCATTCCTTGTAAAAAAAAATAAGTAAGGCCTTTGCCCACCAGTATGCTAGATAGACAGATATATATATAAAGAAATGCTTTACGTTTCAGGAAATTATTTGATAGACTAGTTAGCTTCCCCCCTTCTCCCTATCCGCCATCTTGCCCAGTGCGCATACGCATGAAATGGTCGCTAATCACGTGATATATCAACTGTCGGAGCGACACTGGCACTCTGAGAGTGATCCAGTGCTCCGAGCTATGTGAGCTATGACGCGAATGATTTATCGAGCTATGTGGATCGGAGTTATTATGTAGGTGATATGCTGGAGTGAGGGTATTAATAGGGTGAGCCAATTTGTAGTAGAAGACCTCACCTCTTTGAATTCTGCAATTACAGACACCTACGTTGAATATCTATTGCATTTCGCATGGACCTGCATTCGAGATGAAGGGTTAATAAGGCTATGAGGGTTTCTCACTCAAAAGGTAGTACTTAGTATTTCATCCATTAGGCTAGCAAGAAGTATCAATCGAAGTATTCATCATTGACTAACTAGGTATCAATTTCTAAATGTTGTGTGGTACGGAGATATGTATGGTAATTATTTGGCAACTAGATATTGTAAATGTTCTGTCATTTCTTCACTGATAACATGTCCCTTTGGCTGAATATTTGTTTCACTGCGATCTCACCTACTTATTTATATTTATTGCTAAATCGATTGTGTGGACATGCATCTGAATCTAAAACGCTTTTCCTAAATGAAATCAAGAATAGCCTCACATTTCGTGGAATCCCCAGCTGATACCAGCCAATCATAGTCCAAGAGCTGTCAGTCATTTATCTAACTCGTTACGACGATATTTAAACAACTCCCACTAATAAGCTAGGCATGCATACCGACCACTTCTAAATTCTAAAACAGTCTCTCAAAGGGTTTACATAAATACGTCCTTACACACTTGTCATTACCCGACTGACAACTACACGGCGTCCTGTTCTATTCACCGACAACATTACGACAGAAACGCATGCCAGATTAAAATAAACCCTATAGTTGAAAGCTAAAGGGTTAATGCGACTGCATATTAAAAATTGCGCGATTGTTGGAGGCGTAAAACATCTGTCATTGGCTAACAAATGCTGACAGAAATTGATGCGCACACTGACAGTGAAAAACGCGGAATCATGCGTCCGGCGGTTATTTTTAGTCGCGCAGCTGTCGCGTCGCGTTGCGAGGTAAGACGCGCGTCGCTCCCGTCTGAAGTAACCTTTTGTTGATAGACAATTATTGATATCAAAGTGATGCTTGTATTAATCTTACTCGTTAGTTTACTACGTACGGTTCGCTGATTAAGAAGTTTGTTGCTCTATTTTTTTACGGTTTTTAATAGTATATTTTATATATTTTTATATCTACACACGACATGAAGATGGAAAAGATAATTAATAGGCTACTTAGCTGGTTTAATTTTGCGTGATTTATCACTTTTTGAAAGGGCTTATATCAACTGTATCTACCTACTCAAATGTCGGTTTGTATGAAGCAATTTTCAGTCAAATTTAGCAACGAATAGCTATCAAACGGTGTGGTTATAGTTATCCAAGGCTAAATAAATAAATAACTAAATACATTTTGAATAAAAGGTCATTTTTGGTACAAATTACACAGTTATAGTTGTTCTATCTCAAGATGACGGATGAATAGTAGCAAAATGAATCTTTTTATTTCGGCATCATAAAAGTCACGTAACCCGTCATTGTGAGATAGAACAACTATTCCTCCCTCCCCCTTACAAGCTAGTTTTACGAGCCTTGCGCCTAAAATGTTCGTAACTGGCCGCACAGCGCCCTTGGTGGCTAGTGCTCTCTCGCGGAATCTAGGAAAAGGCGAACACAAGTCCATCTGCTGTATTGCAACGCATTGTCAACCCACGGCCAACCAAACTACAGTGTCAATTAGTTATTTACAGGCCACATTCTTTGATACTACAGACGTTCGAGACGCAAAGCCAGTGACTGTAGTGATCTGTAGTCAATTGGGCACATGCCTGTCTGATAGACAACAGCTTTGAATGACTTCTTTGGTTCTAGAATATGAAATTCTATAACAGCGATGATTGATACGACTGTCTGATATGACAGATTTTCAAAAACTACAGTACTCTACACTACAAAATGTTAGATATGCGCTACCAAAATGTGTCGTTGTCATTGCCTTGTATTTTAGCATTTTGACATTAGCTATCGCTGATGGAATGTCACTTAATTGTATAGTCCCTCTTGTTATCAGAAAACAACTAGTCTTTCTGTTAACCAGAGTCTTTGCAAACGGTCTTCAACAGCATTATAATAAAAGCTATTAAACCAACCCATTACAGAAACATATAGCTGTGTATGAAGCGTCTAGTTGGCACCGCTTTCGAACGATAAATATCGGATTTTGATGAAATGAGACGCGCTGTGAAGCTTCGTAATTCTGAGATATTTCTCAGATATACATGTCTCGCGTGACGATAATTTTCTTTAAAATATTGCCAGTGTTTATAGGGGTATATATTTTGCCTTCTGTGATGAGTTTAATATTCTTGTGTATTCTGATTTACGTGGTCTGCCCTTCTTTAAGAAGGTTCAATTCTAAAAGGACAGTATTTGAACTATTTGATTCTTTGACTAAATATTTTCACGGAAATTTAACAATATTATAAAGTGCATGATAACGATTTTTTATTTGATGAGTAGAGATTGAAAAATTCTTCATCCAAGCTTCCTGAAGTAATTTTCCAAATAGAGCTTTTAACAGCTTCATTCTTTTTAACATGAACAGTAACAGAATTTAATTTATTTTTCTTCTAGGACAATTCCTTTAAAGTCCAATCACCGTCACAATCACAATAGCGTTCGGCCCAAATATAACAGTTAAATGTCAAATTTCCATAATTATGTCTCATCCATGACTCAAAGCCTCGACTCAGTCGTGACCCGAACACGGTCAAATACACAGATCATAGAAACAACAGTTGTTTCTATGATCTGTGGTCAAATACCTATCATCAACATTTTACTTGGAAATTCGATTTCTATTACTGTTAATTGTGTTCCAGTGACATCTGATGGGATGGACGTGTGTCGTAAAATTTTATATACATGTCTTTATTCATTGAGCCTCGCTGCTTCGGTGATTAACTTCGGAGAACTTCGGGCAAGTTCGGTGATTATCATAATTATTGCTGTGCTGTGATTTATGCGATTGCTGTGTCACGCCCCGGCTTTTATATGAGACAATAGGTTTTCATTGCTGGGGAAAGGTCTGGCCCATAATTTCATTTTGCATTTTCATAAGAACAAGATATGATACCATCTTTAATCACAGGAATATTTGAAAAATAATGTATCACCAGGTACACTCTCTCTTTGCCTACACCCATCGAAAAAGGCGTGAGTTTATGTATGTATGTAAACTCAACCGCAAAAATATCCAACCAAAATGTAGTCTAACTCATAAGGACCGAGCCCGTCACTAAATTTTACCTCTTAAATGAGATTCCACGGGGCATAACTCTCAAGATATTTTACTGTAACGTATATTACATAAATATTATTAATACGGACCCAGACTGAATTAAAGCCAACGAAGCGAACGCCCACAATTTGCCACAAGTCAACATTTTTTATGTAAATGTCCTCGGTCCTACCTGTTTTGTTCTGCGACTGTACCCAACGATTATAAGGATAATTTTGCGTTTTGGATGAGACAGCTTAAAATAGAAAAATGGGTGTCACTAAGTATGATGTCTACGTTTGTATCTAACCTGCCCCATTGTCATCATACATAATCAGATACTGCATAGTTGATAACATAATCCACCATGATAACATTTTTCAAAACGGTCGTGAGGTGAGATTAGGACTCATTAAATTTCCTATACAAGTTAGACAAGACGGAAGAACACCTCAGATTAACTATCTTTATGGCATTACTGAACTGAAATTGTCATTATTACCGAATTTTGCTGTTATAGGCAAGTGCACATTTTGTTTGTTGAAGTAAGAGCTACAGCGTAAATCATAACACAGAAGTAAGAAATGCCAGAAGACCCATCGGCTACTCAGTATCATCAAATAAAACTTTATTTTGAATCCTGCATACCTCTCCTAGAAAGCACGACAATATTTTATATTTTCTTCCATTCCCATCAAAATAAATTGCCTTACAAAAAAATATTAATACCAAACAAAAAGTCCGGCTAACAAACTAACAATAATATAACATTTGCCTTCAACAATAACTATAAATTACCGAACATTAAAAGTTTCCTAGCATCAGTCACGGGGACTTATGGTATCTTCAGCTATCGGTTCATCAATCGGCTAATAATAACATATATCCCGGGTTTTCTCATTGTGTTAGATATAATAACTTATAGAGCATCCCTGGGCTATATTCCCGCCGACGGTTTATAGCCACTTTTGACATATTTGTGATGGTTTCAGAGATCGGGCCGCTACACACGCCAGATTTATAGATTTCGAGTCATTTCTTCCGACTGTACCGCGGTCATTCTTTTGTGGGCGCCCGTTTTTTTTTCCTTTTTATGTTATGTTTATGATTTAGTGTTATGTGCCAGTGTTATGTTTTTATATAGTTGTGTTATGTTATGTAAGTGATGGATGGAAATGAGGTATTTTTAAATGGTTTGATGTTGTGATGTACTTACCTAGACTGTTCCTTTTTTTGTTAATGCTTCATTATGTCGTATAATATCTACTTTCATACTGTTTTGTCAACGGTAATTCAGATGAGAAAATAATTTTATACCTACTTCCACTAAAGTTGTATTACAGCTGAGTTCGGAATGGCAATGACGCTTCTGAAATTACTTTTGAAAGGCGTCATTTAAATCGATTTCGTTTCACTTATACAACCAAATTTTTCGAAATATCACATTTAAATATCTACACACTTACTGTTATTATAGCGTAATTTGACGAAATTCGCACTTTAAAAAACATCAAAACACGAACTTTACAGTATTTTTTTTTCATAAAAACAACATTGATAATATTAAAATTATAAAACGATATTTTTTTATTGTTAATTTCATACTGTTATTTTTGACCCGCTTATTTAATTATCGTTAAAATTAACGTTTCTTTTGTTTTTATTACAGATAGTGAGAAACACGCTTATTTTACACTTTGAATTAATAAAAAATCAATAAGCAGAATTTTTGCGTAACGTGTCTTTTAGCTAAAATAATTTCGGTTAACGTTTAAAAACAAAACTATAACTGAGGTTTATCTGAAATCTGAACTTTACGAATATTGTTAATTAGATATTTATAAATATTTTTTTATTGTATTGGTAATATGGCTTTCAGATTGTCATCTCAACTTTTTACAACAGAAGCTGTTTTGACGCAACTTTCATATTATAAAACTTTTTTACAAATAAAAAAATGGCAGTCGGTGTCTTTGGTAGGTACCAATTTTTTGCGTTATGGACACCGACTTCCAAAAATAAAGTTATTTTTCACTTTGTAGTTTTCTTATTCGGAAGTCGGTAGTATCTTTTTGTAGTTTTTTTTTTATTTTTCACTTTTTAGTTGTATCTACCTAATAGACAAATAGTTAAGTATGGTTACTATAATGCCAGAATAGATTACCAGAATATCGTGAAACTGAATATAACCGGTGAAATGAGAGTGTACCAAGAACTGTACACATCTGCGAACCCCTTTAGAGCGTAATGACGTGATGTTATGTTATGAAATGGTATAAATGATAAACAGACATGCGATTGCAGCAATGCCGAGAGATTTGTCGTTATTTACTGAAGAGTTCTGTTGTATATCTCCGAAGTTCTTCATCAGATCTTCACCAAATTGAAATGGAACCAATTTCGGCACATACTCCTCACACCTCTCCTCATACAGAAGGCAGAAGCTATAAACGGGGAGACCGTTTGCTCAATACAATAACTATCTATATAAAAATTGCACAATAATCTATCGATCTCACCGCAACTTGAACCCCATAAAACAAAATAGCGAACGTACAGTCGCAACGCAAACTCTTCCCGTCCAAGTGGTTCCTTGATAAATATAAATAGGTACAATTAGCGTTGATTTATTCCCCGGCGGACGGATTAAACACTCCGATTAATGCCGACATCTGCGGCGATCGATCCTTGGCGACCTTTAACTTTTCTCCGTGACTGTACTTATCGTTGGACGTGATCGTCATTTGTATCATAAGTTGTGCTGACCCACTACAAGATTAGATGGCTAGTGATTGTGATTTATCACTGTAGATATGTGATTGATATAGTTAGGGATTTTTCTAATAGTTTCATGCTGGAATGAGATGCCACATAGTTGGAAAAAGGCAAGGCAGAATGTTTTTTAACCTTCGATGGAAAAAGAGGGGTGTTATAAATTTGAAGTGCTACTACCTTTGTTTTTGTGTATCTGTCTGTGGCATCATAGCTCCTAAACAGATGAACCGATTTTGGGTTTTTGATTGAAAGGTGACATTATTGGGAGTGCTTATAAACGTAGCTGTTTGATGAAAATCGGTTCAGCCGTTCAAAAGTTGTGGGCGTTTTACTGTTTGAATCGGGGAATTTTCGCAAGATATCGTGTCATAATTATTTGTTCGATAGATTGTTGATCGAGGCGAGTCTACTACTAGATAAATTATGTAGATTAAAAAGTATAAAACAAAATTTCGTGGTTTTGGCAATTATATATTTTACTTGTTTATGCTAATTATTATGTTTTCTAAAAAAATATAACCAATACATAAATCATAAACAACCGCACGGGTCGACTTTTAATGTCAAGCAAAGTTTGCCGAGGTAGATCTGAAGATGGAGTCACCCATCTCCCATCCCCCTCCGTGCCCCGGAAAGCACGTTAAGCTGTTGGTACTGCCAATCATTTGTACATATAGGACAATACGTAATGGAAAAGCTGACATCAGTCTTGCCAAGGGGTGTGCCCAGTTTGTGGAGGTCAGATAGGCAGTATAATACTCATAGTAGATCTGTGTCTCTGAAGTTGGCTGCAAGACGCAATAGTTATTTTTGTGTCAATGTTGAAGGTGAAGATATCATTGTATAACTCTTCCACTCGCTTACGTTTGTCGCATCGTCCTATCCCGCTTACTCTATGCAGTTTACTCGACGAAAAACTGTTTCTTGCGCAATGGTTGGCAGAGCCAACTTCAGAGACACTAAGATCCGCTGTGACTATTATATCTCCTTTTTAGGGTTCCGTACCCAAAGGGTAAAAACGGGACCCTATTACTGAGACTCCGCGGTCCGTCTGTCTGTCTGTCTGTCACCAGGCTGCCTCTCATGAACCGTGATAGCTAGACAGTTAAAATTTTCACAGATGATGTATTTCTGTTGCCGCTATAACAACAAATACTAAAAACAAAATAAAATAAATATTTAAGTGGGGCTCCCATACAACAAACGTGATTTTTATGCCGTTTTTTTGCGCTAATGGTACGGAACCCTTCGTGCGCGAGTCCAACTCGCACTTGGCCGGTTTTTTTATTACTTACTGGTACTAAGTTGCATCGTGGTTTAGCTGGAAGTCAACCGCAAATTGGTTGAGAAAAGAGGAAGATTTGTTGTTTTCTAATTTATGTTGACGTTTTTCTATACATACACCATCCGTTGTACCGTTGTACAGTAGTACTAATCATTGCCGTTACTGGCCGTATATGCCTTTTAGGTGTGAACAGGTCTTGAAGCAACTTCCTTACATGCTCAATTACACAGCGGCTTAGCAAAACTTTCCGCAGTGATGAATCAGTATAACAAATTAGAACTAAATTTGAGTAGTGTGATGTCATCACAATATATGGTTAATAAATTTCATCTTCTTCTTTGTTCAATCCTCTGAGATTTGCTGGGGTCTGGTCTTCTTGTACGTTTGTGCCAGAAAGCTCTGTTCTGGGTTGTCTGTGTGCTCAGTTTCTCACTCTGGACCTCTTTCTGATTGCTTGACCACCAGGTGGCGTCCCTTTCCTTGTCGGTAGGGCCTTTTAAATACGGTTGTCATCTCCACGACTCAAGATATTTTATTTTTTATTTTTTTTACTTTGTATAGGCCTGTGTTTGACCACAATCTCACCGTGGTCAGTGATGATGTGGCCGATGGTGGTAAGCACACAAAGCCTAGAAGGGAACTGGCTCTCAAGTGCTGCTGTCGGAACACACCGGAAGGTGCTTGGCGACAGATTTTCAACTTGAGGGTGGTTGCCAGCCAGGCGGGTACTACAAAGTACCACCGTGCTATGGTTTCCTCACGATGTTTTCCTTCACCGAAAGCTCAAGCTCATTGTAGGATTCGAACCCGCGACCTTCGTCTCGGTATCCGACGTCACTACCACTGAGCTATCATCGCCTTAAAAAATATATGGCCGTAACAGTTAATGAATATATTTAGTACATTATAATGTGATACAAATGAATATATACTATTTAGTTCTAATTTAACAAAACTGCAATATTTAACAAGTAATGCATCAGATTGTCACAAATAAACACAAACTGTACCAACAAATTAGACGGAAACTAAATTATGTATGTAACAAAAGCTAACTAAAACACAATCGTCAAACAGTGAAAGAAATATAATTTAATAAAACATGAAGGTAATGTATTGCATACAATACGAAAGTTGACTATAACGAACGCAAGACAGGAGCAAAACAAACAGACACACAGATGATAAAATGCAAAAACTGAGTCGCGGCCACCGACCGATGACGTCACGACGAATTAAGCCGACATGCGGAACTGTGGAGTCGACTTTGATATTTTATAAGTTTGTTAAATGGATGGAACTGGTGAAGTCTGGTGAAATTATTAGTGAAGAAGTTTAACTATTAAGTAGCAAAATAATAATCCAATAGTTTACTGTGATTTTAATATTCTGGTAGAAAATAGACTCAAAAAAAAGTAGCTGAATTGTCGTTGACTACTAATTTATTAAAAAAGAAGACCTGTATAGGCTGAATATTCCAAAATGCTCTATTCAAGGGAGAATAACAATCATATATAATAAAGAAGAAAGAGTTTTATTCCAAACAAAGTGAGAAATAATATTGAAAGGATAAAAATAAACTAGGTACTCAACAAGTTTTGAATACTCTTTCCACTTGCAACCATCGCACACAACCTTTCAAAAAATTATAATACAAACACCTACTCCACATCCCTGTCCACATTCCGCCCACGGCGAGCAGCCCAACACAGCGATGCAAACGTCATGCCTTGTCTATTCGATATTATTGTACACATGTTATTTTACGATATACACTGCTGCTGCTACTTATATCACCACCGCACTGTCCCTTGCAAACCGCCAGCAGTGGAAACAAAGAAATAATGACGCGTATGTTAAAGGCTCGACAATGTATGACAACGTCAAAGACAAGAGAGTAGGTGCGTGTTATGATCGTTGAATGGTTCAGGCTTCTGTTTGTATGTGTTAAAGGTTTAATTCTGTGTTGGAAGGTGTTTGTATGGTTCTGTTGAATAGGACTTGAAAAAGTAGCACCATAATTTTTTTATGTTAGAAATTATATTATTGACACTTATCTAGAGCAAAACACGGGTATTTACTAAATCTTTCACGCTTATTAGGCAAAAGAGCAAAATAATTAAATAAATAAAATGAGTCCTCTAATCATAAATGAAGATGATGAGTCAATATTCATTAACTACCTAATCGATCTTATCATTCTTTTCACCTACGAACATTTTGTTGGGGTAACAAAGGTAGGTTCACAGGAGGAATGGTTTACAATCGTAAATAAAATACCTGCCAATATTCAACTACTAACAAATTGCAAATTAAACCCCATAAATGTAATATACACTCCTGCTTATTCATTACAGTACGTCATTCACACAATACACAACAATAATATACGCTTGTCCATTTAAAATCTCGAGTGCAGTACAAACTAAAAGTGACGTGAAATGTCCCACGTGCAACGGGTTTCATTCAATGGTGTACAAGTTTATATGTGCACATGACATAGTTTGTACTGAGACAAGATATAAAGGCTATTTAATTCGTTTTTTTTTGGAAAATAAGTGACGGTCTTTGTTGTGATATCAGGTTGAAAATATCGCGTAAATGTTGTCTTGGATAGGTTATACTATAAAAGATGCCAGGGCTGCCATATTTAGCTCAGAAATTGAAAAAGATTCTGCTAAAATACTAGTACTAATACGATTTATATCTATATCAAAAAATAAAATTCACTAAACGTACAGTATGTTTTTGTGTGTCTTTATTATGATAACTCATCTCTTACAATTAATAATCAAATCTTTTTGAAATATATCGTCCAAAACGTTGCCCAATGGGACTGTCTTTACTGATTCTTTTTTGAACATTAAAAATAAGGAAATTCTTTATTAATGAATACATACAAAGTATTCATAGGCTACTACGCTAGCCCTCAAAGCTATTCCCTAATATACATCAAACCATACCCGGGTCCGTCTGTGTGTGACCGACAGCTAGAGAGATTGTGGTGTCTTGCGAGATAACTGTCGCTGACACATGGGCTTATTGTGTCGTCGACTGTACCACCGTACGCACCGATTTGTCCTTCTCTGTATGTATGGGGTTGACTTGAATCGTATTGATATCAAGGTTATGATCCCTTGGAAATCTCACTGCCAATAGTATTTAGACAGGTATATATTCAAGGTATTTGTCATCGCTAAAACCTTTGAGGAGATCTTCATAATAATCCTAGCTGTTTGCTATCGAGCGCATGTTATTTGCAATTATATAAACACAGATATACACGATTAATATGAAAGTTTGGATAGATATCAGAATTCAAGTAGTGAAAACAACTTCTTTGAGTTATTTGCTGCCAAATACGATACAACGGTGGCATTATATCAAACACCTATCAATATAACGCATATATAGATGACGTGCTGATTTATTCAATTCAAATGCAATCCCGAATAAACCCATCTATTTATCAAAGAAAATACGACAGTGGAAATACTAGAAATTCACCCTTTTACTAATAATAAATTCAGTTCTAACTACGGTGGCCGTTCAGACAATGCCTATAATATGTAGCTTCGTCTGATTTTATCTATCCGTGACGATATATTTTTGTCCTCCCCGTCAATAAATAATGGGGCAGGTCAAAGTCTGAGAGCTAATGTGTGTTGATCTTAGTCCAAGGTTTTGGTATGCTGGTTACAAAGGCACTACTATTTGTATGTGGACGAGAGTTTGTCGCTTTCGAGTTTGAAAGCGACAGTTTCAACAAGCGCTTTGAGTGAAGATGGGAAATTGAAATGGAATGTTATAATAAAACTGTGATTGCCTTCTCTAATCGCGTTAAACTAATATTTTAAGCCTTTAAATTTTAAGCCTTACTATTCAATAGTCGAACAAACAAAAGTTAATAGCCCAATACGATGATGATGATTCAATATTCTCTACAGACTATTTAAGAATTTTACCACTTTTAAATAACTGTAAGATTTACCGTGCACAAAAACAGACCCAATTTTCGATTTTATCGACAAAAATCTTAAATTAACGACGTGAACAATTAGCTTATTTGATTTATATCCAACAAATCGTTATCAACACCCATTAACAATGTACCATGTGATTTTTTCACCGATTTAACACAATTTTCCCAGCTATAAAATAATTATCTAAATCAGTTGATTGGTTACGGTTATCGTTACGTTAGCCGGTAACATTTTTCTCGTATATTTTCAACTGTTTTAAATCGATGGTATCGTGTGAATCGGTTTTATATATTAGCGTTCGAGTTTCGAGATTTAATCTGGGATGTGTAGTAGAGGTGTTGTGTGTCTAGAATGCAAGCTGAGCTAGTGAGATGCAGCATTACTGAAATAACTACATATCGGCTTGATTTGGCGACTGCTTCCGAAGAGGACATGGCTGGACTTGATCAGACGACTGCACCAATTAGTATCAATTTCTTCTCGAATAGTTTACGGCTTTATTTAGGTGGTTTGGTCGGGCTAGAATTGAGATATTGGTATATATCAATATGTTGTACTAGTTTATTAGTCTAGGTAAACGAAAATGAGTCCTATTTGTTTGCTAAGTTTGTATTGTTGTCTATAAATCTGATTATGACGTTTGACAGAGAGGTTTGGCAAAACATTTTCATAAATTATGCATATTAGTGTTGTTAGCATTCTTAGCTTTGCCGTAATAGGCAGATATCACGGTCTCTCGTTTAGAAATTATTGCCCTACCTTTCTGCATTCTTCTGTCGCGGTGTTTCGACGGTTCGAAAATAATACTGTCATTAATATCTATCTTATAAGTTGATCAAACATAATTTCATATTCAAATAAGCACACTTCATTATAATAAATTTTACGATTATAATCAATAAACAAATTTCAAGCTGTCTAAAAGTCCATAATTTCTTTTATGGCTTGTATTGTCTCAACTTCCAAATAGAGGCGATACTGTCGGTAGATAAACTTTGAAAATGTCGAACAAACACTTAATCTAAACAACACATCGGTCCAAAACTGGATATCTTAACAAATATCTCATTATAAATGCAAAATTAATTCTTTTATATATAAATAAACAACAACAAAGGAACCGGGTAGTGCGCCAGTCGACTTACCTACCGCTATATTTGACAATAACCATAGTGATCTTTGACATATCAGCCAAAATCTAATTAATATCTGAAACTTTACCAAACTAAGCATACCAGCAATTATTAAATACCTTTTGTCGTAACGTTTATAATACAGTCAAATAAACGCGATTTAAACGCGTCGTAAAAATACATTAAAAACGTCAGATTTCAACTTTTTATTGTGCTGTTGGCGGCTCGCGTTAAGTGCGTTATAGAAATCTAAACTTTTTGATCTTGTAACGTGATAACTGTGTAGGTCGTTTTTATCGTTATTGCTTTTTTAATACCGTTATTAATTTATACATTTGGAAACAATGGTGTTATGTAGTAGCTTTAGTGGGGAATTAATATGTTGTTGCCCAGCTTCTGCGCTCTGATTAGTCGATTAAAATGGTCGTTCGATTTCGAGGTTTTATTTGTATGTAACTGTGCTTTTAGAATGGAAATCGAGTTTACTTTTGTGTGATTGTGTTTGTCAATCAGTTGGCAGTTTATTTAGTAATTAGGGTTGGCCAGACGATCGACTAAGTGGTCAACGTTGCCGCTGTCATTAGGCGACAATCCGAAGCTTTCATGTGACGGTGCTAGCTTTTACATTTTGTAGAATATTCGACCACGGGTTTTATTTGATTGCAAATCGATTTTAGGGTCTGTTTGTAATGGTATTTTAAAGTTGCATTAGTTAGAGAGTTAGAGACACATGAAAACACTACAAAGCGAAAAATAACTTTCTTTTCCGAAGTCGGTGTCTTTTATACCCATTATTTTCCGTTATTCGACTTTTATTTCCCTCTTTTTAGTTTTGGTAGGTCCCTCCAATTAACATGAAAATCATTTACAGCCAAAGTACATCTCACGATGATTCCAATAAGCCCAAACAGGACTAGGATACATTGTTTTATTTCGAAGTTCCAGTGGCCATTGTGGTCTGATTCTGAGTGCAAATGATTGGTTATTGATGAAAATACCAAAATATTAAAAAAAAAACAACTGTCTAGCTAGTCTATCACGGTTCATTAGATACAGCCTGGTGACAGACAGACAGGCAGACGGATCGCAGTGTCTTAGTAATAGGGGCAAAATATTTTTCTCTAAAAACGATGCGCTTAACTTTATAACTGCAAGCAAAGTGCACAATACGCAAACTCCTGGACAATAACTACACCAATCAAAGCAGCTTCCCTTTGACTATTTAATTAAGTTTTCTTCGTTTAAACAAAGATTTAATTGCCAGCCGGAACCGGAAGCGTGTCCTGCTAAAGCCTTCACTGTCACGACTGAGAGACTGAAACTTAAGCTTGTGTAAGACTTGTGACACTACTTTTGAAGTATTGCGAGTTATACCAGGACTGAAAGAGCTTCTTTATTTTTGTTTTTGTAAATATTTTGTAATGTGGTATATTTTATGACGATAGCCTTTTAAGAGTATCTTTAGGAGTAGGTAAGGTAGATAAGTTTAAGACCCATGCTTTTAATCGTAATTTCTTCTGAAAAGTGTGGGTCTTTGAAAATGTTAAGTTTTCCTACAAAAAAAATCAGGAAAATAGGTGGTTCCTGTTTTTGATAATGTATTTAAGATTGAAACCATAAAGTAGAGAAGAAGACTCCTTATCTTTTTTGTTGTTGAATTTTACATGTTTTAGCCAATTTGAACAACTTCTTATTTTCGTTTTAGGATATGGCCACCTCTGGTGTCAGAGTTAATTAAGCCGCCTCTGGGAACTCTATAGGCCTCTGACTTGGCTATTTCAGGCTTACATTTAATTATATAAGTATAGATTTCCTCATGATGTTTTCCTTCACCGTTGCCTGTGGGGACACCAGAACATAAACTAAGTACATATGAATTTGAAAAAGTCATATTGGTACTTTCCCGGATTTGAACCCACGACCTCAAGCATGCAAGTCGAGGTTTTAGTCAATGGGCCACCACGACATAATTTGACCATACTATTTGAATGTGTCAACACTGTCTATGAAGTTCAAGAGTTTGTATTTTAACTAGGTCCCTACATCGCCCTATTCTTGAATTGTTTATATGGAATGTTACTCACAATTATTTTCTTTTTCTTTCCAGGTAAGTCCAGTACACCTGTGAGAGATTACGAGATAGGTATCTACTAACCACAGTTTTAGCGTAAGTAATAATATTATTTGAAAAACCCAACTTAAAAATATAGTATTTAATATTTGCATGTTTAATTTTATTTGAAGACATTAGCAGAGCGACAATGCGTATAAACTTTATATTTTATTATATGCTTTGGTAAGCTAACCGCTTTATCTCTTCAATATATTGGAAATAAAATTAATACACCGAGGAATCCAATCATCATCATAAGTTTAATTACCTTAAAACATATCCAACACAATAAATTCCTCGTCGTGTCCAATATTTGATCTCAGGAACGCCCATAAAATAGTACCAAGAAGCTTCAGAATTTTACTATAAGTAGCTGCTACTTAAACTCTAATGACCATCAATTAAAATCGCGTTAAAACTTCAAAGGGTCCGAACAGCTCTAAACCAATCAAGACCACTGATAAAGTCACATACATTAAAAGTATTTTATACATAACTCCCCATTACCGTTTATTTTAAACCATAAAAATTTATGGGGTTTAAATATTTTCACCGCTTCGCGATGGGCGTCCGTGGTTATAAACTTACTCGTAAAGTTCCTACATAAAAAGGTAATAGTTAGTGACAGATGTAAGGTGCGCGCGCGCAGCTCCGGCCAATCGCGGAGGGCCGCGCGCCGCCATTTTCCTGCCGTCCAGACGTGCTTCCGGGTATCGATATTCTACTCGGATAAATCGTCCAGATACACTATCGAATAGTCGACACTTATCGACTCCGATGCGGGTAGTTGACTATTTCGAATGTGACAGTGACTGTTGATATACAGCGTGTTATCTTTCGTGATGGAGACCATAGTGCATGAGGGCATAGTGATACAAATGGAATTTAAATTTCAGATCCCTTTTTATTGCATTTAATGCGTGTGAATGTGCACGTAATATAAAATGGACAGCAATTATTTCTCCTTACAAGTTTTAGAAGCTACATTAACGCATAAAACGTGTGCGAACGCATAAAATAAATGTCTAGAGCCTTTTTTACGTGTTGCGGTCTTTACAAAGGTTTTATTTTATTGCTATCAATAAAAAAGTAAAAAATCATTTATCACCACGTTAATTGCACAAAAAGATGTTAAACGTTGCAATCGCAAATAAGAGCACAAAAACTCCAAGCATTTACTTTTAGACGGAGATTGATAGCTCGCACGCTACATAAACGTACGCACACAACAATGAAATGGGTACTAAACTGCGCACGAGTCGAAGGGTCGAATCCATCACTCTGTCAACGTAAAAAACCGAACGGCCGTCGACCAATCGGAGCGCGCCATTTGAATAATTGTTCGTTTAGTGACGACCAATCGCGTTCGCCCGAGGCACTTCTTATTCTGTATTCAAAATGATTAATGCTACACTCAGACGTATTTACGATCGGGTTTCAAGAGAGTTTGAATGATTTGTATGACTGACGCGTCAGTGCTGAGCCAGATTTACGATTGCGTGTCGGCTAGGACTCGATCCGGGTTGCAACACTATGACGGATGACAGTCGTATTTTATTATATAATTCCATAGATATGTAGAATAGCGTTGCCATGTTGTGCCATGATGACTCCGTGCGGCAACATTGTAGGCCGATGAATATTTCACATGTACTCAGCTATCTAATAACATGTACAAGTTTACGATCTGATGTGTCGTGTATGTAAATTGTGTTATTTTGAGATGCCTCAGTTTTTCGTTTGCATATTATTATCAGAAGGTGACATTGTAAATTAATAAAAAGAAAAATATTGGCTTGTTTGCACAAAATCACTTTGAATAAGAATGCCAACCATTCATATAAGAGTTAAGACTGTAAGTTCAATTTTGAAAATCCACCATGTGTACAGACCGGGCAAAAATCTCCCTTATTTTTCTTCGCATGTATTATCAACATAATAGAAAACTAAGAAACACTTCCCTACCAACAAACCACGGTGCAACACACCCAAGAAAATCAACAGCAAATCTAAATAAACTATCTTCAGTAATTTGCAACTTAATGTAGCTCTTTAGCAAGATTTCACACCCTGTACTCAAATATGGCGCTCAGATAAGAACCGGTGGATGTATGGTCCCATTTAGCGTAATTTAAAGGCAAGCTAGGTGAGTTAGCGCATCGCTTTCTATATGAAAGCTACTAAAACAGCATTATAAATACTTGGTACTAATCGCAGAGTGATTGCGGACTTGTTACAAGATGTCTTCGAGTACCTATGGCTGACTAATGTTCGAATTAAGTGTCGATATATTTGCCGATTATATCGGGGCGTGTTTGTATTTTTTCATTTATTAGAATTAGTGTGGGTTTGATTGGGAATTTGTTGGTATCGGATTCCTTGATCTATTTTGGTAGATTAGGAAATTAGCTGTACTCGAAACGTTGTCACATTTCATCTTTTAATCAAAGGTTTTATATTTAATATCGGACGTAGATAAAGTGACATTTAACTAGCGTTAACGATTGTAAAAAAGCCGTAATGTATGGAATGCACTACGGAAATGCCACTTACTCGCCACGCCACGCTACGGAATTGCTCTTCGACAGTCGATATGGCTAATAGAATGATGCTTTGATATCTGGATATTTTGACTAATAAGAATCTAGGAATCCATTCAACATCATCATCACCTGCCTTAAGTAAGTACATCACTCACTGCTGGTCAAAGGACACTTGGTTGAGACTGGTACATATGTATATAAGTTCCATTCTCAACCAAGTTCTTTGTCCCAAACTCAATCTTTTCCAAATCAATCGATCCACCATACATTCAAACAGAATCGAATCCTAAAATGATGTAGCTTTAAAACTAGTTAATTATCTAATCGTGGTGGGGATGGGTCGGCGAGCATCCTCTCACATAAATCTGTCATGCGCAGACGCAGGCCGAGTAACGCACATCTTGATCTACGCAGGGACTCTCAACGCGTGGACGTTCTTTTTTCAAAAGGATGTGGCAGTAGTTAGTGAGGAATATATGGGGATTTTTAATAAGATTCCTTTTGTTTTGTGTTTAATTATTTTCTCATTATATGTTGAGAAAGATATGTCTGGATTGTTAGTTAAGTTTTTAAGATTGGTATTTTGTTTAAAACGTAATTGCGTCCAAGCTAGAGTTTTACTAGAACTAAATCTTATTGATAGTTGGATACGTCTTAATCAGATTCTGACATGAATCTAAGGATAACTAATATGTCATAGCAATCTTTCATATTGCTATATTAGCTGGATATCAAATTGTCCTAATTATTTTTACCTCTTAAAGCCTAATCAACTCAAATATCAAGTAAACTCAGATGACTGTATTTAAACTTTCAAGTGATAATTAAAGCATATTCCTATATATTTCCTATAGGTTATCTAAAACAGGCGCCAAGTAATAAAAATACTCAAGTTCATTGACTCTTCTTTTTAAAGTTACAGCCATACGTTGCCGACTCCTATCAGGGCTAGTCGGAAAACCCTGTGATTTGCGACTGCTCCAACTCCAATTTATAGTACTGATGAAGAAATTCTTTTGTTTTGATTATACCAAGTATTTTATACGTATGTCAACGTATTAATCAGTTCGCGATTTACGATAGTTGGATTTAAATTTTATTGCTAAAGGAACGTATAATGTGGTGTAGGAGTTATTGATGTTTGAAGTAGTTTGCGCTGATTTAGGAGGAGAAGAAGTGATAGTTAAGGTTACGTTTCGTGAGAGAATAATTTTGTGATCAATCTAGTTAAAAAATGTGACGCATTTTTGTAAATTCATGCCTTCGTATATTCTAGAATGGGCTTTTCCAAAATTTATTAACAATAACTAGTTCGTGGAAGGGATAAAAGTAAGTAGGGATACAAGAATTGCTGAAGCTCAATAAAATTATAATTAGATTAATCACAAAATTGTTTCATCAGACTCGTTTGTAAGAGAGGGACTGAGGAACGATTACTACCAATACTTGATTTGAGGGGAAATTTTGAGATTACTTAAGATTTCGTGGCAAGCAATAACAATAACAGAAATCCCATTCCTCCCAATTCAAGTATTGGTAAGCCACAAAGACATTCCAAGCTCCTCTCTTATAAACGAGCCTGATGAAACTCCGTACGAAAACAAAGTCCCGAGCCTTCATCACGATATATCACGCAAAACTGACGTGCCACTGATACTAGAAGATTTATATTGAAAGTGGATCTTTGTATCTCCAATCTTTCATTGCGCTATTGCGCGTCAGGCGATGGCAGATCTAGATAAAACAAAGTCTGGCCAGTTCCTGAGTTACGCTGCACATAGACGGACAGACAGCCTCGGGGTTTGTGCTATCTGAATTTATGGGAACAGCACAAGATTTAGGGTTATATTTTAGAAATATGTTTTGTTGGTTCGAGTCAAATTTTGAATTGTTTATGTGAATGTTTCCTGTGATAGGTGAGAGAAGTGAAAAGTTTTAGCATGAAAATGGTTTCTTATTCTTAACAATGAAAATGAAACCATCGTAGTCAATGTAATTAAAATAGAGATTCGATTACGTGTATAACCGTTGGTGGGCAGTAAAGGTACTTAAGTTCTGAGTTTTTAGTGAATTTGCCAATGATTTGCATAAATGAACCAGACCACAACAGAACTTTCTATTGCATAAATCTTGCTATAAATCGTACTGCGAATCTACTGAAGTTATTTTGACAGCTTAACAATTTGGGGAAAACCAAAGATTTTTGCCGTCTATGATGGAATATCATCAAACATTCCTTTTATTGGTGTAGTTTTTCAAAAACCAATAAACCTACAAAACTGCGGTATATAACCAGTTAACCACATTAACTTTGCTTTACTCATAAAACTGGGCACCATGACGCGTTTGATACAAAGTAATTTACAGTTTTACCTGCTCATCAAAGATTTATAGTTCACAGTATAGGAGATAACCAAGTTTATGAGTTTAATGAAGAAAAGTTACAAGGTAGGTCATGGATATAGTATGTTAAAAGAACCATAAAATGTATGGCAAAGTTCAACATAATGACGATTATACTTATGTCTGTAACTTGCATGCCATTGCGACATTCATCAATCGGGAGTTATTGGTATATGGTACTATGGCATTTAAGCTGCTCACACACTTTTTGCAAGTTACAGGCACGTGTATAGTCGCCCTTAATGCAAGTTCATCAATATGGAAAGACGTCATGAAATAAAAGATGCTACAGCAGATATTGAAGAAAAAGAGGACACTGATTAGAGCAGAGTGTGTCTGAATGTGCAGTATAGTTTTTAAATATCAACCATAATTTAAGTTATGAAGTAGGTACCGAGGATGACTTGTTGCGCCAACTTTAAATCAATTATGGTGATAATGGTGATGAATACTATACTTTAGTTACGAAAGTAGAAGAATAAAAAAAGAATATTGAAAAATAAGGAACTAAACATCTGAGACTCGGCTGAATCCAGTTAGCAGACCCTAACATGGATGGGAAAAGGCAGGCCAGATTGTTTTAAAGAATTAAACATCTGGATTTGGTACGTGAAAGAAGTTACACCGAAACAAGTATAACATGATATTTCCAGCTTGAAATCCTAGCATGTAGTTCATTACAATGATCTCTGGTACAACCTTCAGTATTTTTTGCTATCCCTCAACTTGAAAAACCTGATGATATCTCCATATTAAGAAACGAAAAAAAAAACCTCATTAACAAAATAGTAAGAACGCTGGAGTTATTTTTTCAACAGATACCCATTAAAAGAGTGATTTATCGTCCAATGTGAAATTAACTAGCGCCTTTAAATAACAAAATATCATTTCTGTATGTCTGTACGATTTATGGGGACTGACGACCCCACCCTGTACATCAGTGGTAGTCAACCTTTTTGTTTCTTTGTGTAACCCGCAATAACTGCACCCACTGCCATATTCAGTTGTAGTTACTGCAACTGCGTTTTCTGCGTAACGCAGACACAGATAACGCTTAAACGACACAAGTGATTGTGTTCATCTTCAGGTAAAGTTGAGTGTTAACTGGTCGAAAAGAGCTGAAACGTTTCAATATTAATTGTCCCTCTTACAACTCTTAGTTAGAAAGCTAAAGATGGAAATTATGTCTCTTTTAGAAAAGATTTTTTACTTTTGAACCTACTGATCATTGGTCTATACAAAAGGTTATGCCCTTTATATTGCCACCTGCAGCCATGCTTAACCTAGACACGCATCATGAAAGTGATGCAAATACAAATACATGGCAATCATGGCATCTCCTCCTTACAGTGACTTCAGTACAACCGGAGCCATTTCTTCAAAATTCGTCTCGCTTTCTTAAAGGTTGAGCACCTCAGCAATAAGCCATGCACAAGTCGTTATATTCGTGAATCATTTTAATTTTACTTGTAATTAGTTTTGTAGTTCGCCTAGTGGTAGCTACTTACTTATATTGATGGAAGTTGAAGTCGAAGTCGTTTAGTGCACAAGTTATGGACTATATGAATCTGTTATCGGTATTGCTTTGATTGAAATTGTAGTGGTGTAATTTATTTTCTATATTATTTTATTTCTTTAAGTTGGTTTGTACACTTTTACATGTCGATCATATTTTTTTAAACTAGATGAGGTCGATCTATAGATTCGTCTTTTCTTTTATATCATATTGTTAACACACACCCTGCCCTTACCTAATATGCTTTTTAATCTATTCATCTCGTATGGATTAAATCCAGGTCCAACAAGTAAAATCAAACGTTGCAGCGATACATTTTTCATTTCTCTCTCAAGTGTATTAAAAACAAGCAAGACACTGTATTTTCCAAATTGATTGTCAAATTACTATTAAGTATAGTATAGCACAAATAATATAATACTAGCATACAGATGCCTCATCCCATACAAAGAAACCGTGCCGACTTATCTAGCGTTTTTCGTCTGATTAAGGTGATTATTTTTGTAAGTACTTCGATCGCTTTCGGTTCCGTTCCACTGCTATAGATGGTGTTAGCAGCGACTTGCAAGTAAACGGGTTTTCTCGGTTCATGACTATTTTTCTCTTTAAATACATTGACGATTTGTTTTATAGTATTTTTGAGCACATTTTTACAGTTTCCATTGCCAGTTTCCATTGTACCAAAATGTGTTACAATACAAATTTAAAAAATCGAGTGGCATACCTCAGAAATTTAAAACCGCATTTATTGAAATCAATTTTATATGATCCGTTCAAATAATCTTTGAAATGTGAATTATGAGCCCAATGTACCGTATTTTTTTGCTTAGGAGAGTTGATTAAAAAATAACATATAATTTTTATGATCAATTCCAGAAAATGTTAATATAATACAAAATGCAGTATCATATCGCGCCATCTAGTGACATTTATTTGAACCAAATTTTGTTTGTTAGCACTGGGATCCCGCGCGTATAGTTATATTATTTGCTGTATAAAATGCATACCTAATAACTTTTTTTCATACTAAGCGTACTGTAAATGCCGCTCATTCATATCTACCTACTTCCTAACAGAAACTGAGCTTTCATTTGTTTGAACGCTCACTTTCTGTCCAGTCCCGTGGGAACATATGTTAATACGCTTTTGCAAGATTTTAATCACTATTTTCTAATTACATCCAATAAGACTGGCGTCTGTTGTCAACCGATTGATTCCTTTAAGCTTGCGCGGTAGCTTTCCTTAACGGGCATTGTGCGTTAGAAGTAATCTGTACTCAGTTCCCAGTGCATTTATAGAGAGGTCATTGAGAGGTGCCGTGCAAGTAAGAGGAGGTAGCGATTTGAAAATATTAAAACAGGATTTGAAACTGGTTAACCTTATATAAGGATTGACAGTTTGTATAGTTAAATTTGAAATTGATTTGTCTTTAACTTGATGGAATGTAAAATATATCAGGGAATGTAAATATTATGTGTAAGGTAATCTTTTAGTTTAGACTTTATATATTTTATTATTATATTTTTCTCGTATGGAAATAATAAAAAGTAGACAACGTTGTCACGTTCTTCTAGCGTTGTCTTTTTAGTGTGCGTTTTCCCAAAATCAACTTTTTATAAAAATATCGTGAATTTCCTGTACCTAAGCAGGTACTTCGGTACTTGCTCAAGACAATGACACAAAAAGTTAGGCTGTTAAGCATCGTCAACTTCAAACAAAATCGCTCCTACCTTGGACCACACTCAGTACTCCGATACCGTGATCTTATGGGAATGCGCCGGTACCATTCCGATGCTAATTTAATGGTACAAGACCATTTAAAATAACAACAAAATGTCCCTAACTTCAGTTTGATTGATATCTTTATAGCCAACAGCCTCCATGTCTGCCGACCCATTAACGTCTTGTAGATTGAAGATACCCCTTTTCTATTTACATAATTTGTCGCCCATATTGAATTTTCTCTTAATCGATATTGAATAAGGAGTAAATGATAATTTTGAAGGTAGGTATCGATTTAATTATAGAGGAAAGTTCGAATTGTTTAATTATGTGCATAAATTAGAACCTTACGTTTTGTTATTTAGCGAAAGAACTTTATACAAGAAGCTGTACAATTATATATACCTACCATTTATATCAATACTAGTTTCTGCCGGCGGCTTCACCCGAGAGAACATACTCCTGGGATAAAAAAGAATCATCATCAGCCTTTTAATGTTCCCACTGCTGGGACACAAGCCTCCTCTTTAAAAGAGAGGACATGGGCCGTTGGTGGATGTCATATGTCTTCGAAAAATAAAAACCGGCTAAGTGCGTGTCATACTTCGCACATTTAGGGTTCCGTACAAACCACAAAATCAAGTTGGTTGTAATAGGAAAATTTTCATCGGCGAGGCTTTTCGTCAGAGTTATTTTAACACTGCAATATTGCAGTTTTAGGTCAGCGCCATCTCTTGACCGATAGTGGAACTAATGTAATTTTTGTTAATGATTTCTGAAAAGGTGTGTTATCTAAAGACATGGTTTTATTTTTCCTGTAATCTTTACATAAAATTGTATCACAATGAATAATTTCAGATTTTATTAAGTAAGTATGGATTATTACAATAATTTCAAGTGTTATAATTATGTTTAAGTTCTAGGAAACAAATCAGAGTCTGAAAAATCCAGGGAAAAAGAGATGTGGGAGTAATATCAAATTACAAGTCTGTGAATAGTAATGTGAAAGGCTTTCATACCTTACGTAGATTGGATAGCTACCTTTTCTAGGTATTTATTTATTTTTATGTTGGTTCTTGTCGTGCCTATAATATGAGAGAAAGTTTTGTTTGTGGAAGCTTATGGAAAGACAGCTTTTTCAATCAAAACTAATATTAAGAAAAGTTTATTTATATTCAACATTCTTTGAATAATCCAAATTTTTATAATCATTAAAGAAAATATGCAACGGAATTAAAGAAACTAAATTTCAGCCTAAGAAAACTACGACAGAAAATTTTGTCTTACAATCAACTCACAGCCTTCCAGACCAATCAATTACACCCAATCTGCCCAACCTCAACTAAAACATCAAACTAAAACGCAATACATACTTAACTAGTGCATCAAAGTCAAGTCACTGACCTCTTCGGTACCTAAAACATCGCTGGAATACAATAGGACGTAAATTCCTAAAGCGGTCATAGAATAAACAACGCACTCACACAGATGAGACAGTCGTATTTTACCTAGCAACATTAGCTGGCCCAGTACCAATTAAAGTATGGTTAAGGTGTAGTTCGACGGAGTTCAGAAATGTATTGTAGTAATAATACAGATCAGGAAATGTGCGGATGGAATACCATAAACAAACTTACTTCATACTTGGAATACTTATTTCATAAACAATAGTTTAAGAAATAAGGAATTAGATTGTTAGATTTAGTATTGGATATGGACTTGTAAAGGGTGATAGGATTGAAGATAGTATTGATTTTAGTAGTATTGATTTTTTATATGATTATTATGATTATGATGATGTGAATGGAGAGCTCTAATCAAAGTAACTCTACTCTCACTAAAGGCTATTTGCCCGTTTTTGCCAAGATTATGAATACAACAATGATGAATACAAATGTCTGAGGATACATACACACAGTACAGGAGGATGATTTAAACCACAATATCTAGAATTATTACCTACCCTCAATCGTCATATCCAATGGGAGACTAAGACCATGATATAAATGTAGGGCCAATGATACTAATGAGAGCGAATGTAGATCTTTTCTAATACCTATACAATTTGTTAAAACTCCCAGATTATTCAGCCCACTAGCCAAAGATGTCACCGTCCCGTTCCAGGGTCTCGGTCCAAAGGCTCTTTTATTCCATAATTCCGTTCCGTAACTGTTTCCGTTTATAGCGGTTCTCACTCAGGCCGATTGGTCGCGTACCAACGTAGGAAATTGTCTATAATAAGTTACTGCTAATAGTCACATTGTACTGTTCCTCTTATCCTCAATTTCTGTGAAAGCGATTTTAAATTTTGATGTTTGTCCTGTTTCTTCTGTTATGGCCGGATTGTTTATTGTATTAGTTCGGAGATTGCTGTTTGAATTACTTTAATGGGGGCTTAAAATAAATTGGGAAAAGGTATTGTTTTCTGAAAGATTTTTCATTAAGTTTCTGTTCGAATGAAACGGGAATCTAGAACAAGTTGGCTTTATATAAATAACAGCTTATGAATTTTGTTGGTATCTTAAGATCATCTACAAACAAATTCAACTCTAACCTAACCACATAACAATACTAAAACGACTCCTTTGAAAATCTTGTTACAGTAGCAGAATCCTTATCAACCGGGCTTTACGATTCAGTAGCCATTCCAAAGCCTCACTGATGCAAAACCTTTCTACCTATTTCCGCGTCTCTACTGATCTGGCAGGGCTATTCTGCGCCGTTTATGGCAGTTTTCACTCAACGCGATTGGTCGCTAGTACTGAGCGCTGGCAGAATGGCCCTCTATTGCGGTAGTGCATTGTCTTGTAACCGGCCGATTACAATGATTGCCTTCGGTTTCTTTATTCGATAGTTTGTGTTGATAACCTTGTAAATATTGACACTTGGAATCTTAACTGGTCCTAGCAGAAGCAGTGACGGTAGCTGGTGGAAATAGATTGCCGTAACTGGATATTGCTGTAGTCACATTGTATTGGTAGTGTAACTATTATATTCATGAAATAGACGGCTTTATTATCAGTTACTGTTTCTGTTGTAGTCGTAAAAGCTGTTTCTGGATAAAGGTCATAGATGTCAGTATACTGTGCATCGATATCAGTTTGAATGTCAAGCTTTGTATTCTAGGCTATCTTCGGTTTATGAGAAGGGCTTTGATCAAAGGTCACCTTAGGGCTAGTGTAATCACATGTAAAACAGATAAAATATCATAATGAATTTCAGATTGGATAGCTAGGCTACAAGTAAATGGATTTACAAATGTAAGTATTTTTTACGGCACTTTTCTTTTTTCCATTCGTAAGTAGATTGTCAGCTGATAATAAATAAGCAATCTGTCTCCCATCAATTGCCAGCTGGTAATGTGGCCACTAAAGCCTCGATGTGTCACCACCCCATGGTCATCGTCCACCTTTTGTTTACTCAAACGAAATCTTCTCAAGTAAACAATTCCAAAAGGAACCACTCAGCTTATTTCCTTATGGCATTTGCTTAGAATTATCATTACCATACCGAGTGCACTACAGGCAAACTTCAACCTTAGCTTCGGAATATATAGTTCAATTTGCATTGACAAGTTTTCTCGTTTGCGTTCTGTAGTCACATTTTCGCGACATGTAGTCCTTATTGCGGCGTGATAGAGTTGAGTTTTGAAGGATACTGTCAGGGTATTGTCGGCAAGGATGGACCGGTAATGCGACAGTTTGTAAGCATGAGATCCGGAGTGTAAGGTGGGGTGCGGAGCGGGAGGGGGGTGTAATAGTAAAGAAATACGTACAAGTTGTTGTATGTAGGACGTTGACTTGAGTATATATTTTATTTATATTTTTTTCGCGTAGGTGCTTTCAGGAATGTGTCGTTTTTTGTTTTAAATTGGACAGAATTTTCGTGTTGACCTGCAAAGTAGAAAAGTTGAGTACGTAAAATTGTGATACTGCGGCATTTAGGAAAATGCTATAGTCTCTTCTTTATACTGTGGCAGTATAAATGTAATCAACTATTCTTTACTCTAATAATTGTAGGTTCAGGTTCAAAGGTTGATTGAAAACGAGCAGGCACTTAGAGTATCGCGTGTAATTCATGAGCGATAGCGATTTAGATTCTATGTACCTTGTCGATCGAATCGAATCATCAACATATTTACATATTGTTTACTATAATAATATTCTACAAAAACCTACACGAAAAACGCTGAGTTTACTAATCTTATTCAAGAACACCCATGTTTACAAAAAATCCTGAAAAATAAAAGAAAAAAGTGTATCTTGAACATCTTCGGCCAATATCAGCAAACGTCATCAAACTCGAAAAATTCATATCTTTCGACAAAAATCTCCAAAATAACAAGAGCCTATTCCACCCAAGGCTACAGTTATCTATATGCCACCGTTCACAAAACCCGGACACGCTTCCGTTTTAGGACCTCGCCATATCTGCGCGCAATTTATCGCGATCGACAAAAAACCTCGAGTCTATCGATGCTTCTTTCGATACCTAACAAGTACAGTTAGTAACAAAAATCCTTCGATTTTTAATTAGCAGCCCCCGGTCCGTTTCGCACGTGATCGGAATGAGAGGGTGCTCATTGCATAACTCGCCGGACGGCCCCGGACGACGCCGTCCGATGTCGTATTAACGGAAGAATGTAATGAAGTTAGGTAGCGTTCGATTTGACTGCGCAATTAACGATTGTACTTAATGAGCTGGTCGTCTTTTTACAATGTACTTTTGTTGTGGACTGTACCAATTTGATTAGAGTGAAGAATGGTTCGTTTTGAAAGGAGTTCTAATGAAGGAGAAGTAGATGGCGAAAGAAGAATAAATAATAGAATAGAAAACATTTATTCGACATAGACACAACACGAAAACAATCACAACATTAAGAGAGAATAATAGTAAAAAAGTACAAATACGGTTTCGAATTCATAACATCCATTGCCCCATGAAAATCCCTAAAACCACACAAGTAATTTCTAAGAAGCATGGGTCTGCCTACCTGTAGTTGCGTGTGATGGACTTAGTAATACAAAAAGCTCACGCAAAGAACATAACAAAACCATAACCTATCACGAAGGCTCTTCATTAATAAAACAACTGAAAAATCAAAGAACGTTCGAATTTTAAAAGTGACGCAATCAAATTTAGACCTCGGGCTATAGACAACTGACATTATATCATTGCAAGCGTCGTCGCAATAGCGATTGTCACAGTAGGGGTTGCCAAACGCTATCAAAATATCTCGTAGGTAATTAAGCCCATAATTTTGGCATTTCGACCACTGCCTATTGTCTAAAGCCTTTTCTTAAAGAGAGTTTGTGAATGGATTGATGTGATGGATGTGGATTTAGAGTTGAAAACGTGTAGGGCTTGACACTTTGAATGCCAGTTGGATATATTTTCAGGCTAAAGTGCGCAACACAACTCTTCTGTTTCTATTCTGAAGTCAGAAATCAGGGGAAACATAAACAACAGGCGTGGTGTAGACGCTTGTGTACCCCGAACGGTTGGGCATAGGTAAAAAAAAAAGGTTTTGTATGTTTTTTTATATGTTTAAATCCAATCCCAGTCTATTATCATCAAACAAGCACAAATCGCGAGTTAATTAATGTATATTTTAAGTACTTCTTAATATAAAAAAAGTATCATAAGTACTCTGCTTTCCTGTGATTACAGCATCTTTATCTACTTAAAATATTAAATGAATGTTCTATGAAGTTATGTGAAACATCTCGCCAAATGAGGTTTCAATCGTAATAGCGGATGTACTAATAACCGTTAATGATGTAGGAATGTTTCGGTTGACATGAGTTTACGTAAAACTTAGCTAAGTTGAGTGGTGCAATGTCCGGTGAAATTACATGTACACATAGCATGCACATAAGACTTTTACTACATAACTTCTTTTTGCCTATCCTTAAGACGCACTCGTTTGACACCCGCTCGACCCAAAATTCAGCAGTTTTTTTGTAAAAAAAAGCCTTAGATCAAAATGTATGTAATTAAATTTCGTTTGAAATGGCGAAAATTTCATTTAAATACGCGATTGTCGTTTTTTTGTCCGTGTTAGATATAAATTTACAAATTAATTACACTATGATAAACGAATAAATCAAATTATTAAGAAAATGTTCTAATGTAATATATACTATTTCCAAACAATTACAGCTGTAGCTCTAGCCGTTTAGACGTGATAGAATAGAATATAGAATAGAATATACTTTATTGTACACCATAAAATTATACACATTTACAAGAAAAACTGATACGACTGCGTGATATTCATTTTAAAATCAGCTACCGAGTGGTATCTGCGCCTTAAGGGAAAATACCGTGCGTTTAGAATTATGTCCCTGAGTTTATTTATTTGTAAAGTTACCGCCTAAAATCCTATGGGATATCTAGGTAGTATCAGGGCCTCTAGCTAGACAAATAACGTTCTGTAATCATCATCATATTCAGTCTAAAGCATTCCACTGCTGGACATACGCACCCCCAATCGCGCGCAACTTGTCCCGATTTTCGGCAGTTCTCATCCAGCTGCTACCAGCAACCCTGGGAAGACCATCGCTCCACCTAGCCCGAAGGTTTCCACGTCTCTTGTCAATAGTCGAAAATATTAGATACTAGCTTCTGCCACCGGCTTCGCCCGCGTGAAACGTGTTTTTTTTATCCCAGGGGAACATTCGTACCGGGATGAAAGTAGACTATGTGACTATTTCAAACTATAGTCTATCTCTGTGCCAAATTTCATCTTGATCCGTTCAGCCGTTCTGAAGTGATTGAGTAACAAACACATTCATCCAAACTTTCACATTTATGATATTACGGCAGCAATGATAGAATGTCATTTGAGTTACTAGCATAAAAAAGAACTAGCACTTTTTGCAACTTTGCTACATAAAAATAATCATATGCCTAACTCTAATTTCAACAGTCACAACTTAGTCAGAATCAGAAAGCAAAAGAAACACTAACAGATCTGAAAAACTTTATCCCCTCACTCCCTTAACCCCACAATCCGACAAGCTGCAGGTACATTAGAGACAACTTTAAAATTAAAAATTTTCAACCCTAAACAACTGCGTTCAAAGGCTGACCGTTCGTCAGTCACCCCCGAGGGGTAAATAGCTAAAAATAAACCCCTCGACGTATGCAGGCGTTTCTTTGCTAGAAGTTGCTTTGAGGCGATTTTAATTCGCTTATTTCGCTAGCGGGAAATTGCTTATGTGTTGCCAAATTAAGGGTGCTGGGATAGTGATGAGAGGTAGCGGGAGCGATTTGCATAATATGTCGACTTGAGGTTTGTTTTTTTTTTCATTTTATCCTTGCTCCGAAACGCCTTGCAGCAACTACACCAATAGATCACAATCTTTTACTAACTGTGAGTCAAGATCTATGATAAAGATGTTTGAATGGAAAATTTAGAGGGTGTCATTTTCTTGATGCATTGCTCAATCCAATTGGCGTTTTCAATCAGAAATACTAATAAAATAGTATAATAATTACCTATTGGTCATTACTGTAGTTGGTGACAGCCACCCAGACTAATTTCTCTTTTCGTACTATTATCATCTAAAACAAATATGTATATTTTGTTTAATCACTACACTTTGAACATTTATCTATACTATAATATTATAAGAGGAAAGATTTTTTTGTTTGTTTGTACCGAATAGGCTCCGAAACTACTGGACCGATTTAAAAAATTCTTTTACCAATAGAAAGCTACGTTATTCCTGAGTAACATAGGCTATTTTTTTATCCCGAAAACGGGTCCTGTGGGGTGGCCCACGGGAGCGAAGCCGCGGGGAACAGCTAGTGTGTGTGTGTGTTTTAATTATACTATTCTTCCAAAAGAAATAAGGCAAGACTATTATAAAATTGAACTTTCTTTTCATATCAGTACCATTGTCAAACCCTCTCCAGCTCTTTTCAACCGCTCTCACGTCCGCTTATCACCATATCCACACCCCGTTGCGGCGGAGCAAGTCTGCGGACGTCAGCCTGGCGATTGTAAAGGCGCGATGTGATCCTGTATGCACTCAGCCCAAAAAATATTATCCGTTCGCTTTTGTGCACACGCCTTTATGCTGTGAACAAAGAAAGCTAATGAGTGAGTTTGGGTTGATTATTATGCTAGTACTTAGCGAGTATTTATCTCGTCTCGTATGCTGGCTGGTTTCTATAAGGAATTTATAATCGGGTTGTAACTGTTCTACAAGTTAAGGTCTCTTTCCGGATTGACGAGGAATTAGATCGACCATACTTGTTCAAGATTTTCTTTGCTGTCATCATCATCAGCATTTGAACGTTCCCACTTCTGGGACACAGGCCTCCCCTCTGTGAGAAGGAAAGGGCCGTAATCCACCACGCGGGCACAGTGCGGGTTGGTGGATGTCATATCTTCGAATTTTCATTTCTAGGACGTACTGGTTTCCTTACGATGTATTCCGTCATCGTTTTGAGAGCAGTGGTGATGAAACAATTCAAAAGAGGGGCACAAAAAACAAAAATTGCCGCATTTATGCCATAAATCAAACATAATTATGACCTCAACAGCTACACATGCTGCCATGGATTCCATCATAAAAACACATAACACTGACACTAATCTCTACCATCTTAATAACACCACTGTTTTACCCCACCACTTCAAATCATGACCCCCTCTTTTAGTTACAAGGTGGCTACCATCCTTCCATTAATTCTTTTTGTTTCCCACTGCAATTCTTGTTTTTCTTTTTTAAACAAAAACCAACCTTCATTTGCTACACGCGAGCTTTACATATCAACGTGTGTCCCTGAGTTTATTTTTTTCCGCAGTGTTTGTAGACGGTGGAGGGTTAAGATTACTTGGATGGTAATGAAAGGATGCAGGAAATGGGTTAGTGGTTGTGTAATGAGATAAATAGAGACGTTAGGTGGAGGTTTTAATTAGAAAGTGGATATAGTATGAAGAGTATGGTAGGAATGGAGATTAAGAGGTTGTGAATCCGAAGCTCCTTCTTGTCAGCTTTCAAGCTTCTGACTTCTCGAAACGACTGTTGACTAATGATAGCTGGGACCATTCTGAGACACGTAGGAATCTCGGTACTTTAAGCTAGTTATCCATCCACGAACCAACCTCGGGAATTGTTGCTTGAATATCGCCAATCGCCACGCAACGCTTTTTCTTTTTGCTAATTATCGACAAATTCTTCGTGCCTGCCAAAGCTTATACAGAGACCCAACTTCTGCATCAAAACATCTGCATTCTCCAGCCTGATGTAAACATAGCGGTAAACCCGTAAAGATATATGCAAAGGCTGAAATATATTAGGACAGGTGAACCGTGTACGATCCGTCCCGGCCCGCCCCGGACGCATGTGGTACCATGTAGCTAGCGGCGTTACGGTATCGGCAGATCCTATCGGTACTGACGGGTATCGAGTGGTGTAGTAATTTGAGGATGATTTTGCATAAAATATCAGTCGATGATGTTAATAGAACTTGAATTCCGCTAAAAATGTTGAGTAAGACATCAGTCCTCTTCATCGGCTGGACTTAGCCTTGTAAGGTTGTATATGTAGGTATAGGAGTGGACACCCATGATAATGAAGCTGGTCACAGACCTGGGTCAAGACTATGTATCTTTAGACAGATTGTCGCTCCAAGTGAACAATGATGTTGCTCATACTCCAATATTACAGACAAAGTTGCCAAAATGATCTGAAAAGCAGCACACAAGACATAATGTTTTTCTTTGACAGACAAAAGTGTTATGAAAAATTATGACTTTGCTTTTGATTTCGTAGCAGTTCACGTGATATTTCGGCAGCGCATGTCAATCCCAAATCCTTTAACTATCTACAATAGTCGTGTCACATTTTCTGGAGCCGCGAAAGACTGAACAGCTTCCAACCCAGACTTTCAAACCCAACCCTACACACAACATATTCCCGATTTAAAAACCGAACGACACGCGTCCTCGTCAAATCGCCTCTCGCGACAGGAAGTGACACAATCGCATGACACTGACAGCTGAGTCTCGCTTCCGGTGGAGTGTCTATAATATTTGCGAGTGACGGCTTTGTGATCAAATCCTATTTATTGACTCGTTCGAGTGAAGGTTTAGCTGTTTGGTACGGACGTGTGTTTACAGATTTGAAATTGCAATTGATGTTGGTTCTGGATGGATTTTCAATTTTCTGGTGAAAATAGAAAAACTTCTCATTACGGGGCTTATTGTGTAGTAAAAGTGTTAAAACCCAATTTCAGAATTGAGAATTTGGAGTTAAGAACGTGTCAAACACTACTTTAATGCTTAAGAAACCGTGGGATAGTCTGTTTTCAATGATTTGGGTCAGAGCTGACTTTCCTTTCCAATAGAGGCTTACTGTTAACTACCAAACAAATAAACAATATTTCTACATTATGTTTTCATGAAAATCAGACCTGCTGTAAAGTTTTTCATTACAAGAAAAGCCTTTAATTTCATCATGATCGAACACACTACTGTCCCTTGGATGTTTCCTTTTGATAGTCTTCCGTATACAAGGCCTGTATACACTTCTCAGTATCCAATATTCCTTTAGTACACCGGACGCCAAACAAAGTACTGAGTAATCAATCAATGGACGCCTACACAGTACCCATGACAAGCTAAGACATAACTTAATCCTGTTTCATAATCCCCATGTGAAAAACAGTTGACATAATTACCTACTCCATGTTTGTCTGCGAAAAAAGACAAATAATGACGTCTGTCATTTAGTCTGTGACCACAGAATGATTACCATCACGACTCATTATCCCAGATTACGGGAGCGAGCAGTATTCACTAATCACGTGTTACAGGGGGCCATCACTCAGCGTCCACCGGCCATCACTCACGGCCAACTCAACGGCAACTTTCATTTTACCGTCGCAACAACTTTTATCACGGTGTAGCAGGGTTGAAATTGGAATATATAAACTGTAGCATAATTTTTTTAGATGCAAAAGTCTTATTCAACTTGAGCCCTAATTGTGAATGTATGTTACGTGTTGGCAGGTCTGTGTTGTTTGGACATTTCGTCCGTATGTCACACTACATTATCGGAGTTTCTTAATTGAAGATAATAAGGGGGGACATGTGTCTTTGTCGCGTTTTTATGGTGTGTAAGAGAGGGATGTTGTTTTTTCCGACTTTGACTATTAATTTTGGTATTTTTTGTTTGTACGATTCGAGGGTTGAGCGTATTGTGTCGGAATGGGATTGTCATTCGGATTCATTTCATTAAGCTTGATCAGAGGTAATAAAAGGAGATGGGCCGATAGGTCATTCAATATTCAATTATTAGACTGCTATGATTTTTGCATTAGGTATGATCTGTGTTTGGGTTTATTTAATTTTAATGTCTGGGTTTTATTGAATGAGCTGTTTCGTTCAATAGAATATTGTTTTAACTACTTCATTTGCGTGATCCGTATTTTATCCTGCAGATGACATGTTAGTTCACCTCCTTAAAGGTTGAATTGCCAAAAATCCGTTCTTAGTGCTCCCCTAAAAGAAGAAAAGTATTTTTTTTCAAAAATTTTAACACCCCCGAAATCGTCTTTTAGGAGTAGTTTTGATAAGCTTTAGCTTAGTATTTATGCCAAGTTTCAAATATCACCTCCTTAGGGGTAGAATTTCCAAAAACCAATAAATACATGAATTATTTTAATCAGCCAAAAACGTAAATCTTTAATTTCACGTGTCACACTTAAAAGCGTAGAAATTTCACACAAACTTTCAGCCCCCTTTTTAGGGTGCCGTACCCAAAGGGTAAAAACGGGACCCTATTACTAAGACGCCGCGGTCTGTCTGTTTGTCACCAGGCTGTATCTCATGAACCCTGATAGCTAGACAGTTGAAATTTTCACAGATGATGTATTTCTGTTGCCGCTATAACAAATATAACAAAAATACTAAAAACCGAATAAAATAAATATTATTAACGGCAAAAAAAACACGTAACTTTTTTGCCGTTTTTTGCGTAAATGGTACGGAACCCTTCGTGCTCGAGTCTGACTAGCACTTGGCCGGTTTTTTTTTTTTAATTATTGATAGGTTCGCGTTTAACAACTATCTTGCCTGATTGTAAGCGATGATGTGGTCAACGGTGAAGCATGCTTGCCTACAAGTAACCTATTCACTCTTGATCACCGAAATATATACATATCCTATCTAAACAGTAAAATAAGCTACAGATATCAAAACATTTAAAACGATTCACTTTTTCACGAAACCCACCCATTTAATAACGTCCACTACCAACTACAATTTATAATATAAAACACAACACAAAGTACAGTCAACATAAGACACTACTTTATAAATCGTTGTGCCGAGATGTGCCCACCTGCATCGTGAGGCGATATCAATCCATCTGTACCCCCGAGGGGTGCACGGACACCCCCTGTCCGTCTTTCCGGGGTATTTAATTTTGTGCAAATGACGGCTTGTCTGTCCAGGCCGTCGTATCACGGTGTCCACTCATTTTATTTTGCTTTTGGTTTTTCATAGTGATGAGAAACAATGGATTTGTGATTTCAACTTTTATTTTTCCCTAAATACTAATTTCACCTTTGATTGTGTATTCTTGCCGAAATGGTAACATTTTTTCAGGTCTGAATGAAAGTCAGTCATGAAATTTGACTAGAAATACTGAAGTAAATGAGATTGCAAAAGACAACGATAAAATATGTAATAAGTTGAGATACTTTTAGCATAATATGTTTTAATCAAACTCCATAATCAAAATCTTTTGTCTGAAAATTTTCCACTTGCCTTCAATCAAGCAGAAAACTCAAACTCCAAAGTACGTAATTTCAAAAAGGTCCAGTAATGAAATGAAAAATTGAAAAACCTTCCTTCAATACTTCACTTTATAACAGAAGTCGCAGAACTCTCCAATAGAAAATTAATAGTAGTTATATTTCTAAAAACATACATTCGTACAAAAGATGCCTCGACTTGTGCGCTCCTCAGTGCATAACCCCCTTATTATCCGGGGTGGGTCAATATGCACCCCGCGGGGTGGTGGGTGGAGGTGGTGTGCCACCCCAGCTCTCCGTGTCACGTCACTGTCTCAGGATCGCCATCACGCCGGGCCGGCGTCTCGTTTGCGTCCATCGCCGTACTTTTCAACTTGAAGTGTAGTGAAATAGAAATGTTTTTAACTGTCTAATGGCGCGTGCTCTGCAGTTTTTTTATTTTGTCCGTAACTCTACTAATTACAAAATACGGTAGGTTTTCTAGTTTGTTGAAGTTCTACGTAATTGGTTCTGGAAATCGAAATATATGTAGAATAACAATATAATTATGCAAAGTATAGTATCACTGTGAAGGTAATGTTGTTAGATATATATGGACTTATGATACAAATAAGCTGAAAAACTGAACATAAAGAAATGATCAAAGATAAATATTTTCTATTTCATTATCCTTTGTCTGCATTGTCTTTTGTGCACGTTCAGCTTTCAGGAACTCCTGGAACTGATCAAAGGTTTGATTCCAGCGACTACAATTGAATATATTTACTAATTACTCAATAAGAAATGCATTATTCAGAAGCACAACAAACGCATTGGCAAACAAACAATTCGATTCTAAAACAAAAAGTTACTACCCCATTCCGAAGCGCACGAACATAATTCCCCATTTAATTCAAAACTATAACAGTACTTTATATTTTTTATTTCCCGTATGCTATCGCTTCTTACGTCTGCTCGGTGCAGCAATATCAATCCATCTGGCGAAGCGGGTGGGGGTACGGAGCGAGGTGGTGGGGGTGTCACGTCACTGTCTTAAATGACTGTCACGGGTGTACTCTAGCCCGTCCTCTGAAGAACGGCGGATGGACGGGTTTACAATGCCATCCTCGGGATATTGCGCCGTGTTATGTTCTTATGGTGCAGTTTTAATGGCGATGTAGGTCAGGATTTATGGCGTTTTATGTCGTTGAAAGTTTGAGGCAAGAGTTGTGGATATGTGTAGCTGTAACTGAGAAACATGTTTTTCTCTAAAATTTTCTTTGTAGTTAACATTGAAATAAATAAAGGAAATCTATCAAGTTGATCAAGTTGACTATATGATAAATTTAAGAGCAAACCTCGACAGTGATCGATCTGACATGTGCATGCCAATCAAAACCAGTCCGTTCACATCTGCCTACTCAGCAACTCAAGTCAAAACAACCGTAAAGAAAGATCGCAGGCAAAACCTCCACCTGTCAGCTCCACCAACCAAGAAAATAGAGACATGCCATCAAAGCCTGTTCCAAGAAATCACGGCTCGACAGTTGATAGTTTCAGCGCCTGAAGTTAAAACAACCGTCGGGCACACGCTTGCATTATCAACTTGCATCGAGATGACGCGAGCATCCCCGTCGCAGCCACGTCCCCAAGTTTACTCGCCTCCGCTGGAAATTTCACTCCAGACTTGCTTTTGAGGCCCAAGTAATGGGGGCTTGAGATTTTGGAGGCAAAGCTGCCTAAATAATGTTATAAGGCATATTATATAGCATGCCATTGTCTTAATCCTTCGACCGTTACTTAGATCATACGTTTTCTATATCTTCAGTAAAGATATAGAAAAAGAAAAATATATAGGCCTGGCTTTTTTCCAACTATGTAGAGGTCGATTTCCATTTTAACCGTATGCAGCTGAAAATCGATACATTACATGGAGCTACTTCTTTACGGATCTCCGCAGTCCACAACCCAGGTATTACGATATCCCTATAACGAGCCCGGCTGTCAGATTCCAGACTAAATATTTCCTATATCTCCTCCAATTAATCTAATCCGAATTTCAAAAACTTTAAATTAAAACTACATTTTTTTCTCTGCCTTTTCAGTCAGAACCAAATCGTCCCAATACTGTTTACTCAACTTCTCTAGTTAGTAAAAAGTACTATTTTCGCCGCCACTTGCACCACACACCATCCAAGTCAGTACTGTCACGTCAGAACAAAACTGTCACGCCCGACAAGGACAAGACAACTGTTCCAAGACACTTCTTACAGAACTATCTGTTCCTTGTTCCTTTAGTTTGAAGCATTAGTCCTTCACGCGTCGTGACGGTCTCGTCTCTCGGTTAGACCACGCCACAAGGACTCCGTTATCACGTCAGTGTCTATATCACGCTGGTGACGACTCTGAGACTGTTTCCAGATAGTTCTTAGAACCGTTTATTTGTTTGTGGTCTCTAGTTTCGTAGGTCCATCTTTTCAGTACAGAGTTTTATTTAACTCTCCTTAACTATGTTAGTCAATGCAAATTCTTTCGAGTCTGAGCTTGTTATACTGTTTTCATTAATGTTCTACTGATTGGAGCATTACTTTTTATTTGATTATGTTCTCGTATAATCGTAATCGTTCTAATGTTGTACTCATAATTATTATTAAAGTTTTTGCAAGCTTTTTAATCAAAGTCTTTAGCAATCATAGAGAGGTATTTCTTATGCTGTGTTTATGTTGGATTCGCTTTCGATGACGCTTTATACTGTCCTTTTGATAATGCATTCGTCCCTCAGTGAGTATTTGTCTCACCACAAAATTTTCATTATTTTTATGTATCACACTTATACCTCGTGTTCTAACGTTGTGTTTGGCCTCATGCAGTAAATCCTCTCGATTCTTACCACTCTTTCTTAGTTCACATTTTCACTTATTTAAATGACGAATTCTATACCCACTTTTAACATTATTCTTTAATTTAATATAATTAATATTAATCAACCTCCTCTCATCACTCGACCCACACTGGCCATCACATCAGTGCTCAGACTGTCTCCCTGACAGGCGCGACTGAACGAACTGTTCAGCGCTGTCTTGTTGACAAGCCCCGTCTTAGTTTGTTGTGCTGTTATTGATCGGTGGATACGATCGCTACTTGCTAACTATTTTTCTTTCATTCTTTCTGTTGGGGAGGTAAGATTGAGCTATGTTAGAAAGAAGATGAAATAAGTTAAAGATTTCTACAAATAATGGTAACTGTAGTAGCAATGTTGAAAGTAGTAAAGTATAGGCAAGTAGTAAGTAATCAAATGTGAAGAAGTAAATTGGAATCATGATTTTGTATATCCTAACTTCATGGCCCTCAAAAGGTATAATGTGGATTTAAGCATTATCTACAAGTCAATCTTGGGTGTCATCAACAGGGTGGCGAAGACGTGAATGGATGGTCAGGCATTTTAATACTTTAATGATATTATTCAAACTTGGCTGCGGACAGCGAGGTTTGGAAGGAGAAAGGAGAGATTTTTCCAGCTGTGGGACACAAGTAAGACTATAAAAAATATGATTATGGTTCTTGGATTATCCTCCTTTCGGCTAACTAGGTCTCTTTCCAGTCTTAAGATAGAAGAATACAATTAATACCCTTTATAAAGATAATGCTGAATTTGAAAGCTCTCTGTGTTAAATGTCACATCAAATGAGTGAGCTGTTTTTACCAATCATTCGTTTTCGTAATTATGATAAAATGCGAGCATCAGCCAAAGTTTGCTGTTTATAGCTCGGAAAAATTGAATATTTACGAGAATTCCGTCAGTTTGACGATACTATATTCATTCATTCTGGTTATTGACAGTACGTCTGTCTGTCCGATGAATTATTTATTATAAATTAAAAATAAAGATTTGTGGCTATCGATTGTTTAATATTGTGCAATATTGGAATATCTGGTGAGTCATAAGTGAGATCTATGTCAATCTTAGCAGTCGTATAAGGAAGGCTTACTAGAATCTCGTGAGACGCAACTTGGAAGTCCGGTCGAACCAGTTTCAACAATCTTTGCATGCAGTTTTAATATTTTTTGGTACTAAGAAATGTTTTCTTGGAGTACTAATATAGGGACTTTCCTCAACGGACATTCTTTTCCTCTATATGTCTTTTTATAGTCTGTAGGCTCGCGCTTGACCACTATCTCACTTGATGGTAAGCGATGATGTGGTCGACGGTGGGACACGCTTGCCTAGAAATAAGAATAGATAATACCTGGTGAATCATTTAACCGTAATTTTAGCCAGTCACTAAGATGGAAGTCAACCCTGAGAGTGACTATTCAGAGTGCGTCAATCTTCTAAGATCTTGACAATACAGGCAATAGAGACATACAACCTAACATCCCGCCTGTAATGCCCGAAGGGTTAGGCAGAGCAACTATAGTACAAAACGAGATATCCCTAAAAAAACAATTGCAATCTAAAACTCATTCTCCCACAAATTACGCCCCGTTAATTTCCCAGCACAAAAACTGTATCTAGCTGGCATTGTATTTATAAGCTGCATTTCACATGACGGCACTGCAGTCTGTTAGTGACAAGTTGTCACATCAAGCCACAGACGTTACTCGCAAGAAATTCAAGTCTCTACTGTAAACAATTTTCACAAAGACCCAACCCTGTTCTGCGGGCTGCGGAGTCCAAACGACCCGACTTTTAATTTGGGGTTTCTGATTAGTTTTTAGTTTGGTTAATTTATTGAGTTGTGGAAATTGATTAATTATGTTGATATTTTTATGTGTTGTATGTAATATTTTCATTTAAATAATGATGGTGAGGCCTTCATGGGTCTATAGCTTTTTTGTACACAAATTTATGTTCAGAACCCGTATGTTATATTTTTTCAACAATTAAAATACTTACTTTTTTTTGCATGGCTATACACATGTATGTGGGAATGTGGACTCAGAGTAAAACAAGTTCTTATTTAACTGATTCTCTCTTTATTTAATTTAATATTCTAGCACACGTCTTTGCGTTTTTAACGTCTGTCGCCATCTTCCCATCTCTCGTACATCCTCTCTCTCCCTCACTCTCGATACATCCATCCCTTTCACTAATACTTACATTCCGTATCCTACATTCGGCCGTCCTGCTCTCTTGTCTGTCCCCAGACACTCCTTTCCGCATTCATTCTACACTACATACCTCTATCTTACACTCCTAGCATCTACCGAATAAATTTTATTACACAATTAAGCATTTCTTCAAGTATATAATTTAGTTTTATTTACATGGCAAACAAACAAATTACTTACATAGATTAATACTAGGTACTACACTCATTTGAATGATTTTACAAATTAAACATAATTTAACTCGTCAAATTCACTAGATAGAAAATAGTGGAGTAGTAGTAGAGTACAAGTATAAACAGCACCTTGCACTATAATTACACAATGCTACACATAATATACTTACTTACTAGGTAGGTACATGATACCATAACTCTTAAACATTACATGGATAATGCATGTTAATACACAAACTTAATGTAAACTTAACATAACCTTACACTAAACACTTTCATACCATTCATCACCATTGCATACCGATTTTAGCTACTCACTCGCATAATTATTCTGTGGTACATCTGTCTGGCCACCTCTTCATTTGATCAGCTGAGCTGGAAGTGCGATTGGGACCTTCAGTCGCACTATCGGCTTTCTCCATATCGTAGCGGTCATTTGGATGAACCTTGGTAATTTGGTACGGTCCTAGGTACTTAGCTTTCAGCTTGAGCCCTGAACCAAATTGGGTTCTCTTTATAGCTGCTAGGTCACCTACTTGGTACTTATGACTCGGTTTCCTTCTCTTGTTATAATGTCTTCTGTTCTCTTCTTGCACAGCCAATATTTGCTCTTTTGCTTTTTGACGTAACTCTTCTCTATTACTCTCATATTGTCTTGCAGTTTCTTCTTCAAGTAATTTGAAAACTTCAATGTCCTCTTTATATCTCATCTTGGTGCCAATTAATAAATCATAGGGTGAGGTATTGATGCTCCTCTGAAATGTGCTGTTCAATGCTCTTTGAACTCTGCTCACATGTTTATACCACACGCCCGTGTTTTCAATACAAAGTTTAGTCAACATAGGGATTATTATTCGATGGACTCTTTCAACTTGACCATTTCCTCTTGGTATCCCTGTGGTGATTGTTACATGCTGAATGTTTTCTTCATTACAGTACTCCTGGAAATCATGACTGGTGAATGCTGTTCCACGATCTGTTATAATTCTTCTTGGATTTCCAAATATTTGTTGGTGTATTCGTAATTTATTCAGTGTCTCCGCACTAGATGTGCTCTTTGTAGGGAACAACCATACAAATTTAGTGAAAGCATCAATCACTGTAAGAATATAATTGTACTGCTTCCTGGTCTCCGTCAATGGTCCTACATGGTCCAGGTGCATGGTGTCTAACGGGATGCTTTCCTTTCCAATGGGGTTGAGAAATCCTTCCTGCTTGCCTTCTTTTCTTGTAGCCAACAGACATGGTATGCAGGCTAATACAAATTCTTCTAACTTTTTGTCCAAATCTTTTATATAGTAGTCTCGACATATTAAATCCTTCATTTTTCTCTTTGAAAAATGTCCATTACCATGGATTCGCACGATAATCTCCTTTTCTAAATTTTTAGGTATAACCAACAATTTGCCAGGGCCTTTGTAGAGTATGTCTCCATCCATAAAATAATCTTTGTAAGACTTTTCTTTCAGCACCTCTTTAATAGCTTTTACACCATCATCTTGATCCTGTGCCAGCTTAATCTGATCGATTAAGGACGTAACTGTGGCCACATAGGGGTTACGGCTGAGTGCATCTGCATGCCGCATCTTTTCTCCAGCTCTATGCTCCACCTCGAAGTCATACTCATTCAGCATTATCACCCATCTTGCTACTTTTGCTGTGAGGTCCTTCTTCATCAGGGTTTGCTGAAAAGCTTGACAATCAGTTACTATTTTGAAGCGCTTTCCATATAAATAATGGCGGAACTTTTTGACGCCTTCTATTATAGCTAATGCCTCCAGTTCATAACTTGAGTATCTGCTTTGTGCTTCATTAGTCCTAACACTCATATATTGAACTGGGTGCAAGCCAGTATCAGGGTGATACTGCATAAGGATAGCCGCTATAGCTATGCTGGAAGCATCTGTATGTAACTCAGTTTTTAAGTTAGGGTCAAATATTTTTAATACTGGGCCAGTAGACAACCTTTCTTTTAAAATATGAAAAGCTTCTTGTTGCATCTTATCGAACACAAAGTCCGCATCTTTCTTTAACAAATCATTTAGAGGCTTGGCAATAACAGCATACTGCTCTATGTACTTCCGAAAGTAGGAAGTCAAACCTAAAAAACTTTTAAGTTGCTTACTTGTCCTGGGTTCTGGAAATCTCACCACAGCATCCGTCTTCTCAGTAGTTGGGCGTATTTCACCGTCTTTAATCATATGGCCCAAGTACTCTATTTCACGCTGTATCAACTTTGCCTTCTTCCAATTAATTCTCAATCCATACTGTGCCGCTATTTCCAGAACTTGCTTTAGTCGTTGCAATGCCTGCTCTTCATCAACAGCTGGAATTATAATATCATCAATGAAAATCATCATTATCTTCTGAGAAAGCAGATCCCGAAAAATTATGTCAACAAACCGCATAAAATATTTTGGACAGATCGAAAGTCCAAACGGTGCTCGCAGAAACTCGAACTGCCCATGATGGGTAACAAATGAAGTATACGGTATGGACTCTTCGCTGATTTTCAAATGGAAAAATCCATTCTTCAAATCAAGAACACTGAACACCTTCGCTTGAGATAACCTGTCAATTAAATCATCAATAATAGGAAGAGGATACTCGTCTTTCACAATCTTTGCATTAAGCTGCCGGTAGTCAACACATACACGAGTTGTCCCGTCCTTCTTCTTTACCAACACTAGTGGGCTAGAGTATTCAGAAAAACTTACCCTTATTATGCCGTCTTTCAACCATTCATCGACTTGTTTTTCTACAATACCCTGCTCCATGTATGACAGTCGCCGGGGCCGTTGTGCAACTGGCACATCGTCTTTTAACACAATCTTGAGCTCCAACGGGGCTTCCTTTACTTGAACTGGATTGTACATGTCAACACACTGATAAGCTTCCTGTTTTACTGATGGACTGCTGACATGTTCTACCAGCGATTCCGAGTCACCTGTAATGCAATTTACTTTATGTAACAACTCACATTCATCTCTGAATATGTCCACAGATCCATCGCTCATTATCACTGTCACACTTCTCAAAAACTCATGACCTATTATTATATCATAAGGCATACAGTCTCTAGGTATAATGTGAAACGTAACATCGTTGTAGCACTGTCCATCGATGACGATCACCGTCGTAATTGTACCTAACGACCGCACTTGCGAACGTCCTAGTCCGGTTAGCGTTAGCCCACCGACATTGCACTTAACATTAAATAGTTTAGTACACAGCTCCGCCGATATCAGGTTTACATCACTTCCTGAGTCGATCAATGCGCTAGAACTGTGATTGCCCGCCACTAATATGGTTTTCACCGGTTTTCGTAAATTGATAGCCGTTAAGTCTTTGTTTTGGTTCTTGCTAGACACCATTGACACTATGTTTGACGTGTCGATGACATATCCACTGTCGATGTCATGGCCGCTCGTACACGCGCACTGATTGGTCGGACCGGTCGTAGTCCCGAACATAGCCGATCCTTGAGCCGAACGCTGTTTTACCGACTCGCTTGCGCCCGCTGCTAATCGGCTGTTACCGACCGCACGATGTTCACGTTGTTGGAGTGCCCGCTGTTTTACCGACGTATCGCCTCCGCCAATGAGAGGGCACTGTTTGCCAATATGGCCATATTCGTTACAACTAAAACATTTGATTCCTTTGGCACACTGGCTCGACAAATGGTTCTTCTCTCCACAGTTGTAACAACGACGCGTGGAACTGGGAATCGTGGATGCTTCTTTTCTTCTTTCAGTGGCTGGGTCGACTCGTCCTTCTTTCTTCTTCGTGCAACTTTTCATCTTTTCATAGATCAGTAATTTTTCTTTGAGCGCGCCGTACGTCGTAACGCCGTATAGTATCATTTTGTTTATTTGGTGGTCTTCAATACCGTCGATGATGTACTGAATAGCTACGTAGTCAGGGAATTTAGCTCTCTTACCCAACTCTCTCATTATGAGCATGTATTGGTAGCAGCTCTCCTCTCGCCGTTTTTTACGCGCTGCCATCAGTTCGTGCATCTCCTTAGAGTTAACTGCTTCTGGGAATTCCTTCACTAGGGCCGCTCGGAGTTCTTCATACGACTTGAACACCTTTTCGGATTTTAGCCATAGCCCGGCCGTGCCGATGAGGGACCGCCGCGCGATTATCAGCTTTTGTTGCGATGTCCAGTTGAACACCTCCGCATTATCCTCAATGTCTTGGGCCCATTTGGTGGAGGAATATGTTTTATCCTCGCCGTCAAATTGGGCGACGCCGCTCTCGAAATTGCCGAACATGGCCGCCGCCACGACCGCTGCCTGTGAGCTCGCGCCACCACTTTTGCTACCGTCGTCCGTCATTGCCGTCTTCGTCTTGGTAGGCAGGTGATCCGCCGCCGTGTCGTAGAAAATATCGCCTTCGTCTTCCGTCTTATCGTGATATCGTCGTCTTTCGAACACCGTACGCGCACCACACCACGTGCACTCCGGCGCCGGTCGTCTTCGTCGTTATCACTTTACTTCCTTGTGACTCTGGGCCGCACAAATCCCGGACGAGCCCCCAAAATTTGTGGGAATGTGGACTCAGAGTAAAACAAGTTCTTATTTAACTGATTCTCTCTTTATTTAATTTAATATTCTAGCACACGTCTTTGCGTTTTTAACGTCTGTCGCCATCTTCCCATCTCTCGTACATCCTCTCTCTCCCTCACTCTCGATACATCCATCCCTTTCACTAATACTTACATTCCGTATCCTACATGTATTTATCTAAATACTAGATCCAAGTCCTTCATAAGATTGTACATTTATGCATAAAACGTGATGCTTGATAGTAACAACCCAACAGCAACATCCAACCATCCCACTCAAAACTGCTAACATTAGAAAGAGAACTAAACAATTAACCCCATCCTACTACCCTGGCCGCACAAAGACGCATCAAAGAAAGTCCTCACGTATGCACTTGATCGGGGCTGCACTAACGTGACGCCGTCCATCGATTGTTGAGGGGAGTCGGGTGGGGTTGTTCCTCCCACGAGGGAGAAGAAAGCTTTAAAAACACAGAGAGCCAGCGGCGTCTCAGCGACGGCCCAATACGTCCCCGACCGGCCGTCGATTACGGGACGTAGCTGCATACGGCGACGGAGGGTTAGCAAATGTAATGGGGATTTTTGATCGTACTGAATTTTAGAAAGGTGTGAATTGTGATGTTTTGTAAGATGTTATTGTGTTTTTTTTGGGGGTGGATCATTTATTTAAAAATATCATATGACTAGAACTTAAATACCTTTTTTGATGAAAATATTTATTAAATTTTTGCTAGATTTTCAGTTTAACAACTTCTTTTTCATAAATTTTAAGACTAAATTGACGCTTTGCGCCCAACCACTAGTAACATAGAACAAACGCAAAAAGATGATGATACATACATCAACTCACGCCTTTTTCCCACAGGGGTAGGCAGAAACTACAGAACGCTGATGATGATGATTAAATATAATGCATGAATTATTATTCAGAAAGGCTCTATAGTGCTGAAACTTCTAAATAATATTTTTGTAAAACTGAAAAAGAACAATCACAAAACTGAACGTCAAAATAACCTCAGCGAATATCTCTATTGACATAAAATTTAATAATTTATTATTTAAAAAAAATCTCATTACAGTTTATTTACAGTTTTGACTTATACATAGATTGTTCTGCTAACCGTACACAGCGGGCGTACGGAAACACACGATCGTCAGTAATACAACATTCGTTATTTTTCGCCACCTCCTGCCGCCGTATTGATTAGTGCTCATTGCTCCGATGTAGCATGCAGGTGCTTCGTAACAACTTATGTGCGACTCTAGCTTTTGGATACCTAGCTTTCATTATGCCAATTACAAATTTTTAATTTTGAAATTAGATGCCTTGGTTGGGGCATTCAATTATATAATAAAAGCATAGAAGCATTACAACGCATTAAAACGGGCTAGGAGGTTCATCGACAATGAAATACTGGTCGAGTCTAGGCTCCAGAGCCTTGAACATCGGCGCCGAGTTGCCAGCCGAGTTTTTATCGGCTACATTTCTGGGAGTGTGCGTTGGAATTTCATGAACTAATCCCTCTTAGCCCGTTCCATCATCGGACTACAAGACGTACGGCGATGCGTCTTCGGTACATGCTTGACAAAACCCATACGCACCAAACGTTTTGGGAATAATTTTATCATGCGTACAGTTAAGGAGTAGAATTCCTTGCCGGAGTCTGTATTTCCTGATAGCGACAACCTGGGAGTCTTTAAGTCAGGAGCAAATAAGTTTCTTCTAGGCAAGCGTGCTACATCGTCGACCACATCATCGCTTACCATCAGGTGAGATAGTGGTCAAACACAAGCCTATCAATAATAATTAAAAAATACTTATCTACTTAACAAACACGTATTATTTTGGACAAAGGCTCTCGCGCGTTTTCATGGAAATTGTTCCATGTGTAAAAACAATGCGCGTTGTCGCACCAATCTGCCTAATTGAAGAGGAACAGCTTCATAATGCATGTCACATTTAAATTGTTGGAGTAAAGAAAATAATTCTGAACTTCAGAAGAAAAACGTTAGTTCTAAGAATGTTCATTCAAGCCAATTAGAACAAGTGGCTCTAGGGATAGAATGACTGACACTCCTAATCTAATTTTCCACGGAATTCCACGAATGGGAAAACAGCATTCATACTTTATAGCAAACAGTTTTAGTAGCTTTTTTTTTACCCGATAGCGGGAGGGTAATGTTTTTCGAGCGTAATGTATGTATGGCCATTTCTATGGCACGCTCTACAGCCCAAACGTCTTGACGCATTATGACATAATATAAGGTGTCGTTGAATTCGTTTCAATTGTGGGAGTGATAAAGACTAAATAATTTTAAATATGGCTCTCCGTTCTTCCCTCCCCCCCCCCAAAAGGGGGGATACATTTTTTTGTTCGTATACACTATGGGTATCAAATAAAAGTTACTAAATGGACCATTCCAAAAAAATTATGAGATGCTGCAGGCCGCAGGGACAAACAAAAATTATAGAAAAATCTACCTACACTTCGTTTGTCACGGCTGGCAGCACTTCATAATATTTAATGTAATTTATCAACAGAATATAAACTAACTTGAGTCCAGGCTTCGACTGCGGCGTTTGACACATACTTTCTATGAAACTAAGTTTAATTCGAAAAGTTCACCGCGTCGCTAATTTTGTGTGATCGCCAAAGCAGTGCTTACACAACTTGCAATTTACAAATAAAATCTGTATCTAAGGCTTATCTAAGGTATAAACATGCTTTAGCAACAGTAAATATAATTATTAAATTTATGATATGTTTAACCGACAAAAAAACACTGATAGGTTTCATCAAGGGTGGAAAGAGTTTACTTAATTATATTTAAAAAAAAAAGTTGACTTTTTATGATCATTGATTGATAATTAGCAAAGTTTTAATAAATCTCTACACAAAATAAACCCTCAACACAAAACTTAGCTATGCAGTTAAAAAAGTGTGTTTTTTTAAAAAGGGGTGAATATTTGAACCCTCGACGTGTGTGTTCATCATCATCTCATCTTCTTCCTAGCCTTATCACATGTTACTTGGTGTCGGCGAAACACGGTTTCTTCTTGCATACCGTCCTGCCCCCCTAACATGCTATCACTGACTCCCTTTTGCTTGATTTTACTTATGTACCACCATCGTACTATACAAAAGTGCATGATTCGGTATTATAAATAGGTTCTTCTTCTTCTTTTCGTGTAAGGATGTGGCCACCTTTGGTGTCAGAGTTAATTAAGCCTCCTCTGGGAACCCCACTGGCCTCTGACTTGGCTATATCAGACTTGCATTAACTATATAAGTCCAGGTTTCCTCATGATGTTTTCCTTCAACGTTGCCTGTGATGTCCAAGATAAACTTAGTAATTACATACAGAATATGAATTTGAAAAAGTTACATTGGTACTTGCCCGGATTTGAACTCACGACCTCAAGCACGAGAGGCGAGGTCTTTAGTTACTAGGCCACCACGACATTTTAAAAGCTAAACATAGGTAAAATTCATATAAATAGCTAAAATCATCTTTCTGCTATTGTCTCACTTTGGGGTTAGGGTGTGTTTGCTTCCTCCATTCTTCCCTGTCAACCAGTATGCTATTCCATCGTTGAATCACAAGATCAGCATACTCTATGACCGATCCCTAACAAAGTGCATTACTTTTTATTCAGCCTAGTTGCAAACAGTAGAGCCAGCCTTCTTCGTTTTTACGTCCCAAACTTGGACCCGTTGCATAAATAAAGTTTTTTGGTTAATAATTAATTTGTCATCTGCTTTGCCTTTGTACTGGTGTTTTAATGAAGGGTGGGTACTTATTTTGGTATAGTTTTGCCTTTGACCCCGATGGTGTATGTATATCTTATAAAATTAAAAGTAAAAAATAGGTAGGTCAATCAACTTGTAGAATAATATTGGGAGTTTAGGCTCCGCTAGTACATTGGATCTTGCCCCTTTCGATTTAAATGTTCCACTTACCCTGTTTTTAATTATTTTGGTGTAGTAACACATTATAGATTTTGACTGAAATCCTTTCAGACCGCGCTTTACCACTATCTCACCGGTAAGCGATTATGTGGTCGAATGTAAAACACGCTTGCCTAGAAATAACCTAGTCACACTTTACTTAAAAGACCCCTAGATTGAAGCTGTCGGGAAACACAGTCTCCGGCAGGGAATTCCACTCCATAGCTGTACGCATAATAAAACATAAATGATTTCACGGCAGTGTTTATGCCTCGTTTTTGAAACGTAAATTATTGCTTATGTCATGTAAAAAATTAAAATAAACTATCGTAAAATCAATGTAAAACATCTTCAAGTGCGTTGTGATTGGTTGAATGTATCGCCAACAGCATATACGTACGCGTTTGCTTTTCTTTTTACGTTCCAGAAGCTGAGAGTAAATCACATTTTTACTTGATTCGAAGACCGGTGGAAAAAAACCTGATCACAATGCTCGGAAAATATACTGAAAATCTCTTCAGTACCTTTTCCGAGTATTGACGTAGTACGACGTAGTTAAGATTAGAACTAACTTATTTTCAGTTCCAAACATGAAGCTTCAGGAACATGATAAGTTCTAATAAAAAGTGCATGAATAGTGTATGAAGTATTAATAAGCTGTTAATTAGCGTTGCGACTGTTTCTTTAGGTTCGACAGTTGGGCGGCGGGAGGTAGGGTGGCGTGGGGTACAAGTGATAGGAATGAGCGAGTGTAAAGTTAAAATGACTAACTTGCATTTTTGAAGGACCATAGGAATACTTATATCAATAAATCTATTTTTTTAAATAAAAAAATTTTTCTCTACGATTAATAGTTATGCAACGTTGGAAAAATCCTGGCCTAGTAGTAAATGCAGAGCGTTTCCCAAAATAATAGGCGTACTTATATTTAGAGGTATCTATTTTCGAATGTATATTGTATAATGTAAAGTGTCTATTTTGAATCACAATAACTGGACTGAAAATAAAAGCCGTAGTTTTTTGTAATAAAATTTTATTTTCATAATGTTGTCAATTAAAAAACCCGTTGTTCGGAATGCAAAACCATTAAAGACGTGTTAAATTTAACGGTCTGTAAGTAAAAATGTGAATAACTTGGAATTTAAACGCCTACTAATACACTTCGAATCATTTACTTTACGCTCTCCAAAGCGTAGGATGACATGAGTCCGATATACAATTTCTACAATTGCCTAATTAACATTGGAAACTAATTAATTAACAAAACGTCACGAAATATTTAAAGAGAAATGCCTATAAATATTCCTAACTGCGTAAATAACAAATGGATTTGATTCTCCAATACATTTTCATAAAATCAACATTAACCTCGATTTGGATCAAAAATATCAATATTTTGTTATAAACATATCAACGTAATTATAAAACTGACATTATTTATAGATTTAAGTAAATAATTAATTAATCTGTGTTATTGCTACTAGTTTTAGTTTATGTAAATTGCTAATTAATGAGTTTTATCATTAGTATTCGAATTTAAAAGGTTGTAACATAACTTTTGGGTCTGTTTATGTCGGAAAATGACGTAGTAGTAATTAAAACCATCTGTTTATGGTGCGTTTTTTCAATATTTTATACCTAAGATATATACTTTGAAAACCACTTAAAATTACTACAGTTATATGGAATTAAAAATGATTCACATTCTAAAATAATAATTAATTTAATTTAAGTTTTATTCCCACGTGAAATTATTTAAAGCAAAATATATCTTTATCGTAAAATTCTCAGGATGTCATCGCAAAAGTTTAACGGCCCATCACATTTATTGGGCATCATAACTCTAGTAATTTACGTGATATTATTTTAAAATATTATATTTATAAAACTTTTAATATCGCTTTATCGCTTCGCTTTTAATCTGATCTAAAAATAGTTTTAATGCCTGGCAATATGGCGCCTAAGACTAATTTAGAACACTAGTGTTATAATAAATTACAATTTTTATCGTGAATCATGATAATAAAACATGTTTTGAGTGACAGAAATATGAGAATGACGTGAAGTTATTATTAATTTTATGTTTAAATTTATTTTATTAAAATAATATTGTGCAATATTATATGTGGTGTCTTTCTTTTACGCAAATATAGATTTTTGTTGTTTGGCAGTTTGAAACGCTACGTCTACGTCACCAAGTTTACTAATTATAAGTAAAAGAAAATAAAGTCTGGTACTATTCTACCGCAGAGCAAATACATTCTTTCCACTTTCCGGTCTTCTGTGATTTTGAGTCAGTCTTTTGAGAATCTACATTGTATATCGCTTTCGCTTGTGGCTTTAATCCTGTCAAAGTCCGCGTTTTAAATCGCCAACTTTTCGCTGTTTTAATTAAGTTGACGTCACAGTTACAAAGCTGTTGATTTGTTGGTGAACGAATGCGCTTGAGGCGGCAGCGCTCGGGAGAGATCGGGAAACATCGAGATTTCGCGGAAAATGCATTGAATAGAAAAAGGGGTGAGGTGAGTTTTCTTCAGTAAAAGTTAAAAAGCAGTAGAAACTTGATATGGGTCGTACACCACACAATTTATTATGAGCAGTCAAAAGTATTATAAGTTTCATCATCATCTAAGCCTGCAGCAGTCCTCCGCTGGACACAGACCTCTCAAATTGCATGGCATTCATCATGCCCTTCATCTCGATTCTCGGAAACTCTCATCCAGCTGCTACAGATCATTCTGTGAAGATCGTCTCTCTATTTAGCTTGAGGATGTTAAACCTTACGTAAGTCGATTTGCGGGGTTCACTCAAGAACACATTTACCCTAACGGTCATCGGGTCTACAGCTAACATAGCCGCATGGTGAACAGACCACAATGGTGACCATAATTGTAACAAACTTATATTGTTATACTAGCTTCTGCCAGCGGCTTCGCCCGCGTGAAAGTCGAAATTTATCCCTAGGGAACATATTCCGGAATAAAAATCATCCTATGTGCTATTCCAGACTATAATCTATCTCTGTGTCAAATTTCATCCAGATCCGTCCAGCCGTTTGAGCGTCAAGAAATAACAAACATACAAACACACTCACAGACTTTCGCCTTTATAATATTATTACTGTGATTCTTCTAGTGTTATTATTCTCCCTATGTCAAATATTTGCCTAAGGGGGTAACCAAATTATATCCTTTCAACCAACTTGCAGCCGCCAAACAAGCCATAACAGTCCAAAATAACATTTCACAACTAAAATTCTTAATTACCATCGTCACCGAACTGCATAATATAAGTTTGCGAAGTTGCCGTCACTGCTATAGCGCATAGCGTGCTTACCAGCATTGAGCTAAATTAACATTGGCTGGGAGTCAAAAGCGAATGAGTTAGAACAAGTTGGAAACAAAAAAAACGTCCATTTGAACATGTTTACAGTGATTTGTGTCGAACGAGACGGTTTCTGATTACGGTTGCAGTGGTAGAAGTTTTGATGGTGTTTCTGGGAATTATTTTTCAAGTAGAAATATAGGAATTAATGTAAATAGTGTATTTACTCAGCTTATGCTGAGCCTGGTCGCTGACAATGGGACTTATCAGAAAGCTAAAGAAGAAAGCAAAGGGCAATGGAGAGGACTAAGCTCGAAGTTTTTTTGCGTGATCGCATCAGAAATGAGGATATCCGCAGGAGAACCAAAGTTACCGATAAAGCCCGAAGAATTGCCAAACTTAAGTGGCAGTGGGCAGGGCACATTGCTCGCAGAACGGATGGCCGATGGGACCGAAAAAATCTGGAATAACGACCGCGAACCAGAAGACGATACGTTGGAAGGCCTCCCACTAGGTGGTACGATGGTCTGGTTAAGGTTGCGGGATTGCGCTGAATGCGAGACGCACGGTCGGTCAATGTGGTGACGGCTACGACGTAGCCGACGTCCATTAGTAGACGTCTTTCGGCTGAAATGATGATGATGATGACTCAGCTTATTACGTATGTAATCAGTAAAATATTAATTTCATGATGAAAATAAAAACGAAAGGTGTATCTAAGGTTCGTAGCAGATGTCGTTCTGTAGTTTCTGTCTACTCTGATGGGATAAAGACTATGTGTATGTTAAAATACTTTAAGGCAAGTTTGTGAATTACTTGAAACTGATCAATAATAATTGTACAGAAACAATCTTATAATTGAACAGTCTCCAGAAAAGACAATCAACTAACAATATTCATAAGTTCCCTTCAATTCTAATTAAAAAGCTTTATTGAAATAAAACGAAAATAAAAATCACATTAAAGCATCAATTTTCAACCCTACTAATTCTACAAAAACGTGTGAGAAAAACTTTTAAATGCTCATTCGAAAGTCATAACGAAAGTCGGTCCTCAGTCCTAAAATTAAAAAGATACACCAATACTGTTTCAGAGCCCAGATAATAGCCCGAACAGACTTGCCTGTCACTTAAAAACGACAGCCAGGACATACCGACGACTTCTTTTTGTCGCAAGAACTAACCATGCGACTTTTTAACCCTTCCGATGCGGGTGACAGATCAGACGTGAACTACTTAGCGAATCAGTTAGGAATATCACTTTTCTCGCTCAAAAGTGTGCGCTGTTTAATTTGGTAAGGACACTTTTGTCATGATTTTAAGAATGAGTTTGGTTTCGTTAATGAATGTTCAGTAGGTTTTTCTTTTATTTTTGGTCTGTGATTTAAAAAGTTGGGTATAGATTTGGTATTTGCAGATTTGGCTTTCAATATTTGTTTAATTTTCATAAGAAGATTGGTTTTTATCATATTTTAGTGTAGGTATAAGTTATTAAGTGAAATTGATGCTCACTTGCTTATCCTTGTTAGCAATTTATTTTGGGAAGTCCAAAAACCAATTTCAGTACCCCAAGTCATTTTCTTCTTCATAATCCCAAACTTTCATAATATTCGCCAAAACTAACCAACTGAACTTCTGCAAAAACATAATATTATTAATATTAAACCCGCATCTAATAAGCCCCTAATTTCTCCTAACTAGCAGCAAAAACATCTGCTTCCACCGCCATGAATATAACATCACTTAATTAACACTTATAAAAACACAGTTTGACCCTTCCAAAAGTTCTACGAACCAACAAAAATAAGTAAGTTACCAAAGACATAAACCGAAATTGGATTACAGCTGAAACGCGAACTCTCACCGCTGCTCCCTCATAAATATTTTAAAAAACCCAAACCCGTGTGTCCGTATCAGTGATCTTTTAACCCCGAAAATGCCACGGCACACATTCCCGGGAATATTGTGGCCCGGGACGATATTAGATGGGCAGGTAGGACCAATATTCGTTGAATCCCATCACTGTATTGCAAAAGAAATCAAATTAGATATACAATAAGCGGGATAGTGGTCCGATTTACATAAGTATCCGAGCTATTTGGTCGCTTGATACGAGATTGCGGCCGGGTAACAATATTGCCCGTGTTTACAGCGTCTGTCTTGACTTCGGTACGGAGGCTGATGTGGATCGCGCCGATTTGTTTTTTTTTTCAATAGTATTTTGTGGCGTCTGTTTTGAATAACATGGTGTAATAGTAAACGTTGTGAGTGCATAAATAGGCAGATGTGATTTTTTTTAATAAATGAAAAACAATAGTCGTCTTTTTCTATACCTGCCTACATTGGATTTACGGATACAAAGTAAGTCCTCATAATATTGTCGCTCAACAACGTAATAAATTCAAATAATCTCATAAATAATTTCTACCACCAACCTACACTTTCGCATGAACGAATAAAAAGGTTAATAAAAACAGTTCCTTGTCCATACCTAATTCGTAGAAATCATTTTTATATCCTGTAATAAAAATTTAAACGTTATTTGAGTATTATTACGTGCCCCGAAAAAGGGTTATCCCAAATCCAGTGTCGTCTATCGGAGGGGTATCAAATACATGCAAATCCACAGGATTGGACGTTAAATAATACATAAATACAAAACGATGGTCGCGCAAGTAACTGGGCGCAATAAAAAGTTGTGAGTACGTAAAATAAAATTCGATCAGAAGAGGTCTGGGCAGTCCGGGGCGACGGGTTGTGTTATAAAATTTCAGGTCGACATTGCAGGGTTAAGGTGACAGGGCTGTGCAGACGCGATCTTGTATTCGATTTTCCCGGAAAATCTTTTTTCGAACACCATGGTTTCGTATTTTTTAGTTCTATTTGACTTATCAATTAATGTCCTACAGGATTATTTGCCATAATTTTTATGTTTATTCAATTAATTGTTTTATTTCCGTGACCGCTGACTAAGAAAGTAAAATACCTGAAGTTTTATATAAGACACATTGTCCTCTGTTTCTTGTCTACATATCAAATACATGTTTTAAGACCTCATTAAAACCCCGAAAAAAAAAAAAACAATTGCAACGACCAGGAACCATTCACCCTTTATCACTACATACGTCAAACATTGCCCGATGTCAGTAAATAAATCAAATAATCGCAGTACAAACAAATCGGCCGTGTACTCCAGTCGCCATCTTTCGAACGGCATTCTTCCCGATATTAAATCCACTTCATTGTATAAGGAATTCCAATGGACTCCGTCCGCGCGTCCCAATGGCTTGCTCCGTCGAAACAAGAGGGGTTGACTCGCGAATTGTGGAGTAAACAGAATCCGTGTTGTATTCGGAGATTTATTTTTTAATAAAATGGGCCGGTTTGGAGGCTAAGAGGCTTGGACAATAGAGTAACACAGATCAAAAATTTCTTGTGTCAATTTCTTGTGAACTTAATTTTTGTTTATTTTTCTTAAAGTATGATATGATTGAGTTACTCTGTAATAGGCTTGAGATACGCATTTTATTACGGTTTTTGCTCCCAAACTGTGTGACTAAGCTTGTCACAGTAGGCCGTGCTCGCCGGGCTGGTCAAACATTTCTTCAGTGTCAATTCTGATATCTAATTTTTCTTTTTATTTTATTCCAGGTAAGTTTTTCTATCTATGGAGCTGAAATAATAGAGTAAGACAGATTGAAACCTTTCCTGTTAAATGTAAGTAAATTATTATGTATCATCTTCAAATCTAAACGTCAGGCAAGATTTTAATTTCGACAGATGCAACAATTTAATAATATTTATCTGGAGAATTCAGGCAGGTCACTAGATTTTTTCTTGTATTTATTATTTAGAATTTGAGCTAAAACAATCAGCTATACTGATTTAATATATTACAAAATTTCACTGCTCAGCATTGTTACTATTTGATTTACTACAGAGAAAATAAATATAGATTTTTGCAATATATTTCACCGAATGTCCCATCGTCTCAACATACCTAGATATGTACACTAGTGAAGATCCTATTAAAATTGTCGCATTATCCCGCGGCCGGGATTGCCAATCACCCCGGGATCCCGCCGTTATCCCGGCTCGTCCCGTAATAAGTGCATTTCGCGAGTATTCCCCTAGACTTATTGAAATTGAAACATTTTAAATTTAATATTGAAGGCAGTGATCTGTTTGTGGTGACTCAATTAAAATATGGTTGATGATTGATCACCGTTCGTTAAGTAAGCATAATCCTGTACAAGTTACTTACATATAGTGGAAAACACGGCTGGATGTTTATTTTTGTACGATAATTGCCGACGGTTCCTAAAAGTAAAAGCACCTTAGGAGGCCTAGTGGAAACACGACCTCTCTGCACTTTTGTACATAATAGCTTTTTTTCGTAAAATTCCACAATTGTCCTCACTCCCTCACTTCCTCAATTATTAGCAGAACCTGTTTTTTTTAACTAATCGTACGTAGGTTTAACGTTTTCTTATTAATAAGGCTAGTGATAGTGTATCGACATGATAGATATAATTTATTATGAAGATAGACAATAAAAGAAAATTACCCGTATTTTAATACCTATAATTCCGGTTTTGTTGGACATAGGCATCTCCCAAGCGTCGCCACACTGATCGGTCCTGTGCGTTTTGCATCCTCGGACTGCCGCGGTCTCGACCAGCAGCTTTATTGCGTAATGTATTTGGCAAGGCAAAGAGCATACTCTTTGCTCTTTGCCTGGTCGATTGTTCATAAACAATCGATCAATCACATGCGAGATGAATGACGCGATGTGGATTTCCGCCTATGTGATTGGTAAATTTTTCATAATCTTTGCCTTGCCGAGTTCACTTATGCAATATGGCTGCTGGTCGTCGCTCCACGTAGAGGGAGGCCTTCCAATGCTGCGTCTTACGGTATGCGGTCGCGACTCCTGACTCTTTCGGGCCCCAACGGCCATCCATTCTGCGTACAATGTGCCGTGCCCACTGCCACTTAAGTTTGGCAATTCTTCGGGCTATGTCAGTAACCTTGATTCTCTTGCGGATGTCTTCATTTCTGATTGGATCATGCAAGGAAACTCCGAGCATAGTTCTCCCCATTGCCCTTTGGGTGACTTTAAGTCTTCTGATGAGGCCCATTGTGAGCGACGTCTCTGTCCCATATGTAATCGCTGGCAACACGCACTGGTCATAGACTTTCGTCTTGAGATACTGTAGTAAGTTGGACGCAATATCGCGCAACTGCCCGAATGTTGCCCAGCCGAGTCGGATTCGACGGCTGACTTCTTTCTCGATATTGGAACTACCTTGGTGGACCGTTTGTCCCACTCAGGTCTTCCAGAGGGTGTCGTAAGTGGCGACAAAAGGACAAACTAGAGAATAGGCAGCAGCAAACTGTGATTGCCAACCCGCCTGCTAAGCATAAGCAGCAAACCCCCCCAATAAAAAGAAAAATAAATATTGGCATAAACACAATAAGTACGTAAGATATATAGATAATTATCTTGCTTTAACATTTCAAGCCAGACTTTCAAAGCAAGCAGAAAAACTGCCAACTTCACAATTTCCATTTCCCTATTTATCAAAATAAAATAAATCAAAACTCTGCAAGTTCCCAACTGCATTTAAGTTGAGCATCTTAACTAGCATGACGTCATCGTTGGCCGGGAGTGGGGGTGACGGGAGGGTGACGCGTCACTTCTGTCGCCGCCGCTCTGTCGACGCGTCGTGATTGACAGCCCTTCTGATAGCGCGGCCGGAATAAATACGTTGTGATAGAATGGATTATGTGGAATATAAAGGCTATGATGTGGCTCTTAATTAATGCAGGATAAGAGGCGAGTCTGTTATGGTAAATTATGGAGGCTTTTATTAATTTTAGCTAGGATTTGAAAAGCTAACCTTTGAGGAGTGCGATAATCTATATTTTCTGCCAATCAGACATAAACAGTGACGGAAAACTGGTTTTCCGGGCAACTGCCGTCTCCATAAAATCTATGTTCCGCCAGAATGAATGCAGAAGAATATAAGAGCTTTGTTATTAACTACGGTTAGAATCCACAATGGCAAACATAATATTAAGGTATAGGCCCCTCAACTTGTCTAAGTTTACTTTAGGGTCATCAATTTGACTTCTTATATAAAATGGTTATTTATACAAAGGTAATACTTAAATCAACCTTTCAATCGTCTTCTTCAAAACACTGCCATTTCTTAACAAAATTTAACCCATTCGTGCACACTGGAATGGAGCCACATTACCCGAAATATTCGCAAAAATTCTCACCCGCCGATATTATAGTCGTTACGATGGCAAGGGAGGAAGGGGGTGCCGATAATTGGGTATTAACAGACAGTATCCGTCACCCGGCGCCACTCGCGGTTAGAAAATTGAATGGATTCAATTAATTTTTCCTTTTAATCCCGCTTGTTGCAATATCGGCCGCGAGGATAATTAAACTGTCTGTCATTACGATATGCAAGGGAATTTCGTACTTATATCACGAAGAGAAAGGTGATTGTCGTATGACATTTTTTGTGATACGTTTAATTTGCTGGTTTTCGGGAATATTTTGACGAATTATTGGGGATTGTTTTTCAGGTGAATTTTGATTATTTGAGCAGGGATTTTCTCTGAATTGATTGATACAATACGATGACATGAAGGAGTGTTTACTCGGGCGATGAATATTATTTTGTACAGTGATGTATTTCCAATATCAAATCTTTGATCTACGCGCTGTCATCGACGATGCCGTGGAGGTAGAAAAGTTTTCAGCCAAATGAATTTGAATGACCGTTCTACCAGCGACACGAAGAAGAAAAGAATATCCAGTGTTGCTTCACCGAATTCCCTTCACAATCAGATTCGTCTATATACTTACAACTAAACTCCGAGACAGCACTAACAACAGCCCCCTAGAGCCAACATTCCTCTTAAATCTAAACTCTTAACCCTAGGACACAAAAGCGTATAATCTAAATAACAACGCAGACATAAAGTCGCGTGCACACCGCCCGCCGGACCGGAACGGCCGCGTCCCCACGGAAGCGACATTAAAACTTTTGAGTGATTTCGCTCAGTCAAACGTTGCAAGACGGGCGAGGTCCGGCGGCCGTAGGGTTACCACGTGCCACGTCCGAGTTTTAGTGTTAGGACTTTTGTTTTGAAGTATGGTGCTTTGAGATAATTTGATGTGGAGAAGGAACGTGGATAGTTGGTTTGGGAATGTGATATTAATGTAGAAATGGATATTGATAAGTACTGTCAATGAGTTGAAGACTTGTTGTTAATTTTTAGGATTCCGTACCTCGAAAGGAAAAAACCGAACCCTTATAGGATCTCTTTGTTGTCCGTCCGTCCGTCTGTATGTCAAGACCCTTTTTCTCAAGAACGAGTAGAGGTAAAAAGCTGAAATTTATATCTAATACTCAGGTCTACTGTCCCTTAAAGCTGTGAAAAAATCAAAAGATACAGCCGTTTATGCCGCAAATTTCCGCAAATTTTCGACACTTGCAAGGGAATCAAAACCTAAAAGGTACTTCCAGTCGACCTAGAATCTTGAAATTTGGCATGAAGCAATGTTTTATAGCACATATAAAGGAAAAATTCCTAAAACCTTAAAATTTTAGTTATATCACATGTTTTTAGGGTTACGTACCTCGAAAGGAAAAAACGGAACCTACAGGTTACCTACAGGTTTGTACGGAACCCTCGGTGCGCGAGTCCGACTCGCACTTGGCCGGATTTTTATTAGTGAACTATCTTCTGCCAGTCAACTCACCCAGGTGAAAAGTGTTTTCTTATCCCAAGGGAACATTATATCAGGAAACAAATTTGCCTATTATTTCAGACTATAATCTATTTCAGTGCCAAATTTTATTGAGAACCTTTTAGCCGTTCTGGCGTCCATCAAAACTTTCTCATTTATAACATTAGTAAGAAGTAAGATAAATTTCTACGTACTCACGATCATGTAAAGTTTGAATCCATATTTTAAACATACTGCGCAGTAAAGTCCAATCCAAAATACTTCGTTTAAAAGCCATCAAGCCTAGCTTTCGGTACTAGGAAAAACGACTACTGTAAAGCTATGAAGCAAATCCTGTGTGATTTGATTACCAAAGTACCAAGTACGTAATTCACTGTCCTGCACTTTCAACTTATAATATTACAACTGCAGTAAAGTGAAACTTCTCAGTCGAAACACCACGTGTCCATCCAGCAAGCTGGCGACCCTACGCGGATGTGGCGACGTTGAGTGTGGAGAGTTCTGTCCCGACTAATTTGTGAATAGTTCTCTCGCTCGACCGATTCGCAGTTGATAGTCGTTTTCTGACACTCGTTACTGCCCATTGTCTGCCACGGACGTTTCTTAATGAGTTCTGTAATTGTATGTTTAATTACAGATTTTTGTAGTTTTGAGATTGGTGCCGTTTGAATAGGTGTCGTTAAGTGTGACAGCAAATTGTTTCTTTACAATACATAAGTTTGATTTAATGTTAGACAAAGCGTTACAATTAAACAGTCAAAAACCATTCATAGTGTTTATTATACAAGCAAACAAACCGACGTTTCTGTAACAAACACATGAGTACATATTGGCGTACTTTTAATCACACGAAAATCGAACATCAATTAATCCACCGTCCAAACAGAAAATTCTAATCCTAGATCCTTCATTTCACTGGTACGTGCCACTCAAACGTATTAATCCACAAACGCCAACAAAACAAAATAAATAAGAAAACTGCGACGTTATCAGCACATCGCTAAGCATGTCCACACGTCTACTTACGAGGAGGTGTCCCCCTCCTTCCAGCAGGGAGGGTGACGGTGGGTGACGTCTCCATCGTCCGGCGTCACCGCCAGATCAATGCTGGACAGTCCCCACCTGCACTTTTAATCGCGAGACGGGAGGGACACGAGACGGCATCGCTTGAGATGGAACATGTTGCGAACGGGACGTGTGCGCTAGTGTGCGCGCACCTTTTGTTTTGTTCCTTTTTGAGTTTCTTGCCTGATGCTTGTAATTGTCGTTTGAGTTATTGAATATGTTAGGGTTGTTTGTGTGTGTTCGTTCGGAGATGGATAGTCTTTGCAGCTTCGTTGGGAATAGTAGACAGTGAGTTTTCCTAAATTTCTTTGCCACTGAGATTTTATGCAGATGAGTATTAATAAATCATTCTGAAAGAATGAACGCTGTCATCTTACTAATAATTAAAAATTTAGACTGAGAAGCAACAAACGATATTATTGTATTAACCTTTTCTCGTCGCTCGAAATCGATGTTCACTAGGATATTTAATTCTTTGAAATATTTTCAGTGTTTGCAGTTTTGTGAAAATGCTGGTTGTTAATTTTCCTTGAGTTCTTGGTCCTTGAAATTTTACGGAGATCAATTTGAATGTTATTTGCTATTGCTGTCATATTTCTTTTTTTCTTGTCTTTAACATGAGAGGCTACAAACAATGTGAGTGCAATTATAATATTGTATATTTCAACTTTTTTTAAACTCGGTATTGACACTCATATTTTCGATAATACGACTAACAGAATTATTAACCCTTCGAAATCTTTTCAGAGACCATTCCAAAAATAAAATCAACCATTTAAAACTAAACGTAACTTAACCCTTCAATGTCAAAGGCAAATTGTTTCGCTTTTAACTCTCAATAGATCTGACAGAGCATGATTTCCCTCTGCGCCGAATAAATGGAAAGGATTAAACTACTTCACAAGTTTCGGGACATCTTACAAACGTTAAGTAGTTTTGGTAAATGTAAACTTTTAGCGTTTTGTTTTAAATGTGCCATGTTTAGTCCCTAGTGGTGCTTTGTATGGACTAAGTTTTGATTGTCAACGGTTTTGTGAAGATGAGCTAGGGTTAGGCTGTCCAGGGAGAAGCTTGTTTCGTACCTTAAGACCTAATGTAAGAAGATTTTAGATTTATTTTGTATATAGAAAAGAACTTCTGAAAAAATAGACATTCTATCAGCTATATAAATAGTTAACGACTGTCAAGTAGTGTAAAATGAATGGGGTTGATGAGGGCTAACGAAACGTCACATAGCCAATCTAAAACATAGAGCAATAGTATATATATATAGAGCCCATGGGCACGGGATCCCAGCGCTAAGAAAGAAATTTGGTTCAAATACATTTCACTAGATGGCGCTATATGCATCGATTTGTTATTTGAACGGATCATTTGAAATTGATACCAATAGATGACGTGGTTCTAAATTATTTTTGTTTTAACACATTTTGGTACAATAAAACTGTAAAAGCGTGCAAAAAATAATATAAAACAAATCGTCTCTGTATTTATAGAGTACAATAGTCACGAACCGAGTAAACCATTTTACTTGCAAGTCGCTGCTAACACGTCTATAGCCATTTTACATATTCCATTTATATATTTATAAAAATAATCAGTGTAATCAGACGAAAAACGCTAGTTGCACGGCACGGTTTCTTTGAATGGGATGAGGCATCTGTATGCTAGTAATATGTTATCTGTGCCATGCCATGGGCATGGTATGCTAGGGACACAGTCTAACTCAAGCCAAATCTTGAGTTGTCTGCATAGAAAATATTTCAGACACGATTGAGTTTAGTAGTTATAAGGTAGGTGGTATTAAATGGACTGCCTATTGCTTTTCCACCAATTTGGACTATATTTGTGCCAAGTTATTTATTTTAGTCTACGGTAACTTTGTAACTTTTTGTATAGGCAGATGTCCTGTCACTTACAAAGTGCATAATATTTTATTCAAAGAAAGTCAACATTTAGATCAAGCGGTCGATACTAATTCTGCTGTTGAATTACTTATCTATTTATTAAATATGCACCATTCACGAAACAGACACATGAATTGATTATCAGGCAGCTGCGAGATATATAAACGGGTACCCTCAGATAAAGTGCCAATTTCTTAAGAATCTTCCATTTTGTAACTACCCACAGATAAAATAAAGATACCTTGATTCATTTACCTACATTTCTTGCACACAATATGGACGGGGACAATCGCTCGTTCGGTCCAGAGATAAGAAATTTATTTTTTTCATACTTTTTTAAGCGACGGAACTCAACCCTTTGGACGCTATCTCGATGACGTCACTTGACATCTTGTCCCGACTCGGGAAACGGAAACGTTTTGCGTTAAGCTTTGTTTAAAAAAATGTTTTTATATTTATTTATTTCTCTTTTGAGATGAAGTGACATGATGTTGTAGGGCAAAATTTTGTTTTAGTAATTTTTTTTACTTTTTCTTATTGTGAAGGATTTTATCGAGATATGGTCATAGATGACATGTTCTTAGTCAGCTCAAAATAGACATTTCAGTTTGCATTAATTCACATAGAACTGAAAACGCTGATGTAATAGTGTACTTAATTATCGCCGTCTATTTTCAGTTTTAAGCGAATTAATTCAAACCTACTCCTAATTTTCTGTCTATTTTGCTCGGACTATACTTGTTAAAAAATAAATAAGAAAACAAACATTGACGCAGTTACCTCTGAACTCCGCAAGTTCTAAAAGTCAAAGGTTATTGCAGTTCTCCTGGGCGATGGACGCAGCAATTTATATTCTTCTCTTTCTAACAAAACTCTTGTACAAGGTACAAATCGAGCACGTTGAACACGTTTTCATAATTTCTAGTTGTCATAGAAAACTTTGACGACCTGTTTATACAACTTACGATTGTTTTATCTAACTATTGTTTACTCATTACTGTTGATAGAATTTCTATTTTCCTTGACTGGCTTTTTTTGTTAGGTCAAAGCCAAAGTCCAAGACAAAATGATAAATTTTAATTAGTCTAAGCGGCAATTTTGAAGGTCAACAATTAAAATATATAAGTAATAATAATTGATTCTACCGTCCATTCGGAAAAGTAGCTTGACCACTATATCACCTGATGGTAAGCGATGATGTGGTCAACGGTGTAGCACGCTTGCCTAGATGTAACCTATTCACTCTTCACTTAAAGATCCCGAGGTTGTAGCTGTCGGGAGACACATACTCTGGCAGAGAATTCCACTCCTTAGCTGTACGCATAATGAAAGTATTTCCAAAACGTTTAGTGTGTTTCGGTGGGATGGCTTACTAAAGTAAAATGTTATTGATTGTAAAAGACGAAATTGCCCAACTATTCACATACTTTTATAAAAAGTATACTAGAAACTAAAGTATACTTCCAGTCCTGCACGTCCCTTCTTCTTTGTTTGTCTAACGTCTGCTTACATCGAAAAATCAATCCAACAGTATTGACGCATATACCCATCCGTGAGCGGACCGGACCGGATCCGACTCGTCTTAAATTATGTCCGAGACGTGATAACGAGGGGGCACAGAGGGTGACCGGGTGACAGGGGGTGTCTTTTGCAACGCATATGTTTTTCTGATTGGTTTTGAGTTGCTTTGACAACCAAAAGTGTGTGTAGCCTCACATTTTTAACAAAGTTTATAGAACCATGATTGTTTTCGGGTGTAATATGTTTCAGCTGAATTTGAACTGAAACTAAACCCTTCAAACGTCCGCTTAGTTCGAAAAATCAATCCAACAAACAGAATTGACGGATACATCCGAGTGTCCGTCGCCCGGACGGTCGACTCGTCTTAAATTATGTCCGGGGCGTGATAACGAGTGGGTGACGAGGGGGAAAGGGTGACTATTTACTTTCGCGACGCATATGTACGTATTGTTTTGTTCTGATGGCCCATGTGGGGAGTGGAGGTGGCTCTAATCAATAGTTCGGCTTGATTGAGTTGGAGACGTCTGGAAAGTGGAATTTGGACTTAGGAGGTCTGCTTATCCTGCGGGAATTTCAGTTCTGGTTGTGCAAGTTTAAAAGAGATTTCGTTTTTTTATGAATACATTCAGCTATATTGTTCTAAAGCTGTTATATTAATCGTGTCTATTTTGAGAATTTGGTTTTACTCAGTAATCAAAGTTTGACTATCAAACTTTCGACGTTTACATTACTCAGCACACGCCTAAAAAAAAAAATTAAAAATAAAAACCCTTTGAAAAAAAACTGCCCACTTTAAACTATTACCATGCCAAAACTATCTGATTTACTAACTCAAATCGGGGCACAATTATTATAAATATGGCGTCTATGTGGGTCAGGCGAATGCGCCGAGGCGACCCCCCCAGGGTGCAAGATGGCAGGAGGTGGGGGTCTGGGGGACACCCGTCAATCGATTGTCAAGGAGTGCACCGGGCAACGGGATACGCGAAGAAGTTTTTAAACTGTACTCCGGGAATTCAGGCATAAGCAGGAGTTTAGAGACAGACGGGAGAAGGGGAATTAGTGCATGTGCGCTCCGGTATTTTCAGGTGGGAATTAATTAATGTGTTTAGCAGATTTTCAAGAGGTTTTGATGAAAAATTTAGTCTTTAGAATAGTTCGAATAGATTCGAGTTTTAACATGACATAATTATTTAAGTCTTAAGTCGATATTTTGCACGTCAAGCGAAACGAGATCCAAAGTCTTTGAACAGTGTGTCTATTATCTGAAACATACGCCACTGCTATAATATTGTTATAATTTTATTCATCAAGACAAATGCACCGTCAGAAAACGGTGAAGGAAAACATCGTGAGGAAACCGGCATGGCAAACCAAAAATTCGAAGACACAATGTGTCATCTACCAACCCGCACTGGGCCCGCGTTGTGGATTACGGATCCCTCTCACAAAGAGGAGGCCTGTGTCTCAGCAGCGGGAACATTAATATGCCGATGATGATGATTGTGATAATGATGAGAGATTCAGAGACAACCACACAATGTACTGATAGCATTTACTTACCGGGAACTTAAAAAAATAATTGAAATTACAATTATAATAGAAATGACTGAACACCGTTTTAAAATTTTCAGCCAAAAATCCTCGTATGAAGTGAATAAAAACGGAATAAAAACTGGTGTTGTCAGAGGCGTGAATAATGTGGCTGATACAATAACGCGTGTTTTATTGCAGCAGCCGCGTCGAGTCGTGTCGTAGTCGCGTTGCTGTCGCGACACGACTCTGTTTACAACATTATCGCTCGTCATAGGAATGGGGAAGTAGGAATAGTTACTGGATGGGATAGGTAGGAGTATTATTTCATAACTAACCAATGACATACAAACTCAAATCATAGAAAGTTTTAGAAGATGAATTCTGACGTAATTTTTTGTTTGACGTTGTTTCATTATTTTTGATTTTATTGCTGGCATTGTTGGCTTATACCCACCTATCTGCTGCAACAATTGATTTTTAAAAGGTTCCCAGAATCTAGACAGTCACAGATAACTTAGCATTTTTATTACGTGTCGACTTTTTTATTCCACTTTCTACACATGTTGCAAATCCAATTTATCTTCAACATTTTCGACACACTTTAAACACACGACGTCTAACCCATCACTCTACGCCTCCACCAATTGTGTATTTTTATTTGTTCCGAGAATTTTCTTTTGACAATATTTCATTGTAACTGCCGCATCCACCTCGCCATCCATCCTAGATAATCCGGTTTCTTGAGCGACACACATCAGAACTATTCTCGAGCTATTCGAGCTATAAATATAGTTTATAGGTCCATCAATCGAGCACACAACAGCTGTAGCAATCGTTAAGGAGACGATGATTGATCTGGAAGTAGCGACGTGTCGTCCGAGAATTATATCTCGCACTGGATTAGGGGATTTATCGCGTCTAAAATTGATTTTATTGTTGGATTTTTCTTGTTTTTCTTGGACGGTGTTGATGATGTCTGATAATCTTTATGATGTGTTATTTTCCAGTGGGATTTCTCGAAACTGTCGCCAAACTGGTTAGTAACAAGGAAACCTCAAACTCGCACGTATTGGTAAAAACCAGGATCTTTTTAGTTTTTCCTCGAATTGTAAAACAAACTGAGTCATTCGTAAAAGTAGGTAATTCACATAAGTGGAGAGGACAAGAAAGATAAAACAATACACTTGTTTTATCTTTCTTGTCCTCTTGCTGCACATAATTAAGTATAAATTTGACACTTATAAAAAAAAACTTATTTATTTAGACTTCATGCACAAAGGTACAAAGGCGACTTTAATGCCTTAGGCATTCTCTATCAGTCAACCAAGGGTGGTGATGAGACAACATGGCAGGTGCATTGTTAAATATTTAAAAAACCAGTAATTAACACGCTAAAATAGGTAAAATAAACGTACATTCAATATAATATATACCGATATGAATATATATATATATTATATATTAATGAAATAACAGAAAAGAAGAAAGTGAGATGACTCTGCTTATTTGTTTTGAAAATAAATCCGCAATTTCCGCTTGAATGCATACCGACTGACTGGTCGCTGATCTGGTCCCGGGGGGACAGCCTTTCTGTATAGAATATGAAGGTCTACAGAGCCATATCAACAATAGAAAACATCATCAAACACAAGAACCTTCATCAACCTAGCACAGCTTTTTCTTAAATACTTTGGGGTCAGCTGTTAGACTAACAGGATGCCTAATAATATGTATACCATGATATGAACGGTGTCACTGCTCATCTGCCCTCTATAACACAGTTACTAGGTAACATGATACCTCTACCCCAGACTGGTTGTAAAAACCTTATGCAACAAACACAACCGTAAAATAACTCCAAGCGCGCACTCTCGCATTCTAGACTGGGGTAAAAAATTTGACCACGGAAGACAAAACTATGATGTATAGCGCGAAACGAAAAAAGAAATGAGAGGCAACGTTGACGTCTCGTGATTTATACAGTAAACACATAAATCCGAGTTGCTTCTGTCAGCCGGGCGACGCACACCTGCGACTGCGACGGAAATATTTGTCGACTGTTTTGTGGCATGTACATTTTTGGTCGGTTTTTTAGTTCGCTGTTAAATAATAAATAAGTTGTACCTTAGTAGGTAATGTTATTGAGTGATTAAAAGAAAGAAGACATTAATCTGCAACTTATTTAGTGTGACGCACCACCAAAAACGAATGAAAAACTACAAAACATAACTATGAAACGAAACACTGATAAATCTCATGAAAAAAACAGTAGATATTTAAATGAGTAATAATTGGTCTTCAATCTCCGGCCAGTCTTTGTTATTCGCTTTTGTTAAAATCATTTGTCACTCCTAAGTTTCTTTATCTCCGAAATTGCGACAAAATAATCGCACGTCTACTCCTTACTTCTCTTTCGCATAAAACGTAACGAGTTTAGATGAAAATACGGCGATGTGTCACGATTAACGGCCGATGGGTCGCGACAATTCCTCCCGATCCCGCTCTTAGACGCACTCGAAATAGATACAGACTGACGACATTTCTTCACGCTTCTATATTTATGGGGTAAACAGGGCTTAAGTAGATTTTTGGATGCGTTAAGCTCGCGATACCAATCCAACAATTTAACGGTTAACAACTTCAGGCAATATATATTGGGAATAGGTAATTTGTTTTGTTAAACGTAATATGTTATATAACCCCCAAGTTGAAGCATCAGTCAACTATTAGGTAACCTCAGACTGATATAAACAGCATTTTTCTAGATATAATCACCTAAGAACTCTATATGTAGCTCCTAAGAGCTATATATAGAGTTAACCTGTATTCAGCGATGCGCCACTAAAAACACCTCACTCACATTTATACAATCACAACCCCTACCACAGCCTAACCTCTGCAACTCGAACGTACCAAATCGATACATAGACGGAACCCGACCACTGTGCAGCCATTACCATATTTTTGAAGCACACAGTACTCGTAAACATGATACAAAATGAGCACTAATTTCTCGGTGGCTGCTTGCCGTACAAAGAGAGCGGCCGTTTTACATAAATTTGTCATATTTGTACGCACCCACCCCCTTACCAACGCGTGCCAAGTTTTAAGCTCTCGGTAAATGACTTGATGGGGCCTAATGGCAGCCGTACATGCTCTAGTGAAGAATTGGGAGAAGATAATCCGAGGATAAAATAAAGTTACATAACCTAACATCACGCCTTATTCGCCGATGGTTTAGGCAGAGGTGACGATAGGGGACGAGCGTAATTAAAGTTGTACAGCTTTTATAGTGTTGTCGGGCTTCGAACTTGAATTGGACATAGGAAATGGGGGTTTAGGAATCCAGATTGTATAAAATTACCAGCTGTAAGCATCCCACTGTGACAGAAGCAGACATCCAGTCAGTTGTAAATTGTAAACTGACTTTTGTCAGCGTCGTCACTCACATTTAAAAATTCTGTTTTTGGTACCTATTGTTTTCCGTTTTTCGACACCGACTTCGGCAAAGAAAGTTACTTTTCGCTTTGTAGTATTTTGTTTTGGAAGTCGGTTTCATTTTTCTGTTAAAAAGATTTTTATTTGTCTCTTTTTATATTTGGTACTTACCTCCAATTACCATGAAAATAATTAATAGCTAAAGTACATCTCATGATGATTCCAATAAGCTCAAACACGACTAGGATACATTGTTTTATTTCGGAGTTTCAGTGCCTACCTACCGGCTTCATCATCAGATCAGTTTGATGGTGCCATTTTCATCAGTGCCATTTATTTATAAGTATTTTTTTCATCATAGTCGGTTAACTATTCGAGATACCTTATACCCTTGATATTTATAGCATTTAGAAGTTCCAGTGGCCATCTGTGGTCTTCTTCATTTAGTTTCCACTTTAACAAATGATACTTACTTTCTGATTGCAAATGATTGCATTGTTGATGAAAATACCAAATGAGATCTTGACCTGATGACCATGGGACCACATGGGAATTACACCCTTTCAACAAAAGGAGAATTTTACAAATCGGTCCAGACGTCTTTGAGTAATCGGTAAACAAATTATTAAAAATAAAACCGGCTAAGTGCGAGTCGGACTCGCGCTCGAAGGGTTCCGTACCATTATCGCAAAAAACGGCAGAAAAACACGTTTGTTGTATGGGAGCCCCACTTAAATATTTATTTTATTCTGTTTTTAGTATTTGTTGTTATAGCGGCAACAGAAATACATCATCTGTGAAAATTTAAACTGTCTAACTATCACGGTTCATGAGATACAGCCTGGTGACAGACAGACATACAGACAGACCGATTTTGGCTTCCGCCAAAATCGGTCAACTGGGGATCTTCTAGCGTATGCCATTCACATCTGGAGTGAGGCCATCGAGAAGCACGGGGAAGCGCTTGCCGTCTCCCTCGATATCTCGAAGGCTTTCGACAGGGTCTGGCACGAGAGCCTTATTGGTAAGCTTCCTTCATTCGGTCTGCCCAGTGGACTGTGCGATTGGATCGCGGACTTCCTGAGGGACCGGTCTATACGAGTGGTTATTGATGGCCGCTCATCTGACCAACTGGATATCAATGCCGGGGTCCCTCAGGGATCGGTACTCTCAGCAACATTGTTCTTGTTGCACGTAAATGATCTGTTAAAACCCGGCACCTTTGGGTATGCAGACGACAGCACTGTTGCTGAGAGATACGTATCCGACGCGCGTGCTACTGGGCCTCAGATCCAGTCTCTCCGGGAGGCCATGGTTGGGCGCTTGAATCTGTCCTTGAAGGCAGTCTCCGAGTGGGGTGATGCCAATCTGGTCAGGTTCAATGCTACTAAGACCCAGGCGTGTCTTTTTTCCGCTAAAAGGAGCCAATTCCACCCGGCTCCTTCTTTCCGTGATGTGACCGTGCCGATAACGGACCATCTTGAACTTCTTGGCGTTACATTGACATCGACCCTCAATTTTGGTCCATTCATTGAGGCAAAAGCTCAACTGGCTGCCAAAAAGTTGGGGATTCTTGCAAAGGTGAGACGGTACTTCACGCCAGAACAGTTGCTCAACTTGTACCAAGCGCAAGTTCGGTCATGCATGGAGTACTGCTCTCATCTCTGGGACGGATCTGCGAAGTACCAGCTGGATGCACTAGAGTCAATCGAAAAACGGGCCAAGAGGCTCATCGGCAATGAGATACTGGTCGAGTCTAGGCTTCAGAGCCTTGAACATCGGCGCCAAGTTGCCAGTCTGTCGGTTTTTTATCGGTTACATTTCGGGGAGTGTGCGATGGAATTGCATGAACTAATTCCTCCTAGCCCGTTCCATCATCGGACTACAAGACGTACGGCGATGCGTCATCGGTACATGGTGGACATCCCACCCATACGCACCAAACGTTTTGGGAATACTTTCATTATGCGTACAGCTAAGGAGTGGAATTCCCTGCCGGAGTCTGTATTTCCTGATAGCTACAACCTGGGAGTCTTTAAGTCAAGAGTGAATAGGTTTCTTCTAGGTAAGCGTGCTACATCGTCGACCACATCATCGCTTACCATCAGGTGAGATAGTGGTCAAGCGCAAGCCTATCAATAATAAAAAAAAAAAAAAAAAAAAGACAGACGGACAGCGAAGTCTCAGTAATAGGGTCCCGTTTTTACCCTTTGGGTACGGAACCCTAAAAACCGGCTAAGTGCGTGTCGGGCCACGCGCAGTAATAGGGTTCCGAAGTTGCATAATAATGCGGACTAAAAAAAAAGAGGGTTTTGTTGTTGTTACATGAACATTAGAACGGTTTCAGCGGCTCACAAAGTCTAAAAACGGGCCCACATAGGATGTTGTTTTTTTTTTAATCTATATTCTCGCGTTTGGCCACTATCTCGCCAGATGGTAAGCGATAATGTGGTCTACGGTGAAGCACGCTTGCCTAGATGTAATCTATTCACTCTTGACTTAAACTAACTAAGGACTAACTGGTAACTGAAGAAGGAGTTATAAAATCCAACTTCGCAACTGAAGTTAGAAAAATATTATCTATTTGAGTACCACCGCGGGTGTGAATTGCGAAAGGAGCCGATACGAGCGCGCGTTAGTGCCACGGGGAATGGCATAGTTCGTTCCTGGATCCTTGCGTGCACGCTCCTTGTTTATTTCTCTTTCGGAATTAGAAAAAAGTCGTATGTATTCCTCTAATCTCCTCTTATTCACTATTTCATTCTGGAAAGTTTTACGCTACTCAATTAGTGATGAAGTCGGGTCGAATATTGACTTTATTGAAGGATATCGACAAAAGAAAATAAGTAATTTGCTTGGAAATCGAATCTAATTTGACTTTACTTTTACGTTTTAATTACAAAACGTCGAAAATACTTCAGCAGTAACACAAAATAGACTCGACCTCGCGCATGCGCCGTATGGACTACGGACTGGTACTGCCAACGACTCCGGCCACTCCAATGCGTTATTCGAGCTTAAACATTATTAATTTAGAAATAATTATTATTAAGGATGCTATGATTTTATTTTTGTATATTTTTAAATGGTTCATAAGCATTATATTTACTCTGTTTTACACAGCTATCAACTTTATTTAAGTAATTTTTCAATGGCATTTGTACAAAATTTTTACTGTTCCAAGTACATTTTATAAGTTGGTCGACTATTACTCGTTAACTTGTAAAGCCTTGTTATCCGTGATAATTTTCCTTTTAATTTCGTTATATTTACTACTGCCGTGATTTTTTTCACATAGCCAAGAGTAACCATTTCGCTGGCAGGGGGGGGCACTTGACTCTAATATAAATTTGCAACTTAAAAGCTTAATTTCATGCAAACGAATCTCTGAATCGAAAAATGGTTGTAACAAATCCATATTATATATTTTTGAATGGCCTATCCAACGAAAACCCACACTATGGGATAGATGAGAAAAAAAATACATCCTCACTTTACGTCTATGGGAGGTACCCGAAAAAAAATTATTTTTCATGATTTTATGTTACTACTTTGTCGGAATTATTAATATGTACATAAATGCCAAATTATAGCTTTCTAGTACTAAGATTACGGCCCATTCCCTCTCCCAAAGTGGAGGCCTGTGTCCTGGCAGTGGGTACATTAATAGGCTGATGATGTGTTGTGATGATATGAATGTATTCTCGGAACAACAGTATTTATTTTCCTTATCCAGGGACTATGAGAAAATTCACCAACAATTTGTTTAACAGTTTGTTACGTAATGAACAGACATACAGTTTCTTTCACAAAAAAAGAGTAAGCATTTCAGATCATTATGCCCAAGTCCACCCCCAGTTATATGGAAGAAACTTGCGAAATTTCTTTGTAATTCTGCCTGTCCCTTCCCGGAATACAGGTTTGATGTCAGTCTAAGTTCCTTCCAAGTTTTCCTTTATGACATTAGTAAGAAGTTCTTATTGGCTGGCGATACCAGTTGACTGACAGAGTGACAGGTTACACGTCATCTCATGTAACGTGATCGTCCCATGCAACGTCAACGTTTAGGACATACTAGCTACTGCCCACGGCTCTGCCCGTGTGGTATTAGTACTTCTCTCAATATCTTTATAAATAATAGCCTATTTGTTATTCTGATGTTTAAGCTAATATTCCTGCAAAGTTTCATCAAAATCGGTTCAGTAGTATTTGCGTGAAAGAGTAATAAACATTAATTCATCCATCCTCACAAACGTTTACGTTTTTAGGAGATATTGTCACGAAAACTCTACTTAGTTTGCGAAGTGAAGGGTTTCTGCAGTAATAATTGAGACGCGCCCTCTTAGAAAGGCTGTTGTGATTTTCTAAGAATCTGTGTGTGTTTTTCATTGAGATCTTATATCATTATCATCATCAGTCTTTTAAAGTTCCGACTGATGGGACTCAGGCCTCCTTTCTGTGAGAGGGAATGGACCGTTATCCACCACGAGGGCCCAGTACAGGATAATGCAGGTTTTCTCACGATGTTTTCCTTCACTGTTTTGAGAGCAGTGGTGATGAAATAATTTACAAAAAGTAATGCGCCTGCCTAGGTTCGAACCCACGAACTTGTAAGTGTCAGCCGTTACCACTGGGCCACCACTGCGCCCCGATCTGCTGAGATTTTATAGACAATTCCAAAACTCTCATTCTTAACAAGAGTTTAGATAATTATTTTCAAGCCAATTAATCAATTGGATAGATCAAATCATCTGTAGTCTACAGTAGAACACAATAATGTTCGGGTTTTTCGAATTAACTTTCTTAAATTTTATACATTTCTCCATTCTAAGTAGCTATGTAACCTACAGAAACATTTTCATTGACGTAACAAACGCACCAAATTTAACCCTATTTACTTTATTTTTCAGGTAAGTCCGGATAGTAAACACAAGAAGAAGCGAACGACTGAAGTTGGTAAGATTTTGATAGCAATAGTTCTGATCTTTGTTCTTTTAATAGTACGAGAATACGAGGTTACGAGGTCACGTCAACAAGGTTCACTGATGGCAGTGGAAATTTTTACTCCAATAATTTAATGCGGCATCTCTACGAGAAAACGTCAAGTTGGAAAACATTGAAACTTCTTTAGGTGATAGAAAAATAAGGTATAGTCGACGTCGTATTCGCTTTATCACTCGCGAGGGACCTGGTGGCGCAATGCAATTTAAATTGCGTCTAGAGGCGATATCGCTCATGTATATTCCGCTTATCGGTGAGATAAAAATCGAATCGCGTCGAGTTATCAGTAAGATTGCTACTCTAAAGGATAAAAGTCACTTGCACGTCATAGAAACACTAGAAAGTCTCGACAAAAGTGACATTGTTTCAGCGACACTATCCTTATCGCTGATTATAGAATAATATTCTGATTTCTCTCAGATTCAGTTCAGATTTCTATCTCTTTATTTATTTAATTATTCGTAGTACCTAGTCGTATTTATTGCTTCAGGTGTAAAAATGTGAAACTTTCAAAGTCACACTGAGAGTGCACTCCAGTAGGCACAATACTTTTTCACATTAGCACCTACTGTTAATTCTTACTCTATGGCGTTTTGCGGGCAGGCCATAAGTTAGACGTCTTATAGCCTTAAGTTACAGTAGTTTTACTTAACACTGACTTATCGGTTCAACTTAACTGAACTTCTGGTGATATGTGACTGATGACAGCTGAAAAGTACTTAATGCGTAAGGAAGTAGTTAAGTTTTACGAGTCATATGAAAGTTTCTTGTTTTCTTCTACTGTTAAATATCACAGAAAACAGTAGGAAGGTTTTCCGATAGCTTGTGAAGATCACAGTAACAATTTAGTTACACATCCGAGTATGAAGATAATTTACTAACTTTTTCTAGCGTCGTTGCTTCCGTCTCGTAGCCGCCAGTAACCGTACATTTTACCGCAATGAAAAGTAGTCTACAGTTCTTAGCGATGGTATAGTTATATAAAAATTAAAAAACAAAAAGAGTTGTCGCAATAGGATCAACACTTCTCACCAGAGATCCTCTTATAAACAAACATTACCTCTTTACCTATTTTACATAAGTACATAATACACTTTTAGGGGTACGCTGTCCTAATCATTAGACGGTAGAAGTATGTCCAACATTGGCAGAAACTGTTGGTTTATTTTCATATTTAGAATTTTTGACATAAACGTACGCAATGAGGGCTAATGCGTTTGAATTTGCCGCTAGGGGCGCTGGTGTAGAGTGAGGTCTTCAAAATGTCAAATTTCATAGATCAGGCTTTTACCGCGAGTTTATTTACTACTTTTTTATTTCTGTGAATATTTAAAAAATAAAATGTTAATTTTTTTTTATTAAAAAATGTTTCATGGTAAACCCTCAAAATTGGTACCCAAGATACAGGCTCGCCTAGTTTGGGGCCAATGCTAAACCATAGTAAAAAAAAAAATTGATTAAATAAATTTGGATTTGAAATTTTCCAAATATGACTAAATAAGATACGTGCGGGTTTTACCAACCACTGCTCTAATAGAGTTTTATAAATGATTTTAATTCATATCTATAAGATAATAAGATAATCATTAGTTGCTTCCGTACGCTTAATAACAACGTTTAACGGCTAAAGCCTTACTCGTCAGTGGCGCCAACTGGTGTGCACAAAAACGGAAGCCCTCATTGTCTCAAATCTCCATACAAAGTGATATTGTCAACGTTGTAGTCACATCACTAACTTCAATACTTTGCTACCACGCGTGTCTTGAAGTTATTGACTCAATATATCGTATTGAGAACTTGAGAATCTTCTGTTTCTTAGAACAATCGTTAGCGGTTCTTTATTAGACATACATTCTTCATTTAATGCCCGACGACAGATATTTTGACGTGTGAGTATTTTTACCCGACTGCCGAAGGAGGGTAATGTGTTTATCAGTCTATGTATGTATGTATGTATGTATGTATGTATGTATGTATGTATGTATGTATGTATATATGTATGTATGTATGTATGTATGTATGTATGTTTGTTCCTATATGGCGTTCCAGAGACCAAACGCGTTTGCCGATTTTGATGGTTCTTACGTCAATCGATTCGTCTTAATCCTGCGAGTGTCACTGGCTACATTAAAATTGGAAAAAACAAAAATGGCGGATTTTGGGCGCCATTTTGTGGGGAAAAAAATTTTTTTTTTCTTCCAAACCCATCGTGTGGGGTATCAAAATAAAGGATTTTAAGAGGTGATTTCAAAAATATATAACACTTATATGTTTACTTGTACCTCAATCTAAAAAAGAATAACTAAAAAGTTGTAAATAAAAAAAGTTAATTAAAAAAATCAAAAAACCCGACTGCTTAAAAAGCAAACTAAAAAGACGTAAACAAGAAGAAAATCATGCTGTGCAGTCGGAGGATACATCTGGTGTTGGTCCGCCAGCTCGCGAATATGTATCCTCCGACTGCACAGCATGATTTTCTTCTTGTTTACGTCTTTTTAGTTTGCTTTTTAAGCAGTCGGGTTTTTTGATTTTTTTAATTAACTTTTTTTATTTGCTACACATCTATCGTTTGAAATTATTCCATTCATCGGTCTTATTTTTTATTTCTACGTGTTTTTACTAGTGTATGTCACGATACGCTATTATTAATAAATGAAAGTTAGAAGCTCTTAATTTATAAGCTTGAGTTAAAACTTCCAATCAACTACAACTCTTTAAATATGGCGCCTAAAATACGAAAAAGTTACGTCATATATCAACGAGGTTTCCAACGATAAATGTCTGCTGTCTCAAATACGTTTATTCTATCTATGTGAAATAAGCTTAGTATTATTAGATTAATTTGTAACTAGCATCACTATACTCCTATATACTCTAACTTGACTCCACGTCGGCTCATCAAATATTATTGACATCAACCGAGGATTTCTCTGTTCCCATGGTAACTGAATTAAGGGGCGATTCTTTAAACTGATTTGGATTAAAGGCCTTCCAATAGTTATAGTAGTAATAACACACTGGTTAAGAAGCATCCCTCAATCTTTGCTTAATATTCAAACCTGACAGAAGTACACAACATTGACATAAATCGACACAAAACCACATCAAAACCAAAATGATTGTCACCGCCAGACTCACAGATCACGTCATGACCATCTTTAACCCCGCGCAGAAAAAGAGAATAATTTCTTTATAAATTATTACACCCGACGAGAATTGAACTGGTATCCTTCAAAGGGGGGTGTAGGGGGTTGAAGCCACCCGGGACGCACGCCGTGATTTATAGGGCTATAAAGTATTATAATTAAAAGCTGGAAACGAGGGGTGAAACTATAGGGGGGGAACTATGGGCCGTTTGCTGTGGTCTCCTGCGATGATGGCCAGGTATGGGTGGTATAAGTTTTATGGGTGAATGTCATGTTGATGGCGTCTTCGTGCTTTGTCTTTATGGGCATGATGTATTTCATGTGGGATCTTGTTTTGAACATTATTGTGTTCTACTGTAAACTTGCAAGTGGTATTTATTGAACTTAGGGCTTGACGCGTTCTTGAGATCAAATACGGAATTCAGAAACCGGCTCCTAAACTTCTTTTTATTGTAATATTGGTAAAACACGTGTAAGAAACTGATGGTTTAATTTTAAAAAGTCTTTCTTTTTGCATATTTTTCAATCTGCATCGTTTATATTTCCAAAAAAAAAGTCTTTTAACTCTTAAATTCTCTTATAAAACCGAAACTTCTCAAACCTCTGTGTCTAGCACAAACTGGACGTTACCACGTCGCGTCGTGTCTTCAAAACAGTGCAGCTCGGATGTCCTTCCGTCTGTCTGTCCGTTGTAATTAAAACTAGACGGACTAAGGTCAACTTAGGACACATTGCCCGCACAATGGAAATGGATTTGGAAGTGTGTATGAAAATTATTTTGATGCAATTTTAGAAGCGTTAGTTTTAAGATATTTTGGTTTCAATTTGGAGTTCATTTTTGATGCCTTTGATTTGAAGATATCTAATCTTGATACTTAATTTAATAGTTAATAATACAATACAGTTATAATATGTCTTTAATTTAGATGAATAAAGTCAATAGTCGAGTCAAAAACCCTGAAGTTACATTTATATTTATTTTATGAAATTAATTATGAATCATGGTGGAATCCTCTAAAGTTTGATTACTAAATTGAAAATGTCTTATGAAAACACTGCAAAGTCCACCTAACTGACTTATAACAGTCTCATCATCTCCCAAAGTAACTTAAATGTAACAATACTTTCACAATTTTTTTTTTCTAAATTGAGAGGTCGTTGCTACGATAACAGCCTCTCAAACTCCCTTCTAAAACTCTTCAAACGTAAATCTGCCACCACTTGCATCCAACTTCCAACTCTTAACCAACACTAGCACAAAACTTGGCCAAGCCTGGCGAGTTGGCGACGCATAGTCTGCCATGACAAACGTTCTGTTTATTAAAGTCTAAACATAATACCGGAGTGGTGTAAATCATCCACCACGGCATTGCTGCCCCTCCACCCCTCTTCACCCCCTCTTCAACCCCCCTCGACTGCCTTCACGTCCACTAATTTTCAGAAATGGCCACTGAAGTTCAGACGCTTTTGAAATCTGCATGTGATCTACGTGCGGGGTCTTGTGTTGTTTTTTTTTGTTTTTGTTGTTGTCTTGAATGTTGTTGGTTTTTTTAGATACTAGAAAACAATCATTGTTTAATTAATCAACATTGTTTTCTAAAAATTCTTTAAGCATTTTATTTTGTTTAAAAATGAAGTAGCATTGTATTGTTCTTTATCGGTATAGAAAAATGCTCTCATTCATTCTATCGTTGTCTCGTATTACAGAGGCAATAAATATCAGACTCTACTTTTAAAATATTTTGTTATTAATACTACAGCAATAAAAAGACCATCTCATTAAAGGAAGCAATAATTTCAAATAATAAATAATCCTAAGAAGCTACTAAAAATCGACGATAATGCAAATTACTAGGAGTCATTAAAAATAATTCAAGATATTCGCGACAGAGGGAGCCACATCGTTGCCGTAACGAAATTAAATTCTGTCAGAGACGGTACAACAAATCATGTTTATTTAGACCTAAAAATACCTCGGGTGCCCATTATATCGTACAAAACGTGGACTCAGAGCCGACCGCTCGGGAGATTAGGCAAGAAGGGACATTAAAGTGAAAATTATTTATTTAGGGCCCCCACCAGCTAGATTACATTACTCCATACACATAAATAACGAAAACAATAAGAGCTATACTAATAAATTATCTTTTTATTGCCGGATTGTGAAAATTTTAGACACTTATCCGGGGGAGGGGGGCGGGTTTCGGGGGGCGAAGGTTTTGTCCCAATTATTTATGACGGTCGAGACGCTAGCGTTTTGAATTCGTCGGCGTTTGTGACGTACCATTCTTATGGAAAGTTCTTTGCTTGTTTTTTAATTAAAACTTTAGTGTGGGTTAATTAATGGTCGTGAATAATGCACGTCTCTTTTCAAACGATTATCGGCCCTGCTTCCGGTGGGGCGACATTTTTTGTTGTATCTGTTTTAATTGAGTGCGTTCTACAATGAGTTTTATTGCTCCTAAATTACTATGTCATATTTTATAAATAAATTGTTCCTGCAGTTTGTTCCGTTCTTTAATTGCTATAAATTATCGGACTGTTACGTTTTAATTGTACGACAAATATGTTGTTGGTAGATTTTTGGTTATGATTAAATGAGTCAGTGTTAGTGGTCCTGATAGTATCGCGGTCGTCATAGGTGGTCTGAACTTGAAGTTATCTCGTTAGTAAGCTGTTAGTTATATCAAATTAGAATTTTATTATCATGATATGTCGCCTTACTATGTGTTTGAGCAGTATTAAGTTTTTTTATTGCAATGTTTTCAAATACAAATAATATATTATTCCTAAATAAGTATGTACAAACATCTGGTAATTGAAGTGGTCTTTTAGGCAAAAATAGCCTTCGCTCTTCCAAAAAATATTATTATAACAAATTATAATAATTGTTCCAAGAGCGAAGGCTATTTTTGCCTAAAAGACCATCAAATTACCAGATGTTTGTACATACTTATTTAATAATATTTTATTTATTAACACATTATAGCGAAGCTCCTTTAACCCTTTTGTTGTTAAAAAGAAACATGCTTTCCTTCAGGAACTCAGTCAAATTCAAATTTATGCAAATTTTGAGCCACCACCAAAAGTTTCATAAGCTCACACACGTATCAATGCTTATCAACCATCTAAACATGCAAAACTCAACGTCTGTGAATCCAATAAAATCCATAAACCAGCCAATCCTCGTCCAAACCCCATTGTTTGACAACACACCACACGATAGGACACAAATCAATCACACGAAAAAAGACGAAAACGAACTGCAGTGTTATGTCCCAAAGACCAATACGGTACAGGGCCTCTCTACCATGAATAATCTAATAAATAATCTTTTGAATCGTAATTTATTAGGTACGGCATTACGGGACGGAAGCCTTGGTAGACGGAGATGGGAATATAATTCTGGGGGAGGTAGAAAAGGATAGATAGAACGTCGTCCGTCATAAATAACATCAGGCAAAAACAATGGACAATGGATTGTGGTGGTGAGATACGTCTTCTTTAGTCCCCCTCTCGCCCCTTTGTCCCGGGCAGGGGTAGGGGCATTTGGGACAGTCTCGGGTTGTCCAGAACGCGTGCGCATCCTAATGTAGAAAAGGTTGCATTCGTAATGTGTGCTGTATGGTGAAGGTGACTTTCGATTGAAATAATGTTGAGATGATTATGATGTTTTATTAGGTAGATTGGAACAGGTGTCTTTTGTGTCTGTAGGTTTTCTTTTTGTATTATGTGATGTTTTTCCATGAATGTCTTGTTGTTTATGTTAAAGTATCTACCACTTCCTTTTCTCTTCTATCAGTTTATCTTTAAATCTTGCATTTTGGAAATCTATACTGAACATTGTCTTGATCACTATACCTCTCAAATTAATTTTCAGATAGCGGGCTATTTCATTGTGGAATCTTACCATAGAGTTTTAGAGATATCTATGCTCAATTTCTCAGAGTCTACTGCAATGGTAATATCTGGTTCAACCCTATTTTCAAATTCACAATGACTGGCGGTTGATATTTGAATCAATCACACAGCAGCTTTTATCAGGTTTCTCAGGCAAGTTCGGTGATCATAGAATTTATCAGGTTTTAAAATACAGGTTTAAATCGTCATTTATTAATATTTGTGTCACATAAGGTCACACAAACCTACAATTATGTATGTAAATACACGTGTTTTACATTAATGAGTAAATATTCGACACGTTAATGTGTGACAAGACAAACAGACATACTGATGACAGCATGTACTTACAGATGTTCTCTGGAATTAATTCTATTGTTTTAATTATTTATTGTTTTTCAAGAAGAACAGTTTTCGTCATGACTTACCTGTTTGAGGTAGTAGGAAGTCTGCTTACCACTATATATTACAAAGGCGAAAGTTTGTGAGTGTGTTTGTTACTTCTTCACGTTCAAACGGCTGGATGGTTCTGAATGAAATTTGGCACAGAGATAGATTATAGTCAGGAATAGCACATAAGATATTTCTATCCCGGGAATATGTTCCCTCGGGATAATTTTCCACATTTACGCGGGCGAAGCCGCTGGCAGAAGCTAGTCTGAAATATAGCTCATACTGAGAAATGAAGGGTGACTGTTAGGAGTATGGGCTGAACTCTTTAGCCACTTATCTGTTATTACAATTAGCTTGTAACTACCTGAGATACAAATTGACGTTAAAGGCTTTCCTTCCAGGCGTTTTGATCCTGGCTATAGCTATTAGCTACAAAACCAAAACTCATTCAACTTGCTTCTTTCTTGCTCTTGAGAGAGAGATGGGATTCAATGCTATAGGATAGTGATCTCTCGAAATCTCAGAATTGAAAGACAAAATAATCAGTATTTTAGTATCTTCTTATCTGCTCCATCCTGAAAACCCATGACCTTATCTCCCTCACCATCAACATCCACCCAACCAAGCTCCCTATACTCATAAATCCAAATCTGTCACCATCTTCCACTTCCACATAACATCTTCCGTCTCTCTCCCACTCAATCAAATCCTAATTAAATCACCCCTTTGTTGCGCCGAACACCCACGAGGTGCGCGCGCGCATCTGTCTCCCGCAATTACAAGATGGCTGCCACCTCACGGCACGTACTAATTGACTTTTCATGTAGCCAATACGAATTTTAATGAAGGCTACCTGTGTGTTCGCAGTAGCCTTGTTTAGTTAATTATCTAGCTATGGTTTTATTAGGTTTGAGGGGGTTAAAAGAGAAAGTGGGGAAGTATAATTTTCTTGGTGATTGATTTGAAAACCTTGGAGATTGAAGATACTAGATCAATTAAACCTACTATACGTCTGCCTAAGCCCTTCGGGGAATACTAGCGTGGTGTTATTTTATGAATGTTAAAAAACTATGACATAAGAGTTAATCATTCAGTTAGTCGTTCTATCAACATAGCTAAAGAGTACTTTCCTGTTCCATGCTTCTGAAAAATGGCAATCCAACTTCATCATTTAATTTTGACAGCATTTTTGGTATTTTGCTCAATTTGCTCTGAAAAAACATAAGCGTCTAAGTCTTGTCAAGAAAGACTTTAAATAAAAATACTCTATTTATAGTGTCAGTATCACTCTTCAAGAGTAAAATATTGAAGAAGGAAAGGAAACCAACACCCATACTCACAAATCCTTTTAATTACAAAGACCACTTACAGTCCTTACATCCTTTTAATACAGGAATTTGAAACCCGATAGCTATCCCTGAATATGTCCATTCGTCTGTCACCAGAAATAGATCCTAAAGTGCCCCAAATCCCAACGGACGGGCTGAAACTCTTGCGCAGCGTTTTTTAATTCATTTTGATAAATGGCTATGTCTCTGGCCGTGTAGTTTTGATTTCATCATGCGTTTGAATGAGACTGATGTCTGAGTATTTAGTTTTTTAAAGAAATAGGCAGTGAAGGATTAGAGATTAAAGTTTTTGACGGTAAGTAAGTGTGGGGGAATTAATGTGTTTGATGGGTTCTTTTGATTTTGGTAGGGCAATTGGACGTGTGGCTGAAAATAGAAATGTGATTTAGAATTGTGACAGAAAAGGCCACTTTAAAAAAGTTCAAAAGTCGTGTAAATCTCTTCTTTTGCCAAATAATGGCTGCATTGGTAAATAGAAAAGTATATAAAACTAATGCCAATTGTACAATAGGAGAATCGAATCCTACCATTTTATTTTTGTTGGGAAATTTTAATGTTACAGATCATTATATCCTGAAAAATCTTGCCAGATATGTAAATCTACTGCACATATTGCTACTTTTATTTCTTCCTGTTGAAATATGACCCAAACTTCATCGGCCCATCAAATCCAGAAACAGACAGCGAAACTAAACACTTCAAAAAACGAACACTAACCTGACACAAAGAACATATATTTTACAGCCATTGAAACGTTCATCTCATCACATATAGAATGCTAACAACTTTTGATCTGTCGACTTGCCTGCCCGTCTTGCATGTTAGGTAGTAACATTTCAAAGCGATTGTAGGACGCTGAACAGTGCACGTTTAGACAGACCGACAGTTGGAAGCAAATTGATATTAAGAAGCTAGGAATGACGGGATGTTCGCAACTATAAGGAAAAGTTGTAGATTAGATGCTTTTTTAGCTAGCAGGGAAAAGTTTCCATCATAAAGTTTGTACATGACTGTTAGTATTTATAAACTGCTTGATGATATATCTTTTCTTTTGTTTAGTACTTTTCACACGTTGCTGTTGAATGGTCTGGGGATTCAAAGATAAGTAGACAATTCCAAATTTTTTTCCTTAATTTGGCAGGAATGACAATCTTCGATCAATACAATCTTTTCGCGTTCAGTTATTCTGCCTCTGCTTTTGCATCTCAGTGATCTTTATTCGCTATGCTATAAGGTTGATCTCCAAGATTTGCACGTCAATTTTGTTCGATTCTGGATTTAACCAAACGTTTTGGGAATACTTCCATTGTGCGTACGGCCAAGGACTGAAATTCTTTGCCGGAGTCTGTGTTTCCTGTGGGTCTTTAAGTCAAGAGTGAATAGGTTGCTTCTAGACAAGCACCGCTTACCATTAGGTTAGTTGATCTTCTTTTGTTTCTCCTGTTCTCAAATCTCAATCAAATGCCCTCCATACGTCGGCAACAGCAGGCACTTACATCCGTCAGTCGGTGATCAGCGACGCTATGTCAGAGGTGATTGGCTCCGAGCCAGCAGCGAAGATATTAGAGGTATCACTGTATGGGATGGAAGGAAAGGTAGGTAGACGTATAGTTATGTATGAAATAGGTTACAATATGGAAATGGCACAGCAACTTTTAAGATATGCTGAATAAAACTGGTGCTAAACGCATTTTTTCTAGAGCATAACATGACAATTGGTTTGAAGCCAGCACTATAGTAATTTCAGAGTTGTAAGTGGACTCATACACCAATTCTAAACTTGTCGTAAAATCCACTACTTACTATTCCGGATTGCATATCGCTACAAATATATTTTCTAAGTCATCATCATTTATTTTAGCTTCCTTTCTCACCAGAAGCAGCTCAAGACCAGCAGCCGTATTGCGTAAGTGAATACGGCAACGCAAAGAGTTTGACCGCTATCCAATCGACCAATCACACAGACGGAAATCCACAACGCGTCATTCATCTCGCATGTGATTGGTCGATTAGATAGCGGTCAAACACTTTGCGTTGCCGTATTCACTTACGCAATACGGCTGCAGTAATTAAGGCGTATATATTCCCCAATTTTAATGCAGTACTGGTCATGCTTCCGCTTGGTGCCAATTATGAACCGTTTTGTGTGCAAAATATTCTTTGATTTACATATGCTATTTCAGTTCTGAAGAAGTTCTAGCCATATTTTTCTCTGTATAAAAAATTTTTAAACATCCAAGTCCAAATCGGAGAAGTATCCAAAAGTAGCGGAAAAAAATCGTGTTGTAAATTTTTTTTTTAAGGCATTACTATTAGTTACACGAAAAAAACCATGTTTCTCAAATAATGACCCTGAATCAATAATAAATGTATATTTTTTTCAAACCTTTTAACCTAGCCGTCACTAAAGAGTATGCTTTAAAAAATAACCGTTTTACGGCACTGAAGCGATGGAAAGTCCTTAACATAAAGAGCGACTGCTTATCTGACCTTCACAACCCAATTGGAAATATTTCTGCACACTTATAGGCATTATAATGATTTCTATGCTTAAAGACCCGTTACAATAAACTTTATTAAATTGGAATACTATTAAGGATGTGATAGTTTACAAATTACATTCCGGTTTAGCCCAAGAATTTGCAGCTCCCTGACTCAAACTATCAACAATGATTCAACAAAAGCATCCCTACTTTAAGCGCCAAGTTCACTGCCCTTCAACCACTAAATCTCAAAAGATTATTATTCTTTCCGCTTGTTATCCAAAACAATGCTTTACCATACATTTACCAGATATTTACAGCTTTCGCATCGCTCGCTGATTGACCGGCCATTTCGCGTATTTACGTAAGCAACGCTGCGCATTTTCACCTGGATGCAGGCGGTGCATCGTGCATCGGGTGCATACATCAGCGAACGCATAATTCAGTGCACCTGCTTAGTTTCATTCACGTTCAGGACAGGGCCGGATTTAGGGCTACTGTATTAGGTCCAAGTCGTTTTGTTAAAAAAGATTTTGTCAAGTCATTTTGCGTCTATATCCAACTTTAAACCATATGATTTCTATTGGTTATAAGAGCCAACTGTAAACTAAATTTTCGTTGGTTTTGTAAATTATTAGTTCTGAATTCAAACAATGTCAATAGCATTTTTTATGAATAAACTGTTCTAAAATGAAATAGGTATCCTAAGCCTAGATAAAATGGTACTTAACATCTATTCGGAATATTAATAAAACAATATCATTAAACAAAAAAAAACAAGCCTTCTTTATACCGAACGTTGATAAGAATATAAATTATATATTTTACTGAACATTAAGCACTAAATGCCAGTAATTTGATTAACATTTAAATTTGAAATAATGTTCGTTGTATGCAAATCTAATAGAGTAGACAAAGCAATATTACCATTTAAACTATCTTCAAACAATACCGCCTATATATCAACGAGACATTTACCAAAATTATCTGGGATGTTCTCTATTTACATTTTTGACTCATCTGCCGGCTAGTTTAAAGTCCTAGAAACATGACTGCTTTATTAAGAGTGATGCTAATTTGTTCTCATCATTGACATTTTCGTCATCAATTGTAGCTTTGTGACGCATAGGTCACCTTGACTAGTCATTCATGTCATTGCTGGTCATTTACGTATGTTATTATGAAACTCAACAAGCTTTCGAGTACATCATAAAGTCACAATCATTAGATTTTTTTCCAATTGGAATAAGTCTCTGTTATATTCAATCATTCTAGTTTATTGTATTTGTAGACTGATACTTAAAATTAATGTTTCACTCACTTTGAAGACATAGTAATTCCTAGGGTGGGGCAAAGTTTAAAAAAAAAAAAAAAAACAAAAAAACAATAGTGCATTTTTTTAAATGCATGCGTTTTGGAAACGTTTTATAACTGAATGAATACCGTGGTGGTTAGTAAGCTTTATAAAGTAAATAAAACTCAAGTAATGTGACTGGCTATTGAATATTTAACTAATTAAAACAGATAACGCAAGTTTGTAAATTTTCACATAAATTTTGCGATAATCTTCGATCCGGAACCTAGGCTTCAATCAACCTTTGAGCCAATCTAGACCTTCTCTACTTTAAAAATCCATACAACCCCTCCACCGTCCTGATACCTCCCTGCATTTGCAATTGTTAAACTGAGTGGGCCCTCAGTACCCACTAATTTAGCGAACAAATTAGTCCCAAAAACTGGTTCATAATACCACAAGACTATTTACCAATCAACGTTTGAGCCATGTTTGTCCTTCTTATTTAAATTCCATGCACCCTTGTCATCGTCCAGATACCTCCCTGCATCCCCAAGACACACTGCAAGCTGCATCCGATGAGTGATCGCAACGCTCGCGTCAATCGCAGCCTCGCGATAACGCTGGCACGCAAAGTGTTGTGTTAAACTGAGTGGGCCCAATAAATTAGCGTCATGTTTTGATTTAAATTTATTGGGTAATTGATGGGTCGTGGCGATGGGTTTTTGGTATTAATTTTGGGTTGTAAGCGTGTCTGTATTGCTTTGTTTTGCAATTTATTTTCGGTTATTTATGAAAACGTACGCTTGAGACGGTCAGAACAATGAGCGCCATGATAAACTTATCAAAATTAAATACTACATTACCAAATGATACAGTTATCTTTTCCATAGTTGTAGTTACCATTCTCTCAAAGAGATGTAACATTTAGGGCCTTTTTTTTTATTTTTTTTTTTTGGGTTGGGAAATCATCCAATGACTTCTCCCGCTCTGGGTGAAGCGGGAGGGCGTGTCAGACTTTTACTGACTAAAACCCACCCGTGTTCCTTCAGTTGCTTTTGCCAGGGCCACGGTAAACACGGTAACGGTACTATACATTTTCATAGTGAACACGATTTTCAGGGTAAGGATCGCGTATTGTTGAAGCAGATAAGACGATACAGCTGTCCTGTTGGCTATCTTTTGGTATACGACTTAGGCTTTGGTCAAATGTCACTTTGTTTGAAGAATTGGATTCCAACTGTAATCATCACCAGCCTCCTGTATCCCACTGCTAGATAGAGATCTTTACAATCGCACGCCATTTATCTCCATACCCGGCAAATCTAATCCAGCTGCTACCAGACCAGCTACCTGCTTAGATCGTCGCTCCACCTAGTCTAAGGGCTTCCTCCCTTACGATTACGTGTTCGCGGTCTCCACTCAAGAACACGTCTAATACAAAGGTCATCGGTTCTACATATAATATGCATCCACAACAGCTTGCTTATTCGAGTAAGCAATCGGCTGTGATTAAATCTAGTCTACTATTCAATCGAAATCCAGCATCCAATTTCGACATTATTTTAACAGATTTTAGACAAAACATCCCATCAATCAAGTTCATATACCACATCGTAAACTCCACTTCTAAATGGGTCACTGCTCTTTGCTATATAACTCGAATAGCCACAATAATGTCTATCAACATACATAAAAACGTTTTATGTATTATTTGATATTCATAATAATTTGAATGTTAATGATGTGGACATAAATTATGTTAATATATTTGCTTATGTAATGCGAATTGTTGGGTTGTATGTAAGTTTATATTGTTTTTTTTTTATTAGAAAAAGTAATTGTGTTTTGTGAGCCCAATTAACTGAGGTTTCGAAATATGGAGCTGGAGGCGGATGCTCCGAATGCCATGGACATCCAAACGCACAAATCTGTTTGTCCTTGCCCAACTAGATCTTATTCTTCTCCAGTCGATGGAACCCAGTAGGTGGCCACGCCAATTATGGCGTCAGTGGCGAGCATAAGGTCTGCAAAGTGCAGGTGTATGGGCACTTGGGACACTTCAGCATGTGTGTCATAGTCTGCAAAGGGACCCCGCATTCACTAACTTACAGCGTATTTTGACCTAGGTATGTATTTCGGCCACATAATGCGAAGGGAAATGCCGAAAGCTTACAGTCACCCAAAAGGCAATGGCCCTCCAAACACGCAAGGAAACTCCGAGCACATACCGAATTGAAAAACATAAATCAGCCGTGGGCAGTTTCTCACAGAACGGATGGCTGATGGGGCTGAAAAGTTCTGAAGTGGTGACCGTAAACCGGAAGACGTTGCGTTAGAAAGCCTCCCACTAGATGGACCGAAGACCTGGCGAAGGTTGCGGGGATCCCACTGGATGCGAGACGCACACGACCGGTCAATGTGGCGACGCTTGGAGGAGGCCTATGTCCAAAAAATGAAATGAAAAAATCAATGATGATGATGAATGCGAAGGGGAAATAGCAGTCTCGAAAGACGGGTCATTTTTGGCAATAACAAAGGAAAGAGCACGAGGCCGGTCGCCAACACGATGGTCTGACCAAGTAAGCTACTCCTTCAAGCAATTTTCAGCAGGTGGTGATGGCAACTATGGACCGGAGTCGATGGAGGCTGATTATCCTCTTATATATCAGATTGAATGCCTCTTATTCGTTGTCTTCATTTCGGTCGGTCAATGGAATGCTTTGACAGAGTCATTGACGAGCTGCTTCCATGTCACTCTATCTTCGGTGTATGATAACTTTTTAGTAGAATGTGAGTGGATCTTTCGTAATTTTCCCGCAAACATATAGTTTCGTAATAAATCTTCAGTTTTATAACAGTGACTGTGTTTTAAGATTTTCCATCAGCATTAAATTGCGGGAAGACCGTTAATGTCCGCTACTGAAATAAAGCTTTCTTAGACGAATAATCTGGAAATGTTGAATCAAGAATAATACGAGGAAAACTGCATCATGCAACCGATTAGTTAAGACAGATAACCTACATATTTATTTTTTACCCGACTGCCGAAGGAGGGTAATGTGCTTATCAGTCTATGTATGTATGTATGTTTGTTCCAATGTGGCATACCAGAGACCAAACGCGTTGGCCGATTTTGATGATTCCTACGTCAATCTACATTAAAATTGGAAAAAACAAAAATGGCGGATTTTGGACCCCATTTTGTGGGGAAAATATTTTTTTTTCTTCCAAACCCATCGTATGGGGTATCAAAATAAAGGATTTTAAAAGGCAATTTCAAAAATATATCACACTTATATGTTTAAATGTACCTAATTTTTAAAAATAATAACTAAAAAGTTGTAAATAAAAAAAGTTAATTAAAAAAATCAAAAAACCCGACTGGCTTAAAATTAAACTAAAAAGACGTAAACAAGAAGAAAATCATGCTGTGCAGTCGGAGGATACATCTGGTTTTGCCGCCAGCTCGCGAATATGTATCCTCCGACTGCATAGCATGATTTTCTTCTTGTTTACGTCTTTTTAGTTTACTTTTAAGGCAGTCGGGTTTTTTTAACTAGCTTTTTCTCGTGGTTTCGCTCGCGTATTCTTTCACAGAATGTGTCCTTTTTTCGCAATAAAAGTAACTTGCACTCATGTGTAACTTACTATTAGTGAAAGATTTTTCCTTATCGTTTTAATTTAAATATCTCTTTGTAACAAATAAAATTTTATTAATATATGAATACGAGCAAAGACGTCTGATAAAAATAGTTTTACAAAAGAAGAATACACAAAAATACATATAATATTATCATATTATTAATGACGTTTAGATCATTCTCAGCGGTGACATTTTTAACTTTTAGACATAATTAATTATGTGAATTATGACAACAAGTTTTTCTGCTAAATGGCTTGAAAATAATATTAATTAATAGTTTATTATATATAGTTATTAAAACAGAAGAAATCAAGGATATAAATTTTGGAACTGTCATATTACAAAAAAGTCACTGATCTCGAATGCTATTAAATCATTAAAAATAGTGATTTTATCAATACATCAGGCTTGAATCACCTGATGTTGTGATCTTAATATCCTGTTTTGAAAATATTCATTCAAGGCAGATATTAATCTAGCCTTGACCCCTAATAAACTGTTTTGTTAAAATATATTATTTTGATTTTCTTTGTTATTTTGGTTACTTGTCTCATTTATATGCAAGTGTCTTAATTTACAGATGGTCAAATATGTAGAGATAAGTATAGTGTCTAAAATATAGCAATATTTAATAGCAGAGTCGTTTCAATACGCCTTTTTAATAATTTATATATATATATATATATACATTTATATATTTTTATATATATAGTATTTATTACTGTAAATATTTAAGTAAGTTTATTTTAACTATATATCTTTGTGCACGTTTTACGTTTATAATATTATTATTTAATTTTTTATGCACCTGCCATGCTATCTCTCCACCGCCCTTGGTTGACTGGTAGAGAATGCCTCATGTATTAAGTTCGCCTACTTTTATGTTGCATGAAGTTTTAATAAATAAAACCCAGCGAAAGGTTTAGTTTTGTATCTTACCCTTACTCATATCGCTTTTTTAGGTTCCGTTCCCAAAGGGTAAAAACGGGACCCTATTACTAAGACACCGCGGTCCGTCTGTTTGTCTGTCTGTCTGTCTGTCACCAGGCTATATCTCATGAACCGTGATAGCTAGACAATTGAAATTTTCACATATGAAGTATTTCTGTTGCCACTATAACAACAAATACTAAAAACAGAATAAAATAAATATTATAGTGGGCTCCCATATAACAAACGTGATTTTTTTGCCGTTTTTTGTGATATTGGTACGGAACCCTTCATGTGAGAGTCCGACTCGCACTTGGCCGGTTTTTTCTGGATTATTCTGTCGTTTGTCTGTAATTCTTTATCCAAGAGTTCGTCCGCGCAGATATACCTGCTCTCATATTTGTGTCTGGTTCCAAGCAACAGTGCTGTTTTTTTCTGATAGGTAACGACAATATTGAATTGAATCAGGTTGGATAAACCAAAGCAAAAGAAAGCCACACCTTGGAATTCAGATCATCAGACATCAATGCTCTACCAAGGCATCTATCATCAAAATCACTAACAAGCACAGACAAATGTCGTATCGTTGCAAGAAACCGCGACCGATACCAGTGGGCGTAGTCTCAAAAATGCCATCATAATAGTTATTTACGATCATAAAATCAAATGGTTTTCTGTCATAATACATGAAAAATAACGCTTCACTTGATGGTGATGTGGGCGAGAACAAATGGCGAACAAGGTGACACTTATTAGTGGTTTTATTATGAGTTTATATTGGTTATTTATGTTTACAATTGTGTCATGATTGGTATCATTGTCATTATTAGGAAGGCTCGTCAGATTGGTACTTGATTGTAGAATCATTGTTGGCATAGGGTTGCACTTTACATCGCGATGCACCTATGGGCTTTTCATTATCAATGATAAATGCTTCATGAAAGCTATGTATCTTAATGGCACAGCGCCCTTCGAAATTGCATTTGCTGAAGTGACTCAAATGTCCATTGACGCAGGTCAATGGACATGGTCTAGGGTGCAGCCCTAGATGACAATAACAACGCCTTCGATCCTGCAATAAACGTGGTCACTCTGGGGCCAAACAATATGATTAAATGTAGGTGATATCGGCGAAATTCAGAAAGCGATCCTATCTGATAAAAAGTTTAGAAAATTCAAGGTTTTCAGTTTCTTGTTAATTTCTAATGATTTCATCAGTAGTACCTTTAATATTAAAGATATAAAGTTGCTTATTAGCATGTTTTGAATATTCACTTCAGGCATGGTTTAGCTATTATTATACTGTATCCTCTATACATTTAGTGAAAAACCCACGCATTTATGCATAGCTTTTCCATTAATTTTTGTACATCAATTTCTGTTTCAGTTTCAACTATAATTTCTTTTCTCATTTCTCTTGTCTCCCACGACGTAAGATTGAAGCCCTATTTTTATCCTCCGGGCAACAACAATGATTTATTTTCACAGTATTATTATACTCTTCTATTGACACTTATAAATTCCCTTCATATTTCTTTCTTCACGTCATTACCAGTGTTCACTAGTATAACAAAGTACCACATCGGCAATCTCATTATATTTTTAATAATCACATTCTTGGCACACACACTATTAAAAAATCTAGTCAACACAATAGTACGCGATAAATTCTAAAAAAGAAAAACATAAAATGTGCGGAACGATATAAAAATGACGGGTACATGCCACAAAACAATGGGCAGAAGTTACAGTAGTCCTCAAAAATCGTTGTAATACAGGCAAGCAATAATCATCTGCCAGATGATTTTTCAACTATGTTGAGTTAAGCATCCAGTCCAACCGGCAGCTACCGAGATGCTACTACCAGTTTCGAAGCGACTGCCTTTTGACCTCCACTTCTATAAATGTGTGAATACTCGTAGAATTGACATTTATCGAACGAAACATAACTTAGATACTGCAATAGTGCAATCTGCTAGTTAATACTGGTCTTAAGTTGTTAACACCTCAACACATCACTCCTGGTTTTCACATCTGAGTTCTACGTCTACACCCAAAGACTGTCAGAAGATTATATCTTCCCTCTTCCCAGCTTACTGCCACTTCTAATGATTGACTCTTGAATAGTAGAGATTTGATTGACACAAAAAGTTTTTCAGTAGACGTCATGTCAGTCTTATACATTTTGAACTTTCGACAATTGTTATCGCTGATTGAAATATTCCTCAGGCATTGAGTCCACCTATGTAAATACTTTATTATTTATTTATTAAAACTTCATGCAACATACAGGTACCTGTAAGTAAATATCACTTAGTCTAGGCTCTTGTTCCTTGCAGCAGCAAAAAATCTCGTTGTTTATAAGGAGTGAGCTTTCTGAACTACCTTCCTCGTCTAACCAAAAACATGTAAAAGTCGCAACGCGTTAATGATTCGTCATCGGCGCGACAGGTTTACGAGTTGTCGCGGTAAGCCTGTCGGGTTTTATGTCGCTGTGTTAGTTTTTAGAATCGTCTGTTTTGTCTTCGATTATGAGCTGATTGTTTGACTGTTTATTGATGATTATTTTAGATTTAGTGTGTATAATAATTACCACTAGATATCGCATTGTTTGTTGTAAATCTGTATGAGGAAAATTGTAAAGATTTTAAAAGTGGAATCTCAAAAAAATCAACTTTATCTGTCGTTTGCTGTTTTAGTCCTTTACAACAAACAGATCACTAAAATAAACTAGCTATTTATGTATTTTTTTATTACTGGTGAATATTTTTATTTTCGGTCTAGGTGGCTCTTTTAGTTAGGTGTAGATAGGTAAAGGGCTACAGCCATATAGTTGTATATCTAAATTAAATTTAATATAATAGAATTCAATTAATTAAATCAAAAGATTTCAAAACAGGTGGAACTGCCGTCTCCAGCTTCTGAAACCCTACAAAGTATAAAAAGTATGAATATAAAAAAGCGATAAAACTAACCTAATAGCTCTCGAGTTAATACACACCGGCAGACAAATTTACGATTCACAAACAGACATAAACACAGTTTTGTATAGATATAATTCAGTTTTATAGCGTTTTACATGAGCCTTGCGAAACGCGGCGTTTTCCCGCGCAAAGAACTGTCATGACTCACGACAAGATGTTTTGGTGAAATAATTTATATTGTAGTACTTACTTTGAAATTGTAACGAGATTTACACACTTTTGAGTTATTTTTAGAGATGTCGTTCAAAAATATATTAGATAATTTTAGTAGTGCCACTTATTTGAAAGCCGCTTTACACCTTACGATTTTTTAGTTACGATATCGGTAGATTCAAAATTATGTTTAATTTATCAGGATTTATAAATCTCCTTCAAAACCTTTACATTTTTCAGCCTTAAAACGTAATCTTCATACTAGAAAAGTGCTTTTGAAAACAACTCATAATCACCACTTAAAACTCAATCCCGAAGAAAAATGTTTCAAAAAAACTAAAATAAAACACATTTTAATTAAAATAGCATTTCCCTGTCACATCAGACATTTTAAACATGACGTCACAATCAACTAGACAGCTGATTCCAACGCGACCGGTATAAATGAGTCACCATTAATAGAGCGCTCGACGGGGCCAAAATATTCGCGTCAGGTCCTCACCGCGCCATTATTATTCACTTACACCTGGACCATTTGTCCGCGATCGGTCGGACTTGGAGTTGTCATACTACTTATAGGTAGCTATTAGTTGAAAATATTTGGGGTAGATTTAGCTGTAGTGATTCTTATGAAAGGGTTCTCACCGTTGGTAGTTAAAATAATCGTGACAACCTAAGAAGTCCGATGACGTTTCTCATTTTACATGACACGATAAATTTGTATGTCAGAAATTGTAAAATCAAATTCATGATCCTAATTAATTACTATGTTACCCACACACTATAACAACGACTATCATTCGTATATAAGCATCAAGTTTAATTATTATTATGTATTTTATAGCTGTCAAATCCGACTTCTTAGATTGTCCCGAGTTTAGTGTATTTGTACTTATTTTTAGTTTACCTCGTTGTTCAAGTGGTCGTAAGCGCTTCTAGTAAGCATGTGGTCCTGGGTTCGATTCCCAGAACAGACGAAGTGTTATTAGGTTTTTCCATCTGGAATTTTTTATTAAGAGCCCTGAGTCTGCCTTTGTGCCCGGTTGATAATAATAGGGTCGTCCCCTAATACATGGGATTTAAACATCCCTGGCGAAATATGGGTGTCCTGAAGGTGCAACTCTGCCTAACCTTCGTGAAATACAGGCGTGATGTTATGTTAAATTGTAGAATATAATGTGGATATTGTTTTGCTTTTGGTTCAGGTCAAGCAAGTCAAGTCATCACCAATAAATCAGGTTGCCTGTCTAACTGTTAGTCAATTTATGGAGATAGGTATCAATGAAAAGGTGAATCAAAGGTTGTATAATTTTGAGGTGGATGTGTCATTTTCAATTTGAATGGTAATATAGTGGTGGAGGTTTAGTCAGCATGGTGACCATATCAAAAAGGAAGAGTCGATGTCAGGGCTGCTAATGACCGTACTCAATCGGAGTGCCGTGCAAAATAAGACCCACATGCTCCAAGTGTCCATCTTTCTGCACTTTGAGGTCCTTATGAACGCGTGATCTAAAATATTTAAAGAGATTCCATCGACTTGAAAAGGAGAAAGGCTGCTATTAGTTTCTTAGTTTTACTGATAACCTAGTAACATTATGCTATGTTATGGATATGTGACTTTTCTCACTTAAAACATTACAACTGCCTTAGAAACCTGTTCAAATGGACGATACTCGATTATTCACGAGTTTCACAATTAACCTGTTCCTCATTATTCATAGAAGTGTTGACTTTAACAAATCAAAAACACTATAAGTCTTTGTGTTTTCTGGAAACTAACACAACAGAATAATTATATAGACAATTAATCAGAATATGAGTGACATAAGCGATTCGTTTATATAATTAATCTCAAGGAATATAAACTTTGCGTTGAATTATCATATTTTTGCCATAAATATAAGTAGACAGGTGTCAGTAGAGGTGACATATGGAAAAACACTGGTGATGCTGATTCATAATATGGTCAGACATCAGTCTTCGGGTGATGTCATTTAGTGAAGATTTTGAGGAAAAATTGGGTTATTACTTTATTTATTTAGTTACGATTCACACAGGGACACTTTTGTCAAACTGGTCTGTTGCTGCTTTTGTGGGTGACTAAATAAGCCTCAGCTATTTAGTAATTCTGGCTAGCAAAAGTAGGACTCAGCACTATTTACTCTTTCTTCCTTACTAGGCTCTAGACATTGTAATTCTAACAGAGTGACGAAATATTAAAATGTAATGGATTAATTAATTTACATTTCGATAGCGCTCCTCAATCTCAAATATTTTTGACTCATTGCCATTTGCTATCGCTGATAATGTGGCACTTGTCTAAAATTCGACTCTCCTGTCCAGAAATCAATAGTTGACGCTATCAAAAACAACAATTTTGTCTTTAGTTCTGACAATTTAAAAGGCACATTTTTTACTAATATGATAAAAAAGCAAATTACAAGGATACCTTTTAGCAGGCACCCACAAATCACTCAACCACAAAAAGTTGCCCACAATCGCGACATGCGCGCTAACTCTTACCCGATTGACATCCTTAACACAGATGGCGCGACATAAATCAAGATTTGTCTTCAAGACGCGTTCTTTGCAACTAATAATACGATAAATAAATCAAATTAGCAATCCCGACAGTTTTATTGAGATACTAAATAGCATTTTTGTAACGAAATGTTTGGTGTTCGTGTGATCAGAACACGTTAAAATGTACGATTATTTTATGGTTACGTATCACCAAAATGTTTTAGTTTCATTCAATCAATCAACCTAGTCTTTTCTTGTATTAAGTTCAGCTTCCAGTCTAACTGAATGCAGAGGCAAACCAGTATTTTACAAAGGCTGATGTCAGTTTTTTTAAACGTCATCTTAAGTATGTTACACTGATGAGACGGAAAAACTAGATTTCATTGAACTTTTTGAAAAATTGTAAGTAGCTATTTAACCACCAATTTATTTTGAGACCGCTTAGACAGATTTTATGACCTAAGCCAAGAGCTTATTAGGTTTTATAGTGACTTAGTGATTTACAGTTTTGGTGGATAGATGAATGACCTACACAGTATCTATCATAATAATAATATCTTGTGAAGGTACGTCTTATTGTGAGTTGAATTTAATGTTAATGTGCGTTACTATCAAAAAAAGCTCTTAAAAAAACATAAATCTACTCCTACATATTATCCATCAAAGCATAGACTATTCGGTAATAAAACGAATGATGTAATTTGAATGAAGTTGAAGAGAGCAATAAAAATAATCCAGTTTACACAGTAAACTTCTCTATCATAGCCAGAGGTGTAAAAATATTAAATGATCTAAAATAAACCGCCCACAACGATTCTAATGAGACACGGAACCAATAAACTACTAGTTTTGTTGTAAAAGAAATAATAGTAGCGACCGATGTCACTACTACACTGTAATGCAACGGAACGACTACGATACGACATTTAAAAACAATCCAAAACAAACTTTAGTCTCGGAGAAATAAAGTTGATTGTGGCAAAAACGTATACTACATACCTACGAGGAAAACACAATGGATTTCAAATTGTAAGTGGGGAGGTCTAAGGTCGATTTTTCCGTGTAAAGTGTGAACGTTTAAGATTTTAAATTTGAGTGCGAATGCGATGCATTAAATTGTAATCGAACACTATGGTGAAAACATACGAGGCGGCGCCCAGCGCGGGCGCTACTTTATTTAGTAGACGGAAAAAAGCGGTCTAAAATAGCCTTGTTTATTTGCAAGCTGGTTTCCTTTGTAGGTTGTACTAGATTTTAAGTGATGCCAGTGTTGCCAGATATAGCAGTGGGCACTTGTAGTGCTGTAGTTTAAAGGGTAGGACAATGGCCTATCAGTTACATGTTTAATTGAAGGTCTGCTTTTGCATTTGGTATTGTTTAAAGATCATTTGATAACCAAGAACTTAAAGGTTAAAAGCACATAATATAAAAACTACTATTTTTTAAGAATTAATTAAAGTTTTTTTTAAGTAAGACAAATGATAATGTTATCCTCAGATGTTCATGAAAAATCTTACGATTGTATTATTGTGTTGTATTTATTTTACACTATAATCTTTGGCTCTACAACTTTGACAAATTAGAAACTAAAACAGTTCCTTACACTTTCCTTAATATCCAGTAAAATTTTCCCCATCAAACATCTGAAACTCATAAATTCCATCACCAGACTAGTCTAGCCTGGCTGCTACCGATACGTTTCCACACTTTACAGTGACGGTCGCCACGAAATATCGCGTACCGATTGTATAAATATGCAGTTATCTTTCTTTTTAGCTAACGTGCTGCTGCATTATGCAGGCCGGCCCAGGATGTACCCCACGTGTGCTTCCAATAAAATTTTACTACGCCCGCATTGTTCTATATGGGTTTTTCGTGGGTGCAAGCGAGAGGGAACATAGGCCATTTTGTTACGGCAATAACGAAGCGGGGCAAGTGACTATAAGTCGAATCCGCCGCGGCGTCGGACGGTGTAAATGGCATTATTTTTTATCGGCCGCCTGGAAGGGTAGTTGGTAAAATTTTCTTTTACAACATTGATTTTTTTGTGCGTTATTTCTTATTTATTGTATCACTTGTTGTTTATTATGTATTTTAGTATTTCGTTCTGAAGGTACGGGTAACGAAAAAAGTAGTACCTATCGATAAAAATATGAATGAAATGTGCCCGTCACTTACCAATAAGGCTGGTAGCATAATACAAAAAACTTTCTGTAATAGTAACTTTTATTGTAACAATACAAGGGCCTGTCAATATTTACGTCATCATTAAACAAGATGGACGATGAAAATAGTTTAACAGACAGACAAGCTGTCAATGGCGCTACTGCCATTGTTACCAATACAAATGTTCAGCTCAGTAGTTCGGTTACGTAATTATTTGGAAGCTTTCATATCAGTCTGTCTGCAAGCTCTTCATAAACCTACAAAATTAAGGGATTATGCAATTTTCACCATTCTTGGCTATTGCAATGGTGATTGCAGGTTACCCAGTTACTGGAATATGGAGAAGATATAAGTAGTATTCAACTAAATCATATTTGTACAACAAGACTCAAATAAACTTTTGTGCAAACATTTTAAATTAGAAATTATATGCATGTATTTAGGTCAATCAGTCAGTCATAAATTCAATTGAATCTCTTCAATTACTTCATCAATACCTAGTTAAAAATCTACCTATCTGTTAATTACATTTTATTGTCGTTTCATATAATAATAACAATGTTTTTTCTTTCCCAGGTAAGCCAGTCATTCCCAGTCCCACGTAGTAAAACAAGGTAACATAAAAACGAACAAAAATACTTAATTAATAACGAATCGTGTGGTTGATTGATTAATATGATAAGTCCTGACGTCTGTCTGTCTGGCCATAGAGTAAATGGGTTACAGAAGGCCCACTCCTTAATTTTTGTGAGAATTGTCGTAAGTGACAATGAAGTGTCATGAAAAGGATAGCCTATTTTATGATACACGCAATACTACAAAAACTGTGGACATTTTGTAGGAAATAATTTTAGTATTTTGTAATAATTGTTCTAACTTCCTGCGACTTCTAAGAAAGATGATACGAGTACTTCCTTATACTATAAGAAACTTTTGCAACACAAAAGTTACATTGTATTCGCAGGGATTATACAAAATATATTTCTCACGACGAAGTTAATTTAGTGTAAGTTCAGAATGCCTCAGACCAGTTTTTAACTGTGAAACATGTATATTACACGTGTTTGTAATGAAGTGATCCTTTTTTACAAAATCAATAACAAACAACATCTAAACAACGCAGCTAGTAAAGACCTAGAACTGTGTTTTAAAGACCCTCAATGTTTCATTATTCTCGGTGTTATTATTATATCGCGCGTTGTAATGCGAAATGATCCTTCTGAAAATTTCTAACTCTATGGCCTGTCTGTAAAATGATTGACAGATTTTGGTTTTAATTGACGTATAGCGGGTATTAATTGAGCGACGTGTCAGGGGCGCCCGTCTGTGCTTATTTCGACGGTACAATGTATGTTAATGCTGTGTTTAATAATCAGTCTAGTTATTTTTAAGCTGGGTACAAGTGTTATGCAATGTGCATGCACTTGCAAATAAAAAAAATATACCAATCGTCATTTATTTGGAGAAGATCGGTTTGCATTTGAATTGCCTTGAATTTCACGTTGTATTCAGTCTGCTACGATTAATAAAATTGTGATTGAGACTTTTGATAAAGCAGTTTGAGGTTGTAAAGCTTGTGACCTATCTAGAATAACAAGAGCTATGCTCATTCTATGTCCAGCAGTTATTGCAAGCTGTGATGCAGAATGAAAATGATAATACTACTAGCATAAAGTGCAAAAGAAAAGGGAAAGGGGGAGAAACTCTTTAAGACCCTTACTCCAATTTAGTGCCGTAAAACTGATTTTCTAAAGCATACTCCTTAGTAACCGCTAGACGAAAAGGTTAAAAAGAAATGTATACATGTGTACATTATTTGTGAAACATAGTTTTTTTCGTGTAACTAATAGTTTTGCTTTAACAAAAACTGCCTGCAAAACGGCTTTAACGTTAAAAATATTTTTTTCACAGAAAAATTGATGGTTAGAATTTCTTCTTTACTACAGAGGATATTAAATAAAAAATATTTTGCCAACTAAAATGTCTAAAATGAGGTCCAATATTGATATTCCGGCACCGAGCGGATGCACGGCCAGTACCGCGTTAACATTGGAGAATATACGCCTTAAATATCTTCGGTCTAGTAGGCGACTACAGAAACGACAAGTAACAGAGAAGTAAGGAAGAAAAATTTATTTTGCGCCGATCCCAAATATTTATTTATTTTTATTAAGTTCACCAACAATTGTTTACACTTAATTGTAACAAAAATGACATGCTTTATCTAATCTTACAGTGCAACAATTACATTATAGGAAACCACCACATTCACTATTTCAAAAAATTTGGGCGCACGGTTGGCACAGTGGTTGAGCGATTGACTGCTGCGCTGCGCGTCGCGGGTTCGATTCTCGTAAGAAACAAATACATATTTGTATATGACCTACAGATAGTTGTTCCGGCTCTGGGTGTTTGTGTATGTGAGTTTATATGTTTGTAAACGCACCCACGATGCAGGAAGAAATTCCTAGTGTGGGGCAAAGTAGATAAAAAAGAAAATAGAATCAAAAACCTCACCCATATAGTAATAAGCGCTAATTTTATTAATACAAGTGGATAGTAATGGTAACATTAATAAAATATAAAATTTATAAATCTGTTAAAAATTGGGAAAATCAATTAAAAATTGGTAAAAATTATACGATTGATACAATTAATAAAATAGATTAAATAAAAAAATATACTAAATTGATAATTCAATGAAGTAAAAATAAAATATACAAAATTGATAAATAAATAAAATCTAAAAAAGTTGATAAAATTGACACAATTTCATAAGAACTTGTGAAGATCGATAAAATGAAATACAAACATGCATTTTATAAAAGTGGTAAAAAATTACGGCTAAAGGGCAAGACAATGATGATGATGACTAGTACTCATTCTGTGTCACTTAGACTAACAACAAAAATAGGACTTCGACAATATCCATGATAAACATATTATGTACTTAGCTGCCTACTCCATAAACTTACTCATTAAACATGTTTAATGATCCAATAAATACTAAAAATAACTCGTTTATTAACGATTATGTCCTAAAACATGGCGACCTCGGTACGAACATACACAATTATGTCAAGTGCACTCCACCAATCAATATCAAATGTCACAGAGTTAGGAGGATTGTAGACGGGGCAAACGATTCGAATGCATTTTACGCTGTCGTCGAGACGCATTTCGTAGACTTTGCTTGTTTTTGATTTGTTACAGGTGGTCTGATGATTATATCGGGTTTATGTAATGTGTACAAAGATAAATTATTACTACTCGTTTTCAGTTACGTAACAAATGCATTAACAAATTATTTAAAAATACTTAAGTTTGTGTGACGAAGACACGATTATTTTGGAATAATTTTAGTTGTCAGTTCAACTTTTATAATGTTTAACTAACAAATTTACTCTTATTGATTCTTATACATAACATATTTTAAAGTTTACTAAATCAGCTAAAACAGCGCAGTTTAAGAAATATTATGACAAGAAATAATAAACCACTAGCTATGCATGTGGCCTTTCGTAAACTGTTATTAGGCAGGTATACGAGTACGGCGAGCGATGAAGTGATTTATAACTTCTACCAGAAACGCTTTAATTTCACCGATATGCTAATTTTATGTAGTTTAACGTCACTAAAGTAAGGTGAAAATAGCCGGCCTTGCAGTAGCCTTCACCAAATAGTACTTTATAAAAACTGGTCTATCCATTCTTAAGTCTGCGGCATAAAATGCATTAAATAATATATTTTATTATTTTTGTCAATGTCGCTTCTGACAAAATACTCTTTGGCATCTATTTTCCGTTAAATCAACACGTCAGCACCGAGGAAAGTTTTATTACGAACTCAAGGTAGTTAACATAATAACTGATTGATACGATTTATTTTTAAATATGGCAATAAATGTCTTGGTACCGCTTGTTTGTGGCCCAAATAATTTTGATATATTAATGTCATTTCCCATTTATGAGTTTCGAGGTTATGCAAGAGCGTGATGTGTTTGTACAGAAATAATTAAGTATAGTAAGATTAAGGTTTATTAGTTTTTGTGAAAGGAGGAAGGAGCCGTCAGTTTTGGAAAGTGGTAAGTCCTTTAGAGATGGATGAACCCTGGTAATTGGAGAAATCTGTGACAGCCAATTAAAATTTGTCGCTTGTGATTTCTCGATCACAATACCACGAGTTATCACGATTTCAAAATGAAACATTCTCAGGTACAGAAAGAACCTGGTATGGCTATTTAAAAAAGTAATGAAATCTGACTCCTGCGTAAACCAAAATCTATATTATGAGATACCATTTTCACTTCTTTCTATCTCAAAGCCTTTGAACTTTTCCCTTTCCTTTATTGTTATCCTTGACATTATGAGGCCTTTACCTACCCCAACCGCTTCTATAAGTACGTATTATTTCATCAACAACTTCTCATCCGTTACCTATCTATCACTAAAACCAACATTTCACCCCCATACTAAGCAGTTGCAACAATGTCCCGTGAAAGCCATCAGTCAGCCGTCACCCGTCTACTGCAGGGGTCAAGGGGTCTCACGACACCCCGCGACACCCTGCTTCACCTCCTTTCACCCCCCAACCTGGGGGTGCAAGTCCAACTTGATTGATTTCCTAGCTGTTTACACATTTCTACTTCTAGTACAACTTTCTGATGTAATTTAGTTTTACTTTTTCTGAAATATGTAGTTAAGAAATGCTTCTGATCGAATGTGAGAAATGTGGAGTTGGTTGGATTTGAAGTAATATGAAGTATTAGAGTTTTAAACCGGTTGGTAAATAAGGGTCAAACTACCAGCTTGTAGTTTAGATTATGGCTTTTATTGTTAGACAAATGAATTTGTAATCTCAATCATTATGATTGCACACTGTATTTGATTGTACTGTCCGATCCGTTTTCCAGGTGTTTTCCTACGTTTGACAGATAATAACAACTTTTCTATTGTTCTAGCTCAAACATTTCCATTTATTAACTTCAACTTTCACAATCCTCAAATCATCCTTCCTCATAAAACACAGCCACAGTCGTTATTACCCGCATTTAAATATCAAGACTCATCGGTCGTCGTAATATCTTCGTGAAATATTAATTCTCATCATATCGTGGATGATTGACGGGTGTCTACGAGGGATATATCCGTCACGGGCGCGGTAAACAGACCCCCTCCCTGTCACCCACTTCACCTCCTTTCACCCCCACTAGCCGTCTCGCCTCCCGAGTGGAATATCTCAATCTTTAGCGCGATTTATTGATTGATAGATTGATTCCGCGCGGTTTTGTATTAAAGCGATTTATGTTTGTTTGCGGACGATTCGTGTAATTTTGGATATTATGAATAATGTTTGGTTGGTTAATGAGTTCTTAGGAAGCTCAATACAAAATGTGTCTTTGAAGTCGTTGCGACACAGAAAATAATAAAATACAGGTGTTTGATATTACACGGCTCCAAAAACTACTAAATAGCATTAGGATTCTCTGTTTATATATGAGAACTCACAAAGTATATCTTTAGATACTTAATAATATCTCTATAACTACATAGTTAAGACCTCAACTATATCCTAGACAGACAACACCCAGTGCTACAAACTCGGCCAATTCCAAGCCAAAAAGAAATATCTAAGCCGAACACAACGCTATCTTATTAAGAGTTTTCCACGACCATTCACAATAAGGGAACTTCTGTTCCAAGTTTGAAAACAATCGCCGAATATTGCTCGCCAAGTGTTCCGAGGCGCGAAACGCGACGAAAAAAAAGTGCCGTAGACCTCCCACTTGTGAAGCGACATCTGTTAGCTATTTGTCAAACATCGTTGACTATTTTCGTCGGGCAACATTCAGTTTGTCACACAGTGCATCGCATTTGGGTGCTTTCTGGAGACTTGCGGTCTTTAGAAGTTTGTTGAAAACATTTAAGCATTTTATATGGTGGTCGTTAATGTTAAAGATGTGGTGTTTAATGGTTTGTTTTTGGAACCCAAATTACCGTTTGGTGTTTCTTTAATAAAATGTTGATAGTAATAAAACAAATTTTTGTATCAGTGAGCTAAAAATCTTTAGACTAGAAAGTTCACAGAAGGAGTTGATTGATAGAATTAAAGTTTAAAACCTCTCGATACCGCTAGGTATAAACAAAGCCATATAATTTAAGAAATAATCCTGATTACAAAAAAATAAGTTGATTGATTTCATTAAAAACTGCAGCTTGGCTTTAAATAATATGCCTGCCAAATAAATGACAAATCTATCATAATTTATAAAAATCAATAATTTATGTCCAGTCCTCATCTCACATAATTTAGAGACTTAAAAGATTAATACACGATATCTCATTCCAGAAACACGTTTGTAAATAATCACAAAGTGCATTGCCATTTTGACCTTAGCCGGTACCTTTTTATTTCCCACATTCTGCTTAAGCATCTTTTCTTTGACACTTCAACTGTGACGTATGATTTCCTGATGACAGCTGCAGATCTCAACATTACCTACAACTATTTCATCTTATAAAACTCTTATTCCGTTAAAATACAGTTCATAATTGCTTATTTCTACAGTAGAGTGATTTGCAGCACAATGCAAATTTTCTGCAATTTTTTTCTTGCAGTGGGATTGAATTTTAATATTGTTGTTTTAAGGTTGTATTTCGTTTGTTCTGCTGTTGGGTTTGTGTTGGTTGAAATGTTTAAGGTTGTTTTGATGGAGTGGAACGTCAATTAAGTGGGAGAGGGTTGAGGAGGTGCGTCTTGGGTGTGATTGAGTGCAGTCATGCAGGCTGTGGAAGTGTAGCTGGGCTGCTATGAGAGGATTTTATTTGATTGTGGTGAGAGTTGGATTTTACTATGAAAATCTGAATTTGTTGTATATGGTTGAAGATATTGGTCAACTTTTCTCATTTTCTTGTAGGTAGACGAAATCCCCAATGCCCAGTATTGGACCACATCTCCAATTCGTACCAATGTTGGACTGCAGTCGAATTCATGACTATGACTTTAATTTTAAGATCTCTACTGGCGAATGGACCATATCTCTAGTTCGTTCCAATGTAGGACCGTAGACAAATTTTTGACATTGCCTTTAACATTTTGTACACACAAAAAATCCCCTAAAAGTCTTACCCACCTAATAATGGCCACCAAATCAAGAAAGGACCCAAACAAGTGCCCACCTAGCACCAACAAAAACCCAGTATTTGTGAAGCCACTCTGTTTGTGAGCCTGCATTAGCCAGTTATTCATAACGCTATTTACACGAGGGGGGGGGGGTAGAAAAATCGATCATCAGTAGACTGTCCAACCCACATCGACTTTGTGCTGTCAGGTTTGATTGAATCAACACGGTGAACACAGATGTAGAGCGTAGAAGCGACATGTGTTTGTTTCGCGAAATTTTATTAGTGCAAATAAATTGCTTCAAATTTGCAATGTATTGGTGATCATTGGTCTGTAAGAGTGGTGTAGTTTTGTAGTAATTGGATCAGTTTCCAATTGGTCGACTACTGGAATATGTAGAAACGAAGTGAGCCTATTCCATTTTAAATTTGCAATGTTGTGAACGGAAAAGGACACATGTTTTGAGGAAAAAACTTCTGCCTGTAATCTATCTTTGTTGAAAGATACGTCTAGTCTCATCTATAAAACTTTAATCTGTTATGAGCGTAACATACATGATACAGACAACCGTGTTTTTAGTGGCATGCCAGTAATAAAACACTGTACAAGTACATTTCAGATTTATTTGTCTCTCTAGTTCTTATATTTATATTTGTATCAAATCAAACTTTAAGTTGTCCATATTTTAATAAAACCTCAACTACTTAAAACTCAACTTAACTAGAATCCATCAAAAACCTGACCAGAACACGCCATCCATTCATTTCTCAAAATTGTCCTAATTAGCAAGAGGTCAAATGAAAAAAAAATGTTTTTCAAACGCTGTCACTTCTAGTCGTAGCGAGTCCACGCGAAGAGTAAATAAAGCTTCGGTCGACAAAGACGTCCGTCTGCGCGCGACATCTGAGCGACGTGTGTCGCCCCCCTCCGCCCCGTTTCGCCCCCCTACTTCGCCCCCTAGTCGCCCCCACCCGCGTCCAACGCCGATAATGATGTTAACTCACCGTTTGAGACTGGCCCCGCTTTGTTGAGTTTTTTCTGAGCTAATGTTTTGTAGTTTAGTCGTGTATTGTGTTAATTTGGATAGATCGAAAGAGGTTTCAGGATAATTGTGTGGACGGTATGTGGGATGCATTTAAGAAAATGTATCTTTGTGGCAGACCTACAATAGAAAATGGCAGATCGATCAGTCAGCGACAAAGTAGCCATCTCATAAATTGTATTCATGTCGACGAAAAGTTCGATGTCGAGTTATGAAAAGTTCTCGCACAACTACAATCCTATCCCAGAAAACAGAACGATAAAAAATTCTATTAGCCGTACTTTCTGCCGAATACAAACAAAAGTTACACACAGTTTTATAAAAATCACAAACTGTGTTCATACATAACTGAACTGGAAAACATACATTCCCATTTGCCCGCACAAAAGTCCATAAAAATATAAGTTCCAACGGTCGCTATGGAAATCCCATAACAGAAGGAAACTGCAACACAAGTTGCTCCAAATAAATTTCATCAGTGCACGAATCCCGGACGGCGAACTCGACTTGTACAGTAAATTGTCTTCAAGAGCTGACCATCCCCCCTGTGCACCTACAGGGAGAAGGGGGTTCAAAGGAGGCCACCGACATTCCCCCGTTCGTCTTGCTTATGAGTGACGGCCGGACAGCTTGAGTGATTGAGAGTGACTGCAGACTTAATGCGCGCGGCGAGATGGGTGCCTCACGGCAGAGTGCGGCAAGCGACGTGCCGCGTCTGTGCAATATATAGCTCTATGACAAACGTTTACGCTCGCGTTTTCGTTGCGTTCGTTTCGCGTTTAAACTGAGAATGATTGTGAAGAATATTGCACATGTTATTATTATAAATTAAAATATACGTTGGATCGTTTTAATATGGTTTGTGAGGTGTTTGTAATTAGTGATGCGAGCTTGACGCGTGATGGATGGCCGTGGTACATCCGGTGCGACTGTGTTGTTATAATTAATCTGCTGAGGGCAATGTGCACACAGGATTAACATTAAATATATGGTTAGTATGATGTTAAGGCGGTAATATAGTCGCCAATTCTTTGTGTTTTTAGGGTTCCGTACCCAAAGGGTATAAACGGGACCCTATTACTAAGACTTCGCGATCCATCTGTCTGTCTGTCTGTCTATCTGCCCGTCTGTCACCAGGCTGTATCCCATAAGCCGTGATAGCTAGACAGTTGTAATTTTCACAGATGATGTATTTCTGTTGCCGCTATAACAACAAATAGTAAAAACAGTATAAGATAAATATTTAAGGGGGGCTCCCATACAACAAACGTGATATTTTTGCCGTTTTTTGCTCGATATTAATAACGGCAACAGGTAGACGCTTGAAATATTCACAGAATGTTTAGTTGTATATTCTCTTCAAAAAATATTTTTTATTAAAATAAAATAAATTTAGGGGGCCCATACAACAAACGTGATTTTTTTGCAGTGTTTTGCGATAATGGTACGGAACCCTTCGTGTGCGAGTCCGACTCGAACTTGGCCGGTTTTTTGTTATAAAACTGCATCATTTTATTTTTTTCGGTTGGCACGATAGACTCTGCATGCGTCTAATATTTGTACCTGATGAGGTTAGTACAGGAGCGTAGGTATTGGCACAAGTTAAAAAATGGTCCACAACCAGCTGTGGGCGAAATCGGGAAGTAGATACTGATGAAGATCGTAGTTACTTATTTGATAACTGTTAACTCATGTCATTGTCATGCGGAAGATTTAATTAGGATGAACTGGTTTGAGTAGCATATTGATGATTTAAGTCATTTATCTGTCCATCATGCGTGATTATGTCGATCCAAGTTTACGTGCTTAATATAAACAGTCATATCCGTATTACGTATTAGTAGCCAGTGAATATTTAAAGTAGAAAACATAAAGAGACTTCCAGAGTCAGTGTCAATCTGTCCAAAAACATTTCTAATTTGCCATAATTTTGGCAAGTTTCTAACATTGATTGTCTATCGCTGAAATGCGATTGCAACTCGAATTCTGACGTCTGTGGTTCGAGAATTAGCCTTTGAGTTTTGAGCTCGGAACTGAACTTAACAAAAACTTGCAGTGATCACCACGATTGTCTGAAGAACTGGTGATAGCAGTTCGTTGTTATTCATCATCATCTGCCTGCCCTTGTCCCATGTTACTTGGGGTCGGCGCAACACGTTTTCTTCTTCCACACCGTCCTGTCCCCCGTCACGCTATCACCCTTTACTTTCATATAACTGTTAATATAGTATAAGAAACAAATGCTTCTGTCTTCTATCTTGACGTTATCTCCTTCCTTTTCAGACCTGACAGTTTCACAAACAGTAGTGCACATAAAAATAAGAGCACAAACACGATCCATATTTATTATTAATATCAAACAAAAACAAAATCAACGCTTGCACGCAACGTTAATACGTCCGTCGGACAGACGGACGGACGGACGGACGGACAGACAGACAGGCAATCAGTCCGGCTTGGTCTGACCCGTCACTAACGTAAACGTATAATTTTTGCTCATATTTTCTGTTTTCATATAATTGTGATGCTGATTATTATGGTTGGTTAATTTATGGACAGTAGGTCGTATGTGGATATCTGTATGACGGTGATCTGGTATGACGGATTTCATTTTGGAAGAGGTCTTTCAGGAAGGTTGTTACTATACAGCCATTCTTAGTTCGGAATTTTGGACGCCGTTCACCCTTAGGTTCTCTTTGGTGAGTGAATTCTTTTAGGAGATATTTCGGTGCAGAGTTAAACATCATTTTGTGTGTATGGATGCTCAGATGGATGGATCATCAGAGATTTGCAGCCGCCTTTTACTATTGATTTTTTTTTGTGGAAAAACGTCTGTTAAAACAGACAGTGGTTTTGTATGCTAGTAAACTCTGCGTTCAGAAAAGTAGCAAGAATTTAAGTCGCGGTTCAAGCTCACAAGTAAAGCTCTTATCAATTTTATTCTCCTGCAATCTTTTGATGATGACGACATCTATCAAGATGGGAAATCACATTAAACCATTTTTAGGGTTCCGTACCCAAAGGGTAAAAACGGGACCCTGTTACTAAGACTCCACTGTCCGTCTGTCTGTCTGTTACCAGGCTGTATCTCATGATCCGTGATAGCTAGATAGTTTAAATTTTCACAGATGATGTATTTCTGTTGCCGCTATATCAACAAATCTATTAACAGAAAAAAAAAATAAGTGGGACTTCCATACAACAAATGTGATATTTTTGCCGTTTTTTGTGATAATGGTACGGAACCCTTGGTGCGAGAGTCTGACTCGCACTTGGCCAGTTTGAATAGTTATCAAACACGTAATGAATAGGCGGTAATGAAAATAAACATGTAATATTTTATCAAAATTTATCTTAAGATCGACATGAACGTACTAGGAATACATAAGGCACTAAAAGGACGCAAATTACTCAGAGAGATTACAATATTTCACTTGCAGTTCCTACAAACCTTACCACTAAAGTAATAAAGAACATTTTCGGTTGATAAAGAGTGCTGTTAAGTTTGTTAGTGTGGGAGTCCAACACGATGATCGGTCGACAATTTGATTCTGAATATATCGCCACGGTCAAGTTGTAAACAAGTGGTTGTAGGTGGGTATGGGTTCGATTCTCGACCGTGAAAGTTCTGTTTGCTGTGTGGTACTAATAAAATGTCTAGTGTGTTCCATAATTTTTAGACTTAAAGAAGGGATTTTAGGAGACTTGTTGTCGTTCATTCTGTAGTTTAGGATCTTTTAGAATTGAATCATATTGTACTGGAATATTATGGGGAGAAATATTGCAGTATGGTAATCATGTTGTTGATTTTTGCAAGTTGTTATATTTAGGTAAGTTCGATTTCTTTGGTAAAAAATTTTAAAAGGAGAGTATGAGAATGAAGGCAATATTATTTGTATTCCGCTAATCACGAAACTTTTTAAATCTGGGAATGGCTTTTCATTACTCTGATCTTAAATTTTCAGGCTCAAAATATGAATTTATCATTATTTTGTACATTCACCTACTTACTTCATTATTATAAATACGAAAGTACGTTGTTTGTCTGAGTTTTACATTTCAACGCCTAAACCATTTATTTCAGCGGTATTTTCCCAGGCCATTTAGACGGTAGAATCAATTATTGTTAATTTTAAAATATTATTTTTATTGACGTTCCGCTTAATGGCATAATTGAATAAAGAAATTTTGATTTTTTGATTTTGGTTTAATCAATTTTGATAGATTGTCAAAGTCAAACATATTTATTTCAACTAAGCCAATAAGCTGCACTTTTGAACGTAAAACAATTAAAAATTAAAATTTACAAGTAAAAAAATTGATTCTTCCGTGCCGATTGGACCTTGGTAATGGATACTGTAGGATACTTTGTCATAATTTTCAACTTGCATGCAGAAGTAGGAAGCAAGTAGAAGAATAATTTTCTATAAAAACTTATTACAAAACAGAAGATAACACAAAATGATATGCCACATAAAATAAAATGATTCCTCCTCCAGCTACTGTACTATCTAGCAATTGATTGATCAATGAGCACAGCATTGTCACACGTCACATGTCAATCAATCACCCTGATTGAATGAATCAATCCCCAGGTCATTGCCAGGCGATGGTCTATGCGTATATAGGTCCTTACGTATGTAGGTATGTTAGTAGTTGTCAACGTTATTTTGATGGATGTAGAATCAATTGATTGGCTGATTGTTGAGGACAGTTTGAGTGCAGTTTTTTTCAATTGTTTAAAAAGGACTTTGTACTGTTTATGTGGAAAGGTTATTAAACGGTTAATAAATCAATGCAAAAATAGTTTAGAAGAAGGAAAGATAAGGTGAAAAATGGGACTATTAGGTACCTTGTAGGTACGAGTATTTAATACCTGGACACAAAAGTGGGATATTTAAAATAATATTTACTTTAACTAGCTAGTCAGATGTATATTCTGTTCTTTCTATGGAATTATTTAATATGGCAAGTAAAGTTATGTCTACCATTCTGTCAAAGTATCATTAAATATCATAAAGGTTTAGGAAGGTATTTGTGATGCCATTGCCAAAGAGTACATTTCTTCATATGCTCATGAACAAATATTGAAAGATTAATCTTAACCGGCAACGTTCCAGCCAGTACCTACGTATAAAAACTTTCGAACGAAATAAACAACATTTGAAAATGGAAAACAAAGTAAATTCGCATCACATCAACTGTCAGTCGTCGTTTGAACTGAACTGACGGTTGATAGAACGCTCGCAGTGCAGTCGGGAACGAAATAGATTTTATTTCAAAACATTATTTACTGATTTTGTCAGTTCAGGTTGAAATGTAAATAAATGTGATGGTATCGAATTGTCAGTGTGTTCATATCGTTTTGAATATTGAGGAGATTATGACGGGTGATCCAATGTCGTTTTTTTTAGAATTCCGTAATACAGTTCTTCTATTTCTCATTCACCTTGGTAAGAATCATAATGGTTCGTTTCAATGCATTTAACAAGTTCATTCGTCGCAAAAAGTTCTCAACTCTTATGAGCAGTAAGTGTGACATCATTGAAGTTATTACCCCGTCCAACAAGTTTGACAGATTGCACACCGTCTATTCCTTGTTAATTTGTCTTTTTCTAACAACATTTGACGTTTAGATCTTCAACTTTGATTTCAAAATCTTTCTCTTCCTTTTCATAATGTCTAAAACCCGGCAATTTTGTTTCATTGGCTACAATAATTTTCGTATTTCTTTATTGATGGGTTTCTTCTGATGATGTCTTATCATCTTCATAAACCACCATGCTATTACATACTCTCTCAGTAGCTAAATCAAAAGTGTTTTCTTCTTTATTGTTAGTCTTAAATTCACCTGGCAGAGTTCTCCATCTCGGGCTCTCCCTGCCATCTCATATACCATCTGTAATAAATGGATGCTTTTTAAGCTTCTATTTCTTATATCTACGTTCATTTCAACGGGTGTAGCCTTATTACCTTTAACCTCAACAGCTTCAAGTGGGTTAGTTACCTATATAAACCACTATATAAAGACCACTGTTGTCAGTGGACTCTTCCAAAACTTCCTATACTCCACCATCTTTTAAACTACCGTACATAATGCCATCACACTGCAGTAATTTTTTCATAGGTTTTATACCGTTACGTCTTAACTTCACCAAAAAAGAACCCTGTCATCCCCACTAATCTTTCAGCCATCTAATAAAATTAATCTGTCATCTGCAACAAAGGCACAATTTCTTGCTTCTCTTTCTTACGTATTAGTAAATCTAGATATATTTTCAGTATCCTCATTTTCACCTGGCAGAATCCTTTCCCCATCTCTGGCCTGCCACCTCATATTCTATCATCTGCAACAAACGGCTCCAAACGTGTTAGTTATATAAAGTGATGGGTCTGTCCGTAACTGTTGTGACAGGGGAACACTTCCTGATTTGTTGCGCAGGTGGGGCGTTGCACCTAGTTGGGGGTTGTGCGGTGATAGGCGGAAGCGAGAGCGAGTTGAGGAAGGTCAAGATGTCTTAATGATCAATAATAGAGGTTTCTGTAACTTCACAAAGATAAAGTCTATCTTTGTAGAAAGTGAATGTAAAAGCCATGAATCGATTTTCTGAAGATCACTTCTATAGTACCTACTTAGTTGTTGGAGATTGCCAGTTACCACCATGGTTTGCGTCACTTGAGTATCCCTGTCCCAACAAGTAATACTCCGATAATTGTGATCTTGTTGGATGGCTTCCATTCTGTGTTTCGTATAAGAAACAAATAAGTAAGATGCTGCAGTGTATACAAATAAATAGTTGTGGTGGAATATTTGAACTCAGCGAAACAAATTGAATTTGAAATACAAATTTTACCAGAATCAGTTTTATCTCCTCAACTGACTTTTCTCCTCTAGTACTATATCCTCTCCCTCAAACGTCACGGATCAACAGTGTAATCTGACGCGATGTGCGCGCGCGCTAGATTCTGATTAAGGGCGTCGACGCATGCGCGGTGCTAGCGTTCGCAATTATTACTGCAGCTCTGCGTTCATGCTATATTTGTTGCTGTTGTTTTAGATTTAGTTAGATATTCTAATATCTAGGTTTATTATGTTTTCCTATGCCATCTAATGCAATTTGTCGAGGTTGTGTCTAATTGATCAAAAGAGCATACTCCTACAACAACAACTATGCGAGTACAAACAATAATGTAATCGAGATATTTTGCTTCGTTATAATTTGTACAATGGTTCTAACTATTTTATTTCCTTGTTTCAGGTAAGCTTCCTTGGACAAAACGAGCCATCACGGCTTCAAATAAGGAGTCCACTTATTCAGTAGATATCTAACTAAGTAATTAATTAAGACAGTAATTTCTCTTCCTTCAAATTCTTTGACTGTATTGTGTAACAACTCTAGTTTTCACATAAATTCGGACCTACCTATATGCACATATTGGTTCGTCAGGTTATCGTTCACGTTATCGGCTGAGGAACTCAGTCTCTAAGCCGTCATCCTGTCGAGATAAACTTCAATCGAATGCCCAACATCTGTAGACGATCTGGTTACCTCACAGGTCTTCATAGTGTGAATCTCGGAGAGAAACAACAGGATCAAATGGAAAGTTTTTGTATTATTTGATAAGCAGTTTTTTTTAAAGCGTTGCCCCACACTAGGAACTTCTCCTGTATCGTGGGTGCGTTTATAAACATATAAAGTCACATACACAAAGATCCAGAGCCGGAACAACTAACTGTAGGTCATACAAATATTTGTTCCGTGCGGGAATCGAACCCGCGACACGCAGCGCAGCAGTCAATCGCTTAACCACTATGCCAACCGTGGAATGCGTGCAATTCATTGGTTAATGATAGGACAAGAAAATTTTTTGGTTGTTTAGCAGTGTAAAAATGCTTTTTTAGGTGGATACAGGTACGTACCTAAACATTGTCCATCCTACCCAGCAGTTTTCTAGCAGTGAGATCTTTAGTTCAGACAATGTTAACGCATTTTGGCAATTTTACTGTAATCACTACTTTTACAAACTGACATTTTCTGTCAGTAATAATGATTGTCGAAAACTCAAAAATATATATCAGATCAGACATGTGCCATGTGGTAAATCCCATGTAATGATTTTGTACTTTAACAATAAAATTAACGCTGATAAAATGTCACTTGGCTATTACGACGACGACTTTCTATAATTCTCATCCATAAAACATCAAATGTAAAAATAAACAATTCCCACTTCACCCCTGTTATCTATCGTCACCTGACCTCGTACTCGTATGGGCACGAGTACGATCTCATCTCGCTTTAAATCGCATCATACACGGCTGTGTTATCTGCGCGATCTGCAACAACTCGGAATGAATCCTGCCCCGAGCAGTCAGCTGATTGATGGCCGGCAACATGGCTAGGGCTCGTAGGTCCTGGTGGTTTGATATTGTGGTTATTAAATGAGAATAAACATAAAGATTGAGAGAGAGGTATTAATATAAAAAACCTTGTTTTATAATTATTTTAGGCTGAATCTAAAAATAATTTTCAGTCTTGATTTTTCAATCAAGATTAGGTTACTTTTTGTACAAAGTAACATTAAGTTCTTATACCTAAGAACTTCATGTTACTTTGTACTGTAAACTTTGTAAAGTAACATTAAGTTCTTATACCTAAGAACTTTATGTTACTTTGTACAAAAAGTCAAAATTAAAGACAGATAGTAAAAACTAGTTCAATATTTTATTACACAAGGTATTATATATTTTATTTTATTAATTATAGTTTAGGTAGACTTTGTTGGTTAGTTCTAATTTCAGTGTCATACAGTGTTTTCAATAATACTAAATCGATTGATAAATTAGGAATTTTATAGTATAAAATACCAGCATTTTTAAAACTAAACTATGCATTTCGCAAGTATTTTGTTTAGATATATGTATTTAATTTATATACCAACAATTACTTCAATTTATTAAAATGGCAACCCTACGCAACCTGCGCACACGCTTCAGTGCAAATTATAAAATGCACGTTACAAACAAAGCCGATCTTTATCGAGCGCCCAATGATAGAGTATTCCGTTTGGCGGCGACTATGTAGCGCATTTTTGTCGTATTTTCACGCTTCTTAATTTGTGGGACATGGCAGTACCTGGTACAAGAATGGAACTATTCAAAGATTATACTTGATGCACAAAAAAATTAATTCGAATAACTTAATTTACTGCAACTCATTAATTGCTGTCCGTTTTCACTTACTTTAAGCGTCGCCTAATGTTATAATAATATAATAATAATATATTAGGTAAACAAATAAAAGCTTTTTGTTTTTGCAATGGGCAAAAGTGGAAAAAAAATAGCCATTCAATTGAGGTGTCGCGTAAAACAGGGACAAAATTTTAACAAAGCCTTGCTGCACACAATTTTTTTATTGAAAGTATGTATTATCCTCACCTTACCTAATACATATTATATTTCTGCCGAGGTGGCAACGCCGAGATATGGAAAGAATACAAGAGGTATGTAACCAAGAGTGGAACAGTTTAGGCTGAAAGCTGAGTGGAATATTTATTTTTAAACAATGAAATTCATCCTAAGCATTATAAAACTAAAATAATAATAATACCACAATGTTTTTAATACAGCACTTAAGAATTAAAAAAAAACAGAAATCAGTCAGCGAGTCAACCCGTCGCATGCGCATCAATCAAGCGATAAACGAATTAAATTGATTGCGTCACTCAATCAATTACTGTCGTTCCAAATTCAAAACAGGAAGCTGGTAATTTTTTGAGTTGCCAACTGATTGGTGTTTTTTTTTTCGTTATTGCCGGTGTTGCAATAGTTTTAGTTTTTTTTTTGTAGAATTTCTATTATGAATTATTACGCTTTCGTTTGAAGATCCGGTGAAGCGTTGATTCATAATAATATAATTATTTAAAGCATAAAAGAAAATCAATGAAATGGTATTTTTTTTGGCGTATGAACTAAGTAAGTATTCAGTATTTTTAAAGTCTAATGCTAATTAATGTATAACACTTTATTTTAATTTCGAATTGATATTTTTTTATGTAATGCATGAATGTAATAATATTATGGACTACTGTGTCTGAAAATAAATGATTTATTATTATATGGAGTTATTTTATTCCCATTTTTGCATGGACGTTTTTAGTAAAGCATATACGTAGGACAGGACGTAGATTTAAATTATTATTTTTCGTTATTTAATAAATCTCTTCATCTAGTTCTCATCTCAGCATTTTTCTTCATGAAATGAACCAATTCGTACGAATTTTGCTAAATTTCACAAGTATTTGTGACAAAAACTCCACCAAAGCCCGTCACAAACGCACACACCTGCCAAAAACAGAATGAAAACAACACAACAACAAAAACAGTGCAACAGAAACATTACATCTCGTGTCCCGCCCTCGCCAATCAGCCCCATGTTGTCTTCAAGTTCCGTTCATCTCGTCAGACGTCAGACTTCGTTCCACATCCCCGTCAATGACTTCTTTTTGCGTCGACGTCGCCTCCACCGGTCGATAAGGACGTCAAATAACGCACAAAGGACCAGCCAGGAGTGTATTTTGAAATTGTTTGTTTTAAATGTTATTTTTGGTATGATTGATGTAAAGTGGTCCGCGTGGGTTTTTGGTCCTTGGGTACAATTTGACAGTTTCGGCACGTAGGGTTATGATTAGTGTCAAGATTTATGATAATATTGGCGATGTCGTGGGAAGATTTTTTTTAAACTGCCTATAGATTTTATGACTGTAAATATTTTTATTGTATTAGTCTGTCTAAAACTCAAAACTTCCAAAAGAAAAACGCAACACGAAAATACGACAACGCATGGTACAAAATATTTTGGTGTACTTTTAATTTTAAATTAGAAATTTTAGGCAGCCTGGAAAATAGTTTAGGGATTAAAAAAAATCTATAACGCTCAGTATCTTTGACGCAATGTTACGTCGCGCCTGTCTGCGGTAGACCTTACATTTTATTCTGTTTTATAAAAGCAAAACTTAAATTCTTATTAAACTTTTCATCGATTGCCAATATAAACTGACTGACATATACATAAACACTTCAAATCAGTCAGATTGGCTTCCACACCCATCAACCTATCATATTTAATGTACTCAAATAGAAGAACGATCAAAACTTACAATACCGATTTATCTGCTAATGGCAGTTATTCTCATGTATTCCTTTCCTACTAATATTATAAACGTGAGAATATGTATGTTCAGATGTTTGGAACGTATTACACATTAACGGCTGAACGAATGTGAGTGAAACTTAGCGCAGGAGTAGATAGTAAGGGATAAGGAAATCCGCTAGTAATTTACTAAGTAGATATGACTCCAACTTTAGGCTCTCTAGTTACAGCTTTTGAGTGTAAGCAATTTTTTTATTTCAATGACAATGTGGAATCTAGAGAACGTTAGAAAAGTATGGAAATTATATTTGTTCTGCTGGCAAAATGGAATTCTTATCCTCACATCTTAATCTATTTATGTAATTCTGCAGTTACTAAAAACTTAAATACAACTAAGACAATCCAAAACTCAAAATATAACTCCAAAAAACTGCACACTATCCAAACTTACTCCTTTACAGCACTTTCAGAACATTTATAGTGCAACATAAAGCTAGATATGCAAATGGGTGCAGTTCTTTAGTCTCGGTTCATCGTTATTGCTCCCCAGGCACCTCGGGCTGGCTCACCTATGTCTGCCGTGTGTCTTGGCCTTTATCTCGGCTTAGTCGTTAGCGCCAGATTCGGCTTCAGCTGGAATTATTGGAGGTTAGATTGAGATCGTTTCAATGGATCTGTCTGGATTTGCATTGTGATGTGCTTGTTACCTATAGTGTATTTTAGGGCTACTGCAGTTGTTATGAAGAAAGGACACCGGTATTGGTTAGTCTGTTAACCATCCTTTTGTTCCTATTTTTGAAATTTGGTTGCTTGACAAGACCTTGCGCTGTTTTTTTTTTGAGAATTTGTAGCTTTACATCTAGTTCGTTTTCGTTTTTCTCGATTAACTTATTTTTTTTTATTTTTTAGGCTCGCGATCCCACTAGCATCATCAAAACTCTTTAAAACTTTCACTTTTAGCTTCGGCAGTTTTCACAACTTCATCAAATTCAAGGTCTCTTCTGTCAAATTGCCCAAGACCAATAACTAACCTATAAAATAACTATAACCAACACAACACTCGTCAATCATAACCCTAAACCGCGTCTATCAATCGATATTAATTACGAAAAAATTCCGAAACGAAGCACAATGATTATCAATCCGGAATGATTGACTGAGTGCCTCACAGCCCGAATAACCCGAACTGCCCGCACAGGTGCTATAGTGATGAATAATATTATAATTGCGACGGGATACGTCTTAATATCAATAAAGCAGGTACGGCAACTAATGCTGTTGAATAAACATCAATCAATCAATGCGCTTGATGTGGACGGAGAGCAAAAAGTGGAGCGCTGATGGAATAGTGTGGATCGCAGCTTATTTTAGAGGTGTTTTTGATATTTTTGTGGTGGTTGAATAATATGGGTGGTGATTTATGATTTAATATTGGATGAAATAATATATCTTTTGTAAGAGAATTGAGAATGTTAGTGGTATTTCTGGAAAAATTAAAACGATCCGTTGCGATGATATACTTATAAAAAAAAAAATATTGATGCATAATTTTAGGAAGTCACTGTGGTTTGCCTTGTTAACTGTGTTAAGTAAAAAGAATTCTTTTGACACCTCTCTTAATAAAATGGCAATCAAATCTACTATTTGGTGCGTCTCTATAGCGGAAAACATTCAGCGTCACCCTTCTTAAAATGTAAACATGGTGTTATTAGTAAAGCCAATGTCTTCGTATCCAACTGTGCTTCTTCATAGATTAGAGCTTATTATTCTAATAAAATATTATCCATAAAGGCGTATCCACAACATCTCAACAACTAAAGCAAAGCAAAAAAACCAGTGTTTGTTCGACAATGAGCCGTTGAAACGTAAGGCTGCGCGCGCACGACCACTGTGTGTGTCCGCATGTTTGTCTGTTTGTTTTGCTGCTTGCGTGTTTGTCTTCCAATGAAATGGCCGTCAGGTGCGTGTTTAGAGATTTCGGTTTTTGGAAATGGATAGTTCGGCTTGTTGGAGAAGTGTTGGTCAATGTTGTGGTTAGGTTCGTGTCGTTTTCAATGGTGGGTTTATTGTTTAAGGTCGTTCTCTGCTTAAAGAATAGGTGGTATTGTAGGAAGCTGGTTTCCTCACGTGCTCAGAGAAGCCTATCTGCATAGAGTTATCTCTTGTCTATCCCATCAGTCTGATTTAGTACCTCAGCCACCGAAAGACAAGATGTATATATTCTGCATTGAATCATCTCTTGTCAGTATATCTGCCTGATTTAGTATAACATAGAAGCAGAAAATATATCTTTTATATTCAGTATATGGAATATCTTTTAAATTTATCAAATACTGGATAAGGAAATAAGCGAGAGGCGAATTATGACTGGAAATTCAGTCGGAGCTCACTGCCTGCATGTAGGGTCAGGGCAAGGTTGCATTCTGTACCTGCTCAGTAATATCAACGATCAGACATTAGACAAGTTGACCTTCTGGTCGCGTGGCCAGCTTATTTTAATGCCGTCACAAAATCAGTCTAAAGTCCAAATAAAAGCAAACTTCACAAGTCTCTTGGTCAAGAACTTGTCTAAAATGTCACAGATCTGAAATAGGAATACATTTCTAGACTTAGTCCAAAGCAGCCAGACGTCAGACGTTTGGACTAGAATTAGAATGATATCCTAGATATTGTTAGCACTCTGATATTGTGCAGACTGACAGGTCTTTTGCTTACAATTTGGATTGACATCTCGATAAATGGTTTTACATAGTAATTTGATGTTTGAACTGGTGAATAATTTTCGGGAACTGCCTCGTAGAGAGGTTGCAAACGCTTCTGTTGAGCATGAGGTCCTGGACTCGATTCCCGGATTGAGCTGTTGAGCATTGTTGTTTTTTTCAACCTGGAATTTCTCAATAGCAATCTGGATTTGTGCCAGATTGATATCAATAGGCTTGCCACATATTACGTGGAACTTAAACATAACCGGTGAAATATTGATGTCCTATATGTGACCTACCCCGAAGGGCTAGCCTTAGGGGAATACATACAAAATTGATGTTATGTAATAATTTTTGGAACAAATCATATTTTTTTATTCCACTCCTAGTCCTACAAGATCTTCTCTGGGACAGATTAAGGATAAGGTTTAGGCTATAATTAGTTTCTGCTTTGCTTTTATCTTACTAATATTATAAATGTTTGGATGTGTTGATGTATGTTTGTTACTCAATCACGCCAGAACGGCTGAACAGATCTGGATGTAATTTGGCACAGAGATAGATCGTAGTCTGGAATAGCACATAGACTTTTCATCCCGGTATAATATTCCCTTGGGATGATAAAACACTTTTCACGGGGGCGAAGCTAGTTTTATATAATTTTATGTAATATTCGATTATCAATGACTATAATTATCTACTTCGAGGTGACTCGGTCGGTGACTTGTGTGCTCTAAAGACAGTGAAGCACGTTTAAATACAGCTGTCGTGGTTGTAAACTGTCTGTAACAAGATCGGTAGTTGCCTTACACCGAGACTGACCTCTAGAAGTTGTGTTTTAGGGTCATTATTGCATTTAAGGCACAACTGTTAACCACCCACCAGTAGTCAGATGACAGGCAACTTGTTTAGCAAATATATACCCTATGTACTCTAAACATGAAACATTTTTGTTTCCATAAATTCTCATTCGATCATAATATAAAAGAAAACAAATAGTGCATACAAACATACACACACTTATACGATAGATATTCTTTAACCCATAAACAAGAACGAAAAGAAATCATTCAATAAAAAAATAACAGACGTTGTCTACTTAAAAGCAAAACGAGCTACTAATGAACACAGTTTGAAATATATTTACAATATAACAAACTGCACATCTATATCCTTTATGTATCAGTAAATAGAGTAGAAATTCGCGTAAATAGTTGAGAAAACGAAAGACGTAACGTCAATAAAGATTAAGCGGATTCCCAGAGTCGAGTTACGCGTTTCGACGGATGGACGGACTGACGGACGGACGGACAAAAATCCGTCCGCTGACGTGTGATTGACAGTGAAGCGGTGGCTCCATCTGTCGCGGTGTAAAAAGACATTTGACGTTGAAGGGTTAATCTGTCCCGGCTCTTAACTCTGTTTTATTTTTATTTTAGCGATGTTTTTCTGAGATATTAAAAGGAGCTTTAGGTTTTTAAAAGTCATATTAAATGTGATGCAAAAAAATGAAAGGACAAAGGAATGATGTTAAAATGGTTTTGTGTTGTCAATTAGAGTGTATCAATGTTGCTTGAAGTTCTGGTCAGCTTGTCAAAGGAATCAATTGTAAAGATTTAACGACTGGGTAAGTGTTTAATTTTTCTCTTTCTATTTGTTTATTAATTACTGGGCTGTCTATAGCTTGAATAACTATTGTGACCTTTGTCCAGCTGTGGACTTCATGCGGCTGAAATGATAATTATGGTGATTGTGCATAAATGTACATAAAACCGGCCAAGTTCGCGTCGAACTCGCGCACGAAGGGTTCTGTGCCAATATCGCAAAAAAGACAAAAAAAAACACGTTAGTTGTATGGGAGGCCCACTTAAATATTTATTTTATTCTATTTTTAGTATTTCTTGTTATAGCGACAACAGAAATACATCATCTGTGAAAATGTTAACCTTCTAGCTATTACGGTTCATGGGATACAGCCTGGTTACGGACAGACAGACAGACAGACGGACAGTGGAGTAATATGGTTCCGTTTTTACACTTTGGGTACGGAACCCTAACTAGATGCGTTAGAAGTTTGTGACAGAAATAAGTATGCTCAGGGGACATTCGGGGCAAACTGTAAATCCTAATTTCAAAGGACCAGATCAGACCTGGCTAGTCTAAAAGCTCTACAATAACAATAATTATTCTATTCTCTCCAAAAGCAAAAAATCTCTCAGAGACTTGTTGAAACGCCGTTTATCAAAAATGACACGTAAATGATTGATTAGAGGACAGACTAAATATATTTTCTTTGGCATCAAATATTATAATTATATCTGTCCATCCGTCACTCATCGGCCATCACTCTGATATTTTCTTTTGGCAACTGAAAGAAATATTGTAATTTTTTCGATACTTGTTTTGTGCGAAGGCTTTTCTTGATAATTGAGCTTGTTTGTAAACTGAAATACTACAGTGTTTCAAAGTCTTAGAGTTTCATTCAACATTTTGCTAAGATATACTGACATTCCGTCTTGGTCAAAGCCTCACCGACTTGTATAAAAATAAGACAATTTCGACAAAACTCTTATACCCTGCAGTAACTCTCCTTGCTACATATTTGTAGCCATTTGACGCTAATTTACTAAACATCCGTAATAGCTTCTTGGTTCCTCAAAGATTAATTAATATGACGTATCTCATTGAATTACATTTCAGAACAAACTGCCCACACGACTCTTGTTATTAGCCTTTAAGAACATGAGGCGGCGAAGTGAACCAACTCAACGTCAATCATCCTCGCTGATTGACACCTACATTTCTACTTACCTCGCATTTTTAAAACATGCGTAATTACTCCAAAGCTCACACTTTGTCACTCTTCGCGTAGAACGGAACGCAACTTGGCAATTATATCGGTCGTACGTCAACGGGACGCACGCGTGTGGTCTTCCGAGAAACGGAACGTCTCCGGATGATGCGCCTGAGTACATTTTTGTAAAGTACTGAGACTTTTAATGGAGACGTGATATTTGGCACCGAGCAGTTGTGTTAACATTGCAGAAAATGTGATAAATTGTTGGCAGCTTGACGGTAACCGACTCTTATTTTGATTTTTGCCTCTAGGCCATCGGATTAAGAAGCAAACCGTGCGGATCGCCATCTGATTACAAGTCACCGCCATTACAAAAAGACGCGACAATAATATTACGGGCTCGCCCGAAAATAACCAACGTATCGGCATCCCATCAAAACGAATCGATCGCATCAATAATAATCCCGAGGAAAAAATGAGTGTGCGCCCTCAGATACAGATCAAATTAACGGTCAACCGAACACAAAGCCGGGCCAATCAGCGGGCCGATTCTTTCTCAAACGCTTCACGTATTTACGTCACATTTCTTCGATTCTGCGGCACGTTCGCGACGTAATAAGCGGACGGGGGAGTCCGCTCGTCGCGTCCGTCACCGTGGGGTGGTCCCGTACTCCCGGACGGCTGCCGGAGAAGGGGGTCCACCGGGTGGCGTCCGGCGGAGTTAATGAAGTTTTCTCAGCGATTCCCACAGGTCGTCACATGCGGCCAGAGTTTGCTCGGCACATATTGTACACGTCTCGCTATCGTCAGATATTGCCCGGGTGAAAATGTTTTAATAAGCGCATCCCAGAGCGCGGCCGGCCCGTTATGTCCGGACCCGGTGCCCGGCCCGTCTTATTAATGTCTATTGTTTGCGAGTTTCGCGTTATTGCGTGTGTATTGATGGTACCGCCTAGGAGTTTTTATGTTCTTAGTTAGATGTGTTGCTGGAGTAATCCGAGCGGAGGCAAACAGTGTAATATTCGAGGAAGTTTACATACAACATACGAGCAAAATTGGAATCAGTTTTCACATACTTACAAAGGGGTTTTTCACCTGTAAATATTGTCCCTGTGTTTTCAGAAAGGCCAATATCCTTATAAAAGCAAGCTTAAACTTAACGCAGTAAGAATAACTATAAATTGGGATCCATTATTACTTATCTTTTGCCTTAGATGTAGAAACCTATTTACCATTTTATACAAAATAAGAAAAGCGCCCGGCCAAAAAATATTTCTCAACTGTCAAAACCATCAACATTTACCAATAATTTCAACCCTTATTCCATGAAACAGGGTTGTTGACACAGAATGGCGCAGGTTAACGTATCGAGCGGTGACCTTGACCCCTCTAATCGCGGGCCGTAAATCTCAATACTGGCCTCTGATGTGCGAGGCTGTGGATTGTTCCCGAGGTCATTGTGGGACTGACGGATGGATAGGTAATGGAAGTTGGTTAGGATAGGTTATCTGGGTCCTGCAAGATTAAAACTCAAAACAGGTAAAAAAATAACAGAAAAATAAAGTTTTAGATAGTAATAACAAAGCACAAAATCCTCAAGTGTAAATAATATTATCTAAAACAACACTGATGTTAGTTAGCGCACATTTCCTTCTTTAAAGCATCACGTATTCTGAGCTCTACTTGTAAACTTGATACTTTAATTTTCAAACTAAAAAATATCTTATAGGCCGCTGGTAGAAATGATAACAATTAACTTAACAGTTAACAAGGATAACTGTGTCCCAAAAACCTCTTTAATTTAATTATTTCTTGATCCAAAAAAAACTAACTTCATCGAATATTTTGCTCGAACACGTTATCCATTTGTCCCGATTCTAAGATTAGCATCGCGTAAACAGTAATGATTTTTAATCAACAGCATTAAATGAATATTGCCAAACTACTTATTATGAAGTGCATCAATCCAAACTTATAAGCATCCACGCGTGCCACGATCTGGACCAAATTAATAAACTTTGCAGTCACCCCTATCTGAAGAGGTTTTACTTACGATTTAGTTTTGCACCAGTCTGTCTATAAGACACTTTTAGTCTACAGTCAGCCAACGACTAAAAAAAAGGTTAGGAAAATAATAATTAATAAAATAAATAATAGATAAACAATAATAAAAAAAAAGCTTACAATAATATATATTATTCGTATATTCAAAAGGTTTGACTTCTTTCGTTCACCACTGAAATAATAAATGGTGATAATACGTTTTCTTTCAGTCTTCTTTGTCAAAATCATATCAAGCTTCTCCTTCAGCCTTATCATTAAAGACTTGCCATTGTATGAAACTATCAATAAAACCACCAAGCAGAGGAAAATCTAATTAAAAATAAACCCTTAACACACCCTGTAATCAACCGCATGATTACTGCTGACACCTAAACGCGACGCGTGACGGCGTGACAATAACCCTACTACACAAGGCACTCAATAAGGCACCACAGGAGTGCATTAATGACATTTTTCACATGTTTCTAGCTCCGATCACAGGTCAAGTTGTGGGGGCGAAACACCCTTAAGGCGGGGGGTGGTTCGGGGTGTAAGGGGTGTTTCAAGAAGGCGCAGACGTCTCCCGTCAATCAGTTCGGTTCGACGTGACTGGAATGCTATAGGAAAGTTCGCAGACCGTTAAGGCGGTTTTTTTTATGATCGCCGATTATTTGGCGCGGGTAGTAGTGATCGCGTCGGTGTGTTCCATGCTTTATGTCGTGTTTGTATTGGCTGCGTGTTATGGGTGCGAATTGTGAATGGGAGCCGGAAATATTGAAGAGGAAGCCGAATTTGTAAGGTTATTTTTAATACCTTTTTAGTTTTTTAGGATTCCATACCCAAAGGGTAAAAACAGGGGGTCCGTGCCCACTCAACCCGATTAGACTCAACCCGAAGAATAATACCTGCATATTTCTATTTTAATAGGCGTAAAAACTTCGATCAGGCAGAAAAATGTTGATTTAACGCTTGCATCACAAAGACTGTAAATTTTAAATAATGTTTGGATAAATAAATCAATAATTAAACGAGTAAGTACTTATCCTTTTTAATATAGTATACGCTTTGTACTTTGTGGTAAAAATCACAGGTTATTGTAAATTATCATTACAATCTTATAGCTAGTGGCACGGTGGTATTTATTGGATCAGTCTATAAACGTGATTATAATTATTAGGTTAACAAGTAGGTACTAACTTCCAAAGTTAAGTTATTTAGAATTAAATATCACTTTGCCTGACTGCACAAATGGCACTGAATTGTTAGTAAAACTTCTGGTATTATTATTCGGGTTGAGTCTAATCGGGCTTAGTGGGCACGGACCCAAAACAGGACCCTATTACTAAGACTCCACTGTCCGTCTGTCTGTCTGTCACCACGCTGTATCTCATGAACCATGATAGCTAGACAGGTAAAATTTTCACAGATGATGTATTTCTGTTGCCACTATATCAACGAATACTAAAAATAAAATGAAATAAATATTTGCATACGACAAACGTGATTTATTTGCCATTTATGTTGAATTGTTAACTCTTTTGTCTGTAGTATCCTATTTGGTACGGTTGATTGATAAAGCTTGAAGATTTTGCTATTGTATGGGGCCCTATTAAGCCATCTTTAAGTTTTGGTGCTAGTTATTATTGATTGCTACTTGCTATATGAGTACCTTCATTGCACAGTTACATATCAGAAAAAACACGCAATTTTCATTTGAAGGTATAACGTATGTGTGATCCTATACAAACACTTTACATTTTAACTCAAGCAGAAAAGACGTTATACCAGAACTAGTTTTTCCAAAGTTATTATACGAAAGAGGATATCTCGGCTTAGTTTAAGAATAAACACGGTTTAGGCTTTAAACTCCACAGTTAAACTGAAGTTAGCAGAAAAATTCTTGCGGACTTTGTTAAGTAACTACCCGTCCGACTAAATATAAGATTTCTGGTGCACATCGTATTTTTATTTCTTGGTTGTTGTTTTTTTTTGGATTTTCTATTCTATGGTTTTCCAGCATTTACCAAAATCAAAATCAAATGGTTTATTTCAAATAAACCTTAATACCTGGGCGACCAAGCTCTGATCGGGTGAAAATAGAGAAAACGACGTTTTCTAAAAATTAAACATAGATAGATCGATTTATCGCCCCCGAAACCACCTATATACTAAATTGCATGAAAATCGTTGGAGCTGTTTCTGACATCCAGATTATATACATATATACAAGAATTGCTCGTTTAAAGGTATTAGATAGGTACTTTTGAATTGTCAAACAAAAAAAAGATGTATCTAGTTGCACATTCGCAAGCAGTAGGTTTCTATGGATAATAATGTGAAAGAAACTCCACGAACAATCTTTACTAATTACAAGTATTTGGTTACTTCATTCTTGTTGGAAAATTACACATATGTGAGAACGATGTAAAAAGACGTGCACCTGAAAGCATCTAGAGTAAAATTAAGTCGGTAATAAACAACCTCAAAATACAATTATTAATTAAAAACAGGCCGAAGCAACTAAGTTGTGACCTATTCTAACTGATGGCGCCCGTTCACGAACATGACGCATGGATTGGCACCAATCAGATCAACCAGCATGAAGGGAACTGAATGATCCAACACATGTGCCACCATCCACCACCATCAGAGATACATTTGAGAGAGAATGACACACTCAACTGCCAGGGCACACACAAGTCAACGAACGACACATAGGTACAGTGAATGGTAGATTTACAGTCGAAACATAGTACTCACACATGTGCTGTGCAGTTATATAATACCAAAACAAATTGAGTTTTTTTACCTTACAGAAGGAACACTTAAGACTGGTGCTGTAAATTAAAAGGGGAAGACCGAGAAATTTTTCTAACCAGATAATTTTTTGAAATTATTTTATGATATTCTTTCGTCAAGCGTCATAAATTATTTTTGCATTTTGGATCTCGCTTTCCTAAATAAGAGTATATTCCTATTTAATCAAAATAATAAATTTGGCCCTTATGTTATTATCCATTGATTTCACAAGAAAAAAAACCTATACCACTAAATAGTGTTTAGTTGTCTACCCTACACCGCGACGCGCGACATTCGTCGACACATCGAGGACAGCTTGTCACGCGTCAAGGCGACATCACATCATCGCGGCGACAAAGGCGACCACTCACCGAACCCCACTAATAACAACATTTTGATGGATGCCTAATACCTATCGGGTTTTAATAAAAAAAATATATCAAACGGACTTCAACCAGTCTAGTGATACCACAATCATGGGAAACTCCATTCACAATAAATGTAAGCAAAACCGTAATGATTTGCGAATTCTTATCATAAATTAAATCGTTTGGGGAAAATTAAAATAAACTTCTGTAATTGATTGTGGATTATCGTTCATGATATAGTATAAAGTCCGGTATTTATATCGATTACAATCATTTGCATTCGAAAACCGAATTGAAAAATACTATTAGGTAAAAAGAAACAGTTAAAAAGTTTTCATCCCTAAAACGGCCAGTTTCAAACTAACACTGAAAGTTGCAAGCAAAAATGCCGAAAACAAACCGCTGTTCATTCGTTCCTTTTTTAAATTCCGCTTACGAACGAATAAAACCGACGTAAGGTGATCGGTGATCACTCGAAACCGACGTCGCAGTGAATGAACGAACGGATGAATGAATGAGTGAGTGAGTGAGCGGAGGGCCGGGGACACCAGTTGATCAACCATGATGCGCTCGTGTCCGTCAAAGTCATTCAGAGTGAAATAGGGAGGAGAGAGTTCGAGGGATGATGGTAAATATAAAATAATTCTAACATTTTCAGAAAAATAACAATGGTTGTGAAAATAGTGTAGGAAAATTATGTCTAAAATAACGCTGAAAATGTTAAATCTTGCTGCTTAAAGTTTTTAGAAAGTACAGGACGAGAACATGTTTACTAAAATAATAATACTGTACCAAAATATTCCCAATCTAATCGACACATCGTCGTAACAATAAAACAAAACTAAAATTAATATTTGAGCGTTATCAAATAAATAACACTTAAATATGCAATGTGTATGTCGTTTGCGACTTATAAATTTGACTAGTAGATATTTACTGGCATTTACAGCCGGGTGCCCGAACATGTGTCCCACGTGTTATTGTTATATTTTATTAAGAGTCGACGATCAAATTTATGTCGATCATAAACGAAATTTACACAATATCATGTGCGATTCGCGAATGCAATGTTAATATGTCATTTGAAACGTAATTACGTCGACCGTCTGTCATACTCGCCCATAATGTCACAACTGACATAACTAGTGTTGTGCCAAAGATCGATAAAAACCCGGAAGATATTCCAACAAACTTGCAATATAACGGTGATATGTGACGGTTTTTATTGAGCGATTTCTGAATTTTATTTACGTACAGTCGCTCGCAACACGGACTATCGAGCGCACATTAAAATACGTAGCGAATAGTGGTTGTGTAAATCAAAAGGCCATAAAACGCCACAATTCGGCCGGAGCCGACTCCACGCTTGCGTAGCGCTTGATTTATACGCTCGCCGTTTGCCGGTGCGAAAACCTACCTAGTGACGTCACGGCTTTTGTTTTTCTGTTTTTTTTTGTACAGACTTTTTATTGATGGCGTTCAGATAAAAAGTGGCGGTGATAGGGTTACCGTGTTGGAGCTAGGTTTTTAAGAAGCGTGTAAAGTGCCTATTGTCTGTCAACGTGTAAGTGTGGAACTTATATTTAAATTTTTCAAAAACCATTTGTCTAACATAGAAACACTGATTGTAGGTGAATCAAGCTTTTAGTAATTTCATGTTTTCAAGATTTTTTTGTAATATTTGTGCACTTATCAATGAATAATGCAAGTCATTCTTTGTGTTGTTGTGGCATTTTAGACTTTATCTAGCTTAAACTCTAATCAGCCGATCATCGATTACTCTGATGGCTGGTATCTGGATGCCACCTACCAGTTCTTAAATAAGCTTGATCGCTTGCAAAACGTGTGCATCAGTTTTGTTTTTAGTCTGAGCAAATACGACCATGTCTCTCGGTTGCGCAAGGATCTCAAGTGGCTCCCTGTCCCGTTCTCAGGAACACTAGAGTATTATGTCTAAACTTCAACATCCTGTTTAAATCTACGTACCCTGAATATCTGCTCGAATATTCACTCGCCCTGCCGAAGTCCCGCGCAGATACCACCTTGAGAATCACCTAAACTTCCCATCCCATCTTACTAGTTTCTATTCCCACTCCTTTTCTGTTCATACAGTACGACTGTGGAACTCAGTGCCACCTAAAATCCGTGACTGCTAAAATGTATGTCTATACAAGAAACAAGTCAAAGATCATTACCTATCCACGATCTTGTAATTATATATGTATAAATAGTATATGTATGTATTTTTGTCTTCATCTTCTATATACATATTTAGATAAGGTATGTGTAATTTATATACAATCAGTTAATTTATATAGTTGTTAGTCTATTTTAAGTTTCCTTAATTCCTTCTATACACTATATGACTCTGTGTCTTCGTATATCATCCAACTTTCCTGTCGCAAGTCTGCTGAAAGAAATTACTATTGAAATAAGCAGTACCTTTGCGCTCTTCTATATGTATTCTTTATTTTCTCTGTTAAGTGGTTTGTGTGTACAAAAATAAATAAATAAACAAGACATTCTTATGGAACACTCCGTTCTAAATCACAGTCAAAACTCATTCATTAACTCGCCTGTATTGCATTATCAACCTCAAAGTGAGGTCATTCCTTATTTGACACCAAACTAAAAGCCCAAAAAAATCTTAACCCACTATCGCCACCTCGAAAAAAAAGCACAACACTTAAAACCGAAAAACACGACTACCCTTCGCGCTAACCCTGCGCCGAACGTCCGAACCTCCGAACTAACCATGGCATCACAATTTGTGAATGATTTTACGTTCGGTGTCCCGCACTGGGCCGTCCTGGCCATTTCATAGCCATTTGTCAGCCCGGGCGAAAAAGATGCATGTAGGACCCAATGACATTTTTTTTCTCTTTTTAGGCTTTTACGCGGATCCATCGACACGTTAAAGTGTGTTAGCGTTGGTAGGGTTTATAAATCTAGTGCGTTGTTCGTGGAAGTTTATAGGTTTAAAATTTTGCGTTTTAAAGTGTGTGACGTGTGGATAGGGATAAAGTTAGGAGTGGATTGAGCTGTTACGTTGCGTTTCGTCTGCTGTACAGTATAGCAAGTAACGTAAACGTGCTTCTATTTCCGAAGTTATGCATGCGGACTTACTGCGACGTAACTATGTCTCGTCTAACTTACATTTTTATCTATTGCCCTTAAAGTTATACCCAAGATAGGTCGTTGCTCTTAAAATTTAATAAGTGTCACTTACAGCAGATTTACTGCTACATTTGATAGGTGACAAACTCTCAGTTTACATAAGGCCTCCTCCACACTTCGCCACTCGCTTACTCGCAGCTTAGCTTATTGTGACAACAGTTGGGCCACACGTGCACTGACGTTATAAAACGCGTGATTGAAGCGAGCCCGCAAAAATGTCGGCCAACGGACCGACGGGCGCCAAACCGCGACCGCCCAATTTATATTTCACTATTATCCACGAGAACCGAGCCGATTTACGATTTCATTATACCAGGCCCCGGCAACTCGGTAACTCGTTGATTTAAAATGCACACGATTTTTGTGCGAAAATATGTGTCGGACGTCGTTTGGCTTCGATTTATTTGGTCGTCAATAAGGTAGAGTTGTCTAGGGTGAGAAGATTGTTGGAGCTGTGTGTGGCAGAATTGTGACGCTTTTTAGCGATGACTTATCTGGCACTCTAAGCAACCTTACTGTTGTTTTTGGGATTTGGGGATTGGTCTCATTATAAAAGTTGTACATAATGATGAGTACAATGTTAATAGGTTATTTCAGTTACACATAAAGCATGGTATTAGTCATCTGAATGAAGTGCTACTTCCTATTCAATGAAACCTATAAATCTATATGATAAAGAGCCTTACACCATAAAAATCGAACTCCAGAGAACACCTGCTGAATCCCACACCTATCACAGACATGTCGTGGCATTTGAATTAAAAATGTAACACCCATTTGTCTTGTCCTTTGAAATATAACCAATGTAACACTTTCTTCAGTAAAGAAGGCGTTAAAAACTAGCTTTCCAGTTGACTGTCAGTGCTTGTCACTTTAAATATTTAATTGCCATCGATTTACGATGACAACGTGTCGTTTAAGTGTGGAAGCCTTGTATTTGCATGTGATATGAGGCTTGACCGTAATCTCTTTACACAAATCAAATGTTTCCTTGAAAATTTCTTTCCATTTGAGTTATTTTGATTCGTCGTAGCTTTTTTTAGTATTTCAACAATAGAGATCATGAAATCTCTAAAATAATTGCATAACTTGTACATACTTCAACTTATGGCTTAGTTCACTATTATCATCTCCCTGACTTGTCCCATTTAACTTGGGGTTAGCTCAACACGTTTTTTTCTCCCTTTCTCGACTGCTAACCATCACACTACCGATTGCTTCTTTTTTATGTAATTCTTTTTTCTTGTAACTTATTTCATATTCGTACTTATTTCAACAAAACGTGCAGAACTTGCATTTCCATCTCAACAAGACAAAACATTATCCCAATTCAGCAGTTTTAATTCCCCAACACAAAGGGTAGGACTACACTCTATGCAATGGAAATAATAAAAAATAATTTATCCAGACGCCTCTCCACGCTACATAAATAATCATTACGAAACGCATTCAGACACAATTACATACTTGGGGATGGCTCGTTAAAAATCATATTCTAAGGGCGGGTGCAGACGGGGCGACTCCCTGCTTGCTGGTAATGTGTTGAAGGCATTAGTGGTGAGACTTAGAATATATCGTTTTTTGGAATTGGTGTGTGGTTTAAAGTCTTTTTATCGCTGGTAAAATAGAATAATACATTATGTGTTTCTCTTTTATCTTACGCATCAGTTCAAGCTTTACTTGAATAGTCCAAAGATAAGTTAGTTAGTAAAGTTGATAGCGTGGTGCTCATTGGTCAGGATTCGCAAATTAAATACCTTTTGTGTCACTAAGGCTTCTTCTAAACGCCGTGTTGTAATACCTGTTATAAGGGCTAGCTCGATTAAGCTTCTAAACCTCGTAACCTTTTATTCTGCGAATAGATTTAAGATTGTTGATAGTTTTTCCTTATGCACCTGTTAGACGACAATTTTACTCCACAAAATTGAGGTAAAATCAGCCCTTAGTCGATTGAAACAAAAAAAATAATGAAAGTTTGATTCGATTAAAAGACTCATTTAGAAACTTCATCAGCATAGTGCACAACACCAACAGTAACTCACAGAACATAACATTTTCACAGCACCACAAACTATAAAACACTTCAAGTCCCGACCACTTTTACTTTACACTCGCATAAAAAGTCGCCACCGAAAGTCGCTTAGCGTACAAACGGCGTGAGGTGAGGCCACCCCCGGTCCCAGTTAACACGGTTAATAATAGGCTCCTTACCCTCCCGCGCCTTATCTGCAGTATTAAACCATAAAACATTATAATTTACAACGCTATGTCGCCCGGGCTATGACGTTCCGCAGGCTCTCAAAGTTTACGCGTTTTTACTCAGCGGGGAAGGGTTGATTTTGATGTGAGTGAAGTAAAAGCGATTTTCTAAGCTTTTTTGTTTTTTGAAAAATATATTTATTTCGAGTTAGCCACCTGCTCAGGAAAAAAATACCAGCAATAATTGGTAAAGGTCTTTGCCCAGCAGTGGTTTAGAAAAGGCTTTAAAAAAATCTTCATTGTTCAGGTTGTGATGGGGGATTGATTGTTTATTGGTCAAATATTTTTTCGAAAATTCTGTCTCATTTATTTTCCTGATGGAAATTGTTTTCATAGAAACTATAATCTATTGTATTTTAATGTAAAGCAGTCGACGACAAACTAGCTAGCTTTGTTAAATCTTGCTGTTACTCACTGGATTAGTATTTCATCAATCTAATCTCTTTTGTTTTGTTTCATTCGCAGTCAATTTTCTTTCCTCTAATTTTCATAATTGCAAAAAAACTCAAGCTAATATTTCAGCATCATCCATTCCAAGCGAAAATTACAACAAAAACAAACATAGGCAAAAATCCACAATCCTATTTACAAACAAAATATCCTCATTCAAAAACTCTTTATCATAAATTCCGTTACCCAACCCATATTTTAGTTCCCCTCCCTAAACTTTGGGAGCCGTACTGATACTTAAAAATAACGAGATGCCAGCAAATATTGTAATAACCCCTCTGTCCCTTGTATTTAGTTCAAAACCATTGTTTTAATAATCTTTCTTTGCTGATTCTGCGCCATGTGTTTGCGACCTCGTCAATATACTCGCCCCCCTGTTTACATTCCATCGATATATTCTTGCAAATTTCACTTTCCCATCCCTAAATATGTTATGTGTGTAATAGAGTGTGTGTTAATGGGTGTTTGTGTGTGTTTAGGCATTACGTGTGTGTTCTGTGTGTTATTATCAAAATGTCGGCGTTTTGTTTTTCAGGACCTGTTATTGTTATTGGTGTTTTATTTGGGCGAATTACACTTTTGATGTGTTTAAGTAATATTTTTGGGTTTTACTGGCTTGCGTCGTAGTAAAAGTTAATGCAGAACAACTTAAAACAATGTTACATATTCTTAGTAACATCACATTAGAATCATTATTATGCGATGATACACTGTCACACCAAAACAGATAGATTGTAGAATGGTGCACTGATTGGTTGTATTATTCTATTCGAATCGTAATAAGTACGTCGAATGTTCGGTTCACAATAATTTATTTAAAGTTATCTCTCGAGATAGTTCATAAACTTACACAGTCTTATTACAAAAAGCGGTTTAACTAAAACCCAGGTTTAAACCTTGTTTACACCGAAATTTATAGGGGTTTTTAGTAAAACCGCTTTTGTAATAAGACTGTATGAGTTTGCAATAATCTGTTAACATTACCAAGAATATCAATAATTTTGATTCGAAGAGACGTCTTATTGCGGTAATTTCATCCGTTTATTGGACAACAATACATAATTCGTCTTCAAGATCACCTTATTATCCTCCAATCATCGCCTCACATTACGAACCATATCACTACAGCTCGGATTAGACTTCTCAAACACAGATATCGTTTGAACGACCCAATAAAAAAGCAAATATCAACAATTGGACGAACTATAGAAGTAATCCGGGCTTTGTTTGTGGGTACAATTGTACCTAATATTTACAATATCTTGTAGATAAAGGGCACGTGGGACGCAGAGAGTGCCCGCCGTCTTAACTCGGCTGCTTTATACCAAGCTTCTATCAATATTGCATGATAATGGCCCCGTCTAAGCTACAAGCGAACGCGATTCGGAAAGGCGTTCGCAATATGATTTGATTAGTTACACTTTATTTTTACGATACGATCTGGAAAAGATTGGGTTGGGATCAAAATGGAAATTGATTTATGCATTTTTTAGGGGTGGAGGTTTTTTCGTAGGTTGTTTCAGTTTCATCAGAAGGCAGGGTTGTTTGAAGCTCCCATTTCATCAGCACATGAAAATGAAAGAAAGAAAGAAAGAAAGAAAAATATTTATTTGTGACCCGCACAGGAGACACGAGAAATAAGCATAAAAATTACACAATAGTCAAAATGAATTACAATCTACCTTATTCGCATTCAAAGACCTCGGAATAAACCTTATTGACTTTGTATGGCTGTAGTTGTAGCCTTAACTACAATATTTTCATTGTTCATTTTCTCTTCTAGTTTTCACGACTTTCAAAGGCATTTTGGCCACACTCACCGATTAGAATCCAAATCTTGATCCTTTTGCAAAAATAATTTCTTTTACTTTTTAACCCTCACAAGTCCAACCTCGGTTCTTCAGACCGTCTGGTCCCTTCGCCTATGCCTTGCTCACCGCCCCACCCGTACTCTTTATCGCTCGGTGCGTTTGCCGAGATTACTGCAAATCTACTGATTGCGACTCCAGAACTATTGATACTGGCATTAACTTTGCATCGTTGCGTCCGCGTAACGTCCACTAATCTGCTCTAATGTTTGCTTTTGTTTCTGTAAATTTACTTTAGTTCTGCGGCCTTATCGTGTGATGTGCCCGCTGATTGTAAACTCTGCGGGATTTCTTTTATTTGATTGCTTTAAGCTGGGAGTTACAAGGTTGTCTATGGTCTAATCCTTATGTTCTGCCGTGTTTGCGTAATAAAGTATGACTTGAAGGATCAAATATTTTTTTGGAACAGATTAGCTGTGAGCCTTGGATACATATTCACCTTAAGTGTACTCATTAACTGATTTTTATTTATTATATCTTTTTAGTAGTAAAAAATTTCCATGTTATGAAAATGTTATAGAATAATATTAACTTTTAATTTAATTTTTAATATCGAATGCATTTTTTTAAACCAAAATTTTACAAAAATTAAAAGCCACACCGACTCCAAAACTCCTCGCATTCCACACGCAGCCGTCTTTCAATCTTTTCAAAACACTTTACTTAGCTCTATTGACACTTCATTCGACGCACTCACACAAAACGATCCCTTAGAAAAAACGAGAAAAACAAATATCGCCCGGGCGATAGAGATCCACTCGCTGGCTTAGATAAGTGTTGCTAGTATTGGACAGGTATCATTATGCGGGCATACTTAGCCGGAAGGTAAGGGGCCGCCTGGGCGAGATGGGGTGGGGGGAGGCAATTTAATTCTGTCCACGTTCTAATAATGACCGTCATAATTCGTTCAAAGTGTCCGGTCTGGGACATTTTCGCCCCCCGCGCTCTCGCCCGGTTGATTCCTTTGCATTTTCCCCCCTTAATTCCATTTTCATGCCACCTTGCACACATTTGCGCTTCATCTGTGGATTGTGTGTGTGTTGGTATGTTGTGTCTTGTAATCGCAGGAGAGGGTTATGTTCGCTTGAGTAAGAGCTTTTGGCAATGATAATGCGGGGCTTTTAATGTTAGAAAAAATTGTATTTTTTTAATCATTAGGTTTATGTTTCGATGTTGTGTAGTAAAATTAGATTAGATAATTATTGATGATACAGTTTATCGGAAAGATTATGAGATACACACACCTGTCCGGCATTGCATCATATTTATTTTGTATGCAAATCATAATACATAACCCTTGGACTGCAACCATGTTGTTTTGACCACATATTTTCATGTAGGCATAAAAATTTTAAAATTACCAATACGTGAGAATAAAATAGATCCTTATCCAGTTTCCGTCTGTTTTCACAATGTTTGACTCACACCCGAAATCATAATTCAAGTCATCTAATCCGATACTATCCGTTGCTAAGTTGCGTGTTATCAACCTGAATAATTTGGCAAAAAATGTCAATAACATTAAATTGACGTAAGTAATACATCAAAGCATACTTAGACAATGATGAACTCACTTGATATAGACAGATAAAAATGCTGCTGAAATCAATAGTCCAACTGACACGCCTTCCAAGGTGTGATCGTGACAAAATTGTGAACTTTATTCTAGGATAAAAAATATGAAAAATGTGCACCATGTGTGATAATTCCGAAAAATAAACAGAATAAAGTTTTAACCCTAAAAAACCCACTGCGAAAAAGGACACGAAAAAATAGAACAATAAGCATTCGTCATTTTAATCCGGGCCACACATTAAAAAGATAATCTCGCGTTCTCCCTCAAGTCAAGCGCCATCTTGGATATGCGTATGTGTGCAAATGTGTGCATGTACACAAGCATTTGTGTGGAAGCTCGGCGGGCTTTATCAACACATGTAGCTAATATTAAGTTTGATTTATATCAGTTATATCGTAAATGGATTAGGGAAACGTCCCTTTGGTACAGTTGCGTACTAAAGTGGATCTAATGTCGTCGTTTTATGGGTACGCGTAATTGGCGAGGTCTGTCTGTTTGTGTAATTAACGCCGGCCATATTTAATTTGTTTTGTTTTTTTTTTTCAGGTACGTTAGCGAATTTTGGGTGGAGTACTACTAATGTTAGTAAGTGTTTTCTGTGTTTTATGAGGACGTTTCGGGCAGGAGATGTTTGAGGAAGAGAAATTGTTTAAATAAATATACCAAGGATTCATATGATTGGATAGGAGGAAACATGACAGTTAATTAGATTATTAATTATTAAAGACAATTAGAACTTCTAAATCTAAATAGATTGTAGAAAGAGTGCTGGTCTTTTATTTTGAAAATTTTAGAATAGTACTGTTCACAGTCGTCGATCGGAAAACACATTATAACAAAACGGAATAATTTCAGGAAAAATTGTTCAATCATGGTTTGTTACATAAATAATTATGTTGCAATAGATAAGCCTTACATACATAAATTATTTTATTGTAACGGCTTTATTGCTAATTAATCATAATATTTATCTAAACGTATATTTTGATGACTTCAATAAATTATAATTGATTGTTTATATCATTCATTGACGCAGTTGAAGATATGAATCCGTTATTTCGTTATATTTATTAGGTTACAATAACGGAAATGATAAGGGATATAAATAAGTAAAAAAATACAACCAGTGGTATTTGGTAGGAATTTACAGATGTAACTCATTACGCGCTCACTCGTAGTCTATGAATCTAAAAATCTATGATATCATATCATATATGTATCAGATAAATATAGGAGGAAACATATTATTTAAAATTAAATAATAATACAAACACTTAAGAATTCAATTTTTTTGAAAAATAAACTATTTTTTTAATCTCTCCCCTATCTAAAACTCACTAAAATAACGAACATCACTATAACAAACTCTTAACAAGCAAAAACATCGATGTTTTTAATTCAAACGGTCCAAGTAATTAGGGTCTGCACACATTACGGCTATCGACGGCGCGTCGATGTTTACGATTTTTAATTAGAGCGCTCTGTCGATACAGTACGTGACGCTGCGCACTCCGCTTTATTGTGTACTAGTCTTTGTAACGACACTGCAAAATATTCATAGTTGAGTTAGGTTTAAGATGAACAAAGTGGTTTATGAGAATAGACCAGTAGTGCTTTTCTGTAAAAAACTCATCGTAAGACATTTAGGTCAATTGAACATGGAGTAAGCTGTCAAACTATCCAATAAAAGTGGATAATGATAGTATCTTCAAGCTCACTCCATCTAAGAATTGATGTAAAAATCTCGGTTTTATTGTTTCAATCTTTATTATTTGCATTACATAATGAGCGAAAAAAAAAACATTTCTTTGCATTTGTTCCTCTACAATTTGTTTCATTCAATTAACACTCATCTTTGAAACAAAAGCAATAACAACATCCTACATCACCTATCTTCTACCATCACGTACCACCGTCGCATTAAAAGGAGACACAAAAAATCGCCATTTAACCTCTCTGGAGTGGATCGTTTGCATAATTAATGCACGTGGATATTGGACATCGGCGAGCGACAATAGTGTGTCCTTGCCTTTATAAAAGTACAAATAAACAAAACCGGACAATTATTTAGCGTCCAAGTATACTAAATAGGTTTTATTCATACGGTATAAGTGTCTGTATATAAATTAGTTTGTACAGTAATTGCAATAAATAAAATGCTAATTGTTTAACGTTTTTAGTTTGTTTGTAATTTAAGAATTTTAACAAACTTGGTAACGACTTTGCTTCGTGATTTACTGTATTGGTGTACGTTAGTTTTGCTTAGCTTAAACAAACTTTTTAATACTGAGATGCGAGTGTACACATTCGCATACCTACTTCGATGAGGGTCAGTCAATTAAGGGACATGCCGATACAGTCAGGGCGAGCTTATCACATGAAGAGTATTGCATTTAATCTTAATTTGAAGTTATGTTGCAGATTAAAAGTTTGACTCGTATTTTGTAACTGGATAATTGTTTTTGAGTTTTATTTTGGAGTCGCATTTCTTTACTTCAATAGCAGTTTATGTATTACTTTTTGTCAAAAGACAACCTACTATATTATTTTTTTCTCATTGCATTCAGAATGAAAAACCTCCTCCGTTTTTTACTCAGAAAGTTTTCCGGATTGCCTCACCTGCATTGTCTGAACACCTCAAAAAATACTTTCCTGAAAAATTACACCAATTTTCACAAGAATACAAATGCATCCCAAAAGCAAGCTTAATTTCCTTCATTACCATAATTCCTTAACATCTCTAATTCACTTAAAAAGAACACATTTCAGCACATTCATTGTCAAAAAGCCATTCAACAGAAACAAAACACGGTACCGCCATTCGCCAGACAGAACGATTCAATTTTCCACAAAATCACGAACAAATTAAGAAAATGCATTCGAAACGAAGTTCGTCAAAAGAAAACCAAACAGTGGAGAGACATTCCGTCCACTGAATACAAAGAGGGACAGAAGGGGGGGTTTCAAGGGTGGTGGTGGGGAGGGGGGTAACACAAAAAACATTTGCTTCCACTAACGAAACAATCGCAAGCATAATTGATTTTAACGTGGAGGAGACTGCAAATGAAGTTGAAGGAGGACGGGAATCTCTCGAAGTCTCGACTTCTAATGTGGCCAGGTGGGATGGGATAGGTTTTTCTTGAGATGTAATTTAAATAAAAAGGTGGTTGCGTCAATAGTGATGTAGCTCTCACTTTTATATGAGATTGGATTGATTTCAAGCTTACTCTGTTTGTAGATCCATACGTGATTTCTAACTGTAATTATTGAACTTGACGAGTTTTGCCAATTTCAGTTTTGGTAAACTTTGTTTAATTTCAAGCTAGTTTTAGACATAATTTCCAAACTTCTGTCTTAGCAATTTTCAAGTCAGCCTCAGCGGCATGAATAATATATATCACAGCGAGCACATCCACCAGACAAAAATAACAATTAAACTGCAAACAGAAAAACCCATCTCTACTGCAACTATTTCCTCTATATTGTCCCCGAGCAATAACCGTTGGGAAACTTTCCACAATCCAGATAAAACCGACTGAGTTGACTCCGTTGCTATAATCAAGAACCATGTACCTGATTTAAATATGTACACGGGCTCTCCGATGTTGCATTAACCCGACTGATTCATTAGTGTGCTGAAAAATTCCGAGTTGTTGGAACTGTGGGTGCCTGTGGGTGCTTGTGTGTGCTTGTGGGTGCTCGAAATTGGCACGTACCGTGTTCATTGGATTAGAGATCTGGCTGTAATGAGGTGAGATTGTTTTGAATATTCTTGTGGCCATTGTTAATTAAGATGCGAGGAATTTGTGGGTTCTGGGTTCTGGATGGATGATTAGAGATTTAATAATACCCTACGTATTGATAAAATTTGTCCTATTATCAGTGGTTTCATTGTTAGGTCTAGTTTTGTAGTATTCTGGTTTCATTTCAAAAACTAGTAGGTGTTAAGGTAAAAATGTATGAGATTAACGTGCGCTACTGAAATATCACTTGTTGATGCCCAAATATGAGGGATTTTTGACAATCATTAAGAATCTCACGTTGTCTCCTTGACCTTGATTCAAACAATTTTTAAAAATCACTATCTACAGTTTGTTGCTTTTACTGTCTTGGTAACAAACCAGTTAATGATTCCACTTGACCATAAAGAACACAAAGAATTCAATACTCTCGCTTTTTCTCAAATAAAAACAAACAACATAAACTACTCCAAAATTTATTCAACTCGAACAAAAAGACAGACACTGAAAACATCAAAGTATCTAAATAAGGGCCGACGCAGACTGGCTACCGGGCGTTGCGCACGATCGCCTAAATATTCCGATTCTTCGGTCGCAGCGATTCATACGCGATGCATGAGGTAGATAGCCAATTTGCTGTACTGGTCCGTCTGTTTCACTCGCGATTCTTGAGCGGAGATATGGTAATCTTTTGAAAAAGTCGCCGTATAGTCGCAAGCGATTGGTCGCAGCCTCGGGGCGTGGTGGGATAGGTCAGTTTATTGGGATGAATAATTTATAATGAATTATGGTAATGCCGGATTGACGATCTGGTTGTGGTAGAGTGGTTTGATTCTGTGACTGTTCTCTGTTTTTCATATATATGTGGTTGTCCTTCGATATTTAAAAGGTGTTTTTGTTAGTGACAGTTCGAGTTGGTAACTCGGTTACAAGTGACAATTTGTTTACTGTATTTTCTTTCTTTCAATATATTTTTATTATCAATGGGGTTTTTATGGTCAATTTTGAAAAGGAACCCTTTAGATTATAATCACTTTTACGACCCAGATGTTGGCCAATTAATTCCAAATTTTAAAACAAACATTTAGACACTGACAGCCATCAAAACCAATCAAAAGCACAAATCTCAAATCAAAGTACCAATTATATTCAATGAACTGGAATCATCGGATTGAACCCTCCCTCAACCCTCTCTCTGCCGCATATCCGTGTGATCACGTCGCGTTCCCAGCGGCTGCCGTCTTACGTCAATAGCAGACGTCTTGAACGTGCTGATGCAACGTTGACCAACCCCCCAGCGTCCCAGGGGCCCAGCGGTGGGAGGCCAGGGGCCCACACGTAGGCCTGCACCGCCCGCCTGAATACTAATTATCAATTAGACAACGGACGCTGGGTCTTTTTATCAGTGTTACTGTTTTAAGGAGTTGGTGGTTGTAGTGTTTTGGTTATTGCTTATTGGAGAGATTTAGTAGTAGTCTCTGATGTAATCAAGAAATTACCCAAACATATCACTTACAATGCTCACCGATGCTTGGCCAGAAAAAGCATAAGAAACATATGAAGCTTTAGAAGCTTTGCCCAGCATTTTTTTATTCTGTTGTGCTTTTGTTGTCTGCATATGCATACCAAAATAAAATAAAATATACTTGCAAGAAAGTAAGCTATGTAAACATAGCTCAAGATCTCATTATGCGATTCATAATGAAAATTACACAACCTTTTCGACTTAATTCAAATTTCAGAGAACAGCTTTAAAACCTGCCTAAGGTTCGATGATCTTGCAAATCCACAATAAATATGAATAAGCTATTTAATTTCAAGCTAGCTGACAACAGTTTTACAATGTGACTAACAATCAAAAACGGCGTTAATTTATAATGTAATGAAAATTAAACAATAATTACTATTTATTATACATCTAGATTTAGCAATAATTTAGGCGCCACACTAATTCTGTTTCATGTAACCATGTATTTGTTAAAGCTATAAATAAGCAATAAAACGGTTTTGACAATAAATAATGTCAATAATGATTGCAAAATGCATTTAATTAAGTATGCATAGGCAGTAAAACTGAAACTGTCTTGAAATTAAAGAAAAAAATGTTTTAAGGCGTAGGCGGTAGCGAATAGGCAGTTTCACGTTGTAGATACTATACTAGATAGTGAGCTTATTAAAACATAAAATCATTGGTGAAATGTGTGTGTGTTAAAGACACTTCACATCTGTTCAATCTTTCGCGGAAGGCTTTCATTACTTTAGTGGACAGAACACTGGCTGGCTACATAGTTCTCTGAAACAACAACTCGTTCGTTGTAACTCTGAAATAAAATAAGCCGTGATTTTTAAAACCAAGGCCTGGGGTTTATGCATCCATGTATCGGAAAACTTTCGTTGAGTGTTTTGACAAATATACGATTTTTTTAACAATTTATCTCATTGTGGAACTCGCTCATACCGTTCAGATTATGAATATTAAGAGCATTGATGTTTGAGTCTTATATTCCGCTTCGCTTATATTCCGCTAACAGTTTATACCTTATACTATCCAACAAGCTGCTGTAACCGCAGATTACATAGCGTTTGGATCTTAAATCATATTTTTAACTGTCCGCCTCAATCGGTTTGACGTTTGCAAAGCCGACTGACCGATCAGACTATATTTACATTTACATACAATAATGTTGTATGGAAGTTGCACAGTTTCGAATATTTATTGTAATGTATGAATAGAAATCGCGTTTATAAGTCACGATTCGGAATGCATCAGTGTCTGTAAAAGGAGGCTCTAAACTATTGAGGTTGTGTTTATCTGATGAATTCCCTGCAATTTAAGATGTCTGTTTCTGTTCTAAGGCTCCTATCAGTGACATTTTATCAGCGAAAATGATTATGGAACAATTCAGAATGTATGGGATTGACAAGCGCAACCGATATTGCCACGAGTTAAATGCTAAATATTCTGGTTTTTTTACTTGACTGCGCGACACAAAGGTGAAAATAAAAAGAAAAACATGCTGAAAAAAAAAAACAGGCTACGCAGTCGGAGGATACATAATCGAAGGTGGCTGAAGCGGCGGGTTTTTGATTTTTTAATTAGTCTTTTTTGACAAACGGAGTTTTGATATCATGTCTATCTATCTAAACTTTGTCATGCGTTTTCAATTTAACAACATGTAATATTATAAATCCTACTACATTTGCTAAGTGTACTGATCAGAAACAAAATCATTGTATCGAGCATTCCAAAATGCAGTTGACTGAAATATTTATTCTTATATGAATCAAATTCAAACCTCTGACTTTACACTCTTTCTAACGCCTCCCAAACATTCCTTCTCAAATTTAAACCAAAATAAAAATCCATCAAATTAAATCAACACCACGCACTCGTATCGTGTCCGTCTCGTGACATCTAAGGGTTCTAACTCACTCATCTCTTGATTGATATACAACGCAACGTCTTCCGGCCTTTCCTTTAGTCCATATGACTTTTTTTATATAAATTTATCATTTTCAAGATGAAACAGGCGCCATCTTTGATTCGTGACGTGATTGAGTGGGCCTGCTTCCGTTTTAATTAACACTCGTTGATATATTTTTGGGAGAATTTAGTTTTTGTGGGCTACGATTAGATGGTGGTGATTGATTAAAGTGAATTATATTTTTGGTCATATTATTTTTTTTTTTAAAAGTTAATTATTGGGATACATTGACACCTTTGATTTGTGATTACATTAAGTACATAATGTTGATACTGAGGTTTTTATTAGATTATTAAATAAACGATTTCACGCTTGTTTCATAAATTAAAACGTCAAATTTGAAATGTTTCCATCAGTTTAACTAATTTCGATCATTTTACGAGTCATTCGTGCATATTTCATATTTAGGTAGTTACGGTTTATCTATTTATGTTAAAAAGCTTTTAAAGGTTTTATGCCCAGTTTATTTTACGGTAATTTGTATGAAATATTTTAATTAGCGGCCGGTTGTTTTCCCTATGATCACCGGTATTTGAGTTAAAATCTTTAATGTAGGGTGACAATGAGTTCTCAATTACACATACTATTTTCAGGAAAGTTCTGAAACGTACTTCAGAGATTGCCTAAAAACTAAATCAGTCAGTATTTATCAATTTACGAGTGTTTAGTTATTTTTTTCACCCGACTGCCGAAGTAGGGTAATGTCTGTGTCAGTTTATGTATGTATGTGGCGTCCTAGAGACCAAACGCGTTGACCGATTTTGATGATTCTAACGTCAATCGATTCGTCTTAACCTTGCGAGTATCACTGGCATACAGTATGGAAAATAAGAAAATGTTGGATTTTGGGTGCCATATTATGGGGGCCCAATTTTCTTTTACTTCCATCCCCATCGTGTGGGGTATCAAAATAAAGGGTTTTAAGAGGTGATTTCAAAAATATACAACACTTATATGTTTAAATGTACCTAATTCGAAAAATAAAAATGCTAACTAAAAAATTATAAATAAAAAACATTTTATTTTAATTTCACATTATAAAGTCTCTGTGTTTTCTAGCTGTGTTTGTTTGTGCAGGTGTACGCTAAACTAAAACTAGGTACCTTCTTTATTATTGTCTTCCTTATTGTATTTAACTCACAACTCTAAGATTTATGCGTAGAAAACGTGCGTATCATCATATACCAACGAATTTCCATAAAAAAAGAAAACCAAACATACCGATAGCCCGTAAAGAAACACTTAAAAAGCAATCAAACGGGAATTTAACAACAATGAAATTAATCTACCGTCGTACGCAATAAAAAGTACTCATATAAAAATCATTGGGAACATTTAAAAAGACGTACTATCAGATTTCTCGTCGTAAAAAAGTCATAAAAATGCCTCTTTTGACAGAGTTTTAATGATCCACTAAACATAATGATATAAAAAATTATATCCGGATTGTTAACACGCAGGGTCAATGAACTTGGATTTCTTTATTGATGATCAGGGATGATAGGGATACGTGCCTTATTTTTATGGCACAGTTAAGAACTAAGAACAAGTAAAAACAGATGACTAAGATCTCTAGATATTTCAACATTATTCTGATTAGTTTGCCGTTACTGAAATTATTATTCGGGAGAAATATAATGTGGTCAGTCAGTCAACAGCACTCCAGTGCCTATCATGAGTAATTTATCCTGAAATAAGAAACTTGTTTTAAATGTTTTCCTAAAAAGATAAATCAGAGAGCCAGTAACATCTTGTAATCTCACAAAATAGATTACTAGAACATTCCTATCAGTGTTACAGGAAATCGTTTGCTTGTGGTAACCACCACAAGTAAACGTGTAAATGAAAAGCAGGAAATTCAAATTACTACAAAACAATTTATTAGTAAAGATAAAATCATAGAACAGTCTGTTCTCCATTTCTATTAACACATTTAGTTCAAAGGCCTGTCGCAGATGCATTCAAAAGTTCGCGTTATAAACCCACGTTACATCAAAATGACTAGCATTACAATTCCATAGCTTCTTTACAAACAAAACTACGTCATAACCCTAAACAGGCCATCAAAAACGGCTCAATATTGATAAAAACGGCCATAAAGACACGGCGCCTCAATCGGAAAGCACTAAAACTTTTTACGGCCGCGACGACTCAACCGTTTTGGCTATGAAGTATTTCGGACGCAACACGGCCGATTGACGCGAGAAGAACTATAAAACATGTCAGAATACGAGCTGTTCGAACAAGTTCGTGAGATAAAGGTGAAGAAAGAGGTTTATTGAGGAACATACAGCAACTAAGTTAGCGATTCGGATTATTTACTGAAATTTATGAGGCTTTTAAATTGGTGTAACGGATAATACCCCTCACAAAGACATCACCCCATACCATCGTGATATTGTGGTCATACTTGAGACTATCAAAATAAAAAAACTGGCCAAGTGCAAGTCGGACTCGCGCACGAAGGGTTTCGTACCATTATCGCAAAACCGGCAAAAAAATCACGTTTATTGCATGGGAGCCACATTTAAATATTTATTTTATTCTGTTTTTATTATATGTTGCTATAGCGTCAACACAAATACATGATCTGTGAAAATTTCAACTGTCTAGCTATCACGGTTTATGAGATACAACCTGGTGACAGACGGACAGATAGACGGCTCGTGGAGTGGAGTAGTAATAGGGTCCCGTTTATACCCTTTGGGTACGGAACCCTAAAAAGCATTTAGTAAAACTTGCACAAATGGATACGAATCTTTAATCAAGCATAGCATAGAAAGGGTTCCATAACAATTTTTTTATCGAACACATAAATAAGTCCTCGCCCTGTCTTCAATAAACAATACGATTACAATCAATCGCCTTGAAACAAACATTTTCGCTATTCCCAGGCCCATCATTTACTAAAACATTAGCCTTTAGAGGCACACTACACGAAAATTTTACTTCGGAAATGGTAAGGGAACATCGAAATGCCACATAATGATACGTCAAAGTCACTTTGCTATCTAAACTGCGTTTGAAACGCTTCCATCAATGTGGGACTGAGTGTGTATCGGTGTCCTCATGTCTCGCGCCGTTGTGCACTTATTTATTGTGTCCGGACAGACGGACTTGGGTGAGGACTTCTTTTTTTTTTTGTTCTAACTGGCTAGCCAGGGTTACAGTCAATGTCGTTTGAAGGAGTTTTCATTCAAAAACAAAAGCTGTTAACATCTGTACTGCGGAAGCTTTGAAAGCTTAGGAACTTTTGAGTTTATAGAACAACGATTTTCTGGTCTTACCTTTAAGTCACGATTTGGAAGCAAAGGTCCTTTGTGGCCGTTGTAAAAAGGGCTTTTTTGGTCTTAAATGCTTAAATAGCCTAGAAAAAGTAACGTTCTATCAGCGGTAACAACTGTTATTCAAAAATCACGTGACATTTCAGTGGCGTATTTCAATCCATTTTAGACTTTTCGACAACCGTTATCGCTAACACAGTGTCACTTTGTCTAGACCTGTCCTTTATTTCAACCGGTTAAAACGATCAATGTATCGATTGTTATTTCATAATACTGGTTTGCTGCTGTTACATGTCAAGGGGTCAAAGTTCAAGAAATCACCGTGTGTAAGTAGTGATAGAGTGCTCTCAAGAATGAATGAACTTAAAAGATCTAGAGAATAAGTATTGTGCTTAGAATAATACTCTTATCTTTGTACTTGGAAGGCGTGAGAAAAATGGCAAATGAATAAAAATAACGTCTGCTAAAAAACAAAAAAAAATATCAAAATGCTGTTCCGAAAAATACACGTCCGCTGTAAAACAAAAGAACATGAAACTTTCTGTTCTGAATAATAAAACAAAAAAGCTCATCTATTAATTAAAATTTACTAACCGTCGACTAACACTAAAATCGGTTTTACAGAATAGCTCTGAAGCCAATAATTACAGGCTCTCATATCGCTATCTCCCGCGTGGGCTAGGGTGACAAAGCGTCGCATGTCTGCGGACAATGTGCACGGGACACGCGGACAGCATGTTCACACGATCAGATTGTGCCTGCTTTATGGCACCAAACCGAACCATTAGTACCGGCTGCTCGAATTACCTAATTAGAATTACATGGCGAACTAACAACCGGTTTTTAGATTTCGCTATTCGTGTGTTGCGATCTAGATTGTGCCGTGTGGGTTTTAGCTGCGGGAATGATTTTTGTGATTTTTTTATTTGCTTGCTTTCACGCGTAGTTTATGGGTTTTCAGTTACTTCAATGGGGGGAAAGTTTTATTTGATGTGTTTTTTGTTCTTTTTTTGTCATTTATGCCGTCATTCGTGTGCTTTGTGCGGCGTTGTAGACGCGCTGGGAAGCAACAGGTTCTTCATACATGATTCAAACGTAGTTGGGTGATTGAAGTTCAACGGTGAATGATACACAACCTACGCTTGTGAATGAAATCTGGACTGATAAGTACATTGATATTACTTTAGATTTACGATAATGCATCGCCCGATAGTTATTATTAGTCACAGCATGCGTTATAAAACTTTATTATAATCGATTCCGCTCTCATCCGATTCTCGGATCGTATAAAAATCAAACGAACGCGAACATAAAAAGTATCTTTATCCGACACAACACAATAACGTTATCGTTGAAATATCGATACAATTTCCATGATCAGTAAAATAAAATCGGACTGTCTTGACGTTTGTTCAAATTTATATGCGCGCGCGTCCAGCGCAAGATTGTCGTAAAGTTGAGGATGTTATGTTCGTTGATAAGTGCGATGTCGGGTATCGGACTGTCCCACGTGACAGGTTTATTGTGGACACCCTACTAAATGGGGTGATTCGTTTTGCGAAAAAAAAAAAAATTATGAGCATTATATTAATTTTTAAACGAGTTTTCGATTTGTTTATTATGTTCGTTTATCGATTGTTAATTTATTTTTTAAGTTCATTTTAATTTTGCTTTAAGCGCGGTGTTGTTATGTCAAAATATTTGTGTCATTCGTTTGTTTTGTGATCGAATACTTTGTTGATGCAAATATTTGGGTGTTTTGCCCCTGGTTGATAATACATATTTTATAATACCTTATAGAGATGTTAGTTATACAGTTTATTTGAACATTATGACTGCTAATAAAGGTTGTTGACTCCCCGATCAAGAATCGAAGGTTGCAACTAGGTGACAAACTCAAAGTAATTTTTAAATGCTAGTCTTACCATAAATGGACTGAGTGTATTACAAGCTAAAGCTTTTGCATACATAAACATAAATATCACGATATCCTTCCAATACATTATGAACGTAAGATATCCGTACATATTTTTATATCTTAAATAGTTTAAACCTAGTTTCTTTTTGTGTTTTTTTTTACGTTTCTCATAGTAAGGTGCGTCCGGAACCCATTTTGTATGGTTATCTGTTGACATTCGCCCATCCGACCCCAAAATTATTGTCAAATCATCAATCACTACTCTACGCAGACAAATCCATCATTCGCTTAATTAATTTATCAAGCAAACTTGCTGACGCTACCTCTGAAACTTAAAGCCATTCAAAATTCAACCTTATTTTAAAGACGTAAAGTTTGTTTTTATTTTTCGTTAGTGTATACAGTATGTTGGTATTTTTATGTCAAAGTAAAGTGATAGTTTCATTTCATATACGGGGTGTTTACCTGGTGTTAAACGTGCAATCGATCACTGTGTGCGCCGGCGCCGAAGAGACGCGATAACTCGATAAAAATTGATAGGAAATCGATATTTTTGTTTCCGAAATGGTCGTTTTTAGTTGATGACAGTTTGTTTTTTTCACGACAGACTCGCGTTTGACCACTATCTCATCTGATGGTAAGTGATGATGTGGACGACGGTGAACTTGCAGTTTATTTTAGTAGACTTTCCAGTCACTGATTTACTGTTGTTAGAGATAGAAAATCGGTCGAAAAATTTGCCTTTAAAAGATATTGCTGTTATTGTAAGTACTGGTAGTATTTACGTAAACGCAAATAAAAAAGAAACTTTTTGTATCCAAAAATAAACCGAATTGCAATAAAAAATACTGATTTCACAGCAAAATAGTTATCTCAAAATATTATTATTATAGCAACAATTGTGGGGATCCTATTTCTGTCTGCAGGGTCCCTTATTGTATGAGTGAGTATAACGTTTGTGCTCTGGTTGCTGTGCAGTCAGTATTTCTGATGTAAAAAATATAATAAATGAGGGAAATAAATCGATAGGTGATTATTTATTTGAAGTGTAATAACAAAGTCTCTTATTGTATAGGGTCTTGCAAAAAGACTCTCAAGCTGATCGAAAAAAAAGCCTTGTCGAAACATCACTTCATGCTTAAAATACTGATATGACAAACGACATCAGTCTTTGAATCATGACGCGAGTGCCCATAGACTCAGAGACAAAAGTAAACGAAACTATATTTACCTACGTGCCTCCATCGCAAAACATCCAAAAACCAAAAACGAAAATTCAAAAAAAGAACACAAACAAAATTCAAAAATAAGAACTTTCTACAATACAATAGGTCACGTATAAGGCTGGGACCACACTGGCGACACTGCGACAGTGATGATGGATCGCGCGATTGTCTAACAGTGCGTATCAATCATCAGTCGCCGGTGTGTCGCCGGACGACCGGACTGTCCGCTGACGACTTGATCAATCAAAACCCTTTTAACGGATATATTAAAGTGCCATTTTTGATCCGAAGGCAGATTTTTTAAAGATAAATAACATTATGTGTGGTATTTAGTTTATGTCTTTGTTTCCAAGCGAGTGGTTTTAAGGTGTAGGATTGGAACAGATGTGTTGGTTGACTGGGGACAAGATGGTCAGAGGGCATCGCTGGAGAAAGAGCATGGAGTTTGCACAAGCAAAGAGAGTAATTTTTTTTTGTCGTTTCTCAGCCTTTAAACGACGGCGCCTGGACTTTTAGGGTAAAAACGAGACAAAGAGAGTGTGGATTTTTGTCTCACTAAAACCACCCCGGTGATTACCATCAGCACATGGAGGAGGATCCTTTACCTCCACGTTCGCTGCCAAGGACTTGCCTCCCGCGAGACCCAATGGATTTTTATCTGTTTCAGTAATTAGGACAGCGAACGTGTTAAATGACCACCCCGGAAACCCCTCTGTGCAAAGCTTGTTAGGGCACATCTCTGAAGAGTCTGCGAAGCATGTCCCATGAGCCTCACTGTGTCACCGTCTTACCTGGAGACACATGCTGGGCAAACAGAGTCCTCAATCTGGCCACCCGTGATCTCGGAGTCCCGCCTGCCTATGAAGCAAACGGGGTTACGGCGTTTTAGGCGTCGAGGTGGTTGTCTCCAAAACGCCTTCTCCTCCGAGCGGGATCAACCCTCTTACGATCCCGCTCGGCGGCATCCTTTCCGTCCAGTTTTTTGTCTTTGCCAGCATAGCCCTCACTACTGCTGGCAGAGACAAGCAAAGAGAGGTCTATACCCAGAAGTGGGTGAAGTCTGTCTGTGGGTGCTGCTGTGGTCATGTTCAACAGAATAGCGTTTGGGGTCCTGGGTTTTCCATGTTAGGCAAAGCGGTATTGAACTTTTCTTTTACAATTGCCCAGTCTTCTGGATTTGTGCCCGTTTGATGGCAATATACTCGCCCCTATGACGTAACTGGCGATGTGTGGGTATGATATAAGTACAACTATGGCTAGCTCTCGGGCAATACAGGCTCAGGTATAATCCTGGTTTTCGAGACGATTTGCGATACCGTAAATGGTGAGCCCTTCCACCTTGTTGACTGGCCTAATCTCTTCACCACGATATTAGCTAATCTTGAAAAACACGCGCCAACCTGAGAGAATGTCACTCTATCAAAGTTGGCTGTACCTACATCGAAATGGCTGTTCGCCCTGAATATAAGTTGTTTACATGATGCTTATTGATCAGGTTATTGCAACTGCAGTAAGAGACCAACAGTCGTGTTAACTGAGACGAACATCATTGACGTAACTTTTAACAACCTTATCTACTCTTCTTAACAAGTAAAGTTAGAAAAGTTGACTAAAGCTCTACAAAAAGTGATATTCTATAAGCGACAACAATAAAATTGTCAATTGTTAGGGCGGTTACGCACTACAGGTCTGTGTCCGTGATCCGTGTCCGTAACCCGTGTCCGTGACCCGTGTTCGTGATCCGTGTCCGTGACCCGTGTCCGTGATCCGTGTCCGTGATCCGTGTCCGTGATCCGTGTCCGTGATCCGTGTCCGTGATCCGTGTCCGTGATCCGTGTCCGTGATCCGTGTCCGTGATCTATGTCCGTGACCCGTGTCCGTGATCCGTGTCCGTGATCTGTGTCCGTGATCCGTGTCCGTAATCCGTGTCCGTGATCCGTCTCCGTGAACCGTGTCTCCGTTCCCTACAAGAAGTACTACGGCTACTTCGAAACCGATATTTCCCGGATACGGATCGCATGTAGTACGTAACCGCCCTTATAATGTTTGGGATAGACCACGTGACATTTCGGTATCGCATGTTAATCTCATACATTTTGGGTTATTGGACAGTTTTTCATTATCATCATCATCAGCCAGTAGCAGTCCACTACTGGACATAGGCCTCTCCAATCGCACGCCATTTGTCTTGGTTTTCGGCAGCTCTCATCTACCGGTCACCGTTGCTCTACCCGCCTGTAAGCATGAACCTTACGTTTACCTATTCATTGTCTCCACTCAAGAACACTTCTGCTCAACGGTCATCTTGCATTTTGTCTAAGCCCTCTGATTTCAGATGACTAACTAAAAGCGTTACCTTAAAAATTAATACATTCCTACTTCATAAAAGCCAATCCACAAGGCATAACCAAGGAAACCTCTAATAACCCTTTATCCGCGAGCCACTCAAAGTGTTTGCAAAAGTGCTATCTTACGATAATCGTCTTCAATTATGCTTATTAGCAGTCTTCTAGTATTTTAAAAGTCCTATAGTGTGAAAACCAAGACCATAACTTCACGCCGTATAAAAGTGGTGGCTGTGCAGTGTTTGAAATTACTGTTAATTTGAACTTTAATGTGTTTGTATGTTAATTAGGATAACTAGTGATTATTATGTTGAATTATCTTTTTAGGGTTCCTTTGGGAGAGTTAAAATGTCTGTAGTTTGAAATGGTTTTGTGCCCCTTAAGCAGGTTATGTTTGTTTATTTTTTTGCAAAGATTGCAAGTGCTACGTCATATACAGTATTAATTTAGAATTATTTAAGATATTGATGTCCCACAAGAAAATTGAGATTTAATGAAAAGAAAATGGCACTTTTTTATAACAACTGTTATGATCCAAGACTGTCAGATCACCAATCCAATTTGAAATATCGATAATTATGGCAATATCTGAAATTTAGGAAAAACTAGCCTTAGTAACCGGGTAGTTGGTTCAAATGTTGTACGAATGGTAACCCTCCTATTCGTCCAACATTGCATTGCAGTTGCAGGCAATGCACGTAAAGCCACAGTCAAGCGATATTTAGTCACCTAAAGGATGGCAGCAATTAGACTTACCTAAACATTCCAAGAATACTTCATGCAGTTAAACTTTTTTCAACCCTTTTTTATATTTTTCCATGTTTACATCCAAAGCATTTCACGTTCAATTGGCTGTTAAGTACGAAAGGTACTCATTACCTATACTTTAAATACGGATGTGTGAATAGCGACAGTGGAGTTGCATTCAAGAACTTATAATTATCCTTAACTGACTGGTACGCGAATAAAAATACCTTTTTTTCTAGTGTATTTTAGTTTTGTAAGGGGACAAATTGATATTAGTCACGCATAGGGTTGTTAGCTGTTAGTAAGACTGAGCTTTTAGGAATTTGTACGACAAGATACTATTATAATTACAGGTCTGGCCTATCCGGAATTCCTAAGAATTCTTTAAGATTAAATTTAGACAGATTGAAAAAAAACCCTTAAAGAACCTCTTGCAGTCTTTTAAGTCACTGCTTGTCAAAAGACACACCCAAAATCATATTATAGTCTTGCTAAAAAGCCAAGCTAGCAAGCATGTTACCCATTTGCAGTTTCAGATCTGACAACCCTGAACACATAAACGAATAAAATGTTATTGTCCCTCAGAATGGCCATATCTTTCAGAGAACCCATCTAATTCTAAGCTTGCTTACTCGCTTCACCAGTCAACAATCTGTCGGAGCATCGCGTGCGCAAACGCACATCGATCTCTAAAAACAAAATCCAACCGTTCGCGTGCGAAGCCCAATTTATTCTAACCCTTCAGCCTATTTGTCAATTACACGTCGCATATCCGATGCGCCGCCATCTTGGTCCTCTTGTAAATGTCAACCGGCGGTCGACCAATTACAAGTGTGTGCTGCGCAAGTTGACGGTAACAACGCACCGCGATACCATAAAGTTTCGAGCCATTTATAGAAGTGAAATCTGCGTCGTCCAGATCGGCTGTTCCAATTAATGCAGACGCTCGATGCCTGATAGGCTGTACCTACTTACGATGGACGATTTTATTTATTGATTTTGTTAGGGTTAAATGCCAGTTTGAAATTGGTGGGGGTTTTAAATGCTTGTTCTTTAAGGAACAAGTATTCAAGGGTCAGTTTTATAATGGAGCTAATAAACATAGATCACAATACAGTTGCAACAAATATTGTTCACACAGCAAACAGCAACAGTTGCACACGGCTCACTAGAACCCTCAGTTCTCTAAATCAAACAAATCCAATTCCACTCATGGGTGCATAATGCACCCGCGAAATTATACCACAGAGCATCGGCCGTGAATTACTATCAAGCGATGCATTGTAGGAGGACATCAGCGAGTCCGATAATTTAATGGCATCGCTCGCCACCCGCAATTTAATGTAACACTGAACAACCCGGGGGCATTAATAATTTTCTCCGAGTTCGCCCATTGTACTACCGGAGGGACACTCACGATCTTAGACATCATCGGTGCCTATCGTAATTCCACCGCATCCCATGTACAGAGCCTTCTAACTTAATATGTGCATCACGAAGCACGCGTATATGGTCCGCGCACCCCGCCCAGCTCAGCCGGCCAATCCTATCGCGCATTTTAAATGCCGCCGCGCATTGTATGTATATCGAGAGCCCCGCGAATAAATTGAGTCCTTGACGCGCGTCACAGGACCCGCGACGTCGCCTCGCGATAATCCGCCGCGGATTTAAAACCGCTTATCCCCAACACTCTCGGGCCGAGGAATCTCCCTCCTAAACCTACAAATCAATCGTACGCCCGCACTCCATAAATTAAGAGGCGAAACAATGACCCTAAATTATTGGGCCGTCTCCTTTATCGGGCGCCTCCGTATTGTTCGTTTTTTTAAGCGACTCCTTACACAAATGAGACTCGGCTCGGACTTATTAGGTTTCGGTATTTCGCTCGCGAGATCGACAGGAGCGATAGCGTCTGTGCTCTGTGGGAATGCACGCGGACTGACGACGCGTTCGCTTTAATTATTCGACTTCCTCGTGCGTCGGAGACAATGGCGTTAGGTGTGGATCTGGTGGAGGGCTGGCTAACGATCAGCGGGTATCGGGTATTCCATCACGAGGACGTCGGCGCGTTATTTTTCTCCGCAGCTAGCCGTTTATGCCTCACATTAACATAAAACAAGCGGCCGAGCGGCGGGCCGCGTCCATATTTCTGCTACCGTCGTGACGGCCGGGCTCGGTATTGTGCGCGATACAGATCTCGGGACGCATGTGCACGCTGCCACTGGATATTTAGAAGCTGTCTCTTAAATTCGCGTCCTCGGCGACTTAACGAGTCGCATTCTGCGTATAGGACATGCGATCGGCTATTGTCCATTTGTGGAGCGGTAATGATAATTTAGCGGAGGTTAATGCGAGTGGAGTTTTCTAAGTGGGGAGTTGACGCGTTCCATTAGGGCGGGGGATGGTTTCATAAATATTTTATTGGTTGTGAGCCGGGGCGGTTGGCGCTCTCATTACGGCGGAGACGCCCGAGATCATTAGTCGGTGATAAAATGCGGTCGAGAGGCGTCCTCTCTCGGAATCGGTGCATTCTTTACACGTTAGCTTGCTGGAGGACGAGGCTTTTGTTTTCGCGTTCGCCACCTTTATAATTACTGGCTTTAGGGTTAATGGACTGGTTAATGTTGGTTTTGTTCGTTTGCTTCGGTTTGCTTTAATTGATTGGGAATTGGTGCTGCTTTCGTATTCAGCTGGGGTTTAAATCATTTTTTATTGCTCGATAATTTGAATTGGAATTTTGAAAGTGAAAGAAGAGTTGGGAAGAAGTCTTTCAATTATTAAATTGTCTGAAGGGACTTCAAGCATTAGCAACCAGTTCAAGTTCATATAAAAATGGACACTAGAAAGGATAACATTCTTATAACTTAACTCGCACATTTTGGTAACTGAACCTTCAACCTCTCATAGTTTTTAGACAACAATCACCCCTTACAAAATCCCCCATTTCAACCCTAAACTGCAGCAGTCCTCTCAAAAAATCTCCGCAAAATCTTAGTCAGCACCCAGTAATGAGTCCCTATCTATTCCAGCATAATCTAGTCTGAATATCATACACCAGTCTGTAGTCAAGGGTTCCCGACCAGCAATATGGTAATGATACCCGATCGGAACATTCTCCAGTTAAAGATGACTCTTAATGTGCATCTAAATACTATATAAAATAGTCGGCGAGGTTGTTGTGGGACACACGGATGGGGAATAAAGCGAGTGTAAAGTTGGATGGTTGGGGAAAATGTAATTGTTTTGTTGTAGGGTAGTTGGATATTTTTGTGAGTAATTGTTAGGAAAATGTTTGAGGGTGTACCTTTATCTTTTCAACAGTTACAAAGAAAAAATACCTCAGGTGAAACGCCTGTGAAATGACAACCTCCGGTTGACATTCAATTTTCGATACTTATTTTCTTTCAGGCGCCATTTATTGGGATTAGTTTATGGGTTATTAAAGGAACTTCGTCTCTGCGATATGATTTTGTGCTCAGGTGTTTGTTTTTATGGGATTTGTCACACGTTCTGCGTCCTGCGGTCCGGTCACTCGAACATTTCCCGCACCAAATGTTCGAGTATACAAAAGGAAAAGGACTGCAGGACGCAGAACGCATCCAGTATGGCAATGCCTCAAGATTAATATGATACCTTCTAACTTGCACTGTGGGCTTTGTCATTCATAGTATAAGGCAATGATTATTTATTCTGAAATAACACAACAATAGACCGATCAGATATTTTTTTACTTATATCTAACTATCACCTTAATAACCAACGGTCTTCTTCTTCGTCGTATCCATGGTTCCACAATTATATACGTTTTGACGAGTATTCAGCCATATCAACAGCGTTTTCATTTGCCTGACAAAGGTCCTTCAGGGTGCAGGTGCAAAACCAATAGTAAAAAAAAATAACAAATTCATCTCAAAATTCTACTACCCATCCTTCCCATCCGTATGTCCGCACTGGGCAGTGCATCGCACACTCGCGCACTCGCCTTATGGTAATGTGATCGAATCCGAAATTGGACGCCCTGACCGCAGAAGGATTTCACACACTCGGACTTATATACATCCATAATTTATATACAGGCATATTTTAGCCGAGTGTCTTCAGATGCAAGACTATTCTAATAAGTCTGGACCTAAGTGCTTTCTGAGGGATTTAAGTTAATGTTTTATTTTAAAAGGATTTTTTAATAACAATAAATTGATCTTGGTATGTGCATAAGCTGGCGGGATTCATTTGTCAACCAACTTTAAAAAGGAAGAGGTTCTCAATTCGACTGTATGTTTTTATAAGTTTGTTACACGATAATTCTGCCAATTATGAGCCGATTTTGATGAATCTTTTTTATTTGAAAGCCGATGCTTTTCATGTGGTCCCATTTAAATTTTATCAAGATCTGACGAGTAGTTTTAAATTATCCTTGATAATGCGCATTTTCATAGTAATATAAGGTACCAAAACTAAAAAGAGAATAATAAATATATTTTTAACAAAAAAAATAACCGACTTCCAAATCAATACACTACAAAGTGAAAAATTACTCACTTTTCGGAAGTTGGTATCAAAAACGAAAAAAAGGTACTAAAGATGTCGATTTGCGAAGAGAAAGTTATTTTCGCTTTGTAGTGTTTTGTTTTGGAAGTCGGTTATTTTTTTTTTTTAAGTATTTTTTATAAATATACTCATAGGTTAAAAGGATTAGGATAAAAGTCCAAAATAATTGGCATTACCTGTGTTATTTCGGTAGAGCTTGTCAATACCATAAATTTTGGACTTTTTGCTATCATTATTGATGTTAGAATTAGGCGCAGGCCACATAGAAATGGCGTCGGGCGCGGACATAGCACGGGCGGTTTCCTATTCCATTCAAATTTCATACAAATGCATGGAAATAAAGCGCAATTTAGGACACACCGCGCCTGATCAAATTGCGCTTTATTTCCATGCATTTTGTATGAAATTTGAATGTGCCATTTCTATGTGGCCTGCGCCTAAATAAAGTGATATGCTATCATCAATAAAGATTGAAAAAAATGTGGTTAAGTCTTTGGTCAGCTGGACCCGCGAGTCCACTTGGCCAAACATTTTGACATTTCGACAATTGTTATCGCCGATAGGATGTTAAATTGTCTCGACCATTTTGTCTTGAACGTGACGGGTTTTAACCCCCGACCCGGAAAAAGAGGTTTGTAAATAAGTATGACGTGTGCACCTGTGTGTGTGTGTATCTGTCTGAGGCTCATAGTTTGAAGCGGGGTGTTTTAGCAAGATATCGTGTCATAATTACATGTTCAATAGATAGTCGATTGAAGCGTGTCTAATACTAGATAAATTATGTAGCATAAAATAAAAATGTGTCGGGGTTTAAATTTTTTAAATTGCACTGGTTTAGTGAAAAAAAAACTTTTTTTGCTGACTAACCCTAATATGCCACAAACAAGGATTTTGGTGCAGTATGACTCATCAAACAAAAGTTAAGAAATATTTAAAACAAATCTGTCTCCATATCTCTAATATGAGAGGTTCCAATAAAGCTAAACAATTAACGATAAAATGTCGAATTTACAATAAAATTGGTCTATGTATAGGTAATTAAAATCAGGTGATTTTAGATAGCTGCCTTATAGCTTTTCTTGTGATATGATATAACAACTATCTTTGTCTATAGCTTCAATATTATTTTTCTGGTGATATGATATGACAACTATCTCTGCTAGATAGCACTGTCGCATTTAATGAGTTAATTTTAGCAACGATATAATCATTCGTATCATTTCATGATAAATTTCAATATTGTTGAGTATGAAAATACTTTTTCGTCGCCAAGGAGTGATTAGAGTCGCCTATTTGTCATAAGGTATTTTTAACCGACTTCGCAATAAAGGGGTAAGTGTTGTTTGAAAATAGATACAACTCATACTTAACTAAACAACGATTATACTTGTAGTTAAATAGCAAGTTTTTTTGTCTGTAAAAGGATTTTCAGTACAAGGAAAAACCTCTGGCAGTTCTGATCATTTCTTTTTTTCGATTGTAGAAAACAAAGAACACAGACCACTTTAATCCAAAAATAGAAATGCTTCTTGTGGAGTAGGTCACCGGGGCAAATAGCTTCGTGCAAAATAATTTCAGTTTCAGGCGTCGGTGACGAAAAGAAAATCAAAATCTGCAGCTTTTTTAATAGCCTTTTATTGAGTCGAGTTTCCAAGGATACTTTGTTTCCTATTGGGTATTTTACACGAAAACATCGTGACGAAACCGGCCCGGTCCTAGAAACAAAAATTTGAATACATGTGACATCAACCAACCCGCATTGGGCCCGCGAGGTGGATTACGGCCCATTCTCTCTCACAGAGAGGAGGCCTGTGTCCCAGCAGTGGGAACTTTAAAAACGCTGATAATGATGATGATTTTACACGTTCACAAATAATTATATTCTATGAAGAGCTTAGTCGACAGTCCGGTACATATTCAGGGTCAGGCGACACAAGTTATGAGATAGTAGCGATTTATGATGCGTTGCATGCTGTGTCTATCGCATCATATTGTACACTTAGTTTATATTATTGCTTAGGTTATTATTAGTGTAACAATTGTAGATAGGCCAATAAATACATAAATAAAAATGAAATGATTATGTCCTTTATTAATTAAATATCTTATTCTGTACATTTTTAAATATTTTTAAAAATAAATTAAAAAACAAAAACATTTAAAAAAATAAAAATAGAGGCCCACCGGTATCAGGAACAGGGTCCAAGCTATCGCCGGTCAGGGCTCCAGAGAAAAAAATAAAGATTATTATTATTATTTATTTTCATAAAATTTTTTGGTCAGTGATATGTTGCCAAAGTTTCACGTGGTTTGGTTTACTGTACAAACATTTTAAAGGTGAGATTTAATCAAAATATGTGGCGATTAGGAACATGTATATTAGATATCATTAGAGTAATTGCGGTGACTTGCTGTTTTTGATGTGATCGATAAAGTTAGTACCTAATCATGTATGTATGTAAATTCCCCAATTATCTTTGAACTAATAAATACTGATTTGTATAATCCGTATTTATTTTTTTCCTTTTGTGGTAATGGTCACTTCTGCGGTTTTTATCGGAAACTTACTATACTACCTCTCTTTTGGGTTCCATACCCAAGGGGAAAAACGGGACCCTTTTACTAAGACTCCACGATCCGTCTGTCTGTCTGTCCGTCTGTCTGTCTGTCTGTCAGTCTTTCTATCTGTCTGTCTGTCTGTCCGTCTGTCACCAGGCTGTATCTCATGAACCGTGCTAGCTAGATAGTTGAAATTTTCATAGATGATTTATTTCTGTTGCCGCTATAAGAACAAATACTAAAAACAGAATAAAATAAATATTTAAGTGGGGCTCCCATACAACAAACGTGATTTTTTTTACCGTTTTTTGCGATAATGGCACGGAACCATTCGTGCGCGAGTCCGACTCGCACTACGCCAGTTTTTATTAAACTCCATCTCTTCACCTCTCGTGACCTCTATGAGTGACGATATAAACCAACTTGCTGTCCAGCAAATACTTTTACTATAGCGCTATCTATTTTCTTATACCTAGTTCAAGTCAACACAAGATAATGCCAATTCAATCGACAATGACAGCTGTACAACTCGCTAACCCTTTCACCGCTGTCGCCTATCACTTCGACACCGCTATCACGAAATCATTTTTCATAATTGCGATTGCTCGATCAATCTTTCGTCGTCGGAAGCCACTCAACCTCGCCCAGTTCGCTGTTCGGCTGTTCCCCATAGATTTCAGTGTATTATTGTTGTTTATTTTTGACTGATAGCCCTCTGCTGACCCACTTGCTTTATCGGTAAAACCACACGCGATTAGACGGTTATGTTAAATGTTAAGTACACACGAATTGTTTAGTGAAAATGATGAATTTTTGTGGAGCGTGATTTGTTGAGTTTCGTTGTTGGTAAATTGTTTTTTTGACAGAAATGCTATGAAACTTATTAGAGCAAGGACTCACTCCATAAAAAAACAAACATAAAAAAATACATCTATAAACGACAGAACGTCTCGCATATTATCTTAGCATAGGGACATTTCTCACGGTAATACTGTAAAAAGTTATTTAAGGCCTGCCACATGTTTGGACCTTCCAACGGTATATGAATTACGCGAACATTAAGGTCTGTTGTCGGCATTTTACAGTGTTATAAAAATAAGTTAAATTCAATGCTTATTGTCTTCGGAACTGTAAACGAACCCTCATTAATCTAATGGCTAGCGGGCCGCCTTGAACGATCCCAAAGACATTAACGTGGCGTGAGAAAAAGGTTATATCCCGTTGCATTGTCTAGTAGATTTCTCTTCTAAAAATACCACATGGATATTTAAAATAGGATTGACATAGGTGCCATGTGAGTTTTAGATTAAGACTACACTTGTAATATATATAAGAACTAGAGAAAAGGTAGCTAATTAGACAAGATTATGTATGTTTTCATAGCTCATAAGTAGAGTACTTAGAGTAGGTTAGGTTTAAGACTCTTGTATTGACCTTTTACACGTTTTATATTTTTTCCTAGGTAGAATTAAGTATGTAGATTAAAGAAATGTATAATTTGTGTAGATTTAAGTAAGATACGTTTAATAAAATCGGCATTTCTGCGATGCCGGGCCCGAATACCGTTGAGGGAGAAGGGCGCTATTGTTTGCGGCTAACGGTTTTTTGTATAAAAGCCGGACCGCTTGGGAGTTGAGACACAGTCGGTCTCCTGCTCTACAAGGGGTAACAAGTAAGGAATAAATTGAAGATACGAATCAAGATAGTATTTTCATTCCTCCAACAAGACCCCAACAAAACAACACCAATATACAGTCCACTACAGTCTGGTCCTATTCGAGCCGGATAAAGAACGAGAACTCGCGGCAACCAGTCCAATACAGTCTGGTTCTACGAGCAACGGATACAAGAAAGAAGAACCTGCGGCAACCAGGCCCAATACAGTCTGGTCCATCAGATCTGCTGCAACCAGAACCTCCGCGCTGCAGACGAAGTACGAAGACCTGCGGCAAGAGCGAAGAAAGGTACCCGGCTGTCAACGAGCTGCAGACGAAGTAGGAAGATCTGCGGCAAGAACAAAGCTGTACGGAACAGGACCGGTTTTGAACCTAACTGGTCTTGAACCTGACCGGCTTAAACCCAATCGAACCCGTCCGGCTCACCGAACCGAGCCGACCGGTTTCACCCGAAGTACCAAACCGAAGAGGTACTAACCCGCCGTGCCAAACCGAACGTGCGGCTATACTCGAGATGGTGTTCACAAGGAGCCAGGGAGACGCAACCGAGATGGAAGAACAGCTACGCATCCAAGAACAGGAAGCGCGACGCGTCCAAGAACAGGAGGCGCGCCGCCAGGAAGCGGAGCTGATCGAACGGGAGCGAAGAAGAAGACTCTCACCGGACCCACCAGCATCACTATTCTCGAGAACAGCACACAACAGCGCAGCGGGGCCTTCCAGTGCTCAGACGACAAATACCGCGATCCCACAGCGAATGACGTCACCGACCAGGACAATGAGGTCGCAACGGTCAACGACAAGCGTCACAACAAGGCTACGGATGGCGGAACTGGAGGCTGCAGAGAAGCTAGCAGCCATCCGGACCCAGCAACTGGCACTGGAAGAAGAGCTAGTCAAGAAGAGACTAGCAGTGGAGGTGTCAGCGATCAACGATGAAGAAAGCGTACAAGAGGAACAAGAGCCCTCTCGTCCTCGCGAAGAGCCTCATCGAATGGTGGATGAATGGCTGAGGACGAATCCCCTCAACTCACGGGGGGAGGTGGGACCAAGAGAATCCAAACAGCTACGCTTCACATCTAGAACGAGATCGCCGACCCCCACAAGAGCGAAGGATAGCATCGAGCACTTGGCAGCAACGCTAGAAAAGATGGCCCGACCTAGGCCTAGGCACACGGAGCTACCTACATTCTCCGGAGTGGCCAACGAGTGGCTGCCATTCAAGGCGGCTGTACGAGATTCGACAGACATGTACCAGGTAACAGCAGCCGAGAACGTACAAAGGCTGAGAAGCTGCCTCAAAGGAGAGGCAAGAGACGCCGTGGCCGCCCTTCTACATACGGCCACTGATCCAGGCGTCATTATGAAGACCCTTGAGCAGTGCTTCGGACGACCAGAAGTCATCATCGACCGGGCACTGGACGACCTCAAGAAGCTTCCGAAACCTGGTACATCGGCCACAGAACTCAACAGTTTCGCTGTCAAGCTACAAAACATAATTTGCGTGCTGCAAACAATCGATCGAAGAGGTTACTTGTTCAACCCTTTTATGACCCGGGAAGTACTGGACAAGCTCAGCCCGCATCTCCGATCCCGCTGGTGTGACTACGCCTACGATCAAGAAGGGACAGCGGATCCGGAAATCGTCGTGATGTCACGGTTTCTAATGCGAGAGGCGGACCGAGCGTTACGATATACGTACGCTCCGTCTACAAGCGCCGCCGCACCGAGAAAGGAAACTAGACCCATCGTGACACTCAAGAAGAAGGCGAGCGTGTTCGCTACGACAGAGGAAAGGGAAGAAGAAAAGGACAAGTGCCCCAAGTGCGAGCAAACCCACGTGTTGACGCGGTGTCCGCAGTACAAGGCGCTCACGGTAGAGCAGCGATGGAGCTTCCTGAAATCTAATAAGATTTGCTTCAAATGCGCCCAGAAGCAACACAGGCGCATAAGTTGCAAGGCGCAGCTGTGCGGCGTCGATCAATGTCGCCGCCCGCATCATGCGACGCTCCATCAAGCGGTACGCGAAGCGCAGACCAAAGACACGGGGAAGGCTGACCCACCGAAGGAGGAAGCGGTCCTGTCCGTGGCTACCCGACCCGCTACCGGGCCACGAGCAGTCTTGCTCAAGATGTGCCCTGTCATCGTGTCCGGACCACGGGGGGAGGTCAAGACCTACGCGCTCCTAGACGAAGGGGCCACGATCACCCTAGTGGACGAAGCACTGGCAGCAAGCGTCGGGGCAGAAGGGCCATCAAGGCCGCTCCACCTGAGCGGGGTTAACATGTCGCAGCGAGATATGGGCAGCCAAGTAGTGAACATCGACGTGAAGGGACTGAAGAGTGAAGAGAGCTACAAGATACGAGCGAGGACCATGAAGGATCTCCGGCTTCACCAACAGTCTGTTCCCGACACGCTGCTGGACTACGAGCACCTGAGGGACCTGACACCAGAAGAGGTGTGCTACGAACTGGCGCGCCCCGGGCTTCTAGTGGGTACAGACCACTGGGAGTGCATAGTGTCCCGCGAGCTCCGAATCGGCGGCCCTAACCAACCGGCCGCATCAAGAACGCAACTAGGATGGGTGGTGCACGGAACCGCACCACGCAGGACCATCATAAAAGAAGGGAACGTGTTGCATGTGTATGAACCCGACCGAACCACGGGTGCATGCAGCCAGGAACTCCACGACTTAGTCGAAGCCCACTTCAGGATCGACGCGCTCGGCATACAAGGAAAGCCGAGAGTCAAGGCGAGCGATCAACGAGCCATCGACATAGTCGGGAGGACAATCAGGAAGATTGACACCGGGTACGAGGTTGGGCTGCCATGGCGGCGAGACGAGGTCACTATGCCGCCCAGCTACAATCAAGCGTTCCGCCGGCTGAAGAAGATCGAGCAGAAGATGGACGCCGACCCACAGTTCGCGGCTGAGTACTCCAAGCAGGTTAACAACCTATTGGACAAGGGGTACGCGACGCCATGCGACGGGTCGGAGCGAGCGAGTGCCATCTGTTGGTATCTGCCACATTTCGCCGTGCAGAACCCGAACAAGCCGGGCAAACATAGGCTAGTGTTCGACGCAGCAGCGAAGAGCAACGGCGTCTGCCTAAACAACGAACTGTTGGAGGGACCCGACCTACTGCTGTCGCTACCAGGAATCCTGTTTAGGTTCCGAGAGAAGGCGGTAGCGATTACAGCAGACGTGCAGGAGATGTTCCTGAGGATCAGGATAAGGCCGGAGGACCAACCAGCGCAACAGTTCCTGTGGAGAGGTGACGACCGACAAGAGCCTCCGAGGAAATACAAGATGACCAGTATGATATTCGGCGCCGCGAGCTCCCCGTACATGGCCCATTACGTACGCAACTACAACGCAGATGTACATGGGCAGGAGTACCCGCGGGCGCTGGAGGCCATCAAAGGAAGTCATTACATGGACGATTTGGTGGCCAGCTATGAAGACGCCGAAGAAGCACGGAAGGCAGTCGAGGAAATGAAGGCAGTGCACGCGCACGCAGGGTTCACGCTGAGAGGTTGGAGCTCCAGCGACAAGACGGTGCTATGTGACGTGCCCACCGAGCTACACGCCACCTCTCCTACCCAATTAGGGGGTGAGCAGCCTGAGAGCAAGATCCTGGGGCTGCATTGGGACGCGGAGCGCGATGAGCTGGGGTTCAACACATCTATGAACCGAGTCCCGGCTGAAGTACGATCGAGAACGCGCGCCCCAACTAAGCGTGAAGCCCTCAGCGCCGTGATGTCCATATACGACCCGCTTGGGTTGCTGAGCCACTACACAATACGATCGAAGATCATACTGCAGAGCTTGTGGCGCCTTCAGACGACGTGGGACGAACAAATCCCCGAGGAAGAGAACGAGCTCTTCTCCTCCTGGCTCGCTCGCCTGACCGAACTCGCTCACCTGCGACTACCGCGCTGTTACGTGACGCAAAAGTATGAACGCGTCGACTTACACGTACTGTGCGACGCCAGCGAGCAAGCCTACGCAGCCGTGGCCTATTGGCGAATAAGAAACGTCGATGGGAGCCTGAAAGTCGTGTTGGTGGCCGCCAAAGCTAAGGTGGCGCCTCGTCGGGCGCAAACTATACCGCGCCTGGAGCTACAAGCCGCAGTGATCGGGGCGAGACTCGCCGAGACGATAAGGAAGGAGCACCGAGTCGACATCGGCCAGACGACCTACTGGACCGATTCATCTACCGTGGTGCACTGGATCCATCACGACGTGCGACGCTACACGCCATTCGTCGCGCATCGGCTGGGAGAGATCGCTGAATTGACCCAGAAAGAAGAGTGGCGTTGGCTGCCTACTGAGTGCAACGTAGCGGACGACGCCACTCGACTTGTCAACATGCCCATCTGCGCGACGGATAGATGGTTTCACGGGCCGGACTTCTTGCTACTGCCAGAAGAGCAGTGGCCCACGACGTCGACGGATGAACCAGAGGACGAGGAGGTCCTTCACACGAGTGAAGAAACGGAGCGAGACAGCTGGCTACCGAACCCGGCCCGCTTCTCGAAGTATGAGGACGTGCGACCCATGCAAGCTGGCGACGGTGGCTACGCGAGTACCTGCTCACACGGGTACCTCGCGGCGAGCCACGGAACACGTGGCCGATGGGAATCGTCGAGCGCACGCATCGCGGACCGGATGGCGGCGTTAGAGTCGTCGAGGTGCGCACCAGGACCGGCACCTTCCGACGCCCCGTGAGCAAGCTCGTCGTCGTGTCAACGAAGGAGGCTACGCGAGCTGCGCCGGGGGGAGAACTATAAACGACAGAACGTCTCGCATATTATCTTAGCATAGGGACATTTCTCACGGTAATACTGTAAAAAGTTATTTAAGGCCTGCCACATGTTTGGACCTTCCAACGGTATATGAATTACGCGAACATTAAGGTCTGTTGTCGGCATTTTACAGTGTTATAAAAATAAGTTAAATTCAATGCTTATTGTCTTCGGAACTGTAAACGAACCCTCATTAATCTAATGGCTAGCGGGCCGCCTTGAACGATCCCAAAGACATTAACGTGGCGTGAGAAAAAGGTTATATCCCGTTGCATTGTCTAGTAGATTTCTCTTCTAAAAATACCACATGGATATTTAAAATAGGATTGACATAGGTGCCATGTGAGTTTTAGATTAAGACTACACTTGTAATATATATAAGAACTAGAGAAAAGGTAGCTAATTAGACAAGATTATGTATGTTTTCATAGCTCATAAGTAGAGTACTTAGAGTAGGTTAGGTTTAAGACTCTTGTATTGACCTTTTACACGTTTTATATTTTTTCCTAGGTAGAATTAAGTATGTAGATTAAAGAAATGTATAATTTGTGTAGATTTAAGTAAGATACGTTTAATAAAATCGGCATTTCTGCGATGCCGGGCCCGAATACCGTTGAGGGAGAAGGGCGCTATTGTTTGCGGCTAACGGTTTTTTGTATAAAAGCCGGACCGCTTGGGAGTTGAGACACAGTCGGTCTCCTGCTCTACAAGGGGTAACAAGTAAGGAATAAATTGAAGATACGAATCAAGATAGTATTTTCATTCCTCCAACAAGACCCCAACAAAACAACACCAATATACAGTCCACTACAACATCCGAATTGAGAACTTCCTCCTTTTTTCAAGTAATTTTTTTATTTATTTTAGGCGTAAGTTTTCCCATTGCTGAGCAAAGGCCGCCCTTACTTCGGTAAAAATAATAATATTACAGAGCGCGTTAATAAACTTCCCACTTTTAAAACAATAAAACCAATTAGAACCCTATTAACTGCATAAACTGATTTAGTAAAATTTATATTACGATGCATAGAGATTTCTCACGCGCAAGAAATGCCACAATAATCTGTTAAGTGCGCCTCTGACTTGCAAAACATATTTATTATCTTAACCCTTATTCTCTGCGAGATGGCCTTTAAACGCATCACTTAACATTTAATTTACAAGAAACATACCTCTTCTACTTTATTATCCTTCGTAAAAAAGACTCAAATAAAACGAAAGTCTAATTCTAAAAATCATAACTCTTAACCTTCGTTTGGTTACCTGAATTAAAACCAATAAATCGCATAAAAAGATCAGCGTTCATAAATCTAAAAGACAACGGACTAAGAGGAATAAATATCTCAAGACTCAAGTCCCGGTAAAGCCTTTGGATTCCAACCAAAGAAAATATCGCACCCGAATTCCGGTGGCCGTTGATGGGGCAAATGGAAAAAAGCGCGAAAACGTTGCATTCCTTGGCCCCGCCCACGTGCGCGCGCGCGGATCGACAGGTGAATGCGACTCGGGCGCAGCTGCCGCGGCGGACGCTACCATTTGCTGCTCTGTTTTTCTTCAGAATATGTTTAATAAAATATTGATATTCAATGGGTGGTGACACCGCGCGCGATTTCTGTTACATCTCCGACCTCATTGTACGAGATCGTTCGCCTGTCTCTTTTTATGTTACCTTTAACTATGCTGCAGTCTTCGAAATGCTCTCTTAAATAGCGATTGGATTTTTACGTCGAGCGAGTGAAAGGTAACGTCTGGATGGTGGCGAGTGGCGACTTTATAATGTAAAGCTTTCCGTTTACACAATGCGTGAGGGCAGCGAGGTCGCGATGCTATGAGCACACCTGTTGGTTTACTTACCTGATTATAATCTTAAACGACTCATAATCTTCAGTAATCTGTTCAATTATCATATCATTCCTACTTAATAAACGAAAGCAAGCTAACTGATCTGATCCCTTCTTGCCTTCAACTCAGTGGCCTCTATCGAAGGTCCCAGAAAATAAACGGCTAATTACACCCGTAACTCACAACCGGCCGAGTCACGAAAACAAAAAAAGGCAACAAAACGCGATATATCAAGTTACTCACTTATCTACATACGAATATGGGTTTGTAAGTGTACACTAAGAGAAAGACATAAAACAATGAACAATGGGAGCATAAATCAGTATAATTAGTTTTGCTTGAACGGAGCGAAATCATTGGTCAAAACGCATGGAGGCCACGCCCCTGCGGTGCAGCATGCATCGTGGTCTCGTGGTCGACGTTAGAGGCTCGCTGTTCAATTGGATCAAACGTAACGTTAGCAATGCGAGTGCGGATGGCCGTGTTTATCTGCACTGAAAATCTGTTAAGTGCTAGTCGAGTAAGTTATTCGTGTTTTTGAAGTAGTACGGGATAAGATTGTGGCGCATTGTTACGAGCTTACTTTAGGCTTGAAGATACTGTAATGGTCGTAGTTTTCTAGAAATATCTAAAGTCGTTTTTTTACTTAATTACTGGTGTCCGTCTTAGATTTCCCTCGTATTCTTGGATGTATCTGTATCTAAGAAAAAGAACATTTTTAAACCGTAGATGGGGACCATCTTAACATAACGAGATTCCTCCGTGCCTCGGCAAGAACGCTAAGCTGATGGTCCCTTGTAAATCTTTGACAGTTCAACTCAGAAACCAGGAAATCACCAGTGTTTGCCAAGAGGTATCATGTTACACAGTTACTGGGTTGTGAAGGTAATATAAGCAGTCGTTCCATGTAAAACACTGGTACTCAGCTGCCTACGGTTAGACTAGAAGCCGACCCCAATATAGTTGGAAAAAGACTGGGCAGATTGGATTACCAGAATTCATGTCATTTAGGTGCGAATAATCTGGTGAACGTTGCGGGGATCCGCTGAATGTGGGACGCACGGGACCGGTCAATGTGGCTACGCTTGGGGGAGGCCTATGTCCAGCAGTGGACGTCTTTCGGCTGATATGATGATGAGGTGAGAATGACACAGCCACCATTACCACAATTAACATCACTTCCTGTAAGATAAGCTGACAAATCATTAGCAAAAATCTATTTACAAAAATCCTATGCTCTATTTGCTAACCCTACTTGACTAGCACGACCTCCGGGTCTCGCGTTCACAAAAGTGTCTACAACTCGTACAAGTAGCAACAATGCAACGTGCTGAGTAGCCTTCACAATAACACATGCTTTGCCATGATTTTCTTTTATTGTGCCAATCGATTTGACGTTTTTGTTTTTCATTTTTTATCATTGGAGTCTCATACAAGTCATACATAAGTATGGATTAACTTAACTGTCATTTCTGTAGACTGAAAGTTAAAGACGCTCGTCTGTCCCAAACTATCGTCACTGTAACGTTATCAATACAAACAGTGACAGATTTAGGCTCAAAGGAGTGACAGATTGATTTCCAAAGAAGTGACAAATTTGTGCCCAAAAGAATGATAGATTCTGGCCTAAAGAAGTGACAATTTAAGGCCTAACTTAAACAAACTCTATTTATTATTTGAATAAAATATCATGATAGCATTTTTACGACCACAGCATCTAAGATTGCATAAAAATACTTAAAGAGCCTGGTTTAAAAAATAGTTAAGATATTTCCTAGAGACAACTGTTAGGGTTTCCCCTTATAATTATTGAATCATGGCGATTTTGACGAATAGTTAATGTCGTTGCCATGACAGAGAATTGGTTAGTTTAGTAATCTGTGACATACAATGCCACCCAGATAATGATCTTATGTATTGATTACCATCTATGGTAGATTGAATTGTTTCGCTATTGTTCCACAACTAGTTACTTATTTGATTTATACAGTTTTGAACGTTTGTTTTGGAAACTAAGAGGTAGTTGTTAGTATTTCGAGGTGTACACTCAGAGCCTTTTCTTAGAGACAAAGTTCAATACAATGCATACTGTCAATTTGTTTGAACGAGACAGAGTCGAGGTTGAGTCGAGTGAAGGAAATGACTTAGATTATACCTTGGTGATTTTTATCGTTATATTTTAAATAATGATGAACCACTTATAAGTACGTACATATCAATGAGGCAATCAAACATACCACAGTTATCGAATTCCGGTCACAAGACAGCAATGACTTAAAATAACCACCTTTTATTATCTTTTTGTACCTAATTGTACTATCATTTAAAATCAATAAGTGACTTAAAATTAGGAACAAAACACAAAAACAAAAGCTTATCTGACACTAATCAATGAAATTATTAATAAATGTTATTTAAACCAAAACCCATCAAAATATTGGCCTGACGAACGGTTGCTTAACCTCGTCATTAAGCCATTTCTAAAGATTTGACCTGCGACACCCATTAAAAAGCCTTTACACCATTATTATCATAATTAAACGTTAATGCCTTATGTATTGGAAAGTTTACATTCTTATGTTAATGTATTGTATTTACATACAAACTCTTTTATATATTTTGGATAATAAAACCAATGGAATTCGTATTGGTACGTAATGAAACAAAAGAAAGGGTTTTAATGATTCGACGATATTAGCTATTGATTTTTATGACTTTATTCGATCATAAAAGTATCGATTCGGGTTATGAAGAGCTATTGAGGTATACTTAGTCATTTTTATCAAAACAACCCGAAAAATCCCCTTTTCTCCAACCATTTAATTAACTAAAAATCACCGCGTGTGTCCATTATCAGCACAATATTAATTACAAGCTTAACTTCATTCATTAATATACGATAATTATGACTAAGATATTCAGACCACCGTTCCAACTCATTAGTGACACATGATGAGTGGAATTATTAAGCATACACACACACTTACACTCACTTATTTTATAAGAAAAGTCTTTTTAAATTATCATTTTAATTATTAGAAACTTGGTGACGTTTTATTAATAAAATGAAAATGATAAGAAAAGTTTGTTTGTTTTATGGGAAAAGAAAATGAGTTAAATATTTTATTTTATAGTAAAATTATGTTTAGTTAGTTATAATATACTAACATAATAATATATACAATTAAATATTCTAAAAAAACATTAACATCATTATCATTATCACAACCTATCTATACTAATATTATAAAGCTGAAGAGTTTGTTTGTTTGAACGCGCTAATCTCAGGAACTACTGGTTGGCATTGAACAATTATTTTTATGTTGGATAGTCCATTTATCGAGGAAGTTTATAGGCTATATAACATCACGCTACGACCAATAGGAGCGGAGCATAAATGAAAAATGTTGTAAAAACGGTAAAGATTATTCCTTTTAACTTGTAACTTTGTTACGTTTACGCAGCGCACGCAACGGAACGCTGCGTGAACGGTTTAAGTTACGAAAATATCATGTATGATGGAATTGTTCCTCTTTAAAAGTTCTTAAAAAAAGTCCGGGTGAGCATATGTCTATCTTTTAAGATTGATTCACTATTACTCTTTTTGATGGTAATCTAATTTGTTCATTTGCGAAGGAGTTTTATCAACATCTATCTAATATTCTCTCTCTCCTAATATTATAAAGCTGAAGAGTTTGTTTGTAGGGTAGGTAAATAGTGGTAGGTAGATAGATAGCTAGTTTTAAATAATTCATGGATCTAGCTCGCTGGTTGTGTTTTTCTTGCACCAAAACCTCGTGTTCTATCAATCGATTTTTTCTTATTTTGAGTCACTAATTAGTAAAGCATAACATTATAGCTTTAAAAATGTCGTGTTAATGAAATTCAATCTATAGCAGTAATTTTCATAAATTATCAAAAAACTGTCATGCTTTTACACATTAATATGTCATACGGTACTTTTATAATTATCTGTCAAATCATCTATAATTATAAATGCATAGAAAATTAATAAATTTTTACTGCCGTAGATTACCCAAATGTTATTTTTTTAATTTGGCAATATTCACGAATTAATGTGAAAAAAAAATGCAGAAAGTTTTTGGAAACTCGTTAGCTACTAATCAATTAAGAACTCTCATAATTTACGATATAAATGTTTTAATATAACGTTTAAAATGCCATAATTTTAATGAGAATCACTGAGAAAACTGGAGTGTATTTAAAACAATAAATTGATAATTTATTAATACAATAAAATGAAGTAGTAATTAATGTGTTTAGATAACATTAGTCGCTTTAAATTATGCAAAGATTTTGTGAAGGACGTATTGGACAACAACTGGTTTTATATTATTTATTAAGGTAATAATATAATTAAAATGGTTAACAACACACAAATTACGATCATCTACACCAATTAATGGTCCTACGAATACAAAAATCCAAAAACATTCATATAAAAATAGTTTACAAAAATCATCGTCATCTCACTAAAATACATAAATGTATGTAAAAATATTGCTCTTATCTGTATTGTTACAAGATTGTTATCTTATAACAAATAAATACTTGAATTTTTTTATATATTTAACTGACTTTTTATTGATTTTTTCTAACCTTAAAATTCTACACCCAAAAAAAACTTAAGAAAAAACCATTCATCCGGTCATTCCTACCCCATCTATTACCAAACATTGGTACAAATGACGCAGGTTCTTCCCGCTAATGAAAATGATGTCCGGACATCAGAGCGTTGACAAATACGGATCGCATCGGCCGGGACAGTACCCCGTCCGGGATTTTTCACGCGAACCCGTCTAATCCGATGTCGGGGTCGGTTGGGCCGATAGATTTGTCCCAATGTTTGTCGCCGGACGGACGATTTTTTAGGGTTATCTCGTGATTTCGAGGGAAGATTAACATTCATCTGTTGCGGGGATTTGGTATAATTTTTGTAATGTTTTGTGGTGAAATGATAGGATGAAAGAATAGGGGAAGTCTGGCCCTTAATAGTTTGTACCCCTGTCGTTCTGTTGTTATCATTAATTTCTCTTTCAAATTGAACCCCTTTTGGAAATAACATAATAATAACAGAGGTACAAAAATTTAAGAGGTTCGTGGAGCCATAAACTGAAAACTCTGCGATCATCATCAAAACATTTAAAATAAACCATGGTCTGTGTCTCGTCCACATAAAGCAACCAAACCCGTTTCTAACTAGACCTACAGCGTGCCGTACTTTTTTTGAGACTGGCTATCTTTTTCCTTTATAGATCACTTTTTATGGTAATTTAAATCACATCCAGTTTTTCTTCCTTATTTTGAAGAATCATTTCATCCTTTATCGACGCGAGACATCTAAACAGATAATCGTGATATTTAAATGTTATAAAAGACGATAACCTTCACATTTATATATCTGATGAGCCAAGATTAATTTAAACAAACAAATCAATTGTTTATTTTGACAAGACATTTTTGGCATCTGATTAATTTGCATATACTGCAGGTGAATGCATTTTTAGATGTTCTTTTTTGTGATGAGAATAATTTTGCATATTTTGACGTGTCACGGTTTTGCATCGATGACTTTATTTGTCATGTTACAAAAACTAACAAGAACATCGAACTAATAGAATTTACATTTCCAAATAAGTCCGAACATTAGCGATAGATACTCTGTCGGCAACTTTGTTCCACCCATAACTTATTACTATAAAAAGTATATTGAACAATTTCAGACAAAAAATATTGCACGCATTTATTTTGTTTTTGTTGAAAACAAGTCTTAGTTTGATTAGCCATTAGATCTGATTTATATTTCAAGTCATTAACAATCAATGATTTATCGATCAAATCTAAATATTGGTCAATAAAAAATAAAAAAATGACATGATGAACTTTGTTGATTTTATTTTTGATATTTGTTTTATAAAACTGTATCGATGCTATACATTCAGAAATGATATGAAACTTGCTAGCCAATCAATCAATCTGTTGCCTTTGTGAGATTTTATTGCAGTAAACATAAACTTATTTGCATCATAAACTTCGACTAACGAGATTCAAATTAATAATAAATACAATTGGAAATTAAGTAGCTTGTTTTACTTATGTAATCAAAAAAAAAAGCCTAAGTAAGTAGCTATACTGTTTGGGCAACTATCTATTTTGACAATCAAATTTATGTCCAGACTCAGTAAAATTTTTCAAACTGAATAACACCACTTTTCGTTTTTTTTTGTATCGCCGTTTTCCTGGTAAAATACCTAAGGACATTCTAGTGCAACTTATCAGTTTTATCACAACTTTCCTAACTAAAAATGACTTCAAAACTACCCACAACTGTGTAAAAACCTCGCCACTCAGACCAAAACACTCCAGCAATAATTTCATAAACGAATAACCCCCACCATCCACCATTGATATTCGTCGATAACATGATTGATACTAGAATTTGTTTCGCCGGTCGCCGTCTCAATCAATCAACGCCATCTCTTGATGGATACCCGACGACACTGGATTCATGAGCGTATTAATTTAACTTCGGCACGACATTGATGGATATTTATGATATTAACGAGCTATATAATTATCTTGATGTGAAAGGTAAAAGTTTTGCTGATGTATGTGTTTAGTTGTGGGTAGGTTTTCAGAGGTTTGGGTTGAGTAGAGTTGGTGGTTATGATAGTGTGTCGATCAATTAATGACACAGTGAGACTAGATGGAAAACTGTGGTGTTGAGTAGTCCGCTTGATGTAAGACGCACAGGATCGACCGTCGTGGCGACATTGGGGGAGGCCTATGGGATGTCTTTTGGCTGAAATAATAATGATGATGATGAGTGGTGTAAATGAAAGAGTCTCTAATTATAATGTAATGTATTGTAAGGACAGTTTTCTTAAATACTTAAGGGTTCGGGTTTCTGAATTGAGTATTATGAATTAAGAACTTTTCAAACCCTGATATGCCAAATCTTGACAGGTTTGCACGCTAAAATATAGTTTAACAACCTAAGTTCTCAATTTTAAATTCTTAATTCAAAAATCGAGAATACGCCTCTGCAAAGAGAAACTGTCGGTTCAGATTTATGACAACGATAAAAAATTTGTCCACTCTGAGAACTTTAAGTAATCAATTTTTCCATTACTACTCTTACAGGAGCACAGATTACTTTACCTTTTTCATATTTACCATAGAATAGTGACATCTAACCCGCAACCGCTATGAATGCCAACAAGACGTAAGTACGTACATTAACAAGAGCTCAAATAGTTGATATACTCGGAGTCAACCCTCCCGTGCCGGAGTGACAGCGACAAATCGTTACTTGTTGCGCGAGCTTTATATGCTCAGTGTTTAGATACCGCACTGTTATCATACATGTTTATTAATGTACCGTTTATTTATGGTAATATATTTTTTGATGTTTTCATGGTGGCTTTCGAATTTAAAGCAATTGTTTTAAAATTGGGAGAAAACTAACAATTTGTAGTTTTTGTGGGTTAAAATAGTAAACTTAAATTAAACTGTCAACTTTAGTAGAGATGCGGATTCATAGATAGACAGACAGATAATTATATTACCATATCAATCACTCTTCTATCACCATCATTCATGTCAGATTAAACTAGATAGTTACAGCTATTACCTGATTTCTATAGGTAATGATGTTATTATTTAAATAAAATAAAAATACCGTAGTTTATAAACAATTTTTTTTTGTTCTTGCCTATTTTTACCCACTCCTGGACAAAGGCATTTCTCCACTTTGTCCACCTTTAGCGAGCCCGTACATATTTTTTCTAGTTTCAGTGAAATCTAGATTTTGTCACACCAAACAAACAACTTACAAAGTATAAAATTCAAATGCATTATAGAACTTCTAAATTATTTATCATTTCTTCCTTATTTTATCTACAACGAAAACGACAAAATCCAAAACCCCCGAATTCACTTTGTCCTCGCACTGAAGAGACATTCTCAACAGTTACTCCCACAAACGTTTTGCATGAAAACCGAAGTCCACTCGTACAGTCCACAAACCCGACGTAAACAAGAGACTCGCTGCGAGCTGCGAGCCTGCGACGCGCGACGTCATGACAAGTTACACTCGAGCCTCGTTGTGTTTGTTACTTGTTGCGTCGACGTACACGTCGACGTCTGGATGCGTCAGTGATGACGCACCGCGAACATTTGAGGGTGACGTTGATTAAGACATCATTAATTCTTTTAGTAAGTGATTTTCTGTTGCTGATTCTTTAAATGAAATTTTCATTGCGAGATTTGGTGGTTACGCGTGTAAATCAACAATAGAAGAGTATTAGAGAATTCAGACCCGCAGCATTTTCTTCACGATTATTTCAGTCAGCATAGCCAATGCTTACCTTAAATTTCTAAAGATTTGATTACATGAATTGATGAGAAAGTTTATTCCAGCCAATTTACTTTAGTATTGAGATAACTGGCACATTGCAGCCAAAAGACTACGAATGTCAACCCTGAAATTCATTAGATTCCCCTATGGTTTCAGGCTTGATTCCTTTCCATCTTTTTCCATCTCTAAGAGCTACTTACCATCAAGTGATATAGTGGTGAAGCGCGAGCGATCTACAATAAAAAAAAAATGTGCATCCCTAGCTGACACAACAAATAAAACGTGTAATCGCGTAAAAACACAACAACTCTCCAACATATTTGCACCACCCATCGCCTATTTAACCGCCAATCTTTTGCCCACCAATCTCATAATCACCGCACTATCACCAGCGCCACATTATTCCTCAGTTATCAGTCTGCTCACCCCGGTGGCGACTATCGTGAACATACGCGGCAGAACGCGGTATCTGACACTTTACGAGCGCGCGCCCGGACGGCTGGTCAATTACCACCAGATACCGGGTGCTTATTGTGTAGAATCAATATTGTGTACAATATGCACGGGGATTGTAAAATGTTAGGTTTTTTAGTTGTGTGTGGAAATTGGGATTTTATTTATTTTTTTTTTTTTTTTTTTATTTATTTATAATCCACAATTAATGATTGATGATTGATTGGATGTATTGAGATTATTCATGATGAGTAATAGTAGTTCTTCAAATCAACAACGTATTAACATGTAGGTTCATGGAGGACATCCCACCTTATGCAGTAAATGTTTTTGGAATACTTTCATTTTGCGTATACCTAAGGAGTGGAATTCCCTGCCGAAATCTGTGTTGCCTGACAGCAACAACCTAGGGCTCTTTAAGTCAAGAGTGAATAGGTTTACCTCTAGGTTAGCGTGCTTCATCGTCGACCACATCATCGCTTACCATCAGGTGAGATAGTGGTCAAAAGCGAGCCAATCAAAATGCTTTGAAGTGATGCAAAATTGTCCTAAATTGTTAGTTGACTTTTGTAGCTTCAGCCTACACCAATGGAAAAGGTTCTAAATTCGTGTTCTGTTTCTTTTTTATGCTATGAATAGTTACAGCACTGATAACAACATTTGTGCCACATGTTAAATTTAGTCTTGTTATATATTTTTATTTATTTTTTCCTTTGTATAGATTCTTTTACTGATTGTTTTGTGAATGTGTGAACATTGTAGGCCTTCTAGATTTCTAGACGTTTGTTAACATTTGTTAACTCTCTCGTTTATACAATTTTTTTTTTTTAGTTTCTTACGACTTATTGTCGGGCCTACGTTGTCCCCCCATATCTAAGCACTAATACTGTAACGTGGAAATATTGTAAAAACAAACCATTTTTTTTAAAAGAGTAACCGTGGAGTTTCTTGCCGGTTCTTCTCCACAGGAAACGACTAACCCGAACCGTGCACCTTTTGTCGACGTTTTATAAGTGCCCATGTAGGCCTATGTGAAATAAAAAACATTTGATTTTGATTTTTGATTTTGATTTTGTTCCTAGATTTATCATGATTGATCACACTACTGCAAAATTAAATGTAAAAAAGTTTATCAGTGTGAAGTCCGCAAGGCAACATGTATCTAGATTTGATCATTGCACAATTTGCCTGTAAATTACATAATTTACAAAAGGGGTTCTCATCATTAATCACAATAATTAGTGCAAAAGAAATAGTTAAGAAACGATGACTTAACAAATTTATAAAAAACCGGCCAAGTGCGAGTCGGACTCGCACACGAAGGGTTCCGTACCATTATCGCAAAACACTGCAAAAAAATCACGTTTGTTGTATGGGAGCCCCCCTTAATTTATTTTATTTTAATTTAATAATTATTATTTTTTGAAGAAAATATACAACTAAATATTCTGTGAATATTTCAAGCGTCTACCTGTTGCCGTTATTAATCTCGAGCAAAAAACGGCAAAAATATCACGTTTTTTGTATGGGAGCCCCCCTTAAATATTAATTTTATAGTGTTTTTAGTATTTGTTGTTATAGCGGCAACAGGAATACATCATCTGTGAAAATTTCAACTGTCTAACTATCACGGTTCATGAGATACAGCCTGGTGACAGACAGACAGACAGACAGACAGACGGACAGCGAAGTCTCAGTAATAGGGTCCCGTTTTTACCCTTTGGGTACGGAACCCTAAAAATAAATGAGATGTACGATTGTAATGAAAACGCACTTCATAAATTTGTTATGTCGTTACAGTTCAGTTTAGTAGTACTAGAGTATTATTCTTAATTTGATATATTAACTGAGGACATTGTATTAGGTAAGTCAGATTTAAGTTAGGTACTCCTTAATCCATATGGAAGCATAAGTTAATGTAACTAAAATAAATAAACCCACAAAATTGACAAAAAATAAATTTGCAGAATTCTTCACGTAAACCGATGCAATCATAAACCAACAAAGGAAAAAATCCCCTGAAATTAACTAAACCTTACACCCTAAAAATTTAAAAAGCAATAACTCGATCACCAAACCAGTCGATTATAATTGGAGCACTTAATACGAAAAGTCTAAGGACAAATTCGAAACATCGCGATCACCCATCGGTGGTAAGCAGAATTTATAGTGCGTGCGTGCGCGCAGCGGATTTATCGACACGAGCACGAACCTGAGACAGATCGGTGATGTTCTTCGTTTGGCGTTTTTATTTTTTACAGTGTTCGTAATTAGTGAGATGTGATTGTGCGAGTGGGAAACGTTGTTAGTGATGTTAAGATAAATTGATTGTGTCTTTGAGAATAATACATTTTTAAAATTATAATAAGCATAATAATCCTAAAATAATGAATATGGAAAATACAAGATAAAGTTAGAAAGTATAATTTCTTGATTTTTGTAATATAAGTCAAATTCGTGTATAATTATTTGTGGTGACACTTTGGGGAGGCCTATATTCAGCAGGTTGATGTCTTTTGACTGTAATTATGATGATGATGATGAAGTCAAATACTAAAATGCAAAGAAAGTATCTATTATTTGTATCTGTTCAAATCCCTTTTCGGTACCACCACAAATTTACAAGGATACTTACATAACTATCTTTGGAAGTGACTTCACTCCCTTCAGTCAACCAACAACATATCAATATAACACATCAATAATAAACAAATGCATTTTAAACAGGCATCCATTTACAAACCAAACAAAATAATCAACGCAATCAATTTAATAACCAACTCCAACAGTTCAACAGACCAACAGTCCAACATTCCATTCAAACCAACTATACTCTATAACTAACTTATTGAAAATTAAAATTGACCTATCAATATCGCAAAACTTCATTCGATTTTAATGCGGAATCGGTCGCCAACAAAGAGTTCTTGCTCTTTGTGCTGTCCGGTGCAGACGGCACGGTTACGACACGACAACGGCACGAGTACGGCAGGACAACGGGACGGCCGCGAGGAAATTACGCGGCGACATCACCACGACTGACTGAACGCTTTTGAAGTTTACGTGTCATGTTTGTTGGATAGTTTTTATAGGGTCATGATCGGAGATCGAAGCATCTAAATCATTATAGATTAGATTATTTCATTATAGTAGATCATCTAATAACAATTGGAAAATCGGGTTTCTACACTGCTCTAAGCCAAAAGTTGTTGTTACTTATATGCTTCTTTCTACCCTGTCCTGAATTAATATCTCAAAGAAAGGAAATCTAGACACACTGCAAGTTACCATACTTACCTAGTTGCCATACGAAACCTTCATGATGCGCACAGCAACAGAGTGGAACTCACTACCTGCGTCTGTGTTTCCGAACGCATTCAACCCGAATCTCTTCAAAGTTAGAGTGAACAGGCTTCCTCTGGGTAAGCTCACTCCATCGTCGACTTTGTCTCTTTCACCACTGGCATAGACTAGAGTCAAGAGCAAACGCAACTAAAATAAATAAAAAATTGTTCAATTTTGATGCCAATTTTTATGAAAATGTTACCTTGTCATAGTCATAGACTACTAATTCATTACTAAAACAGTTTTACAAAGGAGGCGGTGGTTTACGACCGTATCATTAAAAATATTAAATTGAAGTTTCATTGAATACCTAAAAGTTTGGCAGTCATTCAAATATCAGGGACTGCACTGAACTTTGATTGATTACCAGTTTTTTACTTTTTTTCATCAGTGGCTACAATTAAGTACTCCTTATAATTTTGCCGAAGTCAGAAAATCTTGTATTAATTTGGACGAGTTCTTTACTGAATAAAGGAGCATGACTAGACTACCGAGGCAGTTCACCTAAAAATATAACACCCTAACTACAGGAGCAATGTAACAACGAGCTTTGCAAATAACTCCACATATATATCTAACTACAAGTAGTAAGTCAACAGTACGAGGTTATTGCGAAACTGCTCTTATCAGTTATCAGTAGTTTGGATTACCGACATCTGCCATTGATTGATCACGTGATAATGGCTGATAGCAACCGATTAAGTGAAACTTACTGTGTAAGTTTGATGCGTAAACGTGCGGTGTTATAAATGGTAGCTGATGGTTCCGAGGTTCAATAATAAATTGAGGATGGTAATTTTTTAGGTTTAAACTAGCATTGAAGTTTTAGCTGACCAATACATAGCCGATGAATAAAAAAAACCCGACTGCTTAAAAAGCGAACTAAAAAGATGTAAACAAGAAGAAAATCATGCTGTGCAGTCGGAGGATACATGTTACGAGCTGGCTGACCAAAACCAGATGTATCCTCCGACTGCTCAGCATGATTTTCTTCTTGTTTACATCTTTTTAGTTCGCTTTTTAAGCAGTCGGGTTTTTTGAATTTTTCAATTAACTTTTTTTTTTTATAACTTTTTACTTATCCTTTTTAAAAATTAAGTACAATTTAACATATAAGTGTTATATATTTTTAAATCAGCTCTTAAAGCCCTTTATTTTGATACCCCACAAGATAGGTTTAGACACGAAAAAAAACATTTGGCCCCCCACAATATGGCGCCCAAAAGCCACCATTTATCTATTTTCCAACTGTAATGTAGCCAGTGACACTCGTAGGGTTAAGACGAATCGATTGACGTAAGAACCATCAAAATCGGCCAACGCGTAAACGGTCTCTAGAACGCCACATAGGAACAAACATACATACATACATGATAAACACATTACCCTTCTTCGGCAGTCGGGTAAAAAGATTGATACGTAGGTTGAAATTGACATAACCAGGGACTCTTTAGGTCAAGAGCTACTATGATACTCTAGGCAAGCGTGTTTCATTGTCGATTAAATCATCGCTTAATTGTAAAGGCTTATTAAAAAATAAACGTTGTAGTTTTGTGCTTTCATCCATCAGCTGTAACTCATAGTCCTCTGCAAAGAATTACCGAATGATTCACACAGATAAATTAACCAAAAAAATCTACTTATCGATTTTTGAATAAATTTCATTGTAGATGTAAATATCTCGCCACCTTAAATACGCGTACCGAATGATTTTAAATCAACTTCTATGATCATTCTATTGTCCACCTCAACATCAGCATTCTTATTTCGATTAAAGAAAGTTGTTTTTCGAACATTTTACAATTTACCTTTTACAACTCAACTGTAAAAATTGCACTACAAACTCTACAATGCAAACTGAACTTTACCACCATTTTAATAAAGTTGTAACTCGGTTGTAGGTTGTCTTACTATCAAAGTATCGACCCATTTCGTTAAGAATCGATAAAAATCAAGATTCATAACGTTTTTGTTAAGAAATGGTTTAGTTAGCGTTGTCATTTGGTGAACAATAGTAATCGGTAATCGGTCATCATATCGGCTTCACGGCGATTTTCGTGAAATTCATCTTTTGTTTCGTCAGAGTTGTAAAGAGCTTTGTGACTCTGTGACGAATGGGAGATAAAGATTAAACGGATTTTTGAGTTAAAGATGTTGTCATTACGCCTGTATCTATTCCCCAAAAGGTTAGACAGAGGCATAAGTACACCGATATTTCGCCAGTTATGTTTAAATTCTGACGAGTCTATTGCCATCGGGCCACAAATCCAAACTATGCTATTAAGAAATTACAGGTAAAAAAACCTAATAAAACATTTCCCGATCCGGGGAACAAACCCATGACCCCATATCCAGCAGTAGCGCTCACGACCACTAGAACAAAGAAACAGTAATTGAACTGTAAGCAAAATTGAAGAGACAATACATAATCAGACAGATGACCGTTAATAAGAATATTATAAATAACTGTTTTCTTAAAATTTTAATTGGAGACATTTATCTTCAGTAATTTATGCGGAATCTGACTTTTTTGAAGATTTAATCAGAATTGATGTCCGTATTTTGATTTTGTTGACTGCTCACTTTTGAATTATTATTCTCACTGACGTCAAAAGTTACGTGTCTATCAAACATACTCAAAATTTCTTCAATTTAAAATAAAGACGAAGATATATAATAAGAATGGAATAAAAGACGTTCCCAAATGGAACCTCAAGCCTCAAGCAATTGTTAAAAAAAACAATTGAAAATAAATTTGAACTAAAGTCTCGCCACTCTCAAAGCGATCCAAAAATTATCCCCAAACAAACAAACACAGCATTTCATTACTCCCATAATTCACAGACAATGCAATAAAGGGGAGGCTTCATTAAAATTCACGTTCATAGAGCGAATCACAGTCACCTGCAGATACCCAGCGGCCTATCACTTCCTTTGATCAATTGGCTGGCACATACGGATCGGGTATAGGGATGCCCCACGCACTACTTCAACTCACAGGGACCGGCGAAACTCCGGGATTATTATTCGGCTGTTGCTTGTGGTTAAATAATAACAGCCTCTTGGGTTGATCTTCAAGGTTAAGCAACGGATAGGGGTGGCCATCTTTAAATAGCGAGATTCCTCAAGAAAGCACGTTAAGGGTACACTAGTCGACGGCACGAACTATTTTGTGCGCGGGGTTAAAATGCATGCTATATCAACCGACAACACGTGCGAAACAGATAGATGCTGTTATGAGCAGTAAGAAGCTAGTACGCGTACGAATTAGCACTTTTGAAAATTTGTAGCAAAATGGATGATGATTTAGAACGAAAACGAGTGCGCGAAATTTTATAAACAGACCTTTGGGAGTCTGGATATCATAAAGAAACGACTGAATGTATCTGTTCAAAATAAAATATTTGCATTGTTTAACTACTAATCTATTCCTGTATGGAGGCCGTTTTTAAATTTTCTTTCGTACTTATTTGCGCCCAAAGATGCGTTAAAATTAGTGTTAAAATATGGAACTTTCGAAGCTCATAACTTTCAAGTAATTTTATTTTTTTACTTTTTTGCTTCCATACAGGGCTAGATAATAATGAGACAAATTGATATCATTTTTTATTTTGATCGTACATCGTCAAACAGTGGAGTAAAAGCCAGACTACGTTGGTATGGAAGAATTTTCGACTAGTGTACCCTTAAGGCTTTGGTCTCGGCTGCCATTTGAAGATCTTTGATAGTCATAACGGTAATCAGAAGCCAGAAAACCTGACACCAGTCTTACCAAGGAGTGTTACCCAGTTAATGGGTTGAGGAGGTCAGATAGATAGTCGCTCCATGTAAAATACTGGTACTCAGCTGCATTCAGACTGGAAGTCGACCCAACATAAGGGCTTATTACACTACACGGTATTCAGGGCCCTTAATACCGGGTCCCTAAATCATTCCGAAGCAATAAGGTCGATATTATGAGAACCCTAACTCACTAACAGTTATTACACTACCGTGAATTAGAGTTTAGGGCCCTGAATACCGTGTAGTGTAATAAGCCCTATAGTTAGGAAAAGAGTAGGCAGATTGATTTGTTGTTTGGTAAAAACCTAGAGGATATGGAAAACCCAATCAGAGATTACAATTAGTATCGATAGGTAATTAGCATCAATCAATCATGCCATCTAAATTTAAACATGTACCGTAAATACTCAGATGCACGTCCAGCGATTAGACGATAACATGATTGAATTAGAAATAACAAACAACAAAACCGTTGCTTATTTACTGAACTGACTTTGTGAACGCTCTTATTGCAAAATAAACCCCGCACCATTCCGGGCCCCATAGACCACGGGACCCCTAATTCCGGGACCAATCAACCCACCACTAGCCACAGTGCAGACCGCCGCGAGCGTTTCGTCCGCAACCGCATCTTTGCCGTCCGGTACCGGATTGACACGTTGCGTTTTAATCAATTAGCGTGCAGAAACGCGATTCACGAGTCAATGGGCAGTGAAATAAGCGGGCCGGCCACCGCGGCGCCAATTCGGCTATCCGGTTTCAAACACATTTTTTTTTCCAATGCTTTTTTCGGACGAACGATAACTTCATAATTCTTTTTTTGACCGCGGATTTTCGTTACGGTCAAATGATCGCTTTGTTTTATATTAGATGTTCGAATCTTTTTTTTCAAACTTTCGTTGCTCATCATTGTCAGTTTATGAAGTTCTTCCATTGAAATGATTGTTTAATGATTTTGTTTAATCGTGCTTTAATTTATCATTCTATATAGACTTAATGTATACCGACATTTTTCTTTTATCTTTCGTTTTAAACAGGGCTTCCTTATCAGATGCATAATCTTCATATAAAAGGACATATTAATTTCAACAAAAACAATATCATTGTCGAACAAAGCAAATGTGAAGATCGGTCAATGTGATGGAAATGCCTCATAATGACAATAGTCATCGTCAACATTCTCATTATTACAATACAGAAGAACAAATAACAATAAATAGTTATTGCCTCTCTTATTGCAAAAGGTCCGGGCGATATGGTACAAGTTAATCACATACAGTTTCCTTTTGCCTATATAATAAAGAAATTAAACACGTAGTAGCTAACAGAGAATTTTTTATTTATGTGGATGAGAAGGTACTTGAATAAGAAGAAATGTTTAGAAAGAAGATGACTACACTGAGATGATGACTACATAAAATCCCAAATAATTTAGGATAAAAGAAAAGTAATGGGAAGGGAAATTAGAACCATTCATAATCAGGTTAGCAACACCCATTGCACTGGTAAATAACTTTCGTATCTAATCCAATACCAAATATTATTACTATCACTCTAAAAACCCTGAATAACCCAAAAGAAAAGCACAAATCATTGCCACTATCTCCGTCTAATTAGGTGACTCCTTCCAAACCCGATAAAAACCATATCTGAGTACCAATATTCGCTTTATCAATAATATCGTACCAAATTATGTCAGCAGCTATACTTTGAATAATTGATTCGTCTGTGACTAGCGTAATATAACCAATCAATCAATTATCGATCACATGGTTTTGCGCAACGAACGATGGCCCCATTACAATTGTGTTTTTCCTTGTATTATCATTTTTAATATCTATCCTATCGCTGATTATTACATTTAGATGATGAACGATCGCAATAAAGCGATATACTGTTATCTGTTCCCTTTTAAATCAACCTAAATACGGTTTTAAAATGTCTTTATTATCGTGATTAATTTGTCAGTTGGTGTTTTGTTTTCAATATTAATTAGTTCTGTATCAGTTTTGTTTGTGTCATGCTTGTTTGCTTCAGAAATTTTTCCATTTGACTTACATGACGACTGGAGTATTGATACGCGATATGGATGCATATTTATTGATTTATAATGGCTTATTGTGATATAAGTTTGTCATCGCTGTTTTCCTTGTCGAAAAAAGGTATATCAACTTGATTCGGACACACATAATTACGCTTGAAGATTAACATATACCAAAGTTATCTTCTAATCCGACAACTTGATCTATCGATATCTGTTGCAGAGGATTATTATATCTCATCTTTTAATGTTCCCATTTGTATTTCTCTTGTAAAATCTATTTTGTCTCCAACTCTTGTCTTCAACGTCTCTAATGATATCTTCTCCATTGTCCACAGAGGAAGCCAACAGTCCAGAAAGCGGAGTGAAGGAGCGAAGTGACAGGGGGGAGAGGCAGGACGGGGGAGAGGGCGAAGCGTCCGGCTCTGTGTCCCCAGCATCCCGCACCTCCCCCGCGCCTGACGAGCGTGACGACATCGAACACAGCATACCAGCTACCCTGATCCAGGACCCCAATGTTGAGAGGTGAGTCCCAGAAACTTCAAATAGTGACAAAAATAATAATAATAAGAGTTATCGCCAAACCGCCTTGAGTAAACGTCGTGATTGATTCTCGTATCTTCACCATACGAGAAGAGACCTTTATCCTGCAGTGGGACTCCAACATGCTGGTATTATTATCGTATACCAAAGTCTTCAGGGTCCATATGGAGTATATACTACTAAAGCAGATTTTGTTCAAGGTTTCTGATTGCCTAAGTATAAGGCGATAAAGCTACCTATTCTCTTACTAAAGTCGTAAAAAATATCGTAATATTGTAGACACATACATGACATATATAAAGTCATCCTTTTTTTCCCATGGTGTTAGTAGTATGTTAGTAGTATACTCTTTTTCCTTCATATTGTAGAATAGTCGAAAAAGGGCTTGTCTCGGTCTTTTGTTCTGCGTTGACTAGATTTTCGCTATGTTCGTCCCTATAATGAGTAAGGATTCAAAGATAGCCAAAACAGTTGACACGTCATTAGTTTCGGCCGTAGACAAAAAATATGACGATCTTTGTTTCAATCTCCTGACAGAACGGAATCATTAATTAATTTAAATTTTAGTTGATGCATCTTAAATCGTTCATGTATTGGATAGACGTAGACTTTTTAGATCGCAGTCATACTCAGCAAAATAAACTATTTGATTCAAAGCTCCAATGTCTGCAGGGTCAAACTTGAAAGAACAATCCTTTCCAATACCGCACTTCAAGGCTTTTATGGAAATTAAACCATCACCAACAATCTCGAACCAACAGACCCATTCATAATACCATACGCCATTGTCAACGCGGAGGTCTGCACATCACTCCATGGTGTCCACTTTAATGATCCCATTGTTTCCACCGATCAGTTGACAACGGCTGTCCACTGACATCACTACTTATCCAACCAACTTAAATGTACTGCCGGCATAACTCTTATTTCAAAGCCTATAAAGTTAAAAATAGAATTGAAATAAGAATATTTGATATATTCGAGATAGAGGAATGCAAATTTAAATGTGCAGTTGGAATAAATCTTGTTAGAGAGTCACTAAAGTTGATTTTAGAATGGTTAAAGTGCAGAAAGGAGTTGGTAGAGATAGAGAAATGAATGGACTCGTCAGTGACAGTTATAGTGGGCAGAACGACTAAAAATGATCTGAATTTTCAAAATGACGTTCCATCAATTTTCATTTTGAAATGCTTTTGGATTTATCGATCTTGGTAAGAATGATTGATGGGTCAGGCGTTGCGCCATAAGACACCAGAGATTTTGGTGTAAGTGCAACTTATGATGGAGAAATGAATCAAAGTCAATTCAATTCTAGTTAATGGGTCCAAGACATGAAACATGTCGAAGCAAAAAAAAATCGACGGTAAAACTATCCTATGTACTCAATTGAATGCTAAAAGCACTTTCATGTATATTAAGAAAATCATTTTAATCGTCTTGTAAACAAAACCAAGGCTAGCACCAGTTTAGCGCCACTTGACGTCTTTTTTTTGTATATAGTAGTATCATCACATTCATCACTTATTCACAATATTGTAAAACAAATGTTTTGTCTTCGCTGCATGATCAGGATAAGCTTCTAGAACATTTTACAATTGTACATAAGTTAGTTTTTTTAGTTATATACGGATATATGGATAAAGCGTGACTGTAATCTGTTAAAGACACACCATTATCACTTAGTATGTCCTGCTTAATTTGATAATAATATTAGATTAACATGAAAATGAATGATTATTGATATTTATTAGAATAATACATGATTGATGCTTAGATTGTCTTAATGAATCATACTGCGGAGGTTATGGGGTGATCTGTATCTGAGGCGGATACGTTTTGTTGCCAGTTTGTTGTTGAACGTGATTGTATAATTGAATGGGTTTATTTTTACATAGAGGATTTATTAGACTTCTTGAACAAATATCCTTAGCAACTTTGGACAGATAGAAATGGGAAGAAGAATTAGTAAGGATTTGTCTAATAGTACACAAAATAGACAAACAATGAACTCATAAAAAATAATTGTTAGAGCCACAAATGATTGAATAAAATATAATGCTGAATATCTATGCTACATCCAAAAAAAAATATAAAAAATTAATAAGTTTTTTTCTTTTTCTTATATCTTGTTTTGTATCTACGAACGGCGACAAAGCTCATCTAACATAACGTGCATGTCTTTCTATATATAAATGAGAAATAACCCCTCAAAAACAAATTATTATAAAAACAAAAAGCCTTTTTTGTGCATATAATTTTTTTTTTTATTTTTTTTTATTTATGTATGTGAAAATCTCCAAATAAGGTGGTAAAATATTATTTTTACAGATTACAGTTACGCTTATCTTGAATTTGTGCCTAAATTTTTTTTTTAAATAGAGCACCTACCACCTTTCCCTTTGACCTTTCCTGTTTGGGGGAGAGGCTCCATATTTAAAAATTATATAGCCTATGTCACTTCCACAATTGAGACGAATGCAACGACACATCATAAGTCATAATCCGTCAAGCCGTTTCGGCTGTAGAGCGTGATATATAAATGGATATACATACATATATACGCTTGAAAAACATTACCCTCTCGCAGTCGGGTAACAAATAAACTATCATCCAACTCTCTTTACTTCAGTTAAAATTATACCATCAAGTCCACGGCAAGACAATCGGACACGGACAAGACGTCACAAAATTTGATTAACAATAAGAATAACATCGATTATTTGCCCACAAGTCTCGATTACTTACTGATTTATATTGTTATGTTACGGACCGTTAATCAGATCGTACGAGAGGTGTGGCGAATCGATATGAGGACAGCTGCAGCTCGATTCATTACGATATTTAATTAGATGTATTGACGATATTGATACGATATTTAATTAAATATATAAATTAAACAAAATATATAATTTATATTGTAGGTTGTTTGTTAGTAGTCGTGGAAATTGTAAGATTCTAAGAAATAATTTATTTTCAAGCTTTTGTTAAAGATACAAAGGCCTACTTGCTATTAATGATATTGACGAACATTTTGCCTCCCTGGAAAAACATAAATTAGAAATATAGCAATGAACTGTATCAATTTTCAACAGTTCTGTTTAAAATTTCAAACTTTGTGGCAGTTTCAAATAAACCCATTGCAAGTATGAACTCTCTCGTTTATCAGTAAAGTGAAGACCAACTCACATACTACAAACATAAAAATGTTTAACCTCCTGGCTAATATGAACGTGAGGACATCATTAACATATTAATTAATTATAATATTAGAAATCTTTTATTTCAAATCTTTATCTTTCGACCGGCCAGATACAACTACAAATAACCAAAATAAAATTCACACAACAAGTCACACCAATCTAAGCTTTATTGAAAAAGGAATAAGGGAAACAAAGCTTTAGGAAAGTGAACGTTAAAGTTTGTGGTGTAGCAAGTCTGTTCAATCAATGTCAATTAGCTGCACTGAGGTGGCGTGATCAATCATTTTGAGGTTCTAGTGCCTTGAAGTTCTATTGTTTAGATTTTAGATCTACTGATTTAGTTTGTGTATTCGCTAAAATGGATAAAAATGTGGGTTCCGGTGGGAATGGAGGCAAACCATTAGTTGAGGCGTTTTGATAGTGTCCTAGAATTAGAAATGGGTGATTTATTTTCCTAATTATTATTTCTGGAATCTATCATTTTATCTTTGACAGTCTGGCTTCTTGAGGTTAGATAGGTAGTAGCTTCTTGTACAATACTGGTTGGTAGTGGTACACCTATACCTATACTGCCAGCCATCTGCGATATAGTTTTTAACACATTAAAGAGTTAGTTTGATTCCTCCATGAGTTCTTTTTCATTAAATGCTTTTCCTGTTATATTAAATCCAGCTTAGCCTTTCCAAAAGATGATTACAGATATAACTTGAATAGCACCTTATGAAAAGATCTTAACAATTCCAATACAAATTTTATTAGTCTCTCAAAAATGTTCTTCGTGTTGTAAAATGTGAATATAAGAATATACTCGTATATGTAGTCGCAGGTTGCAGTGAATTGCTTTGTCATCGTAATCAGTTCTAGGCAAGTTGTAAGTCAATTGGTCAAATATTATAAATCGAGGTTAACAATAATGTGACAAAAAACAGCTGAAACCGTTGCTGTTATTTCTTTCATTCCTATAATGGAAGTATTGATTTGTGGATTTTTAATTATTGATTTAGTAGTAGATTTATTAAATAGCGATGTCTTCATTTTAATTTATTACTGCAACTGCATTGTTTTTCAATTTCAACTTGGCTAAGAAAAATACTGGTTCAATTAGTTGTTTGCCACTAACCGTATTTTTCCTTACAATTAACTTTTTATTCTTTTTTCTGTCAAAGAAGTTATTGTTTGATAAATTGTTATTATTGTTATTTAGCGTATATTTTCTGCTACAGAGTTAAAAACTCTAAATTACAATTTTAATTTATACTAAGTACCATGGGTTATTTTGTTTTGAGATACATATTTCTGTTCTATATTTTCTGTCTTCTATTTTAAATTTTGATATTCTTAGATTAACATCTACACATCTTTATCTGCTTCTAAATTCGTTGTTTGGTCCATTTTCTATAGGTAAATTATCTTCTTAGCCTTCTTTAATTATTAAATTAAGCGAATTAGAGAAATTATCAGAGTCTGGCAGCGTATCTACGTCTCAACTATATTTTGCTAATTGTTTTAACGTTCTAGTTCATTCGTTCAAGAAAATATGATATCGAAACAAAAGTTTTATTAAATTAGACCCTTTCTTGGAATAGGTTTTTATTACTTCGTTAATAGTTAATTTCTTTGCCAATTGTAGAATAATTGAAAAATATTCATTCTAGATGTTAGAATTTATTTTATTGGCTTTTAAAAAGCAATTGTCTGGCAACCTATCACTATTAATACCACTCTTATACCCTTCTAACTTCCTCTTAGGCTGTTTAGGCTACAATTCTCTCGAGGTTAGAAGGAATAATGACCAAATCATAAATATGTGTAAAATCATTCACGGGAAAACTGATGCTCCTGAACTACATGACGAACTATTCCATCTTTTTGCCCCGGTCAACTATAGTCGTAGTAGGAGGCACAGATTGTTCGCCGTACCGGGGAGTCGAACCGTCGCTCGAGCCCAGTCTCCCATCCCTCGTACTCTCTCCGCGCTCAACGCTCTCTTGGATGCTAAGCCCGATTGTGATGTGTTCGCGGATGAATGGAAGAAGATTTTGTCTGTATGTCTGGAGTATTGTGAGATGAGCGTATGACTGCCGTGTAATTATAGATATTATCATTGTTCTTTATTTTTGTTTTTATTATTTTTATTTCATGCTTATTTCTTTTTTTGTAAACATGTCTTTAACTAATGTAATTGGCCTTTGGCCGTGTTATGTTAAAGTAAATAAATAAATAAATAAATAAATAAATAAAAATAAATAAATAAATAAATTAAAGTTTAAATACTGTCAAAAGTGGAAAAAATAAAGTTTACAAAATAATATACAGTCTTTCGCCAAGTTCTGTTGTCAATATTTGTCATTTCCTTTATCTATTAAGGTAGTGCTATGCAAAATTTATTCGAAACCGGTTCACAAAAATAGCTGCAAATATAATAAGATTCAATATAGACTTAACCAGTTCATAAAAGTTCGGTATATCTTCACATCATAATACTCACGACTCCATATATTTCTATTTTCTGGAAAAACGTTCGTACAATGTCTACTATCAAGCTCACTGCAGTTTTATTACCAAGGAGACATGTGTCAGTTATAAAATTTGCTTTGTTACTGCAAAATTATTCAAACGATGTCAGGTGTCCCCCATACATCGACCCGCACTATGCACACATTGACGCATAAAACCGCTCTGTCCTAATTCCTACACATCAAAAAGGCCACAGTCTAAAATATATCCCACTAACATTTTTATCATCTGTCGTTACATGTAGAAAAATAGCCTAGAATTCTTTTGTTTATGTCACAACCCACTCGGGGTTATTTTAGTTTGGCGCAGGAAAGAGACGGAGATAGTTGTCACATAAATACTTGTGATTGATTGACCCGCAGCCAACTAATGCTCATAGGAAGCAATAAACAGCTGTGCGATTCTCTTATTAAAAACTTTATAAAGCTTTTGGAGTTGGGAACAAGGTTCTGTCAAATCACTATAACAGTTGTTTAGATTGGATTCGTTGATAATATTTACTTGGAGATCGTTCAATGATAATAAAAACAGTATTATGGGCTGTAAAACGTATTTGTATAGTACATTAGTTTCCGGGGATTAACGGAACATAGTTTCTTTACTTTGTTAATTTATTTATTTATCTAGACAAGCGACGACGTCCTGTCATTATCGATTGGTCGTCTGACATTTATTGTGTTGTCGTTCGGAAGTGTCCTAACGTTTCCTTGCGTAAAAATAAAATAAACATGAGAAAATATTTTCCTTTTGTCAAAGCAGGAAATCTGTTCGTGATACGCGTAAATCCGTCCTCGTCCCCTGTCTGTCCGTGAGTCGTTAAAAGGACTCGTCTCGGCGTTTTGTTAACGCGCCATTTCCTTGTCAACGCCGTCAACCCTGTCCGGGTAATCTTCTTTAAGCCTCGAGACTTCAATCTACCACGGCGAGCGCGCTTCATCTTTGCTTATTACACCTATATAAATGGAATGCCGTAAACAATCTCATTAAAAAGTTATTGCGCCTATTGGCGATCAAGGATGCTCCGTACATTTTTCATTGGTGTTACGACTGTGACTCAGCTATGCGGAGTAGCTCCGCTGTGTCAGTCGCCTGTCATCGGAACGATCGCCCGTCACTGCACGTCCACCTCGCGCATCGCACGCACGCTTGCATTACGCAGCGCCACCCCTCGAAGTGGGATACCGATAGCCGTCTCTGTCTTTCGCGTTGCGTGGTCCGTTACAGCGGCACCTGTCTCTGTCTAGCGAGGGGCGTGCGGGGCGGGGGCGCTGCAGGCGGGTCGTAAATCACGCGGCGTCTCATTCCACGCGGGACCGCCGCTGCTGCCGCAGGCACCGCGCACTTCCCTCCCGACCGCCGGCATCGCGGCGCGTCTTTCGCGACGTGTTTACATTTTCAACTATTTTTGGGAAGTCTCAATTGTTGTCTAGTAGCAAAGTGTTATCAATTGTATCAGTGTTGTATTGATGGATCCACAAGTTTTTCACCGTAACCAGTTTGGAGTACTTTGAAAACATTACGTCCAAAATGATTGTCGAGCCTGACCACGTGAGGTAGGTTTTCTATTTGTCCAAGTGTTTTATTGTTATTGTGTTATTAATCATGTTTTGTATTGTTTTCACATTTAATTATTGAATTTTACATTGGATAAGTTTTTCAACGTTTTCGCTTATCCACTTGTCCACTTTCAACTTAGAATTTTTTGTGTTTTCTCATATCAAGAGATTTACAAATACTATATTCCTAAAGACCCTGTATTTCTACACAATATAAGTGTTCTTCTGTTATTTTTAAAACAGTTTCATCTTTTTAAAATAGGTTTACATTCGTGTTGTGTTATAAATTAAAATAAAATAATGTTCACTTTAACATTTTGATGTAGTCTGTTATTCAAATCAATAGGAAAGCCCGTTTCTAAAAGTCCTACATGATGAAATATAAAAAAAGTTTTAAAGCCTAGATTATATCGTGATTTATTTTATGTCATTTTATTTACAACGTTTTATCCGTATATGGTATGTGGGTTTCTCAAACCTCAATATTATATTTTATTTTGCTATTTTACGAGTTACAAGATTTTTTGGGGCCATTAGATAGTCTTTCACTTCTCCAGTCAAATGAAACTTGTTTCTAAGTTTTTCTGTATTTATTGTCTCATAAATAATCGATAAGCTGTGTCATCAACCATTGTGCTCGTCATGTTTATCACATCCGATATCACCACTATTCCTTCAACGATTGCTTTACAATATTGATTCAGTATTTTAATATATTATTCTATACTTCGAAAACGTGATTGTTAAATTTTATAGCTGTCATTAATATAACTTCTTTGATATCCAATTGATTATTCATGTCTTAAAACTTGACCTATTTGTACCCAATATCCTTAAATAAATACTAATGTCGTAAGTCATCAATGTTTTTCCTTTAGTGAAACAAGTTAAATCTAATGTCATAACGTCAACTCTGTCAACGGTTAGTTTTTTGATCGTATTGTCATCATTAAAAATTAACAAAACAAAAACCTCGACCCACAAGGACTACCAAACAACGAGCTATAAAGTTTTTTTAAGATCGATATAAATCCATTAGTGTGTCTATTTGCTATTCACGATCGAGCTATTAATTTATTAAAAATGGCCAATAAAAAAACTTGCATTCGTTTTGTTTACCATCGATATTCAAATGCCGGTAACCGGTTTAAAATAACGACGGTGAGACAGAGGCGGTAATTTTCGCTAAGTGAATTAGTCGGATGAACTAACTGCGTCACGTTTTTGTCCCCAGGGAGAGCCCGAGATGTCTGTCGCGAGAATCGTCGGGTGCACCGCGCTGTCCCTCGAATGATTCGGTGTACTCCAGCCGCAGCGGCGCGGGGCTGCCCCTGCCAGCAGCGCTGACTGCCGCGCTGCCCGCCGCGCTGCTGCCGCCGCACTCAGCAGCAGTCGCCGCCTACCTCGGCGCCGCAGCCGCCGCAGCCGCCCAGCAGCGTCTCCTCATGTCTTGCCAAGAGGACATGATTGACTCCGAACGAGGTGACGCCGTTCTTGACTTCAGCACCAAACGCAGTGAATCACCGCACGACGATGATGATCACGATGACGCCGTTAATCTTAGTAAGAACGAAAACGGTCCACTTGACTTATCTGTTGGCACGAGAAAACGTGGCCCAGAGGACTCGCCATCGCCAGTCCCATCTAGAAAAAGTTCTAGACCGTCAGAGTTTAAGCACTCTCCATCTCCTTGGTCTACGCCTGTGGCACCGCACCTGCCATATTTCGCAGCTGCAGTCGCTGCGGCTAGTTTGTCCCCTAAGGGAGGCGCTTCCGATTGGAACGGCAAACTAAAACACGGGGGTCCTACACCTAACGATGCTACAAAGGCCCTGGAAAAGATGAGTGAGTTGAGCAGGCTGGGCGGCGAGGAATTGTTCCGATCAGTACAAAGTGCCGCTTTAGGCGCTGGTCTAGCTCCCAATGCAGCTGCACGCCACTCTGCCTGGCAATCCCACTGGTTGAATAAGGGCGCCGACCAAACTAAAGATGTCCTTAAGTGCGTGTGGTGTAAGAAAAGTTTCAACTCACTCGCAGATTTGACAGTACACATGAAGGAAGCAAAGCATTGCGGGGTCAACGTACCCGTGCCGCCCTCCTCGGGGGCACCTATCCCACCCTCTTTACAGCCACCTTCCAGTTCGCCATCGACGCCGTCACACAACTCGTCCTCTTCGAGCGGTTCATCCAAACCGACCCAAAACGATTTGAACATGCTCATAAAAGAGAATATGCCAATTCCAAGGAAACTCGTCCGTGGTCAAGATGTTTGGTTAGGTAAAGGCGCAGAGCAAACCAGGCAAATATTGAAGTGCATGTGGTGCGCTGAGAGCTTCCGCTCGCTCGCTGAGATGACCAGCCACATGCAGCGCACTCAGCACTACACGAACATCATTTCGCAAGAACAAATTATTTCATGGAAGTCTTCGGATGACTCTTGCAAGGGAGGGTCCAACTCGAGCGGTCCGGGTGGCGGAAACAACTCCGCACCACCTGCCACCGGCACCAGCAGTCATGTTAGTGCTGTATTAACTTGTAAAGTCTGCGACCAAGCATTTAGTTCCTTGAAAGAGTTGAGTAATCATATGGTTAAAAATTCGCATTACAAAGAACACATTATGCGATCAATCACCGAAAGTGGAGGCAGGAGACGTCAAACACGTGAGAAACGAAAGAAATCACTGCCAGTAAGAAAACTCCTTGAATTGGAGAGAGCACAGCATGAGTTCAAAAACGGGGAAGGGAATGGTGTACCAATGGGTAAACCAATCAGAGATTTCGGCACTGGTAGCCGAATCACTTGTGAAAAATGCGGTGACAAAATTGAGACTGCGGTTTTCGTCGAGCACATACGACAATGTATTGGTGCGCCGATGTCTAATAGTCAAAGGAACTTTTTGAAGAGTGCGCTATTATCGAATAACATTATCCCGCCCGACGTGCCCGGCCACGTCACGCCCACCGGCCGCGACGGCCGCAAGAGCATCAATGAGGAGCAGCCGTCTCCCGGCTCTGCGCACCACCGCTCTCCATCCTCCGTGAACGATTCCTCCCCGAGTTCCAAAGACCCCAACGCGAGCAATGAAAAGAGCTCGTCACCTTCGGTTCTCAACGCCATAGAACAATTGATAGAGAAGAGTTTCGACACCCGATCGCGGCACACCGTGCCCGGCATGCCGGGTGGCGCCTCGCACGCGCCCATCGGATCTAGCATCCTGAAGAGATTAGGCATAGATGAGAGCGTAGACTATACCAAACCACTGGTAGATCCCCAGACTATGAATATGTTGAGGAACTACCACCACCAGCAAGGATACGGGCGCCGCGAGCGCAGCGGGAGCGAGTCCAGCTCCATGTCCGAGCGGGGCGGCAGTAGAGTAGAATCACTCACTCCTGACAGGAAGATGGACACGTACCACATGACTCCTCGCACTACTCCCGACACTCGCGGTTCTCAGACCCCAGCCTCTGAGGATCGCCCGACTGAAGTGCGAATAAAGAGAGAAGTCGAGGAGGAAGAGCGTGAGAATGGCGTGGATCTGAGCAGCCAACCAGTGCGAGTGAAGACTGAAGTGGACGAGGACGAGGAGCCGCCGCGGCCGAGCAGCACTGCCGACGAGGATGTGAAGCCCTTCGTGGCCAAGCGCGAGAGCGAAGGCCCCAGCCCCGCCGCCAGCCCGCGCAGCCCCGCCAGCGACCGCTCCGCCACCACGCCCGGCGCCGAGCGCAAGCCCGCGTCCAGCCTGGGTGCGCTGTCCTCCATGTTCGACAATCTGGCCGGGGGCGGCTCGTCGGGCGAACCCAGCTCCTCGCGCCGTGGCGGCAGCCACCCGCTCGCGGCGCTGCAGAAGCTCTGCGACAAGACGGAGTCCAACCCATCCCGCGCGCCCGCCCCGGCGCCCTCGCCCGCCGGCCCGCCGAGCATCCTCACGTTCAGCTGGGCGTGCAACGACGCCGTAGTCACCGACTCCATCATGAAATGCGCTCTGTGCGACACGCCCTTCATCTCGAAGGGCGCCTACCGGCACCACCTGTCTAAGATGCACTTCGTGAAGGACGGTGCGCTGCCAGAGCCCGTCCCTCTGAAGGCTCCTGCAGGCGCGGGCTCTCCGGGCACCCACAAGAGTGGGTCCAACGCCGCTTCGCCGCAGGACCCGCGCAGCCCCTCGCAGTCGTTCGACGAGAGCCCGCACTCCAAGTTCCTCAAGTACACGGAACTGGCCAAGCAGCTCTCCAGTAAGTACGTGTAGGCGGCACCGGCCGGCCGCAGCAGTTGTGATGATACCATATCTTGCTACGTTAAACCTTGCTAGGGTTAGGTCGCAGCCGCGACGCTAAGTATTTCGAAACTCTTTGCCAATTTAATTATTTAGGTAATTATTGTTAGATTTCACCGCATAGATCGGTTAGTGTAATAAATTAATAGCGACTTAAGTATACGCCAAACGTCTTACGTTCGTTTTAGGTATTAAGAGAATATTTTCAAAATATTGCCTTTAGGTGATCGGTTGTTGTAAGGGCGCCAGAGCCCGTGGCTTATCTTCCACACTACGTTATAATTCCATTTCGATAAATGTAAATATAAGTCACATTAAGTCATAAAAAATACGATTCGATCTCTTTTGTAAATGTATATTTTTTGCTAATTAATTCTTTGAAAAAGGTAAATCGAGGAAATTAGTTTTCGTTAATTGCAATTCGCCTTTCGCATGTGATTCGTCTATCGTATTAGTCGCGTAGTGGCGTTGACTTTCAGTATTTTACAGAAAATTCGTTGCAATATCTTTTTTTTTCGTGTTACTTAATTTTTTATGTAAATCAGAGTTAGGGTTAACGTGGTTAGTTTATGTATATTTTGATGATTTTTCTTGTTTTTTTTTGTGAATTTAAGAGATCCGTCGATGCGTATAATCTCGGAGATTCAATCTCATTCGTTTCTGTTCGTTTTGTACATACAATTCGACATAGAATGCAATATAACAATCTCCTTAGTGTAAATTTTGCTATAGGTATGCTCTCCACGCGAGGATGCTATTTATTATTTAGTAATAAGTACATAATATTAGGTAAACTACATCTGTGAACAATTGTATACCAGTATACCAGCGCATTAATCGGTTGAACAATCAACCTATATTTAAAAGTGATACATATACATTTTTTTTCGTTGAAAGGAATGATAACATTCGTATACGTTTAGAACATAAAGATATACCTGATATATCTTCCAATTTGTAACGACAGTTATACGATGATGTATATACGGCACTTGAGAGTGATGAACCTCTTTTATATTTAATAAAAATATTGTAAACTGTCTAATGTAAGTTTCAGACGATATCAACAAAAAAAACTTTGATTGTAAACTGAATATTCGTAACAACAAAATTCCATTTACCCTTTGAAGTATACGACATTTCTAATGGAATATACAATTTTAAAATTTTATTTCGGAGTTATTTTTTGATGTTTTAAATATTTTACATATTTTTCCAAAAGTTGCGAATATTCAGCTGATGATGATTAAATCGATAAAAACCTAAAATCGTAAAAAAATCTATCATTTTAACGATAATAATGAAACATACGACAAATATTATGTATACGCTAGCTCTGATGAGAGATTTTTGCTCATTCTTAAGAAAAAAAAAGTAAAAAAATGGTGTTGAAATATTGATTTTACCAAATTTAATAATCTTATTTAATATTTTATGTTGTATTTCAAAATGCAATTAAAAGCTCAAAGAAATATATATGTTACATACTTTAAATGTTCATTTTATTTAAATGTACTCTTCTTGCCTACCAGAAACAGAAAGAAGTCAAGCAGAAATCTGCTTACACACACATATTCTAATGTAAACAGAAAATCTTCTAATTTTCAACATCTAAGGATGTATCAATATATCTGCCACACAGTCAACGATGATTTTTTTATACACAAACATGACGGGGACGGTGCCTGATGACCACAGTACAGAAAGGATTCTAATACATAATGTATCAGAATTGGTTCGATATGAAAAAGAGCGAGATTTAAAATCCTATCCTAAAAAACTCAAGAAATGCAAAAAGATTTACACAAATAAAATGTTTGTCTCAAGAATATTTTATTTTAATTCAGTAACAAATTAGCTTCAATACATTTAATAACTAATATCAAAAAGGTGAAATTGTTTATTGAATGATAATTTCTGGAAGTATGGATAAGAAAACCGATTATAAAAAATAAAACCTATACTTTTGCTGAATATTATACATTTTATATTGGAAAATGCACTGTTCCTGTAGGATAACATTGCAAGTAACAGCTTTGCCTTTAATCATTTGAGCAATATTCTGATATTCAGTAGAATCAGACATCAAGCAAAAGTATCTTAAATAAATATTCATCATCATCATCCACAGCCTGACCTCGCCCACTGCTGAGCATACGCCTCTCTCTTCTTGTACCAATCACCACGTTCCCGTGCCAACTTCATCCAGGTTCTACCCGCAATGGCAACAATGTCATCAGCCCATCTCGCCGCTGGACGACCAATACTTCTTCTTCCACTCCTTGGACGCCATTCAGTCACCACCTTACTCCACCTATCATCACCGCGCCTTGCTAGGTGTCCTGCCCAGCTCCATTTCAGATCAGAAATTCGTTTTCCGACGTCGAAAACCTTCGTACGTCTTCGGATCACAACGTTTGGAACACGGACTATTAGCCGAAAATAAATAAACATTACTTAAAAATAATCCAAGAAAATTATTAACAGAGCTGTTGTCACCTTATCACCCAATTGATGGACATACTATTGACATAATCGTCACAAGGTGACAACAAAAATACCTTGTAAGAACGAATATCAATAAAAAATATAATATTGACTCAATGGGCACGTGGAAAAAAGGCACGTATCAAAAACTAACAACGACATATTTGACAGTCATAGTCCTTCAATGGTCTTTAATGTAAAAAGTTCCAGTGAGGAAAATCTTTGACACTCCGGAGCTTTCTAGCATCTGAAATAATGGATCATTGTCATCGCAACTGAAAGAGTTTTACTGCTAGACTTCAAATCCAGGATAGTAAGTATGAATAAAATTGTGTAAGTATGAATGAGAACTAGAAATCTATGTTATGAACATACCTACTATAAGTAACTTAACATAACACCTATATTCCTCAATGGGATAAGCAGATAAATACCAAATTTGGATAATACAGTTCATTATAAAAACATTGAAAAAAAAAATTAAAACCGGTCAAGTGCGGGTTGGACTCGCGCATGAAGGGTTCCGTACCAACATCGCAAAAAACGGCAATAAAACACGTTTGTTGTATGGGAGCCCCAATTAAATATTTATTCTATTCTGTTTTTAGTATTTGTTTTTGTAGCGGCAACAGAAATACATCATCTGTGAAAATTTCAACTATCTAGCTATCACGGTTCATGAGATTCAGCCTGGTGACAGACGAACAGACAGACGGATCGCGAAGTCTTAGTAATAGAGTCCCGTTTTTACCCGTTGGCTACGGAACCCTAAAAACAAATAAATAATTGAACTGAATCTGTTTGAAAATTAGGCAAAACAAGATAATTAAGGTTCATAGAAACGTATCAGTCACGACGGTCAGTCTCACGTCAAACAAGTAAAAATTTCCAAAAACCATCGACAATTTTTTTAATAGCATTCTTTTTAGAATACATAAATTGATCTAGTTGTAGACACGCTTTGATCGACAATCTATGTTGAACACATAACTATCTTGCGGAAACAGCTCACACATAACTTTTGACCGACAGAGCCGATTGTCATCAAACATAGACAAGACCATTTTTTTTTTGTTTTTATAAACTTTGCCCCACACTAGGAATTTCTTCGTGTATCGTGGGTGCGTTTACAAACATTTTTAAAGTAACATACACAACACCTAGACCCGATATACTCTTGATAAAGACACCTTTCAAACAAAAGTAAACTAAATTAAAATCGGTTCATCCGTTTAGGAGCTATGATGCCACAGATGCCATGATGCCGTGGGGTGTTAAAAATATAGTTTAGTAGAAGTCATAGGATATCAGCCCATACGTCAGACACAACTTGCCCGTCACAGTCATTCATTCACAAACAGTTTAGACCTCAACGTCAACGTAACGGACCGGTGACGTCAAAGTTGTCTGTATATGTGAACTTAATCATATATTAGTAAGTCAGAAAAGTGACAGATCGGGAATATTTCAGTTTTGTTAACGTGATAATCATTGAGGTGCTCGTGGCTAAATAAAAACAGCCGCACTGGTGGATCATCAAGGTTCAGCAACGCTTGACGAGCTCTGTCCGTGGATGGGTGACCATTTCAACATACCGAGTTTCCTTCGCGCCTCGGCAAGCACGTTAAGCCGTTGGTCCCGGCTGTCATTTGAAGATCTTTGACAGTCGTTACGGGTAGTCAGAAGCTTGAGATCTGACACCAGTCTTGCCAAGGGGTATCGTGGTACCCAGTTACTGGGTTGTGGAGGTCAGATAGACAGTTGCCCCATGTAAAACACTGGTATAAGTACCCAACATAGCTGAGAAAAGTCCAGGCAGATTGATTGACGTGATAATCATTGTGCTGGTCAGTTAAAGTCAATAGTTGATATTATTAAATGACATATCTGAGAACAGCAGCAAGCCACATAAATCATTAACTCAGAATTAAAATTAAATAACGTTGTGACGTCGACAAATGTATAGTAACTAATTATACGATATATGAATGATGAAATTAATCAAAAAGATTAAGTTTAAGCACGTAAGTAGTTTTTAGGGTTCCGTACCCAAAGGGTAAAAACGGGACCCTATTACTAAAACACCGCGGTCCGTCTGTCTGTCTGTCCATCTGTCACCAGGCTGTATCTCATGAACCGTGATAGCTAGGCAGTTGAAATTTTTACAGATGATGTATTTCTGTTGCCGCTATAACACCAAATACTAAAAATACAACCTACAACCAACAACCTCGGGGTTTTTAAGTCAAGAGTGAATAGGTTACTTCTAGGCAAGCGTGTTACACCGTCGACCACATCATCGCTTACCATCAGGTGAAATAGTGGTCAAGCGTGAGCCTACCTAAAATAAAAATAATTTTTGGGACAATCCCACCGCACTGTTCCCAAACTACAGCTTCTCCTGAAAGCCAGAATCAACAGTGGCGACCACCAGAAAAGCGCCGAGGCAATGAAGCTCGACGAAGTCCCGAAAAATAAATTTAACTGTCTTGGTTTCCGCAACGAAATTTATCAGAAAAGAATAAAGCAGGAGTAGGAAAAATAACAAATTTCCACTTCCCTCCATATCAAGCAGAACAGAAAAAACAATGCCAAAAGGCACAAAGGTTCATTTAAACTGGGTTTAGCCCAGTTGACCGTTGAGGTGGGATCGGTCAATGTGGCGACGCTTAGGGGAGGCCTATGTCCAGCTGTGGACGTCTTTCGGCTGATGTGATGATGATCATGGCTAGATAAAAAATATTATTAATATTAATGGGTCTTAACATTGTGAGCGATTCCAATAATAGGTATGGAAAAATCGCTTGAACGAACGGAAATTTGTTCTAGTTTCCACAAGGTCCGTATGGTAAAAAACTCTAGATGCAGCCTGTACATTATCCAACATAATATTGCGTTAATAATGCCAAAGCATAAACTCCCATAAGATTTGATGTGCAGATTGTACATATTCGCAGTCAGATGTAGAACATTGACACAAAGGCGAGGCAACGAGCTTGAAGAAAAATAATTTACTTTTAAAATTACCATGTCCTGTGAGAAAATAATTGTACAGGTTAGTCAGTATAGACAGTGTTAAATGTTATTCAGCTTCATCCGGTTACATTGGAAACCGAATCTATTAAATAACTATCTAGCCTATTACCAACCCCAATATAGTTGGGCAAAGCTTAGGCAAGTGATAATCTGAGTATCATTCATCATCATCATCATCATAATCAGCATTTTTAATGTTCCCACTGCTGGGACACAGGAGGAGTCCTGAATAACATTACTGAAATAGAAATGAAGGAAAATTCAAACACAACAGTAGAAATATGTATTGTAGTTAAACATACTATAACAAACTACTCGCTACGCCTCGAAGACTCGTGGCGTGATGCAGCAGTTTTCCAATAATTCAGCGTACTTGTATGGAGGGCATAATCTAAAGAATCAAAGATCTCTTTTCTCTCAAACTAAATCATAAGCAGCCTAAAACGCTCCTACTGCTCGTACAAGACCTCTCTCTGCGAGAGGGAGTGGGCTGTACCTGTAGGTGACAGTGCGAGCCCAGGGTGTTCTGATGAAGGTTACATGACCTTGAATGTTAGTTTCTACATATACATGTCTCATTGGTCATTTTTATAAAATAAATTGTACAAAGTAATGTGCTTACGTACATCAAAGTTGACCTGTGGAATACATCTTGCTACGCCTCGTAGACTCGTAGCAACGTTCAAATATATTAGTGTATTTTGGGTAGAAAATCTATGCATGGAAAGATTCTTTTCATTAAAATTATAATTAAAGAGCAAATAAATTATGAATGACAAATTGTGATTACACAAAGTATTAGATCAATCACGGTTATTAAGAGTACAATTCTTAGAAATAGTATTGACAACTTTTTAGTCTTATACGCATGCATAGGTATAGGCTGAAGATGTTTTTGCAAGCAGAGCAATTAATTAAAGTATTTATTGATACACCGAGTGACTGTCCTTCTACACTGCCATCATACTAAGTTGAACCTTACATTAATGCGCCTTAAAAAGTTCAAAACTTTAACTTCACACCAAGCAAAAATATTCATGAAGACAGCCCAAAAATCGTCAATTAACCAGTCATAAAACACGTTTGACTAACCACTACTAAATCTGTCGGGCCCCGAAATCACTCAGCGAGACGTCTTAACTCCAAGGAACCTCATCTTTATCACCCAAATTACGTCATCCATCGCAGTTTACGCACATACCGTACCAAGAGCTCAAACCCATCGATGACTTACAATATGTAGTATACATTGAAGATTTAACAGGCAGCTGGAGTGTAAGTCTGCAAAGCTAAGCGGTAATGGATAGCCCGGTAAGGGAGAAGATTGAGGTAGAGCTGTGACAGACGGGCCGTCAGTCAAACCCTTGAAAGCAAGCATTCGTCGCTACAGGTAAGGAAAATACACGGGTTCGTTTCTGGAGCGGGAACGAGGACTAAAAAAATTATGGTTTTGTTAATAAGACAACTATATACCCATATTATTTTTCGTTTTCTTTATTTACAATTCTGAAAAAAAATTAGAGAATATGTATTATGTATATTAAACTCATTTCAAAGAGTGCGAAATCAATGTGAATGTAGTTTTAGTTTCAGTCATTTCCAGGAAGGTAACAATAAAAATTTAAAATAAAATAATTTTGTATTTTTTTTTTCATGTTGATCCTGAGCATGAGCCAACAGTTTTTTATGTGTCATGTCATGATTTCATTAAAGCTCAAAGGAGCTTCAATGAAATCATGACAAAAAACTGTTGGCTACATATTATGTTTCAGTTGTTGATATCTAACAGATCAAGAGACTTCTCAGAATCTGAATTACGGTAATTTCTCAAAAAAGTTAGTTTCTACTGAGGCGTCATCGCCCCACCTGAATTTCCTTACTTCTCCGTCTGCCCCAACGACCCAACCCCAAACAAGACAAACGTCCCCCTCAGACCGCTGTCTGTCATTCTACGTCTAATAATGGCGACTAATTAAAATGACATTTTGTTTTATATCATCAAATTAATGAATACAACCTCCCGTCCCCCTCCCGCCGCTGGGGTGCGGGGGTACACCGGGGTACCATTGCCCACGATTTACGAGCCCCGCAGTTGTGAGATGGATAGCATGATTTATACGCTGTTTATCATCTTTTTATGGCATCGAATGAAATAATACTGTGTTTATTTTTTTCCTGGCTTTTAATTATAGTGGTTTCTGGACAGTAAATTCGCTTATTTATTGGGATAGTTGTCGAGAATGTTTAATTATTTCCACTGTTATTTACGATCGGCTTTAGGGTCTTTCGAAAAAAAGGATCACTAATAAAATAGTTACACTGTTTTTGGGTTATGATTTTTATTAAAATTGATGGTGATTGAACATCTGTGGGCTATCTGGAGAAGTACAAATCATTTGAATGACAGAAAAAAAAATCTCATCACAATAATAATGGGTGGATCTCATTTTTATTTTATGACTAATTAAGTATAACTACAGATAAGGAGTAAAATTCCTTGCCGTAGTTTGTGTTTCCTTGTGCTACAACCTGGGGGTATTTAAGTCAAGAGTGAATAGGTTGCTTCTTGGCAAGCATGCTTTACCGTCGACCACATCATCGCATATCATGAAGTGAGATAGTGGTCAAATTGGCTCATCAATCAACAATAAAAAAAAACCATGCTCAAGTATCTATTTTAACAGCAGTTGATCCAATCAATTCAGTTCTCATATCTGTCTTTCCTGTGTATGAAATATCATGAAACATTCCTGGGCGTAATTTGTGGAGACATAAAAGTAATCAAGTGGTCCACATTAAAGTGGACCGGACACACTCCATCAACAAATGCTAGACGTCTTATTAGTCGTTTATCACTTCAATACTCGTACGTCATTGATGATATATCTTTTCTTTTTTAAACGCTGAATTAGCATTACTATTTACTAGTACTACAACTTATCATTTCATCGCTTAAAATTAATGATTTATGTTATTTGACGCATTACATATCTCTGTCAGATTGAGAAGACATTGGTCTTGGTATTTTAGCAATGCGGTACTTTCAGAAGTACTGCAAATATTTCCAGTTACAGTATACATCGTCATCATTATTGAGCCGAAAGGTAAATCGATTTTTAGTGCGCTTCTTAAGCAGTCTGGTTTTTTTATTATATTAAAAGCCTGGGTTGTCCCACTGCAGGGATTCCTTCTCTCCTTCTCTACTGCGATCTTCTGCGACTTCTCCGGTCTACTGCGATCGTGGGCCAATCTTTTAAAAAGGTTATTAGCTAGGTTTTCAAAAAACCATCCAACCACATACATTCCACCAAAGTGCCAATTACATTTCACTTTATATTTCCATTTACTTTGGTCAAAAAACGGCAATAAACAATGACCCATGAAAGGGTCACTATCGCCTGACTGATGGCTCTCCATGACCCATCGTTCAATAAACGCTTTGTATATTCTATTAATTACCAAAAACCTTGGACTTCAAAAAAAATCTCAGAAACCAAAACACTTATCAGCATCCATCCAAATATATCCCACCAAAGTGCCAATTTCATTTCACTTTTCACTCCCATTTACTTTGGTAGAAAAACGGCCATAAACAATGACCCACAAAAGAGTCACTATCGCCTGACTGATGGCTCTCCATGACCCATCGTTGAGTAAATAGCGAGATTTAGATCGCACAATAAATGATTTACTTCAGGTCGGCCGTAATAAGTAGATTGATGGAAGAGCGCCCCCGCCATTTGTCTGAGCGCTCGCGGGTTAAGTTCGGTTAGCAAAAACAGACGGTTTTCAAGTATTTCAAGAGAATTTCAAGTATTTCATAAAAATCCATGGTGTTCTTTTTTTAAATAGTTATTTTATTGGTGTTTTATTAGTGAAAACTTTGTTTAAAAACAAGCCAAGTGCGTGTCGGACTTTGCTCTAGGAAAAATGAGGGAATTCCAAAGAATATATCCGTTTTATCAATATATTTATTAGTAAGATATACGTAATAATAAACATTATCACTAAATTTCAAGTTTATATAGGTCAATGAGAATTTAAAAAAATCATCGGAACAATTTTTTTTTTAAAAAGCTATCCGAGTAAAGACCCGCTTTGGGTCAATATGATGCTTACACTGTGAAAATTTGAAGACTGTAGCTCCAACCGTTTGGCTGTAAAACCTGTGGTGACAGGCGTTGGACAGACGGACAGACAGACGGACGCGTGAGTGACAGCAATAGGGCTCCATTTGGACTTTGGACCCTTCGGGTACGGAACCCTAAAAATGATTAATTTGCTCATTTTCTGGGTTTCGCTCTATTCTTACAGTACGCAGCATGTAGCTCTTAACTTAATATCTTGCTTTTTGTTTAATTTCAATATATTTTCAAGGTAAGTGTTTGATTTATCTTTGAATAGTAAAAGATATCGGAATTCTTGATTTGTACTGATTTTTAATTTAGTAATACCTTGCCCATTTACTATGTGTTATGTTTTTTTGACATAACCATTTTTTCATGACTAAATTAGTCATGAAATTTCTTTATAAGTAAATCAAAATAAAAATTAATGAATTAATTGGTAATTATGTATTTGAGCCGTTTGGGGTTGAAACACTAGGGCCATGGGGTCCGAGTGCACATCTTTTATTTCGGGATATCGCCAAGCGGTTGGTCGACTCTTCACGTGACCAGAGGGCTGGCCTTTTTTGGCCAAAGAATCAGTATTGCCATCCAACGTGGCAATGCTGCCAGCCTTCTGGGCACTTTTCCTGTTGACAGCGATGTGGATGAATTTTTTGACGCCCCGTAATTGTACATATTAGTTTTTCTTATTTTAGTTCTAATATTAGTTTGTTAATAATGTACATATGTGAATAAATAAATCTTAATTATTAAAAAAAAAAAACCATTAGACCATCTAAAGGTACTTTTGAATTGCAAACAAAAAAAAAAAGTAATTCGTGATCTGATTAAATGTGGTTATTTAGATGATCGAAATAAGTAGATTGATGTAGGAAGGGACCCCTTCATTTCTCGGAGAGTTCGTGGTACCGCGGTGCTGGGGTTCGATTTATAAAAGCAGATGATTTTCTTAACTTAAGTTTCTTTTGAAGATTTCTGAGTTTCTTGGAGGGTGTTGCTACGTCCCTTAATATTGAAATTGTGCAATAACCATAATAGATTTTACTTTCAAAAAGTTTTTAAGGATTAGTCGATACAATATCTGGAATCCGTTTAATATCTGCATTTTTAAATTTCTTTAGTACTATGAAACAAATAAACATGAAGCATTCAAATGACCGCATTTAGTAGTTAACTTACTTTGCTAAATGAAAACTTAAATAAACTGAATGTTAGTGGGGTAAGTGGCAATGCCAGGTGCTTCTATACAACATACATTCATAAATACTGACTCGGAAAATATATTGCTACATAAATGAGTGTAGCATACAGTACAATGCAAATGAGACAAGTATCTAGATGTCATTTAATTTTAAACTTCACAAATTGGTGTAAGTTTTGTGTTACAAAGCCGAGTATTAACCTTTCAAGAAATAAAAAATAACCCTTTTTGGGAATTAATCTTAAGGAAGTGGAGAAATGGCGCTAGTTTTGAGTACCTACTCATTGACTTCGTGGCATGGATACATATGGCGTCACATTTATGATGAAAACACAGTCATCATGGCATTGACATTTATTGAGATATATCAGAGTATTCCAATAAGTATACCTGCCAGTTACATTGGGCACTTACAATTTATATATTATTATAATAATTTTATTACAACTAGGTATGACGTGCACTCTAGGTACTTACTACGTTTAACCACCGACAGAAAAAGAGGGATGTTATAAGTTTGACGTGTGTATCTGTGTGTTTGTGTATCTGCCTATTAACCGGTTTGATTTAGTTATTTATTGTTAGTTTTTTTTTTATTTGAATGGTGACATTATCGAGAGTGTTCTTAGCTATGTTTAATGAAAATCGCTAAGCTATGTTTAGTGTTTCAAGAGTTATGGGCGTTTTACTGTTTGAATCGGGGTATTTATGCAAGATATCGGGTTATAACTATGAGTTCGATAGATTGTCGATCCAAACGTTTCTACTACCAGATACATAAAAAAATGTGTCGTGGGATTTTTAAATTTTACTTGTGTACCTATTTGGCATCATGCACTTAATTCCTATCCAAGGACAGCATATAAACTGAATGACCCTCTATTGCTCGAGTAAAACCCCACTATATACCCAAAAAGCTTTCTGACCTTGACCGACTTACCGGGGGAGAACTTTTGCGCCCGACTTTTCAGTTTAGAATGAAATACTAAAGTTGTTTATAAGTTATGCTGTAATATTCATCTTCTTTAGCTCTAGAGTAAGCAAATGTAATGTTTTAGTGATGCATTTTCTACTTTTCTCTATTTTTAACCGCCGACGTAACAAGAGGGGTGTTATAAGTTTTAAATGTGTACCTGTGTGTTTGTGTATTTGTTTATCTGTCTGTGGCATCATAGCTCCAAAACGGATGAACCGATTTTGAATTATTAAGGTGACATTATCGGCAGTGTTCTAGTTGTTTGATAAAAATCGGTTCAGCCGTTCAAAAGTTATGGGTATTCTACTGTTTGAATCGGGATATTTTCGCAAGATATCGTGTCATAATTACGTGTTCGATAGATTGTTGACCGAAGCGTGTCTTCTTCTAGATAAATTATGTAGTTTAAAAGTATGACATAAAAAGAATTTGTCGGGAGTTTTGTTCTTTTTTTTTTCTTGAGTTGATTACTGAACCTTCACATCTATGACTTGTGAACTAATTGGATTATTTTAGTTGATTCCGTTAAAACATTGTTTTTATTATTATTATTCTTTATTGTACACAAAACAAATATATACAAATACAGTAAGACAGCTTATGTACAAAGGCGAGCTTAGCCCATAATTGGGTTCTCTTACGGCAAACCTCAGTGTCATAGAGATTTTTATTAAATGAGGACAGCATACTCAAGTGTACAATAAAACTTAACATTATAATTCTTAACATTAACATTAGAAAAGGGATATTTACCATGTTTACTGTTTTTTGCGAGTTCCCGATATTTCAGTGCTGTTGCAAGCACCATGATCACGGATAAACTGAAAAGTCATTGTGTGTGGGTGTTTATGAGGAGACATATCGGTCTACCTCTAACTCTTACTAACCTTAATTTCTTACTTCTTGTTTTTATTGAACTAGGCTACATAATAATCCGCACGGGTCGATCTTCATTGTTAAGCATCGCTTGGCAAGGTCGGTCCGTGGATGGTTGCCCATCTTTACAGAGCGAAACTCCTCCGTGCCTAGGAACGGCATGTTAAGCTGATGGAACAGGCTGTTTTTGTAGATCTTTGATTTCGTTACCGTTAGTCCGAAACCAGGAAATTTGTCACCAGTCTTACCAAGGGTTATCGAGTTACCCAGTCACTGGGTTATGGATGTCTGCTGTATCTGTTTAGACTTGAAGCCAACCCCAACATTGTATAAAGATTAAACAGATTGAATTGGCGTGTTATTAATAGATCATCATGAGAAATTCAAGAGCTTGTAAACATTTTATAATCCTTCACCCGCTTCTTTTATCGCATGGCCTTGAATCACCACATGGGGTGAGATTTTAAGGTACCCTTCTTTTTAGCAGCTTTCAAAAGCTAAGACGCAAGAACTTGCTAATAATAAGGACGAACACTAAGGTTTAGTTCAAAATAAATATTTACTAAGTTTATTTAGGTTATGTTGCGGATATTTCTTGATAAGCGAATGAAGTAATGAAGCTTTACAGGGTGACTTTGGATTAATAGACAATCTTTTAAGGGGTTTGCTTTTTTCGTGCTTTTAGAGCTCATCCCACGGTAAAAGCTGTTCTTATTTTAACAGTTACTTCGAGTATAGGTACCTTCAGAATCTGCAAGAATGCTGAATTAATTTAAAGTAAGCCTGTATTTTGAAGTTTCTTTGCCTAGTTCGATATGAAAATATTTTTTCGTAGTATCACGACATTGTTCCAAAAAGGGAGCTAAGCCATCAAAAATATAAATAATATTCCATTCATAACGTCCAAATAAATTAATTACTTCACATAGTGCGCTAACGTTTGTTTATTCTGGACAAAATAATATCATTGTTAATATTTCAAATGTTACATAGGCGTTATAAATTCGTTTATTTAATGACACATATTACTCTGGACGTGAAATAATTGTAATGTTAAATAAATATGTCGCTCGCGATATTTAGTAGTTCCAGATGAGTATTTTAATTGATGTTAGGTGATTGTGTGGACGTTATTTTGTTGAAGTGTTTTGTCATTGTAATTATTGACCTTTGTGAGTATTTGTGGGGTTGACAATGAGTTCTAGAGTCCAGAGTTAATTGAATCTGATTTGGCAACAATGCAATTTAAATTATCATTGAGTCTGCTAACATGGCAATTAGATTTTCAAGAACTATTAAAAACAAGGATGAATATAAATGTAGATGGATGGAAAGGGAGAGGAAAGCCAAAGAAAAGATGAATGGACTAAGTGAGGAGGGGTAAGAAATAGAAAGGGAGTCAGTGATAGCGTGACAGGGGACAGGACGGTATGGAAGAAGAAAACGTGTTGCGTCGACTCCAAGTAACATGGGATAAGGGCAAGAATATAATGATTAAAAAGATGGTCAACTAATGTATTTGTGTATAAAAAGGACTTAAATTAAACCTTAATTTGCCTAGCCATTGCCCAACTATATTGGAGTGGACTTCTAGTCTAACTGTATGCTGTGAGTACTAGTATTTTACATGGCCTATCTGACCTTTACAACTCAGTACCATAATCCAAACGAAAAAAGTAAAAGCATTCGCCAAAAAATATCCTCCCTTTACCTTTTCAATATAAAAGCCCAACTCACCGGCAAAACTAAAACGTATCGATTACTAAACTAAAACTATATTGAAATGGAGCGCACTCCACCTATAACTCTTGTCGAAACAAATGCCGTCCACTCTGCGGCATCTGTCGGCGCTGATGGATGACGGGACATGTGTCCATTATCGCTTGCACACTGCGCCGACTGGCATCCACAAAAGACGCCGGACAAAAAAAATCGCGTGATACTGACACGCTCGTTAATCAAATTATGCGACTTAGTGCAATAAATTTTTTGGGTACTTTTTGAATATGGGGATTTACAATAGAACTGCAGATTTTTTGTGCGTGTTCAGAAACAAATTACTTTCATTCAATTGTGAAAAAAGTTATAAATAATTGACGTGATTGGCACGATTTATGACAGAAATAAAGATGGCAGTTTATAAAAATAACGGCTATACAAATATCGGTTCTCGGATTCGCGAGTGTTTGAATAACGAACGCAGGCGAGCTGTTGAAAAGTTAACGATCTCATAGAATGATAGAAAAATTAAAAGACGTGTTCATATAAATGTCTTCTCAGCGATTATGTAGCTAAATTAAGATATATTCAGTTAGTACTGAATTATTGATCAAAGCCATTTTAACGTCAGCAAAATATTTTAAATACTTGTGAACAAGCGTCTTCCTTCATAAATTACACATTAGTTTACGTAACACAATTTGAGAAACTAATTAATAATCATAAAAGCTTCGTTAAAAGTAGATGAGTAACGCAAATTTTATAAAGAAGAGATGTTTTGAATGAAAAAACTTTCAGTTTCATAAATCCACACAAACACATAATAAAACTAGCGAGAACGATCTCACTAACTCAGACGTGCTATAAAAAATTACAAAGCCAAAAACCAAAATTCAAAATTCGAACACCTGCGAATTACCCCTTTGTCCAGACTCCGCGAGCTCGTCCCACTGTGCACACATTTGACGATGACGGATGACGGACGGACGCACACTTCCGCGCGGGGTAGGCAGGGGGCTCACAAGACCCGCTCTAGATATATTCCCGTCTATCAATCCACGGTGACGTTGACGGGTTGCATGAAATGGTGGCTCGTAGGTCGGGTATTTTCGACCGAGTGGAGCAGCTTATGTATTTTTAGAAATTGCAATAATATTTTAAACGAAATTCGTGGTTGTTTACATGACAATTTTAGTATACTTTTGGATTTTATTCGTCTAATTTGTCGATCTATGTAGATACATAGCAAGATTGCTGCCTTTGTTGTTCTTTGTAAGTCTAGCTAATCTAGCCTTTTCTCAATTATATTTTGGTTTGCTTTCAGTTTAACCGGATGAAGCTGAGAACCAGTATTTTACATGGAGCTACTATCTGACCTCTACAACCCAGTAACTGGGTTTTACGATATCCTTTGGCAAGACTGATGGCAGATTTCCTAGTTTATGACTATCCGTAACGTCTTTCCTTTTACCGCACTGAATATACTAATATTGCCACATCTGTGTTTGACACTATTTAGTATTTAGATTGTACACGTACAGTGTTTGGTAATAAATGAATTCATTCTTTCTTTCAATGATCTACAAATGACAGCCCGGGACCAACAGCTTAACCTACTTTCCAAAGCACGTAGTAATCTTGCTCTGATGATTAAGGCGCATATATTCCCCATGGTCGTGCGCCCACTCGGAACTGACACTGGAAAAAAGGAGGTTCAAAAAGAAACTCCTTTTTTTTTGAGTTTTGTTTGCAAAATATTCTTATATTTACATATGCTATTTTAGTTATGAAGTAATTCTAAATTTTCTGTGTACAAATACACATTTTTACATTTAAGTCATTTTCAAGGAGTATCTAAAAGTAGCGAAAAAATATCGTGTTGTTAATATATTTTTAAAGCAAAACTATTAGTCCACTGTTGTGTCCTTTTTGAACCCAAAGGTTGACTGGTAGAGAATGCCTTGCTGCATTAAGTCCGCCTATGTATAACCATTGTACATGAAGTTTAAATAAATAAATTAGTTTGACGAAAAAACCATGTTTCACAAATAATGTACAGGATTCACAAAAAAAAAAAAACATGTTTTTTAAACCTTTTAACCTAGCCGTTACTAAGTAAGGAGTATGCTTAAGAAAGTAACCGTTTTACGGCACTGAAGCGGTAGAAGGCCCTTAAGATCCATCAACTGACCTCGGCAAGAAAGATCGACCCGTGGGGCTGTTTATTATTATTAAGTACAAATTTTATTATTTTAAAATTAAAAATTAAAATTAGTCTTATTTATTATTCCATCACCACCTTGAGACTGAGAAACTAGCACTTTTGTTCCTCACGGAGACGCAGATCGGATGTCCGTCGGAAGTGGCGCACCTATCTTACCCAGGATTTACACTGGAGCACAAATTCAAGCCACGTGCGGGTGTATGCATGTACGCCCGTGACGACATCTGCTATCGGCGTCTCCGTGACCTTGAAGACTCCTAACTACTCAGTGCTATGGGCCCTGGTGGACACAGGTCTGGATAAGATTATCTACGCCTGTGTCTACCGATCGCATAGCGGTGATCTGGAGACAATCAGGATCACACAGTACCTGAATGAGGCGGCTGATGTGGCCCAGCAACGGTACCCTTCCGCGCAATTAGTGTTACTGAGGGACTTTAATGCCCACCATCAGGAGTGGCTATTCCCATAACAGTGCACTGACCATGCTGGACGAGAAATGCGAAATCTTTCGCTAGCGTTTAATCTCACCCAGCTGGTGCAGGGGGCTACGAGGGTGCCGGATGTTGATTCGCATACGGCCAATTGCTTGGACCTTCTGCTGACAACAGATCCAGACCGATACTCAGTGTCGATTTCATCACCTTTGGGTAGTTCCGACCACTGTCTGGTGAAGTCTGTATCCGTCTACACCCCACCCGATCCCAGCCCGAGAGGCACCCGGCGGGTTTGGCGGTACAGGTCAGCAGATTGGGATGGGATGCGATCTTTCTTCGCATGCTATCCTTGGCGGCCCACTTGCTTCTCTTCGGAAGACCCATGCGCTGACGCCGTGACTGACGTGTTGCGCCAGGGGATGGAGTACTACATTCCATTCTCTGACGTAGCGCTGTCCGGCGCTGACCGACCATGGTTTGGTGCCGAGTGCAACCGCGCAAATGCGGAGGCTTACCTGGCATGGGTCGACGCTCAAGTGCGCAAAGCAAATGACGTAACTCAGAAGAAGAGAGCCTTCAACAGGGCTACCAAGTCCTGCAACTACAGACCGGCCAACTACAGACCAATCTCGGTAACGTCCGTCCTCTGTAAGAGTATGGAACGATATGAGCTGAACAATAAGCTCCTGGCATACCTAGAAGACAACTACATCCTCAGTGACCGCCAATACGGCTTCCGCCGAAATCGGTCAACTGGTGATCTTCTAGCGTATGCCATTCACGTCTGAAGTGAGGCCATCGAGAGGCACGGGGAAGCGCTTGCTGTCTCCCTTGACATCTCCAAGGCTTTTGATAGGGTCTGGCATGAGCCTTATTAGTAAGCTTCCTTCCTTTGGTCTGCCTAGTGGTCTGTGTGACTGGATTGCTGACTTCCTGATGGATCGGTCCATCCGAGTGGTTATCGATGGCTGCTCGTCCGGGCAGTTAGGTAATAACGCCGGAGTCCCTTAGGGGTCGGTGCTCTCGGCTACACTGTTTTTGCTGTACATTAATGACCTGCTAAAACCCGGAACATTTGGTACGCAGACGACAGCACAGTTGCTGAGAGATACAAGTCCGGCGCACGGGCTACTGGGCCTGAGATCCAATCTCTCCGTGAGGCCATGGTTGAGCGCTTGAACCTGTCTTTGGAGGCAGTCTCCGAATGGGGCGATGCCAATCTAGTCAGTTTCAATGCTGCTAAGACCCAGGCGTGTCTTTTTTCCGCAAAAAAGAGCCTATTCCATCCGGCTCCATCTTTCCGTGGAGTAACCGTGCCAATAACGGACCATCTCGATCACGAAGACGTGTTAAATTAACATCGACCCTCAATTTTGGTCCATTCATTGAAGCAATGGCTCAGTTGGCTGCAAAAAAGTTGGGGATCCTTGCAAAGGTGAGACGGTACTTCACGCCTGAACAGCTGCTCAAATTGTATAAAGTGCAAGTTCGGTCATGCATGGAGTACTGCTCTCACCTCTGGGATGGATCTGCCAAATATCAACTTGATGCACTTGAGTCGATTGTCAAACGGGCCAAGAGGCTTATCGGCGACGATGCACTGGTCGCCTCAAAGCTCCACAGCCTTGAACACCGACGCCAGGTGGCCAGTCTGTCGGTTTTTAATCGGTTACATTTTGAGTGAGTGTGCGATGGAACTGCACAATTTGATTCCGCCTAGCCCTTTCCATCACCGGACAACAAGACGTACGGCAATGCGCCACCGGTACATGGTGGACAACCCACCCATACGTACAAAGCGTTTTGCGAATACTTTCATTGTACGCACAGCTAAGGAGTGGAATTCCCTGCCGGGGTCTTTGTTTTCTGATAGCTACAACCTTGGGGTCTTTAAGTCAAGAGTGAATAGGCTACTTCTAGGCAAGCATGCTTCACCGTCATCATCGCTTACCATCAGGCGGTCTAACACGAACCCATAAATAAATAAAAAAAATGCCACGTGGTGATAGCTATAACTTGGGTTAAAGTTACAACAAACATATTTTTTTTGAGATACATTTGCTTTGTCTAGGTCAGAGGTGACAGAGACAGAGTCGACCACGGAATGAGCTTACCCAGAAGAAGCCTGTTCACTCTAACTTTTAAAAGATTTGGGTTGAATGCGTTCGGAAACACAGACGCAGGTAGTGAGGCGCCACTCATTCGCTCTGCGCATTATGAAATTGGTGGAATGGCAACCAGGTAAGGATGGTAACTTGTAGTGCGTCTAGATGTCCGATGGTAGATGGGAGGGTTATTGCTTTAAGTATTTTAATAAAACAACAACTGTAACGTAGTAGTAAAACGTGGGTATATAATAATTTTGTCTAGTTTGTCTACAAATTATTTCTGCTTCAGTTTTTAGTGAATGTTTGCTAATGTTTTTAACCAGTTTTAAAAGTTCACCGAAGAACTTTTCAAGCTTACAGGTTGTTCTTTCTTTTGACTAAGCTACGTCAGGTGGTCGGTGATTTTCTTTACGATTTCTCCAATTTCATTCTTTGATTAATCCGGTTTCATTTGTGACAACCCTGCAGTAAATACGTCGACTTTATTTCTTGGTGTTTTCCTCTAGAGAGATCTTTGCTTACAGGAGATGTAATTTTAGAATAAATTAGTTTCAGCATGGACTACCAAGTTATGCACTTTATTAGAAGTAGATAATAACAGCAGTTTTTTATTACATTTTAAAGTGAATTAAGTGCGATGTCGATTGACTATACTTTTCACAATAATTTTAACGCATAATATTGTGACTGTTTTTCGAAGGAATAGGATCAGAGGCATATGGGGCACACTCAATTTTAAGTTAGGTATGTTGAGGTATGAGCCACACAAATAAATATCAAGCCACATAGAAGGTAACAATACTGATAATAGTAACACTAAGTAAATATAAGTGTTACTGTAGACTGATTTAAAAAATGTGAAAATCTTTGGAAAATAGCGTTAACCTATAGATGCCAAGTCTTGACTATGTAGCGTTACGTATAGCTCAGTTGAACTATACGTAAGCCACGTTAATAAAATTAAAGGTAACTATAAATTAAAACTAAGAAAAGGATAAAAATAACAAATTAAGGTCCGGCTTGACACGACGTGGGCAGCTAGGAAGATCCGGACTTCACACGACGTGGGCAGCTACGAAGATCCGGCTTCGCACGACGTGGGCAGGTATTTCTTAGCAGACAGTCAGGTTAAGCAGCTGGACGGACACGAAGGCGTGGAATGCCCGAGGTAGGCAGATGAGCTCGCAGATGAATCGCTTACTCGTGGATAAGCAGTAGGGTAGCCAGCAGGACGAATGGGCTGGCACACAGTTAGATGGTCAAGGCTTCAACCAATTGTCAGGCTAACAGACAGTAGCACAGGTGCAAGAACAGGCAGATGTGGAGTGTGGAGGTCGGGCTGTGGCTTACTATGCCGATCAAAAGAGCCCTTTAAACATGAAGTGGTGTCTGACAAGGTCAATGAAATTAAGGTTCCACACACTATATATTTATATTTATTGCACTTCTAAGATTTTAATACAATCACATGCCGTATTAATTATAGTTTTTAAGAGTTTTAGATTCAATCGTATACTTCATAGTATTCAGAAAAACGGACTCTAGCGTTCAGAGCAGATTCAAGACTAAAAAAAAGTGACACCCGTTTTTCTTCGTTCCGATATGTCTTCTCAATTTTAAATTCAAATATGAATTAAGAAATCATGAACGAATAAAAACGGTTTACAGAGGCGCAGTCTGCCGCTGCCCTTATAATGAAAATATAATGTACAACGAGCTTAATAAGCTATAGAGAATGGTATCTTATGTCTATGGTTTAAGAAAATAAAATAATGACAATGTCACGTCAAATAAAAAATGTCAAGAGTTAAAAATAATATAATAGTTTTGGATGTTAAAACAAATCTTATGATTTTCAGGTTTAAACCAATGTAAAGCATAAATAAAAATGGAAAACATGAGATGATGACAATTTCAAAAGTAACGGTGATGAAATTTGTAAAATATATTATAAAACGTAAGTAAACTAAAACATGTGGAATGAACACCACATTTCCCCGAAACCCCAGAAAAATTTTCAAACTTAAGGAAAATTTTGAAGGTTGAAATATTAACCTTGATCTTTCACACAACATCTTTCATGCTTTCGTCAAACACTCTCATTCAATCACACGTAGGGGATATGGTTCACATTCAATGACGCATACTCCACAAGGAAATATTTAATTAGATAACGAAGGCTTATTTATTTTTTATAGGTGTCGTTACCCGCACCTGTTTGAAAACCCGAAGAAAAGAAAATTAAAATATTTAAGAGAGCCCACGCATTTGGCTTATTTTTAAAGAGTTACGGGACCGCTCTTTGCACATAAGGCTTTCGGAGTTGTGCACACCGCTCTAAAACACCTCATCTTTATTAAGATACAAGTGAGAAGAAGTTTAAGAATAAGATAAAAGATGTGTTAGTAATAAAATAATAAAATCTAGGAGGGCTTTTAAGTCTAGGAGGGGGAGGAGGGGGAGGGAACTCAAGTTAAAGAGGGACTCAAGTCTAGGAGGGGAGGAGGGGGAGGGAACTCAAGTTAAAGAGGGACTCAAGTCTAGGAGGGGGAGGAGGGGGAGGGAACTCAAGTCAAAAGGGACTCAAGTCTAGGAGGGAGAGGAGGGGGAGGGAACTCAAGTCAAAGAGGGACTCGAACTTGGAGGGGGAGGAGGGGGAGGGACATATTTACAAGAGGGAAAAAAAAATATATATTTATAAGGCATTAGGGGCTTATTTAAAGAGTTGCCAACCGCTCTAAAAAAGGAAATAAAATAAAAAGTGGGGAATAAAGAAAATTGCCTAATAGGTTTGGTATACAAGTGAAGATATAAAAAAAAAATTGGTGCTAGCAAAAGAAATGAAGAATGAGGTGATTGCCTGAAATAGATACCAAAAGTTATTCAACTTACTTGTGCAAGTAATGTTTTTGAATTTTGAGAAAATCGAGCCCACGTTAAAAAAAAGTGTAGTAAAAATAAAGGTAGATTGTGGGTGATGGGGTGAGTTCTAGAAAAGTTGGGCGCCAAACTGTAGCGTTACGTATAGCTCAGTTGAACTATACGTAAGCCACGTTAATAAAATTAAAGGTAACTATAAATTAAAACTAAGAAAAGGATAAAAATAACAAATTAAGGTCCGGCTTGACACGACGTGGGCAGCTAGGAAGATCCGGACTTCACACGACGTGGGCAGCTACGAAGATCCGGCTTCGCACGACGTGGGCAGGTATTTCTTAGCAGACAGTCAGGTTAAGCAGCTGGACGGACACGAAGGCGTGGAATGCCCGAGGTAGGCAGATGAGCTCGCAGATGAATCGCTTACTCGTGGATAAGCAGTAGGGTAGCCAGCAGGACGAATGGGCTGGCACACAGTTAGATGGTCAAGGCTTCAACCAATTGTCAGGCTAACAGACAGTAGCACAGGTGCAAGAACAGGCAGATGTGGAGTGTGGAGGTCGGGCTGTGGCTTACTATGCCGATCAAAAGAGCCCTTTAAACATGAAGTGGTGTCTGACAAGGTCAATGAAATTAAGGTTCCACACACTATATATTTATATTTATTGCACTTCTAAGATTTTAATACAATCACATGCCGTATTAATTATAGTTTTTAAGAGTTTTAGATTCAATCGTATACTTCATAGTATTCAGAAAAACGGACTCTAGCGTTCAGAGCAGATTCAAGACTAAAAAAAAGTGACACCCGTTTTTCTTCGTTCCGATATGTCTTCTCAATTTTAAATTCAAATATGAATTAAGAAATCATGAACGAATAAAAACGGTTTACAGAGGCGCAGTCTGCCGCTGCCCTTATAATGAAAATATAATGTACAACGAGCTTAATAAGCTATAGAGAATGGTATCTTATGTCTATGGTTTAAGAAAATAAAATAATGACAATGTCACGTCAAATAAAAAATGTCAAGAGTTAAAAATAATATAATAGTTTTGGATGTTAAAACAAATCTTATGATTTTCAGGTTTAAACCAATGTAAAGCATAAATAAAAATGGAAAACATGAGATGATGACAATTTCAAAAGTAACGGTGATGAAATTTGTAAAATATATTATAAAACGTAAGTAAACTAAAACATGTGGAATGAACACCACAACTATTAGCCAAAAACTATTAGCCACACAGCTATTGATATTTATCGATTATATATATCACAAAAAGAGAGCGCGGAAAGGAAGCATCAGCTGTCAAGTTACGCTCGACTTGTCCTGGCGATGATTAAGTGACGATCGACCAAACTGTTCAAACTGTTCGCTTGTGTCAACGGTATTTTAGTTCTGTCGTATGCAGAGCTATGAGCTGACATACTTTGTGGCGAAATATAGAAGCGGGATGGAATGTTCTGGGTTTGATGGAGCTCTTCACATTTTAGTGTAAGCAGGGATGTTATGACAATGTAGAGATTTAGGTATACTGTTTTTGGCTCTACTGTGTTCAGGAAGTGAAGACAAAATATTAGCTGTTGTTATTTATTAAGTGCGGTTATCGTAATCAAAGGCAATTTTTCAGCTTCCTCATTTAAACCGGCGGCAGTCGCTAGGTATTTACAGACATGAAAAATCGGAATTTATGAGGCTGTTATAGTTTTATTAATGTTACTAGCTTCTGCCAGCAGCTTCGCCCTCGTGAAAGTCGAAAATTATCCCGAGGGCACATATTCCATGGATAAAAATCATATGTGCTATTCCTGACTATAATCTCTGTGCCTAATTTCATCCAGAACCGTCCAACCGTTTGATCGTGAAGAAGTAACAAACATACAAAGACACTCACAAGACTTTCGCCTTTATAATATTAGTGTGATTCTCCATAAATAAAACAGCAAATTCTAATTACAGCATGTATTAATTAAAAATAAGAGCTTAACATAGAAAAGTAAAAATTATACAATAAAACTTTAAATTTCATTAACATAACTATTTTTTCTGCATAAGAACAATGCAAAGTTGTGATTAATTTCAAATATAGACTTAATATATCAGCAAAAAAACTAAATTTTAATATTTTTATAAAAGATGGACATTAAGAAAATCAAAAGTTCGTTGTTTCAAATGAATATATTTCACTCCGTCGTAGCACTCGCCACCAAATTGGGGTTGTATGTTCTCGGCATATCTATTTGAAGCATAGTTAACAACTATGGAGGAACTTCATTTGAATCTGAGGGTGCATCAGCAGATGAATCATCATCTGCTTTTTGACCTATACCACTTTCATTTTCACAAAACTCCTCTAAATCGTCTACATCCGACACGTTTTCTTCCTTTCTGTCGCATTGTTATGAGTCCCTACGAGTTTCACGAGCCAAAAACAGCTACTTTTTCAGAGAAAAATTCTCAATAACAACAAGATATATGATAAAAAATATAATGACAAGAATAAAAACGACACAAGTCCGTTGTCTACAAGCCCTTGAGCGAAACTGGATGCCTCGCGCGAGCGCAACGGTTTATAAGGCATTATTTAGACAATTTATTAAAATAAAATAAGTACTCAAAAATAAAATATAAAAATTGGATTCGATTGATAAATACCTCAAATTTTAAATTATTTACCAGTATTTTTATATTCAATATATTCTTACGCGTAGACGACGCTTTCGCACAAGATAAAATTCCCTTTTTCCCGCGTGAACAACATTTTTTTTAAGTATGAATACAATAAACTTTGAAAAACAAAATTGGTGGCTTACTAGTATACTATATGCCTAGTCAATACCATTTTTTTTCAAATTATTATTCGCCACCAGTAAGCTGAAAAAGCAATTGAAAAACCTGGTGTTTCGTAAAAACGTGTGATAGGAATTTATTTTTTCTAATTTAATTTGGGCAGTTATCAAAAATATGTAATGTACTTTTACTAGATAAGCAAAAATTTGCATTAAAATATTTATCAAATATCTTGTAGTTATTGACAAATTTGCGCTGAAAAAGTAGCTGTGTAGCTGATAGGGGCTCTTAAAGGAATTCTGCTGTTACACTATCATTTAGTTCAAAATTCGTTATAAGGGCTGAAACAAAAAAGAGGATCGTAAAATAAAATAAAAAGAACCGTCTTTATATGGATTTTCTTGTGCGTTCTTCTCTCATTCAGTTCTCATAACAAGCTACTTTTCCGAATGCACGGTAGAATCAATTTTTATTACTTGTAAATTTAAATTTTTGTTTGATGTTCAAAAGTGCGGCTTATTGGCCTAGTTGAAATAAATATACTTGACTTTGACCGTCGCTTCCGTGCATTTTTCACCCATATTCACTTTAAACGTCACTAGTCGTCACCAAACGCCGCAAACTGGCTGTTTCATGGTTTGCGTGTGTTAACTATTGGTTAGACCTTAGTTAGAAGGTGCCCAGAATCCCGCGTCGCCGGGGCGTTCAGAAAAGCAAGAATAATCATGTATACAGGGTGTCTGTGGTATTTATTTACCCAGTAGCGAGTGCTGCCGGGTTAAATTAGCTTAGCTACATCTTTGCTAGAGATACAAGGTATTTATTTCTATTTCGATCGTTAATTAGTTTAGTTTTAAAATAGTTATTTGTATAGTTATATATATAGTTATAGCTCGTATTTTATAGATTCAGATTAGGTAAGATAATTTTGAATCATATTCAGATTTGAATAATTTTTAGACAAAACAAAAGTTTAAGGTTTTCTTATATGAAAAAGTAGCCACTCATCACCAGCCGTCCACCCACGTGGAAATAATGTTATTGTGCTGTTATTAGCTATAGTACTGTTTAAATGTTTTAAGATCTACTCAGTAGTTTTTCTGTAAAAGAGTAACAAATATCCGAACCATCTCTCCTCACAAACTTTCGCGTTTATAATATTTTTAGGGCGCTTCATACACCGTCGCACAGTATATTCGTCTCCACCTAAATCACTCATCATTTTAAATTAAATTAACCAAAATATTACCACCCTAATGAACAGAAATCAATAATACCAACATCGCCGACAAACCAGCGGAAACTCGAAAGTGAAATAGCGTCGAGATAACGTCAACTGTCAATCGGCTGTCAGCTGTCAATCTGCACAGTGGGCGCAGACGCGTGCGCGCAGACAAAAAGATTTTATCAATTATATTGTTATTATGTGATTCATCGGAGAGCTGCGGTTGAAAAAACTGTGATGGAATCATTGTGTAAGAGATTTTTTAGTTGAGTAGTGGGGTTGGGTAATAGAATTGGTGTTATAAATCTTAGGAAATACCTACTAAAAGAGTTAATCTAGTTTTTAGGGTACCGTACCCGAAGGGTAAAACACGGGACCCTATTACTAAGACTCCACTGTCCATCTGTCTGTCTGTCACCAGGCTGTATCTCATGAACCGTGATAACTAGACAGTTGAAATTTTCACAGATGATGTATTTCTGTTGCCGCTATAACAACAAATACTAAAAACAGAATAAAATAAATATTTAAGTGGGGCACCCATACAACAAACGTTTTTGTTTAAAATTTGCACTGTGGTTTACATAATGACAGATCATGTCAGAAATCATTTCAAGAAGTGTCGTACCACACATCTACAAAAAACTGCTATCTTTCGGCACAATCCTGATGATCTTGAAGTTACTGAACACTTCAGCGTCGATACATGCAAAACTGTTTGCTGCGAGAATCGAATCTACGACCCTCTGCCGATGATCATAGCCGATTCCTTAACAGATTAGAGTCGTAGTGGAATAATGCTATCAATATCAAGTAATCCCTTCACATAAAAGCCACTCTAAAATAAAACCCTTTAAACCAAAAAAAACTGTAATCAAATCAATCAGCCGGCAGATCGAAACCCGAAACAGCCAAGCATTCGTTGATACCCGTCGTATTTAATCAATATGTTGAAAATTGAAACTAAAAGAGTCCAGGTCAAAACTATAATAGGCATGCTTATGTGTACAGAGCAAACCCCAATACAGAATGGTGCAAGTTATAAACTGTCACATTTGAAAAAGAAATGGGCGATTTTTGAAAAGAGAATATCTCGTCTTTGTCAAAACGATCTAATCATTTTGAATAAAGTATGCCAGTAATATTGCTTAGATTAAACATAGAACTGATGTTCTCGTTGATTTTCAGCTTATAATCTTGATCAATTAAGAAAAAAGCGTTTTCAGGAAAACAGTCGATGAAAAGACACAGCATATAATTTCAGAAGGGCAACTGCAATCTATTGATAAAGGAAATAAAAACAAAACCACATCAAAAGCAAACCATTTATTTTATACAAAAAACTAATCATACTATCCGCTCTCGTATAAACGAACCTTTATTACCTATACCCGCTAACGCTTATCCCTCGGGCCACTGCCCACCACACCCCACTTCGTGCACACGTCAGTCAGCACCCATCAATCACTGTAGCCATGACGCCACCACTCATATTTCAGGGGTCGCCTTTCAAACAACCCTTCACCCTTATCACCGTGGCTTAAGGTTCAAATTGAGGCTAAATGACGCCAATCGATTAAGTGCTTTGTTAATGAGTCGGCCGTAAGTTTTACATTACCTGTGTCCTTTGGTGTTTGTAGTGATGCTTGGCTGTGGTCTCTTATAGTGAAGTAGGATTAACTGATATCTTTGTTTACTTTTACTCGTATTTTTTGGATATATAATTTATTGTCATACTCGTTAACACGGCAGTATAAGCATTTCCGTCTGTTTCTAACCTTTGAAAGACTACTGGAATAATAAGCCGTTTTTTAGGAGGGTGTTAACTTGGTACCTGAACATGTTCTCTATTAGTTTAGCTGTCCTCTGATAGTTGCCACATTCTATGTCAGATCTTGAATGGCGCTTTAGAAAACTATGCAAAAAGCCCCATCTGTACTATTCTATACTATTATACTATATAATATAATTTTAATTATAATCTAATATATATAAATCTCCTGTCACGATGTTTGTCCGCGATGGATTCCTAAACTACATAACAGATTTTAAATTAAATTGGCACACCGTGAGCAGTCTGGTCCAACTTGAGATGTAGGGTAGGGTAGGGTAGGGTAGGTAGGGTAGGTAGGGTAGGTAGGGTAGGGTAGGTAGGGTAGGGTAGGTAGGGTAGGGTAGGTAGGGTAGGGTAGGGTAGGTAGGGTAGGGTAGGGTAGGGTAGGGTAGGTAGGGTAGGTAGGGTAGGTAGGGTAGGTAGGGTAGGGTAGGTAGTTAGGGTAGGTAGGGTAGGTAGGGTAGATGAATGTTTGGTGTTTTTATGGCAAAACAAAGTTTGCCGGGTCAGCTAGTATAATATTATAAAGAGTTAAAAAGTTCTTTCACCAATAGAAAGCTACGTTATTCCTGAGTAACATAGGCTATTTTTTAATCCCAAAAACGGGTCCTGTGGGGTGGCCCACGGGTGCAAAGCCGCGGGGAATAGTTAGTTTGTACATATAAAAGAAATTTCACCAACATAAAACCTATAAGATTGTGACGATTCTTGATTTTGTAAATATGGAGCGTTGGAGAAGGAGATTTGCAACAAAGAAAATATGAATAAAGATTGTAAGGAATGATTTGAATAATAAGGTAGTCAGTGATAACGTGACAGGACGGTATGGAAGAAGAAACGTGTTGCGCTGACCCGAAGTAAGATCGGACAAGGGCAGGCAGATGATGATGGGCTATCAACTTCTGACGCTGGGATCTTCAAAGTGACACCAGAAAGACTAAATGAGCTTCACCTTAACATTATAACATCTTTATACAAATTTTAACATCTTAATATTTAACCAATTATTTAACCGTAATTATTATAGGCGCAAATGCCTAACATTTCAGTTCCAGTTATGTTTCGGTTTGTAAATTTTGTCACCTGCAAATTCCCATCAACAACAAACACTACTCCTTTATACGACTAATGTATTAACTAGAACCACTAAGGTTTCGTAAGTGCTAGCTACAACATTACCTATGGACGATAATATACACAAAACAGATAGCCTACCTATTTATTTAGATAATGGTCTCCAGTAATGACAGATTACTGACGGTAATAGTCCAGTTATGATCTATTTTGCATACAATTCCCTGTAATTTGCGTATCTACTGATTTGAAGTTAACTGGTAGCAAGCACTGTTTATGTTTAGTCGGAATATAGGGCTGATAGTGTTTACTAAAGGGAATATACAAAGTAAAAGCTGGTCTCTACAATTAGATACAATAGTGGGTGAAAAACCGGCCAAGTGCGTGTCGGACTTTGCACTTTTATGATTGCGTACCAAATTTTGAATATATTGGTATTTGTTAGTATAGTTATTTATGCTACAAGTGCGGAAGGTAGGTGATTTCCGATGAGTGGATAAATCGACACGAGTCGGAAATCATCTTACGTACGACACAACATTTTACTATGCATTGTGCGAGGAAATAAAAAAATATATCTGAACCAAGCAAAAATTAATAAAATGCCGGGCTTATTGAAGCGCGCTCAGCATAACCACAGATAAACTAAAAGTTCCTTTGGCATATCTACTGCGTATGTGCATATAGCTGTCACGTCGTAACGCAAAAAGGCACGAGTAAAATATACGTTCAGCCAAACATATTAATAAATATTTAAAATTAATAATTTATTGATCAAAATCTAAATCTAGAGTAATTAAAAACGCCTTTAATGAAGTATTCGTTTTATTTTACCTTTTAGATAATCTGTACTTAACAATTTTTTTTAACTTTTCTCTAATAATAAAAGCTCTATACGTCGGGCTGAATTTGGAGTTAAAAAAAAAAAAAAAACAGGTAATAAAAAACAGTAGTGAAAAAAAGTGACACTTTCCGCACAGTTTGGCTGCTTGGAAAACGCTCTTTTCGAGGACATGCATTGTATAAATATAAACAATATCAAGTTCATCGGTCAATGGGAAGTTAAAAATTCTACGGAACAAAATTTTGTGACAGACGACGGACAGACAGATGGACAGACTGACGGACACGTGAGTGACAGCAATAGGGTTCCGTTTGAACCCTTCGGGTACGGAATCCTAAAAAGGGAAAAACACGTTTTCTGATTGGCGTGTTGGGGTGAGTTTGAAAACATGTTTATCCCATAAATTATTTTATTTTCCAGCTTATCCGGACGCAGATAGCAGGATGCAACGACGCTTATAGACACGATTGCGAGGCGATTGACTCACGGTTGTCCAAAATCGAAATAAATAAAAAGAAGGAACCTTTGCACTGTAGTAGGACAATACTAGCTAAATTATTGTCTATTGGTTTTCTAGCTTTCCGTCGTATTTTCTGTAGAATCCTCAGTTTGTCACACTAATATTATAAAGACGAAAGTTTGTGATTGTATTTTTGTTACTTCTTCACACTCAACGGACGGAACGCGCGGAACGGATCTGGATGAATTTGGCACAAACATAGATAGTCAACCGCAATAGCATATAGGATACTTTTTATCCCGACATTCACGCGGGCGGAGCCGCTGGCAGAAGCTAGTGTTCTATATTTATCACCGTGTTAGTATCTAAGTCCCAATATTTGAGAAAAAAAAATAGCAATGCTTTGGAGGTTTTGCACCCACAATGCCCTCTGAGGGCGCTTTGTGCTGTGAAACTTGAAAGTGATTCTCAATACACCCTTCAGAGGGGTCGATTATAGTTTCTCCTGACGATTTCTGGGCTATAGACCTCGTTATCAACTCCCTCTGGCTGTCTAATTCTTTCATCCCAAGACTACACTACACTTCAAGATCACATGTCTCACCCATACATTTATGAAGCCATGTTAAAACTAAAGCAGCCGTCATCCGAACCAATCAAACAGATGACAGCACTCGAGCCAATCGATGGCTCCCACGGCCGAGACATGATACAACACGTTTCTGTTGTCGCCGCCGCCATTTGGACTTATTAAGCTGTGCTCGTTGCCCTTTGATAGCGTTGGGTTAGGGTGGATGTGATGCAGATGCAAATCTGATCATGATCTGTGTTATTATTCAGTTGGGCCTTTAGCGAAGATCATAAAGGTCAATTGTAGATTTTTGGCAGTCGTTACGGGTTGTCAGAAGTATGAAATCTGATAGCAGTCTTGCCAAAGAGTAACGTTTAACCCAGTTACTGGGTTCTGGAGGTCAGATAGGCAGTCACTCCATGTAAAATACTACAATTCACACGATTAGACTGGACTGGAAGCCAACCCCAATAAAGTTGACAAAAGGCAGACATGGGTTTATAAACCTATTTGAATAAGTCAAATGCGGTTCTAAGTTCTAATAAAATTGTTAATTAAAAAATCTTCTTTTAAACAAGCGTTTTTCGTATTCTTCTCAGCAAACCCTTCCATTTGATACCCATATCATGGCAGCGCACAAAAAATAACTAGTCTGCCATCTTGGGCCGTCCACCATATTGGTTTTAGAATTACGTCACTTAGCTAACCATGCATTGTCATCCAAACAAAACGTTTATGCAAAATTTTTGTCTTAATCGGTTGAAGATAACTGCTTTAAAATTCAGTTGCAAGATTTGACCCGTACACACTTACCTACATACATTGTTTACATACAAGTTATATAAAAGCTTTTAATAATAAAAAAAGTTTCGGGGTTCCAAATGGTTATTCAGTTTCTTCCGGTTTCTTCACATCCTCTCTTATATTATCCGACTTTTATCTTACGTCTAATAATGTCTTGCATGTCAATATTATGAAAATGGACTGTCTCAATCATCAATCTCGTCTTCCACAATTACTCTGGTGGTTATAATTTCACTGCCTCTCTAAGTTTAGACTTAGAAGGCCGTTCAGTTCAATGTTCAACAATCTCTTAAAATCGGCTAACACCACCTGAAATCCGAAATTACCTTTAAAGAAATACCAACACTAACCGCTGCTTCCGTTCACAAAAACCCTACTGTTGACCACAAAACAAACCACACCAACAACTAAAAACTCCTAGTCACCATCATATCCACACAACTCTACCCACCATTACTGAAGATTACCGCCGATGCTTTGACAATTGATTTATGTCTGTCAAGGCTCGTCACAGCGGCGACTGCGCGGGCGCTAGTGGTGGGTAACTCCGGAGTTACTGATTCAAAGGAGCCAGTTCCGAACGCGGATCCGTAAACCTTATTTATTCCTCACAATCCTTATCGGCACCGCGGTACCAAATGATACCGGGGATTGGAGAATCACCGGAGCCGTGGAGCGCGGGTTCGCAGTTGTTCACTCGCTCTCTCGCTCACTCGGTGCGTCGTGTCGCTATAGTATCAGTACGGTGCGCTCTAATTTCTATGGGGCTAGAGTTTAATATGGATTGACTGGCACGCATAAAAATGCGATTTTTGTGTCATTTAAGTCGCCTAAAAGATTGAACACGCTTTTATTATTATCTATTTTATTTTATTTGATATTCTTCTGCCAACTTTAACATTGTTTTAGTCGTATTTATTTTTATTCCGAAATTTAAATCATATGAATAAAATGACCTACTGTAAAGTCTTTAAACTGTTCAATTCGAATGTGCCAAATGATCCAATGAACGGAATGAGTAAAATGATCTGGTGGAACCGGGGAACCAAAATGACCGAGTGAGTGCCGGAGTCAAACGGAGCCAAAGGAATAACTAAGGTGAATCGGTACCGGATTCGGAGTCGGACTAAGTGAATCAATTCACTTGCCGGAATAAAGATTACCCACGCCTAGCGGGCGCATCTGTACGTCCCCACTCCCGTCCCGCTCCCCACCACCTCTACTACGTCTCACAAACACTGGACCATAGAGTAGAGTAGGAGATGGGCTTTTTATTTGTTTTTCGAATGGTATTGGATTGGTTTTGTTTATGTAGTGTAGTGTGTGGACGGTAGTTTGAGATGTTTGTGTGTAGTACTGTAGGTAAGGTCAACCGCACATCAATGGTATCTTTCTGTTTTAAAACAAAGGGTGATTTTTAGTTGGCTGTAATACTGTAGTTATAATCATACATATATATATAATTATACTATGGTTATAATTGTACGTTAATTGCGATAAGCTAAGTAGAGAAACTTCTAATAGGAAGAAAATCCAGATGCCAGGATATCGGAATCCAAAATGCCCTAGGAGTTTCTGCGACTTGAATGAAAAGCATGCACCAATGGTATTGACCACTACCACTACCACTACACGAGGCTATTCAAAATTTTGTAAGTGAGTAACTTCCATAGATTGAGCCTCTAAGACTTCTATATAATATCTCGAAGTGAACATACGTTGCAAGATTCCCAGCATTTTGTAATCATGATTAAAGTTAGCTTTTAACTATTATTGACAAAAAAAGAAACCCCGTAATATTTCACACCAATAAATAGTCATTTTAATTACTTCACCCTCAGATATTCTACCTAACGCCACATCTGTGCTGGCACCCGATCGCGGGAAATTCGACAATATATCATCAAATCTAAAATAGTCAGGACGCGTTTGCGGGAGTTTGTGGCGAAAAAAGAAGTGCTTTATTTTAATAACTTGCAGCGCTTCAGCTGAGGCCGGTAAACATGTGTATTGACAGATACATTGATGTTTTTATGCTGCTTGGATGTGGATTGAGATTTTATATAAAGCTATCTTTGGCGTTTGATGTTGTGTGAACTGATTATGAACGGTACAAGTGCATTTTAGCAGTCATTATAATAGATTTTTGTGGACCTCTTGTGAAACAGCTTGCCTGGATAAGTCTTGTAGGTACCGAAGGTATCATTGCTATTTAGGCACATCTACAAACCAATATAATACTTGTCGATTTAAATGGTTGGGTTGCAAAGAAGAGTTTAGGCTTTGTGTCTCTTTATTGCAATGCATTGGCATATTTCTTGGTTTTTCTGACGTTTTAGGTATTCCATCTTATCTTTATACTTTCACTTCATCTTTCCTGTAATTAGCTATTAGTATAGCATTGTTATGCTAGACTAAAGGTTTATTCAGCCTATAATGCCACTGTCCACTGTTATAAACAGGCCATTGCGGGTTGGTAGACATTGTCTCTGAATTTTATTTTGCTTCTAGGACATGCCGGTTTATTCTCAATGTTTCAAGAGTATTTTATGAAAATCTCTATCTATAGGTTTCTAACTTCAAAACTCCATTCAAACAATATCTAGACAACCAATCTAGAAAATATCAAGTCACTAATAAATAAATATCAGCCGGTACTTGTCAACTGGCCGCGCGTAATAAATTGTCACAATCAATTGACGAGACCCTGCGACGTTCGCTGACAATAGACCGACGAGCTGACGGTGACCTGTGCGCACATTGTTAGTGCCAAGTGTACTTGTCGCTCAAGGTTTTATTTAGTGGCATATTGTGGCAGGTTATGGATATGTAACTTGCTATAATATCGACGCTTGAAAAGCAAAATTTACCAAGTGATATTTTGGGCGATATTGAGTTATAGTACAACTCTACTTAGATTAGAAAACTCAATATCACCCAAAATCTCGCTTGGTAAATTTTGCCTTTCAATTGTCGATATTTTGTATTGTTGTTAAGGTGATGGTGCAGATTGCAATGGAAAAAGCATGGATGGGTTCGCATTTTGTCCCACCAAGGCTACCAGTGTTTAGTAATTAGGCTCAAAGCCAAAGCTGTCGGATAAATACGAATCCTGTTGTCATTTGTTATGTTTAGGTTTCAGATGGGAATGGTGTAGGACTGCAGGTGAAAGAAAGGCCTGCTTTGGATCAGTTTTTACAACAAGGCCATCTGTGCTACGGAATGCATGTTGGGCTTGAGATCTTCGGGATAGAAAGAATTATGATGAGAGTTTCTAGAGAGTTTTTCCCCGGACATAGTCACAAAACTGGTAACTGATGCTGGAAACACGAGCATGTAGCTTGCAGTTTGACACCTTCCAGATACACTGACTGATGACATAAAGGAAGGTTATGGATATGAAATAATATTAATCGTGCTGTCATTTGTTTTGTTAAGTTTAGAGATGGGAATGGTGCAAGAAAGCCCTGCCTTGGAAGCATTTTTGCAACAAGGCCACCTCTGCTTCGGCAATTCGAAAATTATGCTAGACGCAAGGCTGTCAGATAGATTCCCCGGACATATTCACAAAACTAATAACTGATACTGAAAACTCAAGCGTGGGATGCCATATGCCATCCAAGAACCCAGACAGATAAATAGGAACATATAGAAGAAATCTAGCGAACGTGGAGAAGATCGGTTCGTACGCACATTGTTAGTGCCGAGTTTACTTGAAGGTCAAGGTTTTATTTGGAGAGGATTGTCGCAGGTTATGGCAAGATATGAAACTAGCTGACTAGTGTTTTGTTCGAGTAGGTGATAGTAATGATGCAAATCGATTGATATAATAACGATGTCCTGAAGGTCAATTTACAATCAAGCCGCAACCTCATCTCGGACAATTAATGTAAAAAAATTGTCGCAATGTAGGAAAGTATGCAATTCAGAATGTTTGTTTTTTATCAGATTGTGTCGCTATGACCTCTACAATGACCGATCTATACCCATCGGGATCCTCAATGTTGAAGAAAAATTGTTCATAGCATTGGATGTCTCCGAGCAAGGATGAACTTATCAATAGATAAAGATAAAGTATTTCAGAAGTACAATTCTCAGTATTTCTGAAATACGTTATGGAACGAAGAAACGCAGCGATACAGGCATTTTTTCCCTAAAAAGCTACTTAAAATTCTAGATATATAAACTTGTGAAAGACAAATTAATTGTATGTATTTATTTGAGTACAAATAATGAAGTGATAAGAATGAAAAGGGAGTCGGTGATAGCGTGACGGGGTATAGGACGGTACGGAACAGGAAAACGTGTTGCGTCGACCCCAAGTAACTTGGGTTAGTTAGGGGCAGGAAGAAGATTATGATGATGTATTTTTAAGAGTAAGTAAGTCGAAAATTCCAATTGCCATCAGCACGATGTATCGGAAAAAACAATCTTGATCTTAGAGTGCTTATCACATAGCAAAACTCCTAAGAACCGGGTTATCAACGCATTTTCCAAAAGAGCGATGTCTTTTCTAACAAGAGCTTGCAAATAAAACACCTACACATCCCACAATACCTCTTCATTCCCAAATGCTCAACTCGACTCAACACAACTAAAACTACATTATCCGTACTAAAAACACGTAACACATCAAGTTACCGTCTAATTAACGAACTGTCTAAACCGCCGGTGGCAGGTAAGTGACGGCCGGGTGACAAGTGACGGGGACTGACGTGAGTTGACGTGACGCGACGTGACGTGACGTGGATCTCGGCGGTAATGAAATTGTGACGTTGACGAGAGGCGTAAGGTAAAAGATGATAGCGGGTTGTGGCCTATTTTTAGATTTTAGATCTAAATTTAATTTTGTTATGACTTTTCCAACACGTTGTGATAAAGTGATAGTGGCTCTAGACAAAACATCCTATCAGTGATAACAATGGTCAATTAATTTAAAAATCAAAAACCCGACTGCTTAAGAAGCGAACTAAAAAGCTATAAACAAGAAAAAATCATGCTGTGCAGCAGTCGGGTCTTTGTTTTTTTTTTTTACAACTTTCTAGTTTTTTTTTTTTTTTTCATAGTTCTTTTAAACATATAAGTGGTTTGTATTTTTGTAATCAGCTCTTAAAACCCTTCATTTTGATACCCCACTCGATGGGTTTGGAAGAAAAAATATATTGAGACCCGCACAATATGGCGCCCAAAATCCGCCATGTTTGTTTTTTTTTAACTTCACCTATCTAAGTACACTTGGGCGGTCAAAACTTATCTATCGATGTCTTAATTATAAAAATCCATCAAGTAGTTTGGAAAATACGAGGTAATAAAGAATATTACATACATACAAACATACAAGATACGCGCGAAAAACATAACCCTTTCCTGGCAGCCGGGTAAAACTACAAAATGTTTGGGATTGATCACAATTCTTACTTTTGAAGTTTTGATTATCATTATCGCTGTATGTCATTGATGTAATTGTCAAGATTAATTGATTAAACATTTCAATGCTTAGGCGAGAATTAATAATCAAGATCATATATTGATCGCGGCTAGCCATTTGCAGCTGACTTTTAAGAAAAAAAAAATGAATCATTAAAAATGTCCTATCTGATATGAAGCTTACACGAATTCCATGTTTCCTGAATGCAAGACAGTCCTTTCGTCTATAGTCAAACCAACAAACATTATTCTATAAAATTATTTGAGAAATTTGAGTGTTTAGCTAAATAAAGATACATAATAATATTGTACATCGTCATAGGTGTATAATTGCGTTATAATTAAAGTTTTAGTCTCCGGTTTGTAGTTCTGCTATTTCCTATGACTTGGGCCACAGGAGAGCTGAGCTGAACAGTCGTTCTGTCTCTGAATCGATATTAATTATTTTCACAAGACGTTTGCTTTGGGATTATATTAACTTTCACGATCCTTTTACTGTATTCAGACCTCGGTATTTATTTGTTATTATTTTGTTATTTTACAATATAATAATTTATTTTGACATATTTTTGGTAGATTATTACAAAAGAGAAGTAAATTGAGTTCTATTTGGTAGAACTTAATTTTAGAGAAATAAGAATCCCAAGTACCAGAATAAAAAATTTGATTACCTACTCCTAAAAATGATTTATTTATTAGTTCCCTTGCAAGAATGCAAGGGAACTAAAACTAATTATATACCAAACTTCTTGTGCGCCCTGAAGTTGGCTGTCCGCTGCGCAAGCCACGGTGCGGTGCTGTTTTTGTATGAGATTTACTAATGCGCAACCATTGTAGCCAACTTCGGGCGGTCAAGAAGTTTGGCGAGAACTAACGTTCTTCTTTTGTTTTTTTGTTTTCCTTCATCATTTTACCTACATCATTATCATCATTTCAGCCGAAAGACGTCCACTGCTGGACATAGGCCTCTCCCAGGCGTCGCCACATTGACCGATCCCGTTCGTCTCGCATCCAGCGCCTTCTCGCAACGTATCGTTTTCCAGTTCGCGGTCGCCATTCCAGAACTTTTCAGCCCCATCGTCTATCCGTTCTGCAAGCAATGTGCCCTGCCCATTGCCACTTATGTTTGGCAATTCTTCGGGCTATGTTGGTAACTTTGGTTGTCCTGCGGATCTTCATTTGCCCTCTCCATTGCCCTTTGGGTGACTTTAAGCTTTCTGATAAGGCCCATTGTGAGCGACCACGTCTCGGTCCCATAGGTGATCACTGGCAACACACACTGGTCATAGACTTTTTGTTTCCTTTTGACTTTTGTTTACCTTGTTTTTTAATCATTTGTTTTAAAATTTATTTAGTAGTTAAGACAAGTTTTACTAAAGTTAAGATAGATATCACTAACGTATGGTAAAGCAAACCATTTCGAGGAACCTGAACGACTTAGTTCCTAGTCTGAAATCGCCAACACGTAGCGAACGAATGGCGCTCAATGTTCGTTCCTGACCTATGCCCTGTACTGGGGCAAGTAGGTGAGGCAATTAAAGAGTGTTAGGATCGGTTTTGCATTCAATATCTATCAATATAAGCAGGTTGCTATCATATCACTTTAAATATATAAGTATTGCCAGCCAATTATTAACCAAAGCCATGCTTAGTAGTAGCAAATAAATGAATATAAAATAAGTTATGGTAAAAGGAGACAAAAAAAAACAGGCCAAGTGCGTCTTGGACTTTGCAAATTTAGGGTTCCGTATCAAACTGCAAAACCAAGTTGGTTGTAATAGAAAAAATTAAGGGAATTTCAAAGAAAAATCTGATATGATTTATCAATATAGTAGTATTTCTTAGTAAAATATACGTAATAATAAACATTATCACCATTTGAAGTCCCACCAAAGTTAAAAAAAATTCGGAACAAAATTATGTAAAAATAAGCTGACTTTGGTGGCTTTTCATTTCTTTGTTTACCAATATTTTTTAAAACATAAATACAGTATTTATCTACTCTTCAAGTTCTAAACAACGATACCCTACTCGATGGGATAAGTCAAAAGATTTTTTCGCGCCCCTTTTGTCTGTTTGGGAAAAATTGTCAAAAAGAATGTTTTTAAGGAGCCTTTAAAAATATTCTTTTTTTTTTTAATTTTAACTACATTTAAAAATATTTTTGGGTTAACAAGATGCTTATAATGTAAAAATTTGAAGACTGTAGCTTCAACCGTTTGGCTGTGAAACCTGTGTGACAGTCGACCAGACGACGGATAGACAGACAGACACGTGGGCGACAGCAATAGGGCTCTGTTTGGACCCTTTGTGTACGGAACCCTAAAAATGAAACCAGGGCAAGATGATGATAAATATTGTAGACTTCCGACTCAACATTGCTTTCGTTTTGTCCATCATTATTTAGTCTCGGCAACCATTAGGTGCTACTTCGAAAATCAACTATCTTCAATTTTCAGAAATGTTCGATTCATTCAAACCAAGCATTTGTAATAATGACCTACATGCCGCCCACAGTCACCACGCACAAGGACGTAACTGCGAAATTCGCAATAAATCAATTTTATACAAAACTACGAAAAACACAATAAGTGACTGCGTGCTTCGCCCGCGTGGATTTGCATTAGTGCTTGCATTAATCATTTTCATACAATTCGGGTAATAAAAGCCATAAAACTTTGTATGGGCGGCCATTAATTGTCATTGACAGCTGACAGGCGCGAGGGTTGATTGACAAATGTCAGTCGCGCGAGCTGACAAAAGACTTCTTTTGTCAGCATCTGTTGTTTTTTTTTTCGTTTCAAATGGTTCAGTAGTGACTTGCTATGTTTATTGAAGCTTTTAGCGCGTTTTTGGATTCTTGTGGGTATATTAATATTTTTTGGTATAGGAACAGACATGGAGAGGATGTTTTTGTGATTTTTATGGAAAATGAATTGAAGTTCAAAATTAACAAAGTATTTTTAAGAATTTTGCTGAATCATTGTTTTTAATAATAGATAAGACTTGAAAATAACACTGGAACTGTTTTATTTTTACTATCACGGTTTATTACCAGGTTCCCAATAGAAAAAGTCCCGCTTACTTGCATATATTTCATAAGAAAATACAAATAGGTAGTGATTGTATTCTTAAATAAACTACATCCTACTACAGCAATTCCCTAGCAGATAAACTTACTTGAAATAACAACACAAAAACTCAACACCGTACTATGAAACCGAATCTTCTCTAAAAGCGCCACAAAAACAAGGGCGTAAGTACAAAATTGACATTTTATTGAATCGTCCGCGAGTTGATTGACGCGCGTCACAGATACAGTCGCCGACAGCTGACGAAGGATCGACCGAACAATAATAAAGAGATGTTTCAAATATTTCAACTGATAATCTGTACAAAGATAACTACGATTGAGAAGTCTTTTAATAGCTTTTCTTTTAATCCAGGTTACTTTTACACTGCAGGATAAAGGCCTCTTCTTATACAAAGAAGGCGTCGTGGCCAGATCTTAGAATTGATCTCTTCATGATGTGGCCAACCATTTCATGCAATGCTTGTATTTCATGATATAGCCAGCTAAAACTGACCATATCGTTTAAACGTCAACGTTTGGTGATATGTCAATCAAGGTTTGGCCATATCGTTAATGTTCAGTACTCCAAGGTATTTTTACTTCGCGCTCTTTTTCTTAATTGACTTACGTAGAATTCAAATAGTTTTGAGTCGAAACACATTACACGTCACTTTTAACTTCAATTGGTGCATTATTATTAGCATTTTTATCAAAATTATTGCCCGCCGCCATTTTGAATCTCAAAAATTAACCGATATCCGCGCTCGGTGGATAATAATACAATTATTTTACGATATGATCCCTATAATATTTGACCATATCATAAAGTAGCCGTACTTTTAGCTGTTCATATCGTCAAACAATGATTATATTATTCATTGATCTGGCCCGACCATATCATGATGTGGGGGGTATTATCCATTTCATGAAATCAAGCATGAATCACCATGCTTGCTCAAGGTGTGTTTTGGCGATTTTCGACCTAGATGAATTACTAGCTTTAGCCAGCGGCCCCGCTTGCGAGATGGAACGTAGTCCCGGGATAAAAATTATCCTATTGTCTAGGACAACCGTTCCGTGTGCCAAGTTTCATGCAAATCCGGTCAGTTGTTAAGACGTCAATAAGTAACATACGGACAGGCAGAAGATCGAATTACGTTCGCATATATAATGGATATAGATACTAATTAGATTAATATTTATTAGTTTAGACTTCGATCGAAGAGGCTCATAAATAACTAGAATTTTTATAAAAAATGAATTTAGACGATATGCGTGGCTATAAGTAACTGAATCTAGGAAATAATTCCACGGTCAACCAGTAACCAGGTTTCAAATAAACTAGTCAGAAATAACTTATCTGAATTGTTAATAAATCACAAGAGAACAAGGTTTTTTTGAATTAAATCATTCGACTATGTTAATAAAGGCCCAGTATTCAAATAAATACTGGTGTAAGTGGAAAATTGGCATTTTATTCAATCGTTTCGCGGGTTGAGTGACGTCTGTCAGAGATACAGTTGAGCACAGAGGATTGACGAAGGATTGTCGATCGACGACGAGATAGTACAGTGAGCGACGTGGCACCTGATAGCTTGAGTTTTTAGGGGTAAGCTGAGCTTGTAGAATGGTTGAATGATAGTATTGGTGAAAAAATATGTTTTTGTATAAAATTTTGTTGCATTTATTAATCTGCAATTGTGTGGAGGTACTGAGTATCGCAAATGATAGGTACCTAGTAATTTTCTGTCTGAATCTACTGTGCTATATTTTGAATCATTTGCGTCCGTTGCATGAAACATTGGTCTCAAGATACTCAAGATATCATCATCATCATCATCATCATCATTTCAGCCGAAAGACGTCCACTGCTGGACATAGGCCTCCCTCAAGATATCATAACAACCTATTTTTTTTTTACCCGACTGCCGAAGGAGGGTAATGTGTTTATCAGTCTATGTATGTATGTATGTAAGTATGTATGTATGTATGTATGTATGTATGTATGTATGTAAGTATGTATGTATGTATGTATGTATGTATGTATGTATGTTTGTTCCTATGTGGCGATCCAGAGACCAAACGCGTTGGCCGATTTTGATGATTCATACGTCAACCCTGCGAGTGTCACTAGCTACATTAAAATTGGAAAATAGAAAAATGGCGGCTTTTGGGCGCCATATTGTGGGGGACGATTTTTTTTTAAATTCCAAACCCATCGTGTGGGGTATCAAAATAAAGGGTTTTAAGAGGTGATTTCAAAAATATATAACTCTTATATGCTTAAATGTACCGAAATCTAAAAAAAAATAACTAAAAAGTTATAAATAAAAAAAGTTTATTTAAAAAATCAAAAGACCCGACTGCTTAAAAGGCGAACTAAAAAGACGTAAACAAGAAGAAAATCATGCTGTGCAGTCGGAGGATACATCTGGTTTTGGTCAGCCAGTTCGCGAATATGTATCCTCCGACTGCACAGCATGATTTTCTTCTTGTTTACGTCTTTTTAGTTCGCCTTTTAAGCAGTCGGGTCTTTTGATTTTTTAAATAAACTTTTTTTATTGTTGTTCAGTTTGGTTCCGATCTGATCAGCAGCCTAAATGTGTAAGTGAATTCGGCAAGGCAGTGGGTTTTGACCCCATCAATCAACCAATCACATGCAAGATGAAAGACGCGATGTGGATTTCCGTCTATGTGATTGGTCGGTTGATGGGATCAACATCCTTTGCTTTGCCGACTTCACTTATACAATAAGGCTGCAGATCAGCTCCGACTTCCGGTACCTAGGGTCGCTTGTCCAAGGGGATGGCGAGGTAGATCGAGACGTAACGCACCGAATCAACTCGGGATGGATGAAATGGCGACAGGTCACTGGAACAACTTGTGACCCACGGATGCCCCTCAAGTTAAAGGGGTAAATTTACAAAGCCGTGTTTAGACCTGCCTTACTGTATGGATCAGAATGTTGGGCTTTGAAAAGTATGCATGAAAAGAGATAGCACGTAGCAGAGATGAAAATGTTGAGATAGATGTGCAGAGTGAGGAGAATGGATAAAGTGAGAAATGAGTATATTAGAGGAAATTTGAAAGTGGCGCCAGAAACAGAAAAGTTGAGAGTAAAATATTTGTCCTGGTATGGTCGTGTGATGAGAAGGGATGAAACGCATGTTACTAAAAGAGTTATGAATATAAATGCGGATAGATGGAGAGGTAGTGGACGGCCAAAAAAAAGATGGATGGACTGTGTAAGAAGTGATATGAAAGAAAAGGGAGTCACTGATAGCGTGGCGGAAGAAAATGTGTTGCGCCGACCCCAAGTAAGTCCCATCTTACTTGGGGTCAAGGGCAGGAAGATGATGATAGGCTAGCGCTAGACCACTTTATCATCTGATGGTAAGCGATGAGGTCGACGGTTAAGTACGTTTGCCTAGAAGTAAACTAAACTTGACTTATCATAGGTATTTATTTAATCTTTATCACATCTATTATTACAGGATTCCGCAATGCGATAAATGCGCTTACGCTAACAAACATAAGTTATTTTGTATCTATAACTAATTGTTAACAATGCACTCCTTGTGTAATGTGAATTCGCCTAGAGTACAGCAGGTTCTTTCCGTTAGCCATCAGGTTGAACGTACTCCGTTGAACTACAGTCAAAACTCATTTCAAAGTCAAAGTCAAAATTCTTTGTCTCAATTAGGCCAGTAAGCTGCACTTTAGAACATCAAAAATTAAAATTTGAAAGTAATAATATTTGATTCTACCGTCCATTCGGAAAAGTAGCTTGTTATGGAGAAGAACAGACAAGAAACTCCACACTTACTCATTTAAAAAAGTGCTTTACAACATTTACATACATCATACATTCATATACGTGAGGACGATGCACCCAGACTAACACTACTATAGTAGGCATAGGTACAAAGTATTACATGCACAAACAGGTAAATTCATTCATTTGATAAATAGGAACATGGTTCTCACAAACTTACAAATATTGCAAACATAGGTAACTTACCTAATTTAACAACAATGGAACAGAGTGTGAGTCAATTTCTCAAACTATTTATTTACGTTAGCAAAAGCAAAGTCATTGCTCTCTATCGTCCATTCTCACTGAACTCAGTAAACCAAATTCAACGAAATATAACAAAAATACCTTCAGTACTACGAGTCGGCTGCAACTTATCCCCAACCACCCACATCAAGGTAAACAAAACATAAACAAAAAAGCACAAAATTACGCACAAATCAACCTTCTTTAAGGGATGACCATTTTCCGACCTACCCTAGTATGCGCACAATATTTGGACTATTACTTCGCCCCAGTCCATTGATTTATTGGTTATGAATCAACCTGCCCCCCTCCGGCCCGTTTCACCCCCGGCCATTACAGGGGGTGATGTATCGGGCTGATAATGAATCTAGTTGTATTTTTGCTCGCATATGATGGAAATATGACGGGTGGGTGGGGGTGGGGGTGAGTTATGTGTCTGCTGCTGGCGGGTGTTATTTAGTGATTTTTGAGGGTTAGGAAGGTTTCAGCTAATGTTAGGTTACTTGGGAGTGTGTTGCGTGAGAGTTGAAGTAGTCTTGGGTTGAAAATGCAGAGGAAAGTATTTGTATTGGGCTTTTTGAACTCTAATTATTTTTAGTTTAATGCTGCTTTGGGTCAATTACCTAAGTACCTAAATTTGTATTTTTTATTTTGAACTAAATATCACCTTACTTCTAATAATCCCTTGTTCTCCACGAAACTTTGACAACGGCAAACCGACATTAACACTAAATGTAGAATAATAAAGAAAAACTAAAATTTTATCAGCCTAGGGTAATTTTTGAACAGTGCATTATTCGAATTTAGTCAAACTAAACCACTCAGTGACTATCAAACTCATTGAAACAATTAAGTCCAGCAATGATTCATAATTAAACAAAAAATCCCATCATTTACGTCAAAAATATCTTTGCAAATTTTTCAATAACCAATCAAAAATCAGTCCCGTGAATGCTATTAATTTAGCAATAAAGGCCGCATTACACGGCCCATTTTTCACCCCGCCGAGGGTCGTAGCGTCGGACGTCAGCGTTGCAACGTCAACGTCGGCATTTGTCACGTCAGCGATCTGCAATAACGTTGCGAAAAGAGTTTTTACTGGGTTTTTCAGGGGGTTTAACTTATTAAGAGGGATTATTGTGATGATGGGGTGCTGAGGAGGCGGTGAAGGGTAGTCCTCGTTTTTTATGTGGTTGTTAAGAATTTTTGCTATCATAAGGGGTTGTAAACAAATATAGATTTGATAGTAGTACAGCATCTGGACAGCAATTTTACCTGTAATTTGTCATTTTCAGCTTGGCTACAATTAGACTTACAAAATCACTAACCCATAATGTATTATCATCTTTAATCTGGCTGAGTTAAAACGTGACCGAGAGTCGGCCCATACAATGGTTCGAAGCCTGGCTTCGAAGTCTGGGATAATGTTGGAGTACAAACACCAAACTATTATTTTATTTACTGAGATAAACTGAAACAATTAAAATATGTTGGACCCCTGTATAAAATATTTCAAGCACTACATAAAACATAATATTATTTAATAAATTCGACGGCAACTATCATAATAAATTCATAGCTCACTACGATCGCTCAAAGCATACAATTTAGCCATTTTAGTGCAACATACCCAGTGAAGTTATTAAACCTATAAAAACAACGTTTTTATAGCTTGCACATTCGTGTATTATACAAAATTCCGTGTGACTGGCACACAGCGTAATAAAATGAAATGAAACAATCCTATGAGTTATTCATGGACCGCTTTATGCTATATACTGCTTTTATTTATGCTACGTTTTGATTTTTCAATTTATGTTCTGATGAATGGGAAGAAAATGGTCCTTCTCTATTTTCAGGCTTTTAAAGCTGTATGTGTCAATAGAGATAAAGCCGTCGCGCACATGCTCTTTGAATGCACAGGTGCCAACCAGGAGCTCTAATTAACTTCTGAAGGGAGGGGGGTGGTTAGAATAACCACCAAACGGCCGCCATGGCCCACGCACAATGGTCCACCTGAAGGACTAAGTGCGGAAACCAAACCCCTTAACATAGAACATAGAGATAGAGGGGTGACAATAGCATAGGTACAAGTATCTATATAGCTGAGCCTGCTAGATGGTCCGTAACAATAGACCATGCAACGCCATTGTCTCTTAAGGCAAAAATGTGGAAGGCACAAAGATGCTACGACTATCTGACTGTAGCAGTTTTACCGAGCATCTCTACGTGGTCTCGGTATCCAACCTGCCAACATCTGCAGGTGGAACCAGTGAGCAGTAGTGGCCCAGTGGTAACAGCCTCGACTTACGTGTCGTAGGTCGTGGGTTCGAATCCAGGCTGTCGCCTGGATTCGAACCCACAACCTTTGCTTTGCCTTTGCTTTACTTTGTTAAAATGATTTTATCACTACTGCTCTAAAAATTGTGAAGGAAAACATCGTGAGGAAACTGGCATGTCCTAGAATAAAAAAATCAAAGACATGTAACATCCACCAATCCGCACTGGGTCCGCGTGGTGGATTTAGAGACCCATTCCCTCTATCACAGAAGGGAAGCCTATGTCCCTGCAGTGGGAATATTAAAAGGCTGATGATGATGGCACCAGTGACTGTGCCTGTACTCTATTTTTTTTTTTGGTCCCTCAGACATGTGATAGCAATTTTTTATCGGTGGCAATGATTCATTTGCTAAGGCCCCGTAGATATCGCTTGGACTTACCAAAAAGAAAACCTTACGTCCACAGAATTTTGTACACATTTTTAACACCTCTCTTAAGCAATACTCTGTGATGATAATCATCAACTGTTACATTTTATCTGATCTCACATACATGAGAACATACAAACATCGAAGCAAGGAATCACAATCTACGCACATACACATTATTCCCTTCAATCGGTAAAAAAGTCGTAAAAATTGAAGTCGTTTTATGGGTTTTCTCATCCGACAAAGTCGTAATGTAATTATTTAAATGTTTCGCGTGTTTTATTATAGCCTCCGTACCCCATAAAGTGTTTAGTGGTCCATCTCATTAAAAAGAGACCAAAATTCTCTCGGATGTGATTCCTTCGGTAAAAATTTAGTACGTAATCAAAATATTGGAGGCTGTTTATTGTGGATCGTAAATGTCCAGGTGAAGGGACAACATAATAATCTTTGTGATCTAAGTTTGGTACTTTCTAGTACTAAATATTTCTTTGTTAATGTTTACTATATTGATATGGGAAAATTCTCGACTTGTAGTGAGTGCAGTTTGCCTAAGCCTCTTTATAACTTTATTATTTATAACTTTTCAGTTAACATTTTTTTTCGAATCAGGTTAAACAAATAATTGGCGCCAAAAACCGCCATTATTGTATTTTACAATTTTAATGTAGCTAGTGACACACGCAAGTTTAAGACGAATTAATTGACGCAAGATTCATTATAATCTGCCCACGCGTTTGGTCTCTAGAACGCCACATAGGAACAAACATACATACATACATAGACTTACATAGACTGATAAACACATTACCCTCCTTCGGTAGTTGGGTAAAAGGGAGCAGGTTGGAATCTGGATCGGTGTCTGGTTGATGGCTCGTCCCCTATTCTTCTTCTTCTTGTTCATTCACTGCTGAGTGAATGTAGTTTCCAACATTGCATGCCACTTTACCCGGTCTAATATGAGACTTAACTGGCAAAAAGTGAGCTTACTTTAGGTACAACTTAACCTAAACTTTTAGGCGTCATGTTTAAACGAACAAGCACTGATCACCAAATTAGTGTGGTAATCGAAGTTTATACATATTATTTCTATATATCACAATTTTTTGCTTAATTAATTGAATTCTTGCTTCCATCTTGCATATCACGACCCATAGTTCGACGCTGTCATTATTTATTTCAGAGAGAGCGACAGACAGATCCTGATCTATGAGCTACCGACATCAAACGGTCAATGTGTCAGTTAGCATACCAGTCTGCAAGTGAACTTTAATGGTACTTTTAGTGCCGCAGTTAGTCTTCGTAATTGACGAAATGAAAGATGAGTTAATCTTGATTTTATTAACATTTTTCCAAATATTCAGATGGTTTTGACTATCTAGTGATAAATTCATTTTTTAAATTTTGTTTTAGAACCCAACAAATAACATATTATAAAATTTATTAATAATATTTTTGGTACGAAATTATATAAAGTGTAAAATGCTTTTGACGATCGCAAGTTGTTAAAAATTAAAGGATGTTTAAAACAATGTGGTAAAGCTTCAGAGCTCTTCTGTGTTGAATATTAACTCCAAAAACTTACAAAAATAGTATTTTTTATCTGTTTATTGTTTTTTAAACATGATGACTATAAAATAATAGCACACCAGTAACACAGGTTTTTCCTAGCATGGGTCACATTACACCACATCATCAGCCTATTAATATTCCCACTGCTGGGACACAGGCTCTCCTCTCTGTGAGAGGAAATGGGCCGTAATCGACCACGCGGGCCCAGTGCGGGTTGGTGGATGTCACACACATGTCTTCGAATTTTTGGTTCTAGGACATGCCGGTAGCATGGGTTATAATGATGTATTTCGGGTCTCGCCAATTGTATTCTTAGATAATTCACCTATAATTGTGTATCTACTTTTAGCCAAATAAAATTATTGAATAAAGAATTAGATTTGCCTGCAGGCTACAAATATGCATAACAATAATTCGTCAAATGTTGGATATATTTTTTTATAAATTATATGGGATTATTTCTTAGATTCTATTCGTTCTCATCGGAAAAAGATTTGGCCTTTTCAAACCCAAAACCGAAACCCATAAACCACTCCCACTGCATCCCAAACCTAATCACTATCTCAAACCATCGAGTTAATCACAATTTAATCAATAATTAATCAATATATAAAACTATCAATATATCCGTCTGTGAACGATATGTTGTTATTCAATAATAATGATTATTTTCGTTAAATATACCATAGTTATGGCCATTAATCATTGCTGTTGGTAATTAATGAAATTTATGTCGGACATAAATTTCATGTTGCTTATTATATTTTGCCTACACGTTAAGCGAATGAGGTCATTGTTTTTTGGGGTTCCGCTCTGGTAGAAGGTTTTGTTGGTGGGGAGTGGGGATTGGAAAGACAAAAATGTTAAGAAATTATAAGAACACGTATATTAGGGCAGATATCTCCTTAAATAGTCACTAATATCAAATAAAATATTTTACAATTGTACTTCAAATCGATAGTTTTTGGAATCAATAAACTCAAAAGTGATTTTTGAAAAAAAACTACGAGGTTCAAATATTGACCATCTTATTGGTTTTAAAATCTGTACTAGTCTTGAGAGAAATTATTTATTTCAACCATAACACATACATCTTTATAGGATTACACCCAATACGATAAAATCAATCAATCATAAATAAAAGTGTAGAATTTCAAAATCTTAATTGAAAAACTGGCCAAATGCGATTCGGACTCGCGCACGAAGGGTTCCGTACCACTATCGCAAAAAACGGCAAAAAAATACGTTATTGGAGCCCCACTTAAATATTTATTTTATTCTGTTTTTAGTATTTGTTATTATAGCGGCAACAGAAATACATCATCTGTGAAAATTTCAACTGTCTAGCTATCTCGGTTCATGAGATACAGCCTGGTGACAGACGGACAGGCTGACAGACAGACGGATCATGGAGTCTTAGTAATAGGGTCCCGTTTTTACCCTTTGGGAGTGGAACCCTAAAAAGCAGCAAATGTAGCGCGAAATATCACTTTCATATATGTAGTCAATCTGGAACTTTTGACAGCCATCATCTCTGAAAGAATGTCACTTTATCAAGAGCCTCAAATAATTTACTATGATAAAAAAAAAAATGAAAAAATATATAGTAAATATATAGTATGAATATGAGAAAATAATGAAATTGGCGGATCCCACAACAAGGTAAAAAAAATCTGTGTTCCTGAGTTTAAGTAAACCGCTACTAAATACCACACGTCACACCGATACACCACACTTTGAGGTTATCGACTCTTAAAAGCATTCTGAACAGGAGACATAATTAACAGACAAGTAGATGCCTCGTTGACAGGTCCTTAGAGTAGGCAGCCTTTACCTGAATTTCTAAAGCTTAAGTTAAGCTTATTGTCGGTAAATCTGCTGTTAATCACATCATACTAGCTTGGTTATCCACACATGGTATGAAAATAAGAATAATAGACCTTAAAACATCTTAGATTTGACAACTAGATACATTAATGTTTTCTGAAATTGGAAGCCAGTCAGACCCGCAAAACATCACAAGCATTGCTGGCGATGCACCTAATAATTTAGAGCACAACTTAAGTTTCTTTGTAATAAAACTGGTTAATAAGACCAGGCAAAAGTCAATCATTCTGAAATCCTCTCTAATTTAAATTTGACTGTCCGTTTCTACCTGTAGTTTATATTTCTACTATACTTAACAGCAGTATGCCCTACACTATGGTTGCCACCCTACGGAACACCGTCAAACTTAACTTCGTCACGCATGGCCAGTCTATTGTAATCTGGCTCGACTAACGACTGTATTTTCATCAAATCAAAGTATTTTATTATAGCCCCGGAGATAGTGTCTCATGACTTTATCTGTGGTGCCCATGGCATGTTTGTTTTGTGGTGGGCAGAACTAGCACTCGAAATCATTTTTTATGTGTCACAGGTTTTAAAGTTCATGTTCATTGCCACTGTTTGTACTTAAAGTACATACTATTATAGTATTGTCCCTCAGCAGTACAAAAACCTCCTTAGAGAAAGCATGAGCATTAAACCCCTCGATCTTTGAGTGCCCGGAACGTGGATACACGCGAGACACAATGGCTTTTTAATAATTATTTTGGTAATACGGTATGCAACCGGTTAATCAAACTTACACAAAGCGGGTATACTATACCAGAGTTAAAAAATATGTTTTTTTTTGTTATATTATATTTTATTAAATCAGAGATCTCTATATTTGACACGTTCTACGAAATTATTTTTCTTTTGGTATTCATTAGCAATAAAGGATCAACTTCAGCAGTCTTACTTTTGTAAGATTTAGATCAGCATTAGTTAGCATAGAAAACAGACTATTGAAAATATTGTTCTGTAAGTATGACCGTTAAATATCGTAAAAATAACCCGAAAAGGTTTAAAACTTGTCAAACTACCCACTACTACAGACCTACTAACCCAAATCCTTATTAAACACGACCTAATAATAACTTACTCAGCTATGCGCATGTTGCTATCTTCGCAAAACATTAAGCATGAGTTAAGTATATATTAAGTTGTATAACTTATAATGTCTTCCTTTACTGTGTGAATGATTTAGACGAAAATATATTCAAAAGTTTTAACTGCCTCGTTGGTCTAGAGGTCGCAAGCGCTAATACTGAGCATGAGGTCCTGGCTTTGATGCCCGGGTAGGGGAAAATGTTTTTTCACCCGGTTTTTTTTTGTAAAGTCTGGATTTGCGGCCGGTTGATGGCAATAGGATCGCCCACTATTAAATGGGATTTAAACATGACTTATTGTGGTATACTATTATTATAAGTTGCAGTTCTGCCCTACCCTTCGGGGAAAAGAGGTGAGATGTTATGAAGTTAGGTTAAGTTTTGACTCTTCTTCTTTTCGTGTGAGGTGTGGCCACCTCTGGTGTCAGATTAATTAAGCCGCCTCTGGCAACCCCACAGGCCTCAGACTTGGCTATTTAAGACTTGCATTAACTAAATAAATCCAGGTTTCCTCACGATGTTTACCTTCACCGTTGCCTTTGATGTCCAAGATGAACTTACAAAGTACATATGAATTTGAAAAAGTCACATTGGTACTTGCCCTTATTTGAACCCACGATTTCAAGAACGACAGGCGAGGTCTTAGCCACTGAGCCACCACGACCTCTTGACTGAATTGTGGGTGCAAGTATTGGCTCGATCATGTTTTGTTTTATAGCTTGCATAGGGAGTTAGGGTGGGGTGGCGATGCGGCTAGCTTTACGTGTTCAAGGTTGGTCGTTCAAATCCATGTAGCTAAACTTTTATTTTTCCAAATTTATCAGAATTACCTTATATGCATATAAAATCGGCGCTGTTTAGGAACTGGTTAGCAGATGTTTAACAAAATATATGTTGGTTTTGCATTTAGGATCCGATAATCAGTCGCTAAGCAGCTTAGAGATTATTCTTACGTTGACAATAAAATAAAGTTATTATGGTTCGTTTCTTTTTGTATCTTATACTTTGTCTTGGGACTGCACTACTGCAGTACTCCCTCCAAACTAGTTCATTTTATGAAATAAAATCAAGACAACCAGTTCCCAACATTTAATGACGAAAATGCAATTCTGAACTACCGTCAATATTGTTCCTATGGTTTTCCAATTGATACTTCAATCAATGTCCTTTCGTAATTTTAAAATCAAATATTTTTATATACGTGGTCCACGATATCCTCAATGAACCAAACCCACCTTCCAAAACTAATAACAAGTAAATTCAAAAATTATCTCACACAGCACAGCTCCCGAAGGCCCAAGATACGCCTGACATATTTACGACAACGGTTTAGGGCATAAAACTAATCCCTGCGACGTAGGGGGACAGGGGAGGAGTGGGGAACGGTCGAAGGGCCCTTTATTTCTAACATTCGTCACATAGTAGCAGTAAATTATCATACTACGCTATGATATGACGGGGGACGCCCATTAAAACGCGCTTGATTTAGATGAGGCCATAAAATTGATTTATGCCTTCACGCCAACAAAACCCGTAGTACTGAAGCAACTATTATATTAACATTTTCGTGGATAACCTTTTTGATTTTGGTTGGTCATATATCATTGATAACCACAAGCAAACCTCAACCTTATATCTACACACAACGCTTTAATATTGCTTGGTTGTCGCACAACAAATTAAGTCTTTTATAATTGAAAAAAACTTATTCAGTCGCGTAGTTGCATTCGTTAGCTACAATACATAAAAGTAACTTTACCCTACACAAAATAAGGTTGAAATTGTGGTGTGGTTTCTGGTCGATCGGGACATTGTTTTTGGATATCGGGCCCGCGTAATTTGGACCATTTTATGACACTGTACTTCAATATAATATGTTGTGTTAAGTTAGATGGCTGTATCTGATATTATGAGCGGGTATTTTGCTATTGAAAATGGTAAAAGATTGCTTATTATATTGGCATGCTTCTCGCATATTTTAAAAGGAGTTGTTTTATCCGCCTTGCTACCTACTTTTTGTGAAAATGTGTGGAGAAAGGTGCCGAATTCTAACTTAGAAGTAAGAATCGTGTTGTAAGTTCAAATGCAACTAAAAAATCTGACTACTTTCAGTAGGAAATAGTTTTTGTAAGTTGTAACTCGAATACGTTTACGAAGACAAATTTTGTCTAACGAGCCTTACCTGAAACCACAACCACAGTAAAACTTTCAAATCATATAATTTCAAGATGCCCTAGTAAGTAAGGATCTCATTATAAAATTGGCCCAAATAGAACACAACTGATACATCACTAACTGCCAATGCAGTTAAAGGTACACTTTTGGAAAAACTAACGGTTGATGAAAAGTCAATAAATAATTCAAACTGCTCGTAAAAACTTCCTCACTATTAAAAAAAAACATATAGAAAACCAAAAATGAAAATAACCAATACCTATTAAGAATTTCCATAACAATAACACATCACATAATCATTTCCCTACTATGCCACAAGTTCCACTCTAACCCTATTATTATACCAGCACTTCTATGAAAGAGGGGTAAACAGGAACCACGGTCATTCGTCACGCATAACTAATATTTCCTAAACTAATTTAATCAAGGAAAAATCAATCATATATTGAAGTTAAATGTCTAAATAAAAAACATTGACAGGAGGATAAGTTATGATTACCGCTGACATCTGGTGACTTATGCTTTGGACTATTACACCTTGTTGGTATTAAAGAGAACCTATCATAGATTATTAAATTAAAATACAAGCAAGACTTTTTTTATAAATAAGTCTGCAATAAATAGCCTTATCACTAAACATATTGGTTATAGGTATTTTCATTAAGCGTACAGCTATCACCGTCGACGCATCGTCGCTCACCATCAGGTAAATAGTGGTCATACGAGAGCCTATCGTTAATAAAAAAGAACGCTAATGATGATCAAATCAAGGTGATAACGAAACTCACTGTGACCACTTCTCTGAGAGGACCCAAAGACAGATTGGCCTGGAAGCAGCTTGTCAGTGAATCCGTCAAAGCTTTACAAGATGGGCACGACTTTCATAAATGAAGAACACGAATAGGACCACACTGAAAAGCGTATTCTATATTCAAATTCTCCATAGAAAGGAATCGAAAATCTGCTCTGACACCAGAGCACCACATCCTCACACGAAAAAATAGAAGATCCGTGTTTAACTGTTTTTTTTAAACAAATCGTATTTTAGAAGGTCTTTTATGTATGGCCCTTATTTTTTAGATTAATTAGGCATGTAAATAATTTATTGTTTTTTTTATTGTAAATCAAAATGGCCCCGAAAACATTAGAGATCTTACGCTAACAATGTAGATAAAAATTAACGATTTAACAATTTGTTTTAATTAAAAAACAACATAAAACATAAAATCCGGTCATCAAACGGCGGGCTCGTCTTTTCTGGGTCTCTAACCGAAGCCAATAAAGACATAATAACAAATATATCTTATCGAGACGTATAAAAAGTTTAAAATCGTTATTTATCTATTTTACGAGACACGACACTCCGGATTGGTGACATAAGGCTTATGGTCAAGAGCCATAAACCAAGGCAGACACGATTGGTCGGTCACCACTAAATCTACCATTTTAGTGTCCTAAAGTTTTATGGCATTTCAAACCATAAAACTTTAGGTGTCAATTGATTCGAAGTAAAAAAATGTATAATATATCCAATTAAGCAACGATTTGGTATATAGTGTTGGTAGATAAGGACTGTCTGTCCGTCACGTATTGATAAAATTACAGTAAAAGTAATATTTATTGGGAAATCGTAAAATTGAAGATGCAGGTATGCTGATTGAAGTTTTATTGTTTTGTCTCTAAGATGACCTCCGCCTGAAAAATTTCTACCCACGTTTAAATCGAATCGTAGATAGTAGGCTTAAAATACACCGTTTTAATTTGATACAGACCTAGATCTCAATTTATTTGTGGAGCGCCCGGAATAATGTGGAAATCAGTTTAAAATGCAATGAAGGATATACACACACAAATTTAACAATAAAGTCACGGAGTCTGGACTTGCGCCCTGTTTGATGGCAAGAGGTTCACCCCCTATTAAACTTGGACTATTACATTGGGACTTAAATATAACTGGTGAAATGTGGGAGGAATATATTATGTGCACCTCTGCCTAACTCCTTGGGAAACACAGGCGTGATGTTATGTTATGTTACAAACTTACAATGAACCATTGTGCTAACTCAACCCATTCACGTTTGGAGGCTTTTTGAGGAAATACCCACGATTTTATCAACTTGAGTACCCCCTGAGTACCCCTATAAAAATATTACGATTAGTTACCCAAAAAGACTTAAAAGAACTACACCAAAATGTAAAAACATAAAAAGTTCGAAATTCAAACATGTAGCAGCGAGCGATCCGAGTCGGACTTAGCGCAGACTTGCTAGGTTCGTCGTGTTCCCCTCGACGACATAAATCAATTTGTCAGTTACAATGTGACGTAGTTGCGCACACACACGCGAACTTGTGAACGTGTGGGTCGGTTTTTTTTTGTACTTTTCAGTTTATTTTAGTTTTCTATGGATTGTGTGCAATTATGAGTGATTGATTGGAGTCGTATTTTGTTGTTAGGGATTTTTATAAAAGTAACGTTTTTTGATGTTAGTGCGTCGTAGCACGCATTCTGTGGATAGGACTTTTACTTACTTGTTTTTGATGAAAATGTTTTTTGAGACTGGCTGCTTCAAAAATTAGGTAATCGTAACGTAGTAAGTAAGTATGAAGGTGCTAGGGTTAATTTCGCGGACCGACCGTGGTATTGCGCCACTGGGGCTATACCGACGCTTAAAAAATAATGCAGTAGACTGCCATAGACTTTGTTGATTGACTATGATAAGATTAATTTATTTCAAGTGATTAATTAGGTCAAAGATACTAAAAAAGCATTTGGACAGGAAATAAACCCAGTTAAGTTTTAGCGTAAGATTTGAATTTATTGGTATAACAATAACTATATTGTGTATAACTAAAAGTGAAAACCTAACGACGCGGACGTCAGACATATTGTTATAATGTCACTCATACTCGTATGTATGAGTGAGGGTGTAGGTACCCCGTTAAACGAATACTTGTAGCAAACACGTTTTGCAAATACTAAATAAGTATAGATAGATTATTATCCTGTTTTTCCTCTTGCCTCTTCACATTCTTAATAATTTATTTACTGATGTCGGTAATATATAGTTTACATTATAAATATATTCATATAAATCAAAGTGAATTATGTTATCTTAGACTTTTTATTCAAATTTACATCTTGTCATCAGGTTACGTCACTTTTTGCACCTTTGTGAGATTTAAAACACTAGTGATAACACTTAATTTCATTTAATGCTATCTTTGCCTATTGTGTATGGTTCACAATGGCATATATTGGTCCCATGTGGTTCCACAGCCTCGTGGGGATCGTAAATAGCAACTAAGCAGCAGTACTTTTTCTGTTACTTAAATGAACAAAGTTTTTTGCCCACTACATATTTACGTAGCTGTGGAATCTTGATATCATAGTTTGTTCAAACACTGAATACTACAATTGCTTATTTGACTAGTGACAATCACAGATTTATAATATCCTGTATCCTATAGCTTTTCTATAATTTAGATAAGAATTTCAGAAACGGTACTCATATTTATCATCATCATTTCAATCGAAAGACGTCCACTGCTGAACATAGCCGCCACCCTCACCAGGTCATCGGTCCACCCAAGTAAAAGGCCTTCCAATTCAGCGTCTTCCAGTACGCGGTCGCCACTCCAGAACCTTTCAGCCCCATCGACCATCCGTTCTGCAAGCAATTTGTCCTGCCTACTGCCACTTCAGTTTCGCAAATTTTCAGGTATAACCGTTAAAAAATGGTAGTTTATAATAATAACTACACAGTGCAATGCTTGATAAATTATCTGCAATAAAAAGACCCTTTTCATGACGCGGCACAGTTTCAGCCCGACACTTACTCAGCCATAAACTGTCAAAATGAACTTACCCACAAATCTTGTTTAAAGATTAGGTTACCTTTCACGTGTGTAAAACTATATTTTTCATACAAATCCTATTAAAAGAAATTGACACTTTTATATTAGAAAATATACGGAGCGATATTTCTCCCGATGCCCTTGCATTCGTTCTAAATGAAACGATCGCGCGATTACGTACGTGTTTACTCAATAATTCGATGCGAGTGACTTGTTAGTGTAAGGCAGAGGCGGAAGCGAGTTTAAAGAAAAATATAGGTTCGTTTTTAAAGAACAGCATAGACTTGTAAACATTAGTAAGTAGGATAAAGTTGGTGATACAAGGTATAACAATTACGCATCTGATAACGCATCTACGCATGAAATAATGTAACTTAAAATAATGATTATTTTATTTACTGAATCTACTTTTGAAATTATAATTTTAGGATTAAATTGTTACATTATGTAACTACGCCAAAGGAAGACAGTAAATTAATTCCCTAAAATAAACCGACATGCTTTTGTTTAACTTGATTACGAAGAGTAGTACAGGCATGTAAGAAAATCTTAGTTTTGCGTTAATTTTGTACCACACACCAGTATCGCTTGCGATCCGGCCGCGACTCGTCATTTCTCGCATTGTCGTAATCCGCTGATTTACTAGCGACATTAATCAGGTTGACGGCCGATAGGGACTAAATCACTACCAGCCTGTCTCCTGCCATCAACAGCGACCTTAACACAACAACATAAGACGGAAATTCCTTTAACAACAGGCTTTCTTACGCATCCAATATTAACACTACTGCATGTTATTGCTTGTAATTCTTTTTGCGAATTTTGTACACATATATACAACTTTTTTTGTTTCATACATGTTTTATTTGTCTAGCGCGACGTGTTGCTGATTTATTGGCCGTTTCCTTTTATGCCCGTTTTAGAGGGTTTGACTGTAACGCGAGATTTAAAAAAGCGTGTTGATTTTGAGTGATATATAGTGATAATTTATTTTGTATTGTTGCTGTGTTTTCGTGTGGTTTGTTGACTTTGTTGTGTGACTGTTAAGTTTGATAGGCGTGGAAGCAAACAAGCTTCTGCGAGAATGCATCTGTTGGTCTCGTTCTAAAATGTCTAATATGAGCACAGCTGGCAATTAAAAAATATACCGACAAGGCATAATAATAATACCAGCCTATTACCTGTTCCACTGCATGCTTCTTCTAAAACAAAGAATGCACGAGCATTAATCACCACACTTTTTTTAACTTTAATTAACTATAAAGTCCGGGTTTCCTCACGATGTTTTCCTTCACCGATGTCACAAATGTCCGAAATAAACTTAGAAAACACATGAATTGAAAAATTCACATTGGAATACCTGGTTCTAAACTTACGATCTCAAACACGAGAGACGAAGTCTTATCTACTGAGCCACGCTTGGGCCACCATGACAAAAAAGGTATAAATGGCTATGGTCAAATTAAATAGGCAAGTGAAGAAGCGGTATTAATATCTAATGACGAAAAACAAGCTCTCGAAATACTATCAGCGGTTAGCCCTCGTAATTTTTTGTTTCATACTCATAAGATCCTAAGAAATGATGGATATATCAACCAATCACTACATAATTTGATTTGATCCTACACAAATATGTAACATAACTTCCACAGCAAAGGCTGCAGCGTCCCGCAGAAGATGCCTTCAGCTGACGCGCAATAAATCGCCAACTTTTGCCAGTTGGCGACATAAATCAGCTTGATGTATTAGTGTTGCAGATTTAAAAATATAAATGTTGATCGCGATTTACGGCTTTTGATTAGATGCGAGTCTGAGGGTGTGAATGATGGAGGATTAACAGAATCGTTGTGTGTTGATTGACAATAATGTTTTGGAATTGATTTAAAAGCTACTGGACTAGCTGAGAACGGTTTTCAGTACCTATTAAATAATATTGACAGGCTCGAATTTTATGGTGTTATTAGTAAGATGGTATGACATAACTGTCTGTTGGGACAATCCCACCGCACTATTGCAAAACCAATGCAATTCCTGAAAGCCAGAATCAAGAGTGGGGACCACCAGAAAAGTGCCAAGGCAATGAAGTTCGACGAAGTCCCGGAGAATGAATTTAACTGTCTTGGATCCTGCAACGAAATTAATAAAAAAAAAATGAAGGAGTAAGAAAAAATACAAATTTCCACTTCCCTCCATATCGAACAGGACATACCTGTCTGTCTGCGTGTTATTACTATGTCGACTATTTTTTACCTAAAATAGATCCGTAGTCGATATATGTATAATTGCTGCTCTACTTTTGAGAAACCCTCCCAGTAAGTTGTAAATTCACCATGGTTGAACTGTCACATAGGTCTAAAAGCAAAACAGACCTTCAAAAACAGACAAAGTTGAAAATGTTTTGGATTGACCACGCGACATATCGATAGATCCTATAAGTTTTGAGTTTTTTGACAATCTTTATCTAACACTGGTAGAATGTAACTTTGACGTTCTGTGCCGCACAAATAACATTTTAAAAGATAATTACGCGTGCAGGCAGTAGATAATATTTCATGACTACAAAAAAATACTAAATATTTTCCTCCAAAAAAAGCTTGTCAATCAAAATGATCTGAGTCTTCAAATTGGAGCAATGAAAGTTTAAGTCGTGCCAAAAAGGTGCGGGTAGGGCCCCGAAATAATTATTCATTGCGTTTTTAACAGCCGGCCCAGGCGGCGCAGAATTGTGAGAGGCCAGTAGAGCTGCGGAGAGAGCACCACGGCTGTCGTAAAAATTTGCTCTAGGAAAACTGTGGAGTTGCGATATGTAGATTTCTTTGCTGAGTTGTGTTTCTTGAGTTTTGTTTTCGGGTTTATGTGTTATAGAAGAGAGTCAAGTTATTTATTTGTTTAAGCTTCATGTATCATAAAGATGCAAAGGTGGATTTTATGATTGGTTGATTGATTGGACTGGTTCAACATTAAATATTTGTCATGGTAGCAGGTAAGATTTTTTTTTGTAGTCTTTAGGCTCGCACTGGACCACTATTTCACCTGATAGTAAGCGATGACGTGGTCGACGGTGGAGCACGTTTGCCTAGAAAAAACCTATTCACTCTTGACTTAAAGACCCCTAGAGACCCCTAAGATTAAATTAAACTCAAGAATGCCAAGCTATAAACTCTACGAAGTGATGAGAAGTGTGTGTTTATGTAATTTTCACGTCCCAAAATTGGTGATATACTTACGACAATAGGATTTTTTTTAATTACCTTCTTATAATGCTATATTACTGCGTATAGAATTCATGGCCGCCGAAACCATCCACGAATATGTTCATTGTATCACGATGGTGATACATAATATATTGCTTGCTGGTGATTCCCAGTAGCTCGTCACCTTTACAAGTGCGAACCCTTTCACTTGCCTGGTTAAAACCCTTCATCCACCACTCCACCGCACCTCTACTCTCACAAAACACAACCATCTCCTGACTTGTTAATGCCACAGCCTACCATCTTAGCATATTGCAAGTCTCTAAATAACGCCATTATTTCTAAGATGGCGGCCAAACACGAGGTTATCACGAGCAAAGTATTTGATGGGCAGACCTTGCAAATTGAATGTATTATTTAGGTACAATCAGGAGGGCGGACCTGGCTGGGTTGCTAGCGTTGATAAAGGTTTTCTTTGGTGTTTGAATTTTGAATATAAAGTTATTTTTTTATTGAAAAGACTTGTGTTTGACCAGTGTCTTAGTTGATGTCAAACGGTGACGATGGTGCAATCTGTATTTGGGAATCAAGAAGTATTGCTAAAGGAGATCTTCCAGAAATGTATGAAGCTGTAATATCGCTATATAATTTAGCAACTGTTTTTTATTGTTAACATTCTTTAATTTCATTACGTTTCAGTGCACATTCAAATTGACTTGGTCAAGGAGAGCAACACAACATAAAATTAAACATGGTGTACCAGATCAGCAGTATGCGAAAAATGACATTTTGACCATGGCATTTGATTGACGTGTATCGTAATATCTGTGATAAAAAAAAACAACACGAAGCCGGGGTCAACAGAGAAGCAATCAATCAATGTCCGTAGTAGTAAACTGGGTCGCAAAACAAAAACAATCACTAAAAACTCCGAAACACACCCAATTCAAAGTCAAAGTAAAGAAAGACTCAAAGACGTCTGTTCTTAAAATTGTCAAAGTCGTCAAACGTCTTGTCAAACCCAACTGTCATGGCTTCCCTAAAAATGGGGTTATCTTATTAAAAAACTTTTCAAATGATAATTTTTGTAAGCTGTACCTTTCTTGAAATTAATTTGTTACTATTTTTTATTAAATTGCCCTATTTTTTTCCTCTTTATCTATGTAGTGTAAATTGTGGGAGCCCAAAGTCAAACATCTTCTTTGATAGTTCCTTTATTAACAGTGTATTTAGACGTGGCTGTAAAATAATCAGAAATAAAAACCGGCCAAGTGCGAGTCTGACTCGCAAACAGAGGGTTCCGTATAAACAGCTACATTCCCCAATATAATTAGGGAACATTACCTATGTTCAAGAACAATGAAAGCACCGAACATTGGTCTAACGAAGAGACAAAATTAACTTTGCCATTCGAAAACTGCTGTCCCCATACATAAATATAAAAAAAAACAAATACGTTCTATAACTACTTAGCTGTGATAGTTTTACTTTTAATTTCGTACTACTGCCGTGAATTTTTTCACATATCCAAAAGCAAACATTTAGCTGGCAAGAGGGAGACTCTCTCTCTTTGTTTTTGTGTTTGTTTCTCTTTGTTAGTCGGTCCCTCATGTCTGAGGATCGTGGTCAGCATCAGGGTTACATCTGGAGCGGATGATCTGCCTCCACCGGTTTCTGTCCAGCGCTTCCCCTACGACCGTGTAGAATTTGGAGGACGACGAGTCTTTCACTTGGTCGGTCCATCTCGATGTTGAACGACCACGCGACCTTTTGCCTTCGGTGTTCCCAATCACAATAAGCCGTTCCAGATTCTCGTCACCTCTGCGCATTGAGTGGCCGAAATACGAAAGAATACGTTGCTGGCATATGGTGGACAAGTGAGTTTTTACTCGGAGCTGGGTCCGGATCGATGCATTGGTGCGTTTTGCAGTCCAAGGTACTCTCAGCATTCGCCTCTAACACCACATCTCGAATGCATCGATCCTTTGTCTCTTTTGGGCCTGGATTGTCCATGCTTCCACTCCACGTTTCCAAGAGGTAGACACTTGACTCTAACAAAAATTTGCAATTTAATTCTTAGTTTTACGCAAACGGATCCCTGAATCGAATAATGGTTTTTACCCTATGGCCTATCCTACGATACCCCACACATAGAGGAGAAAAAATATATCCCCACTTTAGGTGTACAGGAGATACCAATTTTTTTTTCCTTGTTTTTATTTTACCACTTTGTCAGCGTGATTGTATATTTATGCCAAATTATAGCTTTCTAGTACTAAGAGTCTCTGAGCTCAGCTGCGGACGAACAGGCGGACATATATAAACTATAAGGGTTCCTTGTTGACTACAAAGACCTAAAAAGGCTTAGTCAAAGTGAAATTCAAAATAATAATTAATGTTTAATATTAAGGAACTAGCACTTCATCCGCGACTTCGTTCGCGTGATCCGTGTTTTATCCCACAGATGACTTTTTAATAAAAAGTTTCATAGAAACTTTTATCCCCTATTTCACCCCCATAGGGGTCGAATTTTGAAAAATCCTTCCTTAGTGGATACTTACGTCATAAGAGGAATACGTGTGCGAACTTTTAAGTTTCTAGCCCTAAGGGTTTGGCTTGTGCGTTGATACATCAGTCAATCACTTTTGCCTTTTATATATATATAGATATAAGATATATACTTCATAAAAGATATACTTGCTTGCTTGATCTCTGCGACATATGTCAAACTGACGTATACGTTATTGTTAGCCTGTCAAGCGCTATTGTTATTGTGTTCACACTGACAGCTGTCGCAGAGATCAAGCTATATTTTATGAAGTATATATATCGCGAATTGACAATGGCAACCGAAATGTCATGCGCTCAATTTTTTACTTTTCGGCTAATTGTTATAGCTTACAATGTCACCTTACGTAGGTTCTCCTAAGTTAAATTTATGAATTATTAGAACATTCGTTTCATATGTATTTAGATTTGTAAATGATTCCAATCTTTCTAACTACAGTTCATTTAGCTTTCTTAACCGTCTCGTTTACCTGAAGTTGCTTTTCTATTAAAAAATACCTTATTCCAGTCTGGCAACACCACGCACAAGTGTGATGCAGTGTTGCATATTTATGAAAAGCACCATTTGACGAATATGAGAGTGTGAGGGTTAAAACAGTTTCACTCAACAGCAGGACTGGGAGCCCTTCGCGGTGGCAGGGTTAAAGTTATTTGTAATCATTTTAACCCTACCACTGTGAGGTTAAGAAACTAACGTTAAAAAATCATGGATATAGTTTTTGGGAACTGTGGTTAAAGTTGATGGCTTTACTTCAGAATTTTCCTGTACCGAATAAAACACACGGTAACAGTTTGATTGTTAGAACATTGTTTAACTTATTTGTGTAACTGCTTAAGGCGTTATCAGCAGGTGTATTCAGTACACTATATTAGGACATTAAGGAACTATTACTCAATGGTCAGATAACTTTTATGTGAAGAATAAAAAATGATGGTTGACCGCTTTTGTTTAGAAAATATGACAAACTACCATATTTATTAATCAGAGAAAAGTTATCTAACTACTAAAAATCAGCCTTAAATATTTAATTTGTTAGTTATTAAAGCGCTACATAATTATTTATATTATGTTAATTAAAATTCAAACTATCTTACTACTACTATCTACTAATTAATTTGCTGAAGTGAACTATCACAATCCAACAACATCAACTAAAAAAAATACTTCCACCTCACTATTGGCACCCAACTGGGCCCGCACCCACTCCGACTCAAACTCAAGCCTGGAAAAATCCAATACAAGATTCAAGAATTAAACAGTTCTCAAACTTAGTGAACAGAGAGCCAAATAAATTTATTTTATTTCCCTCCCCGTCGGAAAAGTATTTGATTCACTTCGCCCTGCTATTAGAATGATCCTGTGTTTTTTTGCCTTTGTTCATTGCCTTTTTTCCAAGTCGGTTAAGCAAGGGGCAATAAATTGTACAAGTACACTTCAAGAGGTAGTATATGTTTGGAGTTATTTACTGATTTCAGGGGTCGCGTGATAATATTTTTGTTTAAGTAAATGAAGATTTTTTTTGGGTAACGGCAGTTGAGTTGTTGATTTGGTAAAATGAAGGTAGTTTTGAAGTATTTGGGTATACGGTTTGTCAGTTACATGGTTGTACACGTTATACTTCAAGGACTTCTAGGCCTCGCATAATTACTTTACAAAATTATACAAGAGTTATTTGATATTCTTTAATAAGTAGATAGTTATTTTGATTTTGTTTTTACTTTTTATTGAACATTATTTTGAGAAATCCTTCTTTGTTAAAAATTATTTCAAAATATGTTTGGTAGGTGTTTTTATGCACCGGATTGCCGCCATGGGATCTGGAGGCAAAAGTCCTCGCGCAAATTTGGGAGTGGCGTGAGGCGAAACGCCGGGGCGAAACGCCGCTGCCACGACAAATCGTGGCTCGGCGGACAGAGCTCCGGCAGGATCTCATGGCGACATGGAGAGAGCGACTGTCGCAACCCAGTGCTGGGCACGCCACAATTGCGGCGATAAGGCCCCTCTTTGAGGAGTGGCTTGAGAGGCGCCACGGCGTCTTCACCTTCCGCCTGACACAGGTTCTCACCGGACATGGCTGTTTTGGGAAGTTCCTGTTCAGGATAAGGCGGGAGGAAACACCCGGGTGTCATTATTGTGTGGATTGCCCGGAGGACACGGTGGAGCAAACGGTGGAGGTCAGCCCCGCTTGGGCGGAGCACCGCCGTGTCCCCGTGGAGGCGATCAGCGGTGGCGACCTCTCGCGTGCGGCCCTGGTTCAGGCCATGGTACGGAGCGAGAGAGCATGGGAAGCTGTCACCTCCTTCTGCGAAGCAGTAATGCTCGCGAAGGAGGAGGGGGAACGCGTGAGGGAGACGCAACGGAGACGTCCTCACGCCCCAAGCCACCGCAGGAGACGTAGCTCGCCGTCTGATAAGGACCGGGCCCGAGTCAACGGCGCGTAGTGTTCCACGCGCGCCTCAAAGAGATGTCAGCAAAACTGAAGGGAATAAATTTGAAAAAGAGTTACCGCGGCCCTGGCACACTGAAGGAACACGGGTGGGTTTTAGTCAGTAAAAGTCTGACACGCCCTTCCGCTTCACCCAGAGCGGGAGAAGTCATACGAAGATTTCATAAAAAAAAAAAAAATGTGTTTTTATGCAATTTGACATTATTTTATATTAAATCTTATAAACCATTCAAAACCATGCCGCAGAGTTGTATCAACAAAATTATCAGAACATTGCCACATAATCAAAACATCAAAGAATAAAATTGCTAAACAAACAGCTGTTTAAGATGCGCGCGCGCATGTTGACACAGAATGCGCAGGCGCCGCGGTGAGATGGAAAGAGCTTTATCATTAGAAGTATGAGATCAGAAGTCCCATTTGATTTTTCTGTGACAAGTGAAACAAAATTCTGTAATCAGCAGCTTATAGAAGATACATAATAACTTGAAGAATTAGAATAAGCAAATCTGTCAACACTATCCCCAAGCACTGCAGCTCTGATAAGTCAGAAACACCCTGAAATAATATAGCACCATCTGGAAATTAATCATAAGAATTAATATTTGTTTCGGGATATTTACCATGTATATTTTGATTTTGATTGACAACAAATATTAATTCTAATGATTGTGACCATGTCAGCTTAAAAATTAATCATAAGTTTTTGAACCTAAAATTAAGCTTAAATTAAAATTAAGTAGCCCGAAAAATTGCCAAACTTAAGTGGCAGTGGGCAGCACATTACTCGCAGAATGGGTAGCTGTTGGGCCGAAAAGTTTTAGAGTAGCAACCGTGTACCGGAAGACGCAGCGTTGAAAGGCCTCGCTCTAGGTGTAGCGACGAACTGGTCAACTCTGCGGGAGTCCGGTGGATACGAAACGCACACGTCCGATCAGTGTCCGATGTGTGTGTGCTTGTGGGAGGCCTACGTCCAGCAGTTGACGTCTTTCAGCTGAAATTGTGCTGATGATGATAAAATTTTGATGCAGGAACTTAATCTCAGATTTTGATCTTTGAATATGATTTACATGATAATTATGATTTACAAATTCTATGCTATTTTATAGTGATTGACTTACTTTTGAAATATGTAATTATCAATTAGGCCCCTACCGAATTGCTGAGTGCATATAATTAGTTTATTTCATTCTCTAAAAGCTAATTTTAAATCGAGGTTTAAAACATGCTAAAAATGCATTCTCAAGTGTTGCCACTAGTGTGCGGTTGATTTTATATCTTCTACAAACGCATGAATATCACAAGCTTGAGCCTTCTGTCCTCGCCTACTTAGTGACAGCGGTAAGTTGAAAAGAGTTTAACTTTCAAGTGGTCCACTGAAATGTTTGCGGCGGCAGATAACTTGAAGTTCGGGTCTTTTGTTATGATTTCTGTGTGTTTTACTAATGAAATGTGTGTCGGTATTAGCTAGTGTGTCTTTGTACGTGCCGCTTACATTTCTGACGTGTTGTCTTCTTTTAATGGGTTAGTATGTCTCTTTCTTGGTATGTCGAAAGTGATATGTAATAGATGTGTATTAAGGTGAGTAGAAAAGTAGGGAATAAAACAATGAATGGACTGACTGAAACAAGATTTAACTAGATAAACAGTAACTAGGGATAATTATGGAGAGAAAGAAGATGAAGAAAGAAATAAAGAAAAATAGTTTATTTGCGCCAGGCACGACGCAAAAAGGTATCTACCTAATTAATTATTGTTTTGGTATGTCAAGTTTCTGTTTCTACTTTTACTTTTTTTCGTTACTTTAGGATGTCAGACTTAATTGGGATTCCCTGTAAAAATCATGGACACCAAAAACTTTTTCGACTCATGACGATGAGCCATCATCATTTTAGCCAAACGACCTCCATTGCTGGACATAGCCCTCCTACAAGTGTGGCCACATCAATCGGCCCTATGCGTCTCTCATCCAGTGGAGAGAGAGAGCTTTAACCAGGTCGTCGGTTCACCTAGAGGGAGGCCTTCCAACGCTGCGTCTTCCTGTACGCGGTTTCCACTCCAGAAATTTTCGGCTCTATCGACCATCCGTTTTGCGAGCACACGTTTGACTGACGTTCACTGTTTATTAGCAGGTATGAAAATTATATTATTATTATTTATTCGGGCTATGCTCTATTTCCTTGCGTGATCACGTCAGAAATGATGATATCCGCAGGAGAACCAAAGTTACCGACATAGCCCGAAGAATCGCCAAACTTAAGTGGCAGTGGGCAGGGCACATTGCTCGCAGAACGAATGGCCGATAGGGCCGAAAAGTTCTGGAATGGCGACCGCGAACCGGAAGACGATACGTTGGAAGGCCTCCCACTAGTTGGGCCGATGTCCTGGTTAAGGTTGCAGGAAGGCGCGGGATGCGAGACGCACGGGATCGGTCAATGTGGCGACGCCTGGGGGAGGCCTATGTCCAGCAGTGGACCTCTTCCGGCTGAAATGATGATGATGATGATGAAAATTATACATTCCCTCTCACAGGGAGGAGGCCTGTGTCCCAGCAGTGGGAACATTAATAGGCTGATGATGTGATGTGATATGATGATGAAAATTATATATTTATATAATTTTCATAACTGCTAATATATATATAATAATTTTCAAATTTTCTCTTAGCCTGTGAGGATAGTTAAATTTATTAGCCAACTACGAAACTCTGCAACTCTTCTTGCTCTATTTTTCCGACACCCTATAATTAACACCCATAATTGCTAAACCACATGCCATAAACACATGCAAATGATATGAGCGACATATCACTCTGTATGACGTGTGATGTACATACACTTGTCACATGTATCCGTCATTATACTGATTTATGCGTCTTAGAACATCTGCTCACCATATTAGAAACTGCACTGTGTGAGCTTATCTTGTGCGGTTCATAAATTAATCTTTAATTATGTTTGTGGGATGAGAAATAGATCATAGTGGAGGCTAAAGGCCTATTTTTAACTGTCTGAATAGACACTTTACATCAGATCAAAAATATGTAAAGACTTGTATGAATTTATATGGCTAGGTTTGAGTAAATCCCGTAAGAGTACATAAGCTAACTTTGGCAAAATTGGATGCGATGACAGATCGTGACAGTCTTTTGTCTATGCTAGACGCAATGCAGAAAGCAATTTTATTCTAGTTAGTTTCTCTGATGTACCCATTGATATATCAAAAACCCGATGTACCTTATTCTCTTTTAGCTGATGAGAACTAGCCGAGTTCCACATAGGGATCCATTTTTGCCATGTCTTTGGCATTTTACTTTTTGTTTGTTTTACACAATTATTACTTAATTAATTATATTTTCAGAATATGTGAATGCCAAACGCATTAAGTAAAGACTTAAAGTTAAAAGGCATATTTGTCTGTATAATTCTGCTAGTCAAGTTTTTCCAAGATGTAAATAGGCAACTCCATTGTTTCTTTCAAGAAACAACATAAAAATAGCCCGTTACCATCTACCATTGTTTTGGTCGCCATAATTTTGAGAGAACCTTTTATGTCCCTTCTTTAACTACATTAGCGTGTGTATGTAGCGTTGTTAATAAATCGGGCGGCGCCATTAGTCCGGGGTTCGAGTCCCGGCGGAAAGCATGCGTCTTCTTGATTTGTGATGAACGCTGATGGATGGGGTGTGGGTAGTGTTACAGTTTTTTGGATAATGTTGTTCACTGTTTCATTTTGTGGATGTGTTTATTTGAATATTGTTTGGTTTTATGAACTTATTAGTTTAGTTCGAATACGGAAGATTTTTGAGGAATGTTTTTGCAATTTCGAAATATAAGTATACATCCATAGATTTCTATGTAAAATTGCGTTATTTAGTGACGGTGTCGCATTGTTGCGTTGCACCATGCATTGTTGCGGTGACTGTGATATTGCTTGAATTTAGTTTTGTTTTTTATTACGTTATCATTTTAACATTACAATTTTTATAAAATAACGTCAAAATTATATCCAATTAGGTGTTCCAATTTTATGATTGTATACTTGACAGTTCGTAAATATCGTTCCATTTCATTCGTTTAGCCCTCTTCGACTGTGCTGATGTCTTCTTCACTAACATGCACAACACTGACTGATAACATTGCTCACCAATCTCCTTTCCCGTCTCACACATCAAGATATTCATCCACCACAAACTAAACTACAAACATCCCTCAGACACACTAATGCCACACTCAAATAAATCATTATAATCAAATAATTTATTCATAACTCTAAAGCGGGGCACACACGGGAGTCCCACATCGCTGACGTTTTTTCTCGTGATCTATAGCTTCCTTCATGCAGGATTATCGCTGTACCGTTGAAACGCCAAATGTTTTGCGATTCGGCAGTGTGTGCGCACTCTTATAATTATTGGAGTGTGAAATTGGGAGCAAAAAATTGGTGAGCTAATTTGACAGATGTAAATTGGCCGTGGGATGACTTGGATGGTTTCAGCTTTAGTTAGGTTTAGTGCCCGCCTAATTAGCAAGTTTTTCTTTGTTACTTGTATACTGAAACAGCTTGTTTTAGTTTTAGTTGACGTTGCTAAACGGAATGTAGTCAGCCATCGGTGTCTGGCTTGAATTTCAAAATATGTTGAAACTGTACTCAGTAAAAATAAGCTAAAATAAACTTGAAAAGTAGCTAGGTATAGGTACTCGTACGTTTTAGAATATACTTAAATAAATTTACAAAACAACAAAAGTGAAATCTGCAGTTTATAACTAGCGGTCATTTCAATTCAAGGATTTGTCATTTTATTATGTGTCAGCCTGGAAAACCCTCTTCTATTTTTTTACCGATTAGGTGCTATAGTATCCTTTCATCCCTAATTTCAAAGACACTCAAAACTATTCCGCCATCACATAGAAATGGCAGTACCTACATACTTAGGTGTCGATACTCTGCAGCACTTCTTTCCAATCTCCCCACGTCTCTGAACCAATAATCAGGCATCTTACATAACCCGCAGACTCCAGAGTCAGTGTAAATAATGTATGTGCGAGCAGCGACGTGCGCGCCACCTATTGACTTAATCAAAGACCGCTAAATGTGCGCGTGATCGCCAGGCGTGAGAGGTGTTCTGTACACGCGTACTGGCATGTGGAAAAGTGTTGGGGAATAAAGAAAATAATAATTCTGATGAACCAGAAGTTGTTTCCTCTAGTGTATATGTAAGGAAATTCTTTAAGTCTCTGCAAAAATTCTTGTAATAAAGTTTTCGATCTCATAATCGACATCATTAATAAAAAAAATATTTACTAGTTTCTTTAACAGTGACAGAGCGATTGCAAATTACTAAAGGCTTCTGCAGTATATTTTACTTTAAGGTCAGGTACATCAAAGAGCTATTTTAAGGCGCAGATTCGTAGCTGATTTTAAAATGAGAATCACGTGCGGCAATTTTTGGAAAAAAATATGTTACATTAGACCATTTTCTTGATAATTTTGAATTTTATTCGTATAACATAGTGTAATTCATTTATCAATTTATGTCTGACACGGATAAAAAAAACGACAGCCGCAGCAAAACCGCCGGGCGTATAACAATTTAATCATCTACATTTTGATCAGTTGAAACATTTCTTTTAATGCCATAGAATAAATAATAAGGAAAGTACAAAACTACCGAATTTTGGATCGCGCGAGTGTGAATCGAGTGCGTGTTTTGTTCCCTCAAGGTCGTTGGCGACTTTCGTTATCTTAGGATCCCACTGCAAAAATCTGCAGGTATGATTTGTTTTTGATTAAACAATTTTATCCAAAACAACAATAACGAATGAGGGTGACAGCCGAATGTAAATTAATTTTAGAGAGTCGGTCCGAAATATCGTAAGTAAAATGTGTTATTTTGGCGTAAATAAATGGAGAAAAACTGTGTTCCAAAAATGGGGAACCTAGGAGGTGCAGTAATTTTTTTTTTTTTTAATTTTGATATTTGTTGGTATTGCATTGAATTTTTGAAGGGTCGATTGTCTATCCGTATTCTCACAGATGAAAAAATCGCATTTGGAATGGTTGAAGTCAAGGCCGGTGGATTGAAATTGCTGCTTGAGGAATTTAAAATCTTTCAAAACTGTCTTCACGTTATCTCCTAGTGTGCCATCATCTAAGTACCAGAAATTGAATTTTGAATTTAATTGTTATGGTGATAGGATGCATAGCCAGACTGGAAATCACTGGCCCGAGAGGGTCACCTTGTTGGCAACGTACTGCAGATTCCAAAAGCTTTTGTTTGTATAATAATTTAGAAGGGTGCCTGTAACATAGCCAAATAAAACTGAAAATTTCAGGAAGTTCCTTTTTTACCTCTGCCAATAAAGTGTTCCTGTTAACAGAATTAAAGGCATTCTTTACGTCGACTTTCAATATGACCTCACCCTTGCCAGAATTTGAAAAGGTAAAAAGGGCATGCGAGATGAAAGACGTGATGTAGATTTCCGTGTATGTGATTGGTCGATTGATGGCGGTCAAACCCTTTGCCTTGCCGAATTCACTTGCGTAATTAGGCTGCTGACCTGTGAAAAAAAAACAAAAGTAACAATGAGCCAAATAAACGTATTTGATTTGATTTTGACAACTATTGGACAACAAAATCAAATCCGACCAAAAATCTGGTGACTCTTTCTACCACCACTATGAAGGTCCTGTTGGTTAAAAAGGATTCTATTACTCTTACCACGCGACGGGACGCGCTAGATGTGGCCAGCTTGTGGACCAGTCCCTCGTGCCACACGCAGTTGAAGGCCTTTTTTGAAAAAAAAAAAATCGATTTTTCCAAACACTTTCTCCCAGACCAGTACCGTCGGCGAGTTATCAAAAAGCAGTGCTTATGCATAGTTTGTGTGCTAAGTGCCTATACTTATCTACGGCGTTCGATGCGGTGCAAAAGTGGTGTTCACTGTTTATCTGCCTTCTGACGATGTTGAAACGGTGCTGCCTGATAGCAGGCTTCTGTTTCCCGTCAGGTTTACTGACATCGGTATTTAGGAAGTCGGTAGTTTTGATATATATTTGATGACGTGCGATGAAATGGGTGTTATTTTTGGGTGTAAGTCAGTCAGAAGATTGTCTGGTACATGGAATTGAAAATCTTCTTCACCTGTATCACCAAATTAAATTTTAGAATACAAAAGCTGCTATTGTGACTTAACTATGATAGTGAGATATATTCTCTCGCATCCGTTTTTGTAGTTAATAATGAGTACTTTAATCATGTAGTACATAATTTTTATGGTAACATCAATAGTTTTATCAGCGAACGCCAAATAATTAATTTTATAGGCAAAATTTTGCTACTTTGGGTTACATTATTGCAATTTTATGTATCACTAATTAGTAGGATAAGGTATATATATAAGCAAAAATATTCTGTGGTAAAATAAGCAATCAACAAGGTATTAACTAAATAAAGAATTTGAGTATCCAGGGCGTGCCGTATAAATATACAATAATGTAGGTATGTACGACAATATGAGCAACTTATTCGCGCGCTTATTAATTTAAATAAATAAGAAACAAACCTTTTAGTAAATTTATTAAAACAGCATTAAGGCGTGTCTATTCCCCAATGTTAACGCAGTACTGGCGCACGGCCACTCGTAGCCAGACTTATCAATATTGAACCTCCTTTTGGGCAGTTTTGTTTGCAAATTATTCTTTGATTTACATATGCTATTTCAGTTATGAAGAAATTCTAGCCATCAATTTTTCTGTGCAAAAATATTTTTAAACATCCAAGTTGTTTTATCGAGGAGAATCCAAAAGTAGCGGAAAAATATCGTGTTATTAATTATTTTTTTAAAGCAAAACTATTAGTAACAAGAAAAAACCATGTTTCGCAAATAATGTACTATATATTATGAATCAATAATAAATATATTACAAGCTTTTATTTAACTTGCAATGTATGTATGGAAGTATGTAAGTGTGTTCGGGTCAGATCTTGCAACTGAATTATAAAGCAGTTATCTTCAACCGATTAAGATGAAATTTTGCATACATGTTTACTTTGGATAACAATGCACGGTTAGCTAAGTGACGTAATTCTAAATAAAATATGGCGGATGGACCAAGATGGCGGACTATTTATTTTTTGCTCACTGCCATGATATGGGTATCAAATGAAAAGGTTTGCTGAGAAGAATAAGGAAAAAGTTTGATAAAAAAATGATGACTCATTTTTTTTCAAACTTAACCTAGCCGTTACTAAGGAGTATGCTTTAGAAAGCACCCGTTTTACGGAACTAAAGCGGCGGAAGGCCCTTAATCTATAAATACTATTCATTTATGTTGGATGATAATAATGGATTAAATGTCAGACGCGTGTATCATAATTCAAATCGAAGTCAATGCTACCATAAAATTAGAACATGAACAATTTTGGTATAGAAGTAATTCTTGTAAAGATAAATACATGCCTAAATATATAACCCCAGCAGTGGGACAATACAGTGGAAAAAAAACAAATCATAAAATCAGTGGCCATTCTCGTTTCAAATATGTAGGTTTGTAATTTTAAATTTTTGATAGAGATAATGCTATATTGCTAGTTATAAGAGTACCTATCAACTCAGTGTTGTGTGGTGAAGATGATGTGGGCCTTTCCATTTGCCTAAATCGGAACCATAAAGTGTCAATCACTACTTTTCTATGCAAATAAAAAATAATTAACCCAAAAATATTCACTCAGCATACAACGGTTCCTTGAAAATATGTAGGTAGGTGTTACAAACTCAATATTTCCAAATTATCAAAACAAAATACTAACAACCCTTTACCGTGATTTTAATGTTAAATTTATTAAGGTACACCAATACAGCAGAGTTGAATATCGGGTACCCGCATTAAATATGGGGGTAGAAGGGGTAATCGAGGGAGTAGGGGGTAAACACCATACCGATATCGGCGTATTGGGACATATTTGTTACGGATGGACGACAAAATATAATTATTAGTTATGGACGGTCCGGCTGCCGTATTAATAACCTTTGGCGCTGATTTTGCTAAATATTTGGAGTATTTGATGTGTATGTTTTCAGGGGTGGATGTTTCGACGATGATTTTTGGTCGTGCGTTAATTAATAAGGGGATGTTTCGAAGGGATGGTTCACAGCGTCGTTTTCACGGTATCATTTACCGTTTGTATTTTGTTTCGATGCGTCCAGCCTGCTATTATAATAAATAAACTAATTAGGAACATTCTTGCAAAAAAACATGCCAAAGCTCACACATCAAAATAAAGATTCATTGTTCTACTCGTATTCTTAACAATACACTAAAATGGAAATCTTTAAAGAAAACCCCAAAAAATCGGCACGAACTACAAAAACCACCGCAAACCGATCTCCGATTGATTCCCATTGTTTAAACAAATGAGAGACAAAGGAGCCCGCTAATGCCATCCGATTTGATCATTCAATTAAACCTGAATGGAAAGAAAGAGGTTTACAGTCCAAAATCCGTATAAATCGAACTCACTGATAATAATTGCTTCGATGATAATCGGCCTTTTTCGCTCGCATTCGGGTTTAGACGATTATTAATTTTCTATTTCTGAATTGAGTTATTCGATTGTGTGAAAAAATGCTTTTGAGCGGATTTGAATGGGCGAGAATGAAAGAGAGATTTGTGTGAAAGAAAGGTGTATATCATCTTTCCACAAAGGGTTTCTGACAGTATGTGTAACATATTTTTTATGGGGACACCTTGTGTTTTTGATTTACACTTTCTTATTTATGACTGTTGATAATGTCTTAGTTTTGAGATTGTTATCTTCGTCAAAGTGTTAGACACATATGGTGATGTAATCTTTTACCCGTTTTTCAATATGTGGATGTAAAGCGTGAGACAAATATAATAGTATGATAGGATTTGTGGGGATAACGTTAACTTTCAATTTAGTTGAAATTTTCACTTAGCTACAAAAACTATTGTCTAACTAGTGGCCCACCCTGGCTTTGCCTGGGTCATAATAATATATAGACTATACCTATCTGGTATATGTAACTGTCAAACGGTGATAGATTTTACATTTTAAATAAACTAGTTAATTTATAAAGGTTGTATAATACGAAACAAGGTATGGGAAACAAAGTGACCAACACAAGACCTTCAACCACAGAAATTTCAAAGACCCACAACACTAACCCAAAATATACCGCCTTCAGCTCATAAAAACTACAACCAAGAACCACACAGCCCAAAATACTGTCAGCACATTTTTGTATTCAATCTCGAAAGTCAAAATTCAAAAACCGAATCCGATCTCTAATGAGTTAAGGGCAGCGTAGTTTACGTCCCCCTAGCGGTAGGGGGCAGGGGGGAGCCCGTTCGGCAATTTTATCATGTTATAAATTTGAATTTGTATAATACTCTGGCATTAACGCATGATTTATACAACTTGACTCCGCTAAGATTTCAAAGATGAAAAACAATAAATTATGTAACCGTAACTATTGCGTTTAATGGCGACGGAGGGTGAGAGTAGTGTGGATGTGGTGTATTGTGCTGTGTTGTTTTCGTAGTGAAAGTATGTTTTCAAGCTGCTGAGTGTTTTCAGTTGTCAACCTCAGCAGTTCAATTACTTTTGTTGAATACTTAAACCTAGAGTTGTACTAATTAACTAAAGTCGGCTTTTTTTATTAACTTGAAATTGCACGGACGTTTCAAGTTGCAGGTATGTGGCAACTCAGGGTAATCCGCAATGGTCACCCAAAGGGCAAAGGTGTCTCACTTAAACCCATTGCGTATTACGCGGGGCCAGGTAGTATACTCCGTCATCGATTTATTGATTATGAGAAGCCGAAGAGACAGCGCTTCCAGCTCAATTTATTTGAGTATTTTATCATGTCAATCAGTAATCTGAATTTAATGTTGAGTATCTTCTTCATAAGTAGACTTATCACAGTAATATGAATTATTTTAAAATTCACTTAATTTCTGCCGACAAATTATGCAAGTATTTTCAAGGATTTTAACCCTGTCGTCATATCCACACTAACCTTACGCCCAAGAGTTGACGACTTTTTACTTGACCGAATTTATGCGACACATTTAGGAGGAGCTCGTCGTATACAAGTCAGTTAAATATTTAGCTTTCATCCGAATTTATACGGTTTATAGTAGAAAAAGCAAGCTTTGGTTCCGCGCCGTAAATTCACGTGATTGATAATTTCTATTGTGGACTAAAAAGGTCTGGTTTTTGGTAGTATTGCATGTTAACGAATGGTGGATGGTATTGTTGTTCCGTTCTGTTTTAACTGAGGACAGTTGGCAGTTAGGGGTTAGTGTAGAACTGGTTTTAATTAATTTTCTTCGGTGATTCGTTTGCGTTTGTTATGCGTTGTAATTTTTATTTGGCTCGTTCTTTTGTGGGGCAGTGATGTGTAACATTAAAGCTAATAAGTATTCACTTAGTAATTGTATCGTTATAAAATACCAGTTTTGCACCAGTGGTTTGATCCGCAGGACCACTACATTTTTCGGGATCTAAACTTTCTAAATGGTATCAGTACTTCGGGAAGTATTGATCTTATTACGAGAATGTTGGTAATCATCAAATCTTTAAACCTTTATTACTATATATTATAACTAGCTGTTCCCTGCGGCTTCGCTCCCGTGGTCTATCACACAGGACCCGTTTCCGGGATTAAAAAATAGTCTATGTCACTCAGGAATAATGTAGCTTTCTATTGGTGAAAGAATTTTCAAAAGCGGTCCAGTTTTTTCGGAGCCTATTCGGTACAAACAAAAAATCTTTCCTCTTTATATTATTGGTATGGATTTAGAATAAAAATCTTACAGCTTATCATAGATATACAAAAACAAAATCACGATTGATTAACAAACATCGAACCAAACATACACTTGAGTTTGAGGAAACCTTTTGATCTCCCGTGCTATATTTGTAACACTTCCACATCATGAAGTTGCTATAAAAATACCTCAATTTACGACTACAATATTTGTTAAATAAATCTGATACAATAATAATATCCTAATATGGATACAAAGTGACGCACATGACGAGATCAATATATGGTCAGAATGAATATACATACATACATACTTTTGATATATTTATTGATATATTTACTTCAAGATGGCCGACTTTTATTGTCGTATAAAGATGACTATTTAGTGGCGTTTATAAGGTTTTATGTGGAGCTCGGTTTGTATGGAAAAGGAGTCTGTTTTTTTGATCAAGTTATCCTGGTTTGTAATATTCTTAGGGCCTGTTTTACCTCCGGATAAGCAAATCGGTCAGATAAATTTTTGCAATTTTATTTTTCTGTTTTATTTTTTGGTGTGCGTTTATTACCTGATGAACGTAAGTGAAGCAAAATGAGTCTGTAAGGGTTTCAAGTGGTGTATTGTAGTTTTGGCCCTCCCCCAAAGAGAAAAGGTGTGAATTTATACTGTATACATAAACGTACGCACTAAATGTTTTGAGAATACTTTTATTATGCGTACAGCTAAGGAGTGGCATTCCCTGCTGGAGTCTGTGTTTCCCGATAGTTACATTCTGGGTCAAGAGTGAATAGGTTATTTCTAGGCAAGCGTGCTTTACCGTCGACCACAACATCGCTTAGCATCAGGTGAGATAGTGGTCAAGCGCGAGACAACATTAAATAAAAAAAAAAAAATACTAATCTGTTAAAATTTTGAGTTTAGCTGCAGCCTAATTGCGTAAGTAAATTCAACATGGCAAAGGGTTTGACCCCGTGAAAGAGAATACTCTCGTGTACTCTTTAAATTATTAGGTATTGCCAAAAATATTGGTAATAGTATCTCCACCAATGAGAGAGAATTTGCCATACTCTTTCATGGGGTCAAACCACCATCACCACCACCACCAACCACGAACCACCTTTGCCTAGCCGAATTCACTTACGCAATTAAGCTGCTGTAATTAGTGTCTTTATGGAAGTGATGCATCTTGGTACAACCATGACGAATTAATAATAGCAAATTTATATTTATTGCATTAAGCTCTACCTACTAGGTATATAAAATTTAAAAGCTTAGGTGTTAGGATTGGCAATAATACTTGGCACTAGATGCGATAGTAGTTTATATTTTTGTGTACCTGTTCATACATATTTTTTCTTTTCGTTTTGTAGCATTTGGAAATATTCTATTTTGTTTTATTATTCACTTCTATTTTGGCGACACTTTTTAAGCGGTATTCAAAGAATGACTATCGGTTATATAATAAGAACTAGGTATTAGTCAGGACAATTAATTAACAGGTAGAATATATTTTATCGAATAGAAATTTAAATAAACACCTGATGTTACGCAAAGCCTGCAACATGCATATCTTGTGCCAAACTATTTCCGACGATGACTGACATTCAATTAACTCTCTCTAATAGCAATTAAATATAAACAGTGTGACATATTATTATTATTTATAAAGCTTCCTTTGATAAACATGAATTATCCAGATACCGAAACTATTTAATAATTTTTCAGATATCAAGTTTTTTTGTAACCTCATTGCACTCTAATTAACATAATTTTGGTTTGTTTCAAGTAAAACACCTTTTTTGATCAATATATCCTTTAATTCTAGTTCGAGTGAATACAGCAATAATAAAACCGGCCAAGAGCGTGTCGAGCCACGCGCAGTAATAGGGTTCCGAAGTTGCATAACAATGTGGGCTAAAAAGAGGGTTTTGTTGTTGTTACATGAACATTAGAACGGTTTCAGCGGCTCACAAAGTCTAAAAACGGGCCCACATAGGATTTTTTTATCTATATTCTCGCGTTTGACCACTATCTCGCCTGATGGTAAGCGATGATGTGGTCTACGGTGAAGCACGCTTGCCTAGATGTAATCTATTCACTCTTGACTTAAACTAAATAAGGACTAACTGGTGTCTGAAGAAGGAGTTATAAAATCCAACTTCGCAACTGAAGTTGAAAAATATTATCTATTTGTGTACCACCGCGGGTGCGAATTGCGAAAGGAGCCGATACGAGCGCGCGTTAGACTCACGGGGAATGGTATAGTTCGTTCCTGGTTCTATCCTTGCGTGCACGCTCCTTGTTTATTTCTCTATCGGAATTATACAAAAATCGTATGTATTCACCTCTAATCTCCTCTAATACCGCAGATTAGAGGTGAATCCTCTAATCACCGCAGACACTATTTCATTCTGTAAAGTTTTACGCTACTCAATTATTGATGAAGTCGGGTCGAATATTGACTTTATAGAAGGATATTGACAAAAGAAAATAAGTAATTTGCTTGGAAATCGAATCTAATTTGACTTTACTTTTACGTTTTAATTATAAAACGTCAAAAATACTTCTGCACTAACACAAAATAGACTACACCGCGCGCATGCGCCGTATGGACTACGTTCTGGTACTGCCAACGACTCCGGCCACTCCAATGCGTTATTCGAGCTTAAACATTATTAATTTAGAAATAATTATTTTTAAGGATGTTATGATTTTATTTTTGTATATTTTTACATGGTTCATAAGCATATATTTACTATCTGTTTTACACAGCTAACAACGTTATTTAAGTAATTTTTCAATGGCATTTGTACAAAAATTTTACTGTGCCAAGTACATTTTATAAGTTGGTCGACTATTACTCGTAAACTTGTAAAGCCTGTTATGATTTCATTTTTGTATATTTTTAAATGGTTCGTAAGCATTATATTTACTCAGTTTTACACAGCTATCAACTTTATTTTAGTAATTTTTCAATGGCATTTGTACAACATTTTTACTGTTCAAAGTACATTTTATAAGTTGGTCGACTATTACTCGTAAACTTGTAAAGCCTTGTTATCCGTGATAATTTTCCTTTTAATTTCATTATATTTACTACTGCCGTGAATTTTTTCACATAGCCAAGAGCAACCATTTTGCTGGCAGGGGGGGGACACTTGACTCTAACATAAATTATCAACTTATAGCTTAATTTTACGCAAATGAATCTCTGCATCGAAAAATGGTTTAACAAACCCATAATATTTTTAAATGGCCTATCTAACGATACCCCACACTATGGGATAGATGAGAAAAAAAAATACATCCCTACTTTACGTCTATGGGAGGTACCCGAAAAAAAAATATTTTTCATGATTTTATGTTACCACTTTGTCGGAAATATTAATATGTATATACATGCCAAATTATAGCTTTCTAGTACATAGATTCTCTGACCTAAGCTGCGGACGGACAGACGGACAGAGCGAAACTATAAGGGTTCCTTGTTGACTTCGGAACCCTAAAAAGTGAGGATTTTAAAAGGAAATGGCATGTTGCTAACTAAATTTAACACCTACGTTAGCAGTTATTTCGTTAACATGTTTTAACCCTAAAGGATTCTATGTATAACATTCTGAACATTTAACCCTGTGAGACTTCGTTCTCAAAAATATTAACCTGGCTTAACAAATTATTAACTATGTATGTACCCATTTTCACCCTCAAACAATTTACAATTTACCTGCATCAGAAACAAGATGAAAACTGCAAATCTAATACAAAATAAAAAGATCCTCCGCCACACTAAGTTAGCAAGGTCCTTCGTCTCGTGACTCTCGGTTCACTCCAGCCCAGCAGCGTATCACATATTTTTCATTTTAAATTTACACGCAATAGAAGTTTTTATACTTTTCATTTTACCACAGAAAGTGTTTGCTCATAACTTTGGAAGTTATCGCGAATTTATCGTTTTACTTAATTAGTATTAGTAAGTGAGTTTTATGTTTATTATCTTATACAGTTGATAGCAGTTAGTGATGATCGTAAGTTACAAGAAAAAAGGAATTCTCGTAGGTATTTATCCATATTTGCAGCTGCTGTATAGTCACTGAAAACAAAAGATTTTTATGGAATTTGAATGGATTGGTATGACTTATAATCATTTAAAGGTATGTGTAATACAGGTTCTAAATACGACATTGATTAAAAAAAATACATTAAACAGCACTGAAGTTCAGGTTGCAGTGGTGGCCTAGTGGTGCAGTGGTGGCCGTTATAAGTTGTGTTTCGTGTGTTCAAACCCAGGCAGGCGCTTTACTTTGTGTGTACTACCACTGCACTCAAAACGGTGTAGGAAATATCTTGAGGAACCCAGCATGCCCTAGAAACAATAAATCGAATACATGTGAGATCCACCAACCCGCAGTGGGCCCGCGTGGTGGATTACGGCCCATTCCCTCTCACTGAGACGAGGCCTGTGTCCCAGCAGTGGAAACTTAAAAAAGCTGATGAGGATGATGATGATGATGAAGTTCAGGTTCTTGTTTTTTTTTTACAACTGGTTGAAAAAAGAAGTCCTATAACAAATAGAAATTTTAAATATCTGGACCGATTTCTGAATTGAATATTTGGAGTTAAGAACGTGCCAAATTTTGACAGGATTTCTATTCAACAAAAAATTTCAGAAATTGGGGGTCAGTCTTCCAGTGTTGTTCTTTCATACTTTTTAACTTTGCTATTAGGTATATTATTTATTTTTCAATTAAACATCAATCAATATTCCTAGCCTTTTTCCTAACCATGTTTGGGTTAGCTTTTGTCTAAGCAAATGTAGCTGAAATATTAATAATAATATATATATATATATATAAATACTAATAATACATAAATACTAATAATAATTATATAATAGTATATTAAATAGGACATGCCGGTTTCCTCACGATGTTTTCCTTCACCGTTTTTAGAAACAAAAATTCAATGACATGTGACATCTACCAATCCGCACTGATCTCGCGTGGTGGATTATAGCCCACTCCCTCTATGAGAGGAAGCCTGTGTTCCAGCAGTGGGGACATTAAAAAAGTCTGATGATGTGATATTAAATAGAACAAGTGCATATCTGGTCTTTCAATCAGAGCCATACATGGACAATTCATACATTTTCAAAAGAAAAATGACGACATATTTGATACTAGCTGTTCCCCGCGGCTTCGCTCTCGTTGACCACCCCACAGGACCCGTTTTCGGAATTAAAAAATAACCTATGTTACTCAGGAATAACGTAACTTTCTATTGCCGAAAGATTTTTTTAAATCGGTCCAGTAGTTTCGGAGCCTATTCGGTACAAACAAACAAACAAACAAAAAAATCTTTTCTCTTTATAATATTATTATATATAATATATATATATATATATTATATTATTAGTATAGATATAGATAAATCACAAGAAATGACAATGCTAGTTACAAAATAAGACCATGCCAACCTTGTCTTAACTTAAGCGAAGACATGTCTCAAACAGCGGTCATCCAAGACAGACAAGCCTGACCCCATATATCGACGATAACGCCTCAATTCCTATATCCAACCAGTTCAGTTTACGAGTAACGCCTGCTTACCCACACGGTTATAAATTAAACAAACCCACACGTTGGTCACACGACGAGCGACGGATCGTAGGCGAGTACTGGTACAGGTAACTTGTCACATAACTTTACTGTTTTTATTTACTTGCTGATCTGTACGTAAAGGTGTTTTAGTTGGTCGGATAAAGGATATGTGTCAGGATCTACATTTTTATTATGGTCCTTTGATTTAACCTGGCAGATATATCTCGAATAATTTGGATGTGAGACGCACGGTCGGTCAATGTGGCGACGCTTGGGAGATCATGATGATGGGAGATCTTTGTAATTGATTTTCTTTTTTCAGATGCTGATCAAACTCTAATTTTTATGTTACAGGCCTGGTTGTCCAGCCGGCAACTTTACTTCAATAACATCACAAATGCAAGCTTCTACATAAGCGTTAGACTTTTGTTGCCAAAACCGTTTCAATACCTTTCTAAGTTTATCTTGGACATCGCTGACTACGGTGAAGGAAAACATCGTGAGGAAACCTGGACTTATAACTGGTTCATTATAAGTTTATGCTTCATTGGTGTAATTGCTTCATTGGTGTTGCAGGAGTACCTGGCGTTTTATAGAGGGGGTTTGGTGTGATTTTTTAAGGGGGCACGATTCCATGTCCTATAGGACCACCAGGGTTGTTTTAGTGAGGTAAGAATCTCACAATTCCTGGTCTTATCCCTAGATTCAAACACCTTGTGTAGGTAGAGAACCATAAAAACCAAAAGACGTAGTTTTTAAAGGAAATTTCACTTAATATACTAAACATAAAAATATACTGTACTAGCTATTCCCCGCGGCTTCGCCCCCGTGGACCACCCCACAGGACCCACTTTTGGGATTAAAACATAGCCTATGTCACTTAGGAATAATGTAGCTTACTATTGGTGAAAGAATTTATTAAATGGGTCCAATAGTTTCGGAGCCTATTCGGTACAAACAAACAAAAAATCTTTCCTCTTTATAATATTAGTATAGACTAGCTGTTGCCCGCGACTTCGTCCGCGTCAAACTCGTAAAAAATATATTTTTAGTTTTTTTAGTTTCCCGCCGGAACTATGAATTTTCTCGTGATCAAACGTAGCCTATGTTACTCGTTATTACATCAGCTATCTACCAGTGAAAGTCCCGCCAAAATCGGTCACACACACAAACACACAAACAGACAGATAGACAAAAATCTTAAAAATTGCTTATTTGTTGTTAGTACCGTATATACTATCACGTGCATTCAATAAAACGTTGTTATTTTGATATTACATACAGACACTTCAATTCTATTTATTTGTATAGATTATAGTATAGAAGTATAGATTAGTATAGATTGACAGGTAAAGCTTTTTGTCCCACCCTGGATCACGATCAGCATCTATTTCTTTCCTACCCTGAAATCAGACTACACGCATTTAATCATTACATTCATACCTTTCAAATTATTTCAGTAACAAACACGGCTATTAGAATTAGTTCCGTAGAAACACAGACAGAGACAAACGGACATGTCAGATTGATGCGCAAGTCCGTCTGACTGCTGATGTATGGCTGCCATCTATCGTGTCATGACAAAATTAGATAGATGTAGGTAGGGATGCTGTACAATATGTATTTAGTAGTGAGAAATTTTGGCTTGTGACTTCTAAGATGTGGTTTTGATATCAGTAAGATGCCTTGATGATGAAGTGGTCCTGAGTGGGACTGCTGGGGGAGGGGTTCGATCCCTGGATGGTGTAAAGTGTTATGGTGTAATTAGTACCAGCTAGGAATACATTTGATCAGTAGTAACAAGTAGAATCTCGATGAATGCCACAAAATCTGCAATGTCTTACCGACTACTGGTACTGCTTATTTGTTACGGTATTTCATAATATAACATCACGCCGGTACGCTCTAAAGGTGTACAGTTCACCCTGGTACACTCTAATTTCACCGGTTATGTTCAAGTTTTATGTTATTCGGGTATAGAACTTGCTCATTAGATACCACAATTAATAAGCAAAACGCCAACTTTATTACAAAAAAATTCAACCGACTTCACTTTGTAATGTTTTTTTTTTGAAAGTCGGTTGTATTTTTTGTAAAAATGTTTTATAAATTACTTACATTCCTCTGCTCGGAAATAATTACAACTTATAGTGGTCATTACATGGAGTAGTTACCTACATTATTCTCAAACTTAGCAGTGTATGTTGCTAGTTGTACTTCAACTCAGTCTACAGCATCCCATTGCTGGTCATATATTTCTCCCAAAATACGCATAAATACGCGTATTCAGCTTCCTCATCTAGTCTATTCGGGCCACCTTTTTAAGGTCTGTAAATATCTACGATCCGCAAGAGAACCAAGTTTACCGACATAGCCCGAAGGATTGCCAAACTTAAGTGGCAGCGGGCAGGGCACATTGCTCGCATAACGGATTGTCGATGGGGCCGAAAAGTTCTGGAGAGTGGAGTGGCAACCGCGTACTGGAAAACGTAACGTTGGAAGGCCTCCCTCTAGGTGGAGCGATGACCTGATCAGGGCTTTGGGAAACCGGTAGATGCGGAAAGCACAGTACCGATCTGTATGGCGACGTCCTTCGGCTGAAATGTTAATGATGATAAAATACCATGTACGTTAGAAAGAATTTACATCTTTTTAGTAAAAACGGTGACAGACATAATTATGTTACTAGAAATTGGGATTAATTTATTCAACCAGGTTTCAGGCTGGCTAAAGTAGCAGCATCTTTTTTGGGGTTAATTTAAAACTTGTATAAAACGCACACTATGTAGGCAAGCATATTGTAAGTTACGGGATTACATCGCTGATAAAAATGCTAGGCTCAATGCTGGTCCTGCTTCGCAGCCACTAGGTCGCAAGAACAATTAGTGATGGGCGGAAAAGTGTAATATTGGATCGGCTGAAGACTGTATGAATAAATTTGTATTGTATAAACTCAATTTCTTTTAGTATTATATAACTACACAGCACATGTGTGAGTACTATGCTCCGACTGTAAATCTACCATTCACTGTACCTATGTATCATTCGTTGACTTTTGTGTGCCCTGGCATTTGAGTGTGTCATGATCTCTCTAATTTCTCTCTGTTGGTGGCATATAATTATGTTGGATCATTCGGTTCCCTTCATGATGGTTGAGCTGAGTGGTGCCGATCCATACTTCATGTTCGTGAACGGGCGCCATCAGTTGGGATTGGTCATATTTTAGCTGCCTCGTCCTGTTATTGTATTTTTTTTTATTGTTTGTTACTCTAGACATAGACGTTTGTTTACATCGTTCTCACATATATATGATTTTTTCAACAAGAATGATGTAACCAAAAACTTGTAATTTAAACTGATGGAAAAGAGTGTCCGTGGAGTTTCTTGCAAATACTTCTCCATTGAGACCTACTGGTACTTGCGAATTTTCAACTAGACACACTTTTTATTTTTTGTTGTTTGTCAATTCAAAAGTACTTCTAAGCTTTATTTTAAATAAACTATTTGATTTTGATTTTTGTAATAATAAGCACGTACAATCGGTAAATTCTGCTCTTGAACAAAATATACCACTTCAAAGACCGCATAGTATGTAGGTAGCCGGTTGGTAATATCATCCACATCACCACATTGTTAAATGTTCAACTAACAAGAGGATGTGCCCCTCCTTTTGAATAATTCTATAACAATGATATATTTACCCAATTATTTATATGAAACGAGACAGAAGCACAGGAATGAGAGTCTTTGAAGTGTAAGACAGACGGACGTGGACGGACATGATTTACAGATGACATGGCACTAATAATAACTATAGACACAATTCGACAACACATCATTGGGATGCTTTTATGTCAAAGTTAGAAACATAATATGTTAAAAAGTTGGAAGCACAATCTTCGTTGACGTAACAGCATGCTTTTAAGTATTTTTGATGGTAAGCAAATATAGAAAATGGCCAATTTAGAGCTTAAGCTCTAGGCAAGTGACATTCTATTAACGTAAGAGTCCCGATAGCGATTAATACATTTAAAGAATTGCCAAACGCTATTGAAATGGGATGTAATCAATTTCCATTTATACACAAAGTGTCTAAAAAAATTATTACTATAGGTCCGGACCTATAGTAATAATTTTTTTAGACCTTAAAATAATTTTATCGATAATACCCCAGTGAAATCACCACACCCTCAAAGATAGAGCAATTTTAGTACCTGACTTATTTATTACAATATCCACATAGTCTAACAACTATAACTGTGGACCTAGGTCTCACAGGGGCGTACATTTAATGTTATTTTTACGGCCATAGCATGGAGAATCTAAAACAAATTTTCTCTAACACTCAAAATATAAGATATTTTTGTATTGAACCATAAAAGTCAAATTTCAAACGTAATTGCCCAACGTTTAATTGCATTTCCTAAAATTCTGCAATTATCTCAATATATTTATTGATTCATCTTATTTGTTAGTTTTCGAGATGGTCTACACACTGACAATAAATTCATAGCTCTAAGCCAGTTAGTTTTAATTTTATTATTACCTAAACAGAACCCCTGCTAATTTTAGCCTTATATTTTTTCAGAAATTTTAAGAAATGCAATAAAATAATTTGGGTATTAAACGCCTTATCTGGAGTGTTATTATCGAATTACTTAAGTGTATTTTACGGACTTAATGTTTTAGTACTACAAGTTCGGACACACTGTATACCTACCTATTAGCATTTCGAAAATCGCCAACGTTGATAGATGGACACTTTTCCTAAAGCCTCTGGATTGGTTCAAATGACATCAACCGACCACTTTCAAGATCCAATTAGAATCAATTTCGACATCATCATATGCTTAACCTTTCACCAGCGATGTTGGGGTTGTCTCGCCATACTAGTTAAATGTAATCAGTTTAGAAAAGCCCTTACCTTCCTACAAATTACTCGTACAACTAATCAATTAAAACTTAAACTTAACTCCGCTAACACCACAACCTCAGATCATTATCTTATCCCGAGATTCCGCATAACCCATCACAAGAAGGCTGCACCTAATTCCATAGAACACTGCCATCAAATAGCAGCGCTAATACAAATCGATCGGAATCCGCTGGTAAATTGCTGGCCAGCACTTTATTATAATAATGAATGATAAATAATAATAGTTACCTCATTAACCTGTGTGTTGGTTATCGGGGATGCTTAATTGAAATATTGATGTTATTTAGCTGAGGTTTTTATTGTAGATTATCCTAAAATTGTAAAATGTCGAATTGGCTATGATCTAATTTTATTGCTCTAGCTTACAAAAAAATGTTAGAAGAAAATATAGAAGTTTATGCTGCCAAACTTATTTGAACATGATAATTAAGAATAGGAACTTATAGAAAGTATAATTGTGTAACCTAAAGATGCACTTAAATTATTGTCTGAATAAGGCTTACAGGTTTCTTATTTTGAAGCAGGCAGTCTCATTCTTGTTGAACAGCTACTACTCGGCCAAGTGCGTGTCGGACTTCGTACATTTAGGGTTCCGTACCAAATGTAGAATATATTGGTATTTGTTAGTAAAATATGTATTAATAAACATTATCACCAAAGGATATTGCCCATACACAGGCCCCTTATGAGGTATCGTTTCTGCGATTTCAATATTATCCAACAATAGGATAATAAAGGATTTCAATACTATCCAACAATAAGAATAGGATTTATATTTTGTGTATTTTGCTATCCGTGTCCTTTACTTTATATGTACGGACAACAACAGATCAGGTTCTTTCACTTGGACATTTGTATGCACCTTATTGTATTGTAATAAGGGTTTATTTCAAGAACAGAAACATCGTTATATCTCGCGAACCCTTTTTCTAATTATGAATATAACATGTTTTTTCTACATTATTCAACCAAATTCAACAAGATACTACCATTTTTTCAAACGGGCCCAAGTTCCCTTACAAAATGGGCATCCTCCTTTCAATTTCATAGGTCAATGGAAAGTTAAAAAAAACTTTGTACCAACATTTTGTGACAGACGACGGACAGACAGACGGACAGACAGACGGATAGACAGACAGATGGACACGGACACGTGAGTGTCACCAATAGGCCTGCGTTTGGACCCTTCTAATGGAATGGTTACTAATTGCTAGTGTAGAGGTTACGTCTGATGATCATAGAATCACCTAGGCCTATCACAGGCCACAGCTCGACTACCACTATTTTAAGGACTATTTTAAGCCGCGCGACAACCCACCCAGTTATTAGCCTTTCACATCCAGTCTGTCCCAGGATCCATTTCAAAACTGATACGCGGTATTGGTTAATGATGAGTCTTCATACTAAAGTTTCCTTATTACCTTTTATTTGCAAAGAAATCCTAGTGACCGTCTTTGATCCAACTTTGATCTACTCTAAAGACCACTAATCAGGCTAATCTGAGACCGAAGACCATACACCAAGCACTCTATTGGACTACTCGCCAAAAAACACGCTTATTTTTTTCATTTACACGAAAAATTCGTATTGTAATGTGTGGAAGTGTCATCATATTTCATTTCGTGTCGGATCACTTAGCTTGGCAACGTTACCATTGGCACACGACACAATTATGATATAATACGGGTTTGTTAACATTTTTCTCACTTGCAACATGTAGTGTTAGTTATCATATACATTTTTGTCTTGTTAGTTCTCTTGGATGTGTGTTCTTTTGAGTTTTGTAGGAAGTAGAAAATCTTTTGATTAATATGCACTTATAATTTATTATGCAGTACCCACGTATCATGATTTATCATTACGTATAAATTGTAGAGTGAATAACAAAAATCTACATAGCCCTAAAGCGAAAAGCAAAATTGTGAAAAATAGAAAAAGTTGTCGGAATTATGATCTTAATTTCGATTCGGTGAAAACTTAGCATAACTGTATCACAATATTTGTACATCAGCCTGTTTTAGCCAGGAATAGAACTCCCAAGATAAAAAAAAAATATTCAAACGAGCAAATAAAAGGTTGCAACCTTACCAAATACTGTGGTTTGCAATATTAAGCTTGTTTTTTGCAATGTCCTTTTTACATTTTTAGGTGCGAAGTAATTTAAATTGCGTCGATTGATATTTAGCGCGAGCGATATTTGGTAAAAACAAAACAAATGCAATTATGTGGAATTATATCGCATTACGGGATGGAATGACGTATGTGGTGACGCTTGGGCTCCCCCAAACGTCACCACATTGACGGGTCCCGTGCATCCCGTCCGTCATAGGCATTCGCCTATGTCCAGCAGTGGACGTCATTCGGCTGATATGATGATGATGATGATATTGCATTACATCCGTGTGAAAGCACTTGCAATTTCGTTTACTAAACATCGCTTATTGGTATGATATAAATCGAATCGCGTTGAGCCACCTGGAAGGTGGCTCATCCGATAGGCCTATCAATCCGTCACGTCGAACCTTACCGCACAACAATGGACACACTCACAACACTAGTGGCCACAGTCCGGCCTGCAGTGTCCAGATAGGAGCCAATGATTTAACGCTCAACTTTTGACACAACTAAGCTTTTTGGACACGGCCGCCTCCGCCTATAAATAACGTCTTACGTGAACTTGAGAATATGGCGTGAAATACGAGAGTGGGCGGCGATTAGGAGGTTTTTTTTTAGATTTTCTGGAGGCTAAGACCTTTGCCCCCCCCTGGACCTGGAAGGTTTTAGGATGGAAATCAGGTCAGCTATACTCAATTCGGTCACAACTGACTTAACCATCTTTTTCTTAGCTCCTTTTTCTAATTTATTTGAGGTAGAAGCAATGTTTTAATAATACTTTTACCTTGTTCTTTCATTGACACATCAAGAACAGTATCATCCACTCTAACTGTGGAACTACATCGCAGACTATGGATCCTCTTACTTTTCTGCACTCTTTGCCTTGCCAAAGCGACCTAGACGATCTCGTCAAAGTCGCGAAGTATTGGTCTAACACACACGAATAAGATACCTATGAACCTATATTTTATGAACGGCCACGATTTGGTCCCTTTATTACTTCCTAAAGCGGTTATTTTATGCCAACTGATAAAGTATCACCATTTTGAAAAAAACAAATTTTTTTTAGCAGAAGCTGACTAATAAAACAGTTGAACAACGAAAATCAACTCAAACAATACAACTTTCTTACTACTGCTCAAAGCTCCCAAGAACTCTTCCCGTCTAATAAGTTAACATTTTCACTTGGCCCACAACGGACATGTTTTCGGAGGCCCAGATAAAGGAGCCTCTGTTCATATTTCACACATTTGTTTGAGGGCTTCTCCTTATGATTTGTTGTGTCCACCGATGCCTGTGCTGACCCTTTTTCTCGTAGCTACTTTTGTGTTTAATGGCGTGTTGCTGGATCTTAGATTATGTGACCTACATTCTGAAGAAACTTAGTAAGATACTAGAAATTGAGCTTCTTGAATTTTCACTCTATATATAGAAAACCAAAAATAAAACTAAAAAAACATCTTCGGTATTGATTGAAATGTCCACAAGTGGCTGTTTGATAAAAAAACGCCATGTAAATCACTTGAAAAATATTATTCAGGCATTCATAAAATTCTACAATAAAAAAGCAAAACTCCAGCATCTGAATGACAACAACCAATCAAATACAGTTAGAACCTCCCGATTTCCACGAATCCATCTCCGAATTCCGTACCTCCAAACTACCGAAACACGATTTTTCGAAGAACATTTAAGTAAAAATAATATAATTCCATCTTTACGACAGCACTTCCTCCTCCGAAGATTCAAAGATTGACCTCCAAAGACACGATCAAGTGACGAGGTAGTAAACTTTTACAAGTTTTGTGAATTGTACGTCGTACTGCCGAATGTCCGTCGCAGTTTTTATTGTATTACATGTTTTTATTATAATAATATATGCTTTTATTGTGTCTAAAGTGGTCATCAGCGCGTGAAGGGTGGCCGAAGAAAGTTCTGATTCGATCGAAGTGAGAAATGATTTTTTTTGGAGGTGGCATATTAATTTTCTAGCATCGAGAGAAGTCCCGCAGACAAGCAGGACCTTAAAATTCTGGTAAATTATGCAAGAGGACAGTCTTCCGGATAACATAATGATAATAAAGAGTAATCTTTATAAGGTTAATTTGCCATCTGACTAAATTAACCACGTTTACAATAATAAATGGGTGCATAATGGTTTATAGGACAAGTTAATGTTTAACCAGAAATTACTACATCATCAGCCTTTTTAATGTTCCCACTGCTGTGACACAGGCCTCCTCTCATAGAGGGAGTGGGCTATAATTCACCACGCGGGCCCATTGCGGATTGGTAGATGTCACATGTCTTTGAATTTTTGGTTCTAGGACATAGTGGTTTAGTGGTTTCTGCACGATGTTTTCCTTCACCGTTTTGAGAGCAGTGATGATGAAATAAATTACACAAAGTAAAGCGTACAACTCGTAAGTCGGGACCGTAACCGCTGGGCCACCACTGCTCTCTACGAAAAACAGAAATTATCATAAACAAATTTTTTCAATAAAGTAATTCATGACAGATAAATTAATCTATCGTGATCATGATGAATTATTAATCTATTATAAAAAAGCGGTCATCAAAGAGGAACTGCACCGAAAAATGTCTCTTTAAATGTACAAACTGACTCAACACAAACATAATGGGGTAAACTACTGGTAACACTAGTAGGTAGGCAATTATCGGGCAAAATAAACAAAATCGTATCCAAAACTTCGTACATCCACGTACCCCAGCAATAAATGGAAAACAGTGTCCATCGGACATTTCAGCGATGCCTTTAACAAAAAATAAAGGATGGGCATTATTCAGAATCGCCGCGCATCAAACGATGTTCGTTATATTTTTATGGTAGAACCAACAGTAAACTTTGATAACAATATAGATATGATTCCTTTTTGTTCTCAAATATGTTCTCCGATGGGATAAAGTGTCGCCAATTTAAGTTTGAAGAGCAAAGGAGATATTTTTGATGGTGTGGGCTGATTTGGAGATAAAGATTGTGAGTGTCTGATTCTTATGGAAGTAACTGTAAGCAAAAAGTTCAAAATTATAATATTGGCGTCAGTGGTCGCTGATTGGCGTAATAGCGTGGAAATTCGCGGGCAGTTCATAATTTTAGAGACGCTTAGTCAGATTACAATGTTCCTACAGGTGGGACACGAGGCTTCGCTCAGTGAGAGGGAATGAATGCAAAATGAAAAAACGGTGGAAGAAAACAATCGTAAGAAAACCAAAGTCTTAGAATCAAAAATTCGAATAATGTACATAAAAGCACCTGTCTGGGTTGAAATCTAAGTCTGAAATCAAACCTAACCTTGCACCATGATTGTCTAATTGATTTTTCTTGGTTTATTGATAGAAGTCTATTTTAGCGAAAACCAATAGTTATTTGGAAATGCTGTCTAAAAATTACCTTCCTTTGCATCGTAGTCAGTAACATATTTTTATAACATTTTAATTTCAATAATTACTTGACCAGCCGTTCACGTTTAACTTATATGATGTTAATGACCAATGTAGAGCTATAATTTTTATATAGTTTTTAAAATAACTGGATTTTTAGATCCGTGACTGCCTCATCAGTAAGATCCTGGTGTACAATGTCCTTTATATTTATTAGTACTAACAGGATTTAAAAGTTAAGTGTTATCGTGGGTTAATCCGTTGAGTTTTATAGATCTATATCAGTTGTCCTTCATAGAGCGATTTTTCGTCATCGAATATAGGTCTGGATGCGTAAATCATTCTTACAGAATCGTGATTTCGTAATTTCAAAAGCACAGTGTAATTCAAATTTTAATAAGCATTACAATCTAAGTATATACCATTTTAAAATGATTAATAAGTTTAGGAGATGGTTATAATATGACAAAACATATTATTATCTACTTACAGTTTGATTCGTTTGCGGTTCTCGTTTTGCTCTACTACTTCTTAATGACTACTTAATCTTAATGCAAACGATGCTATCCAATAACTATTACGCATCTATTAATAATTAGTAATTGATGAGATGATAGGTAATAGAGATATAAAAATCTTTTTTACAAAATTATTTAATTTTCGGAAGTCGGTGTTTCTGTTTTCGTTTCTTAGTGTTTTGACACTGACTGCCGAAATTGAAGTTATTTTTTACTTTGCAGTGTTTTTGGAAGTCGGTTGTAGTATATTGTTTAAAAAAAAAAATACTCTTAGTTGTGGTACTAATTGGCAAGTTCTATAGTAAAAGTAAAGTATACCAGGGTGAACTGTACTCATCTGCGTACCCCTCTAGAGCGTATTAGCGTGATGTTATGTTATGAAATGGTGAAAACAATAAACAGTCATGTGATTTCAGCAATCCTGAGAGATTTGTCGTCATTTATTGAAGAGTTCTGTTGTATATCTTCAAAGTTGTTTATCAGATCTTCACCAAACTTCCGTTCCAAAACCATTCGGGAACATACTCTCTGAAACGAAAAAAATAACTTTCAAAATCAGAATTGACGGAAAAATAACATACACAAAAAAAAAAACTTACAGCCGAACATAGAACCTTTAACTTTTGAGAAAGTCGGTTAAAATGTGACGCTGGTTATCTACCAATAATGCATCAGGCACAGTTATCACAGTAGAAAAACTGACCTGACTGAAACTGACGTAAAACCTATCATAAATAATGAACTCATAGACCACATGCAATCTGACTATCGTTATCCATAGGATTTCACTTGAAATTATTATTTCAAGAAATAGTGTAGCCTATTTCTTAAATAGCACCATAACAAAACCTACCTACCTCACCATAAAAATCTCTCATCTCGACAAACATGTCACACTGATCCGTAAAGAAATGCAGCAGATGATAAGAGATAAGTCGCATTTGACGGGCGGCCATGACAGGTGCGTTATCAGTGACTTATGATTACGTGCAGTAAATATTAGGGCATCGGAAGGATTTATTGTGGGCTGTTGATTTGTTGGGGTATAAGAAAAACGTGGTGTTTGTTGATTGTCACAGTAATGGTTTGGGGTTAAGGGTAGATCCTTGTGAGGGTTTAAGTTAATTATGAAGTTAGAGTAAGACAGACATGCTTCACCGTCGATCACATCATCGCTTACCATCAGGTGAGACAGTGGCCAAGCGAGCTATTTTTGTTTTTCATAGAATAGAAAACCGACCAAGTGCGTATGGGACTTCGCAAATTTAGGGTTCCGTACCAAATGTAGAATATATTGGTATTTTTTAGTAAAATTTATGTAACAATAAACATTATCACCAAATTTCAAGTTCATAGGTCAATGAGAAGTTTAACAATTCTTCGGAAGAAAATTTTGTGACAGACGATGGACAGACGGACACGTGAGTGAAAATAGGGCTCCGTTTGGACCCTTCGGGTACGGAACCTTAAAATATATTTAACACAAATACAACATAACAATCACAAAATTAAAATAGAAGAATAGATACAATACAATTTTGCATAGCGTGCCCTTGACAAAAGGACTATCAACTCAAAATTTGCTGGGCGTTAGACACTCAGTGCTGGTTTTGGCACCTTGCAGTGACACAGTGAATTGTACTTGTGCTAGATTTGATATTCATTGTCAAACTTAAAGATTTTTTGACATAATGTTTGGTAGGTATCACTAGAGTGATCATATTTTAATGTTACTCTAAAATCATTGTTATTCAAGGCCTTAAATGTTTCCGTCATCTATTTGTATTTCAAGTTAAACCGTAGTAGCCCATTCACAAGAATTACCAAGTGTTGGGCTTTTCTTAAAAGCCTTCAACTTAAGGATAAAAACTAAGTAAGTTTCTCTGGCGGGTTGTCTTTGAACTGATATTATACCAGGTGTACTTAAGTTTACCTATACTTATACTTAATACAATTTTAAGGTAATTATCTCTCCTGTACCGAAACAGTTACAAATAATTTCTCTTCGACAACATTTATAGTATTTTGATTATTTTCCCGAAAGTGACAGAGTTTTACGATCTGCAGTTAACGTTTCGATCATAAATTGCAATTTAGGAATAAAATTAGTACCCTTACGGATGAGTTGTAAATATATCTTGTTGAATTTACGATTAATAAAAACGTAATCAGTAGCGATAATGTCTCGATACGGTTTTTTCGGAATGAGAAGTTTTTTGCAACTGATTTTTGATACAAAGTTGTACATTAGTGTTCTTAAAATTGGAAAGGTAATAGGTAGGTTGGTTGGTTGGTTGGTGGTTGGTAGGTGGTAGGTTGGTAGGTTGGTAGGTTGGTTTGGTAGGTAGGTATTGGTTAGGTATTGGTTGGTTTGGTAGGTTGGTTGGTAAGGCATTTTGGATTTGGTACAATCTGCAGAGGAATCAACACCATGGAAGTGGAGACCAATAGAGGCTATTGACTTGACAATGAAACAATCTTTCTGCGATAATTATTGCCAATACGTCACGAGGCGCCTCGGTAGCTTAAAAAGTCAATCCCCAGACAAAGATCCGACTGCAGAAATCTGGGTTTTTGATTAAACTTAATTTTCATGAATGATACTTGATAATAGAATAGATTTCTACAGGGTTGCCTGGAAATATTTAGCCGCAATAATCTTAATTAAATAAATTGAAATTTATGTTAGATAATTAACCCCAAATATAAAAGTTTTCAAGTGAATCCACTGGAAAGAAACTTGTGTAGAAAATAGGAAAAAATAAGCTTGACAGCTCTCATTTAGCCGCAAGCTGTGGGTTGAATGTTTACCTGCAAAACCTGGCAACCCATAAAGGGTGGCTAACTGAGAGCTAGCTGATGTGGCATATATACCCACGATACAGGAGAAGTTTCTTGTGTACGGAAAAGGTAAAAAAAAAAAACATTCGGCACGATGCGGCCAGTAATAATCCTGCAGTTAATCTAAGAATCATCCATAAAAATCAAATTTCATCAAAAATACCTGCAGATGTTTGTAGTGGGATCTCAGTATATTTAGACTTGACAATAATTGTCATAACTTATTAATACTTAGAGAATGTCACTTTGTCTAGAGCTGAGACTCTTCCTTAAAGACCACATTAAACTTTATTTGAAAATAATTACGAAAATAATTATCCATTTTATTAAACACTTATAGTATAAACCCTAGCAGTAAAACCATCTAATCATCGACATCAGCTGTTATTAACTCTATTATTAAATTCACATAAACTAACACCATTAAAATAAACTAAGTTAAAACAAACCTTCAAGAAACACTTATCTTAAGCAATGTCGATAAGTTAAATAATTAAATTCGTAGAACGATGTCCCCTCACTTAGCGGGCGCCATTACAAAAATTATGCGCGCACGCAGATCTCCTTTCACGCGCGCCGACGATTATCGTAAAGGCGACGTGGTGCAATTGTATCGATATTTGATTCGCGTGAGACTGTTAGCTGAATTTCGTGCGGGTTTTCGTTTTACAACGAAAATTAATAACGTATTTCTCTGAAAAAAAAAATTATGCCACCACCATCATAGTTTCATTCAAGGTTTTTCTTGATACAAGTTAGAACAAGTCCTAGTACTTGTTCTAACTTGTAACTTGTATCCTTATGATATCAGAGATTTGATTTGGCTTAGAAAAATCGTACTAAATGTATCTAGGATTCTAAGTTATTTTTATTATCAAATTCTACATCGAGTAGCAGAAAATTTGTTGCTCTTGTGTTTGTATAAAATTAAGACAGCTGCATCTGATTGATTGAAAGCCAACTTCAACATTTCTAGGAAAAATAAAGTATGAGAAAGCGCTATTAATAATCTAAAAATAGCATTATTAAAGTAAATCAAAAGAGAATGCCAAAATAACTGACGCAATACAATCACTATTTAACAAATTCCCGCGTACAAATGGAAACATGCAAAAATCAGGTCAGATCCGAGCGTGTCAAAAGTCGAAAGGATCGCCTTTTTGCCTTTCAACGTCAATTTAAAAGTCGTAAAATGTTTTTATTGTGTAAATAACTACTCAAATATTATATTCTTATGAAAATCATTGAAAAATCGCCAAATCCTCGTTGATAATCAGCGATAATGTTACGTATGTAGGTTAGTATCAGTTTAACATTAAAATTAATGAACCCCAAGGTGATACGGTATTCGCATCGTAAAAATATTTTGAGCTCACTTGGTGAGAAAACAATTTATTTGGTAATGTTGTTTTTTGATCACTTTTCAATCTTTTTCTTGGATTTTTTTTAATTTTGTAATGATCGAATTTGTAGGTGCTAAACTTTCAATATTGATAATATCAATTTTGTTTGAGAATTTATTTACCAAAATTCCATTGATGATTTTCAATCGACTTATGAAAGGGGACCATGGATGAAAGAATGAAAGAAACTAAGGATCTGCTGAGGATAAATAAGAGCCTAGACAGATGGGCTGCATTTGCATGCCAGCTGCAAAATTGCAGTTTGGATGCAGTTTCTGTTCAGTTGACATACATAACTTTAACAACAATATTAACTGCCTCGTTGCGTTTCTCACCAAACACAAAATTATCGCAGGCAATCAGTATGGATTTAGACCGGGTATATCAACGGAGGATGCGGTAGCTGATCTTACCGAGACTTTGGTTAACAACCTGGACAAAGGTATGAAATGCTATGGTATCTTTCTCGATTTGTCCAAGGCATTTGACACGGTCTCTGTCCCCAAACTGATCACAAAAATGGAAAGCGTTGGCATTCGCGGTCTTGCTTTGGACATTTTTAAAGACTACCTCTCGAACCGCACTCAGCATGTTAAAATCGACGGTGTAACAAGTGATGACCGGTTTATTCGTTTCGGTGTTCCACAGGGTAGCATCCTTGGGCCTCCGCTCTTCCTGCTCTACATCAATGATCTTTGTCATGCACAAATTCCTAGTTGCGACATATTCACTTACGCCGATGACACTGCGTTGGTAGTTCATGACACTGACTGGGATAGGGCAAGGAAAAGAGCGGAACAATCACTTCGCTTCGTAATGGAATGGCTCTCAGAAAACCTACTAACTCTCAACATAGTAAAAACAAAAGTCATTAGATTTTCCCTACCTAACACATCATGTCCGCCACAGGAGTCAGAACAAATTAAAGCGCATAATTGCTTGGGTGACGACCAAAATTGCAACTGTCCATTGCTGTCTTTGGTTCCTGATATTAAATATTTAGGAGTTCACATTGACTGTAAACTAAGCTGGCAATCGGATATCGAAGTCCTCTGCATACGGATCAGAAAATTAATTTATATATTTAAAGAACTTAGGCACTCTGCTGATCCTGATACTGCCAAGCTAGTTTATCAGTGCCTTTGCCAGTCGATTGTACTATATTGTGTCCCAATTTGGGGTGGAACGTACAAAACCTCCTTACTTAAAGTAGAAAGAGCGCAGAGGGCGATCTTGAAGGTCATGTCTTTTAAGCGCAAGGATTTTCCGACTAAGTTATTCTACTCGGAAGCTGAAGTATTGACCGTGAGACAGCTCTTTGTGCTCCGCGCTGTGCTAAGGAAACACTCCTTGTTGCACCTGGATCCCGAAAGGCTGAAAAGACGCAAAGGCTTTCCAGTCTGTGATACAGTCCAATGCCGATCCAGCTTCGCCGGCTGTCAGTTTGTGCTAACTAGCTCTCGACTCTACAATAAAGTTAATAAAGCCATCTCAATATATCCCCTGAGTAAGCATAAAGTCAAAGTCCTTCTTACCTTGTGGTTGCAGAAGTTATCGTATGATGAGACTGAGAATCTTATTGCTATCATAACTTAGAATCGTAGTGAATAAATTTGTGTATATGAATGGATAATCCGTGAAAAAATTAAAATAAAATATTTATGTATTATTCATTTAATTTTCAATGTATTATTCAATTTAATGTTCAATGTAGTATTCTATTTAATTTCAATATATTATTTAATTTATTGTTCTAATTAATATTCAATGTATTACTAATTGTATTGTTAATCGTTTATAATGTTTTGTGTAGGTACTTGCATGATTGTATAAGTTGTATGATTACTTCTGGAGGAACATTGGCTCCTAAAACACAGGCCCCTAGTCTAGTTTAGGAGGCAGCAGTTCGCCTTTGTTTATGTCTCTCTGTACAACATTTATTATTTTAAAATCTGTGTACTGAATCATTTTAATGTAAATGTACAAATAAACAATTTATTATTATTATTTATTATTATTATATAACACATCTGAACAACTGCATTGAAACAGCTAACCGACAGTGCAGTCAACTCAAATTAAAACGGATTGCAATCCAAATTCAGCCTGTCTGTTTAGAGCTTAATAGAGAAGTCTTACAGACGAAGACATATGTTGCGCTGACCTCATATAAACGATCATCGCGAATGATGATGATTATTATTTATAAAATAGGCTCCGTGGAGCTTATTGTTCTTCTCCATAAAGACCTACTGATACTTCATCTTCATCATCATCATTTCAGCCAATAGACGTCCACTGTTGGACATAGGCCTCACCCAAGCGTCGCCACACTGGTCGGTCCTCTGCGTTTCGCAATTCGTCGCTCCTCCTAGAGGGAGGCCTTCCAACGCTGCGTCTTCCGGTTCGCGGTCGCCACTTCAAAACTTTTCAGCCCCAACAGCCATCCGTTCTGCGAGCAATGTGCCCTGCCCACTGTCACTTAAGCTTGGTCATTTTTCGGGCTATGTCGGTAACCTTGGTTCTCTTGTGGATGTCTTCCATTTCTGATTCGACCATGCAAGGAAACGCCGAGCATAGCCTCTCCATTGCCCTTTGGGCGACTTTAAGCCTTCTGATAAGGCCCATTGTGAGCGACCATGTCTCTGTCCCGTAAGTACTGATACTTGCGAATGCGCAAATAGGTTGATCTCTTTCTGGTATTCCTTCTTGACAAAATTTAGTAAACTACATGATAATTATGCTTGAAAATAAAAAAAAAACTTGACTTATTTTGATTTCTGAATATTTATTGTAATAATAAGTTGTTTTCTAATTATTATTATAAAAATTGATTGTATTCTAAATATTCAATGTTTTTGTTAATTTGTAACTATATAATATCGGTTTTTAATTCTTAACCCTCTTATTAATAAATACGGAATAAAGTTATACCAGAAATAACAAAGGAATAACCTTTTATTTTCATAGGTTTATACTTGGTATAACTTTATTTTGTGTTTATTAGTAAGAGGGTTATATTGTTAAATAGTGTATGCTATAATGGGTAGTTTTTAAGTTACCATAACCTAACTATAAGACCTACCAAAATCACACTAATGAATACTTTGATAATTCAAAAGTACCTTTAAAAGGTTTTATTGAAATAAATGATTTTCAGTCTGAGTTTTATGAAGGTAGACAAATATTTTTTTATCCGCGTTTTTATTATTATTTATTTATTATATACTTTATTGTACACCACAAAAAATATACAGGACAAACGTTCAAATAAACAAGTGTAAAATGGGCGGTCTTATCGCACTAGGCAATCTTTTACAGACAACCTTTGGATGGACTGAAAGATAGGAGAAGAATTTAGGGCTGTCAGTGTACAAAATATAAAAATAATATTAATTAGACTTAATAACATACAATGCATACAATATTACATAATATACTAATACATATCAAATATATAACAGAGAAGGGAGAAGAATAAAAATTATAGTGAAAGGTAATGCTCCTTCACTTCAGCAACCTTACCCCTTTAGGCTTAAGTGAGCACTACGGATGGAAGAACGTTAGAAGAACAGTTCTTCTAAGTAGCTAATTAGGCCATGCGTTTAAAAATTTACTGACTTTAGTAAGTAGATCTGTTATTCATGTGGATAACGTAATTGTAGATTATAACGTTCTTACATAAAAAACTACATAACTCACCAAAAACAATGATGTCATTAATCACCGCTGAATCCCATTGTTGCTGGTGGTAACAAAACGGTGTAAATCATCACAATGATGGTGGAGCCGAAAAGTTCTGTTTACAGCAATTAAAGGTAGAGGGCGTCCTGTCACTCGCTCAAGCATATCGTGATGCATGGGTTCATCATACTTATACAAGCTGGTTTATGTAACGCAGATCTTCTTCGAAAGCATGTGTGCTATTTGCTACTGAGACCCAATTTTTATGCTCGGATCGTCAATGATATAATTACATTCGGAACTCCTCAGAAGCCGTTCGGTGCCTAGATATCTGGTCGTGGGTTCAAAGCCGAGTAAGTACCTATGTTATTGTTTTTATTCATTTGCACTTTCTAAGTTTATCTTGGACATTTCTGTCAACGGTGAAGGAAAACATCTTGAGGAAACCTGAACTTATAATAAGTTGATTATAAGGTTGTGATCTATTGTTGTAATTGCTGCAAGGCGATCCAGTGGAAAATTAAACAATTCAATAAATTTGAATCCTTTGTTGATTCTATTGTTGGTAAAGATGTATTTGGTACCTTACATATGATTTCATTATGTATACGACGCGTATTGACGTCGTGTTTTGGTTCTAACAGGTCCTTTTGAAGATGCGACGGGGCTGTGAAAACGAAGCTTTGAAAACAACACATAATCATGTCATTACGAGCTTTCTAGTTTTCTACACCAATCCGAATCGGTATCAGCTCGACCAACCATAACATCTAATCCTAACTAATATTATTTATAGTCCCGTTAATTGGTAAGTCCCGATACCCAGTCGTAATAGTGTAACAGACACGCTCTGACGTAAGGGACCAGGTTCCTTTGATTTATTGGTCTCTTGCTCCACCCAGATCTAGTAGAGTTTTAGTTCGGGTCGAGGTACGTAAGTATCTACTTTTGATCTTGTACTTACTGTAACGGCAGCTTGGATTTGGAAGACTAGGTCTTGATGTTTTGGTAATCGCATATAAAGTAGATTGTTTCGACGAACACTTGTATTCCCCATTTTTATTTACGCGACCGAGACGTGGACAGTGCTTGAGTTGGAAAGGCATATGGTGGACGGATTTCTACACTAATGTGTTCCATACTCCAGGATATGGGCGCCGCGTATAAATTTGAAAAAGAGTTACCGCGGCCCTGGCACATGCAACTGAAGGAACACGGGTGGGTTTTAGTAAGTAAAAGTCGGACACGCCTTCCTGCTTCACCCAGAGCGGGCGAAGTCATTGGACGATTTCCAACACAAAATAAAAAAAAAAGGATCTCTGCGCCACGCAGCGTTTGTTGACCGTAGTACAGTCGCGCATACTGCAATACCTTGGACACGTCTATAGATGGGATAGTAACTCCATAGAGTGGCTGATCGTACAGGAGGAAATTAGAGGGAACCAGATCGCGCAGCAGGTCACCTATGTGCTGGACTGACCAAGTGAAATCCGCTGTAGGAGGCCGCATATCTGTCTACGCCAAACAGTCCGCCAACAGGGAGAGATGGCGGGAGATCGTGCCGAGAGTTGTGTTTGCACTACCACCGACAACGTGACAACGATCGCTCTGCCAAGAGCAAAACGACAGAGAAGAAGAAAGTAGATTGTTGGTAGAAGTCTACCTTAAGTTGAAATGATCCTATTATCAAGTAAAAAGATTGCCAGAGCCTACCATCTTCGATTATGCGTATAAACAGATTAGCCTTAACTGTTTCGTTGGTCTAATGGCCGCAACAGCTACTGGTGAGCATGAGGTCCAGGGTTCGATACCTGGGTCGGGCTAAGGTTTATTGGTTTCATCTGAAATAACTCAGTTACAGACCGAAGTTGGGAGTTTGGACCCGAATCTCTGCAAAGTTAGAGTGAACAGGCTTCTTCTGGGTAAACTCACTCTATCGTCGACTTTGTCTCTGTCACCTAGACTAGGGTCCAGAGTACTCAAGAGCAAACAAATCCCAAATAAAATAAAAAATACAATGGGTATTTTTATTTGGTTTTGTTCTCAGTCCATCAACATCCAATGCGTCAACATCCAATCGCCGTGTATTCTGAGAATGGAACAAAATAACTTTTTTCTAATATAGTATGCGGAAGGATCAAAACTTTTTTCATCCTGTTATTCACCCCGTATCAATAGTAACACGAAAATCAACGGTCTCCAAAAAATATCCTAGATAGAAAACTTTCAGGAGGTCTATTGACCTAGAAACTTTCCGATTTGAATCTAAAATACTGTCAATTTAGATTTGCAAGTCTTAAACTTTCCGAACCAAAAGTTTCCAATTTATTTTCTTGGGAAATGATAAGTTTTGTTAATATTTGAGATGGTTCCAAACCAAATATTTGCGTTTGATCGAAGCAAGAGCTTTTGTATGCTTAAATTCTAGTAATCATTGATTGGAGTTTCCTTCAAAAAGACTAGACAAGGAGGATATAGACTACTAGCGTCTTTATGCAGCTTCGCCCGCGTGGAAAGTGTTATATTATCCCAAAAGTACTTATTAGCGGGCAGAAAAGTATCCTTTGTCCTTATCCAGGCCATTGTCAATCCTGGGTGACAAGTTTCATCAAAATCCGTCGAGCGCTTTAAATATGTCACAGTCTTTTAGTATAGTTGTAGTTACATAATTCAATGTTTCCTTTGAATTAAAATAAATAATAAGGCGAAACCCCATAATTTCCAGTGCAGTATGACATATTTTTAGCAGTCTAATTCTCATGGGTTACAAAAACTTAGATTCCAATCACAGTTTAACTTTTTTTGCTTGCAATAGCACAACTGATTCGAACTCATATCTTCGTTCATCAACCTTTTATTGTTCCCACTGCTGGGACACAGATCTCCTCTCTGTAAGAAGTAATGGGCCGTAATCCACCACGTGGACCCAGTGCGGGTTGGTGGATGTCATATGTCTTCGATTTTTTGTTTCTAGGACATACCGGTTTCCTCACGATGTTTTCCTTCACAGTTTTTAGAGCCGTGGTGATGAAATAATTTACACAAAGTAAAGCGCCTGCCTGGGTTCGAAGCCACGACCTGCGACACGTAAGTCGGCCCGTTACCACTGGGCCACCACTGCTCTAACTCATAATTAATGCTTTATTGAAAAGGTTGTTCGACAGTGATAATAGTGTGTCTCAGTTAATGCTGACTGTCTGACTGTGAAAGTCCATGAAAAACTATAACTGAATCGCCTAAATAATGTCTTCATATTACACAATACTAACTAACAATGACCAAACAGTCACTTTCTACCATATTTTACGAAGAGGCGTTGGTATTGCGTCTGTGCCTATTGTTTCATAAGTTATCACTTCGTATACCGTAAGATAAACTTGTGTGTGGTTACGTATTTCATCTGCGTGTGATATGGGAAACGTAAAAATTTACGTTACGTAAGCTGATAGATTTTATGGAAATTAGGGTTTCCCATGACTGATGCAACGAAAATTGGGAATGCAAGGTTTGAAGCTCGCAAGTCATATTTTAATAATTTTTATTTAGCAATTTTAATGTTTTTTCGAGCGTTGCCCCACACTAGGAATTTCTTCTTGTATCGTGGGTTGCGTTTACAAACATTTAAACTCACATACACAAGACACCCATATCTGGAACAACTATCTGTAGGCCATACAAATATTTGTTCCGTGCAGGAATCGAACCCGCGACACGCAGCGCAGCAGCCGATCGCTCAACCACTGCGCCAACCGAGTGGTCGAAAATAAAACATTAAAAAATTATTTTAATGTTATTAGAAATCCATAAGCTTACACCTATTTCGCATGTGGTAGGCAGAAACTACAGAACACCATATGATGATCCTGCCCAAGTAGCACAAACTAGTTGCTTAAGAGCTTTGGAGCCAATCCGATTATTCCCAAAGGCGCCAAGCTCAAGCGCCAGAGCGTGCACTGCAGACCTTATGCAGCCGCTTTGCAGCCAAAGGGGCACAACTTTTTGCAACCTACAGTTCCTTTAGAACTTTTAAATAGTGGCATAAAACCGCTACAGGAGCTGCAACTAATAATTAACACCAAACTAAAGCTCTTGTGGCGCTTATTGAATGAATGACAGGTTTAACTGAACGAATAAAGGATCACTAATCATTCACCTTGTCTCTCATTTATTAAATACATCTGTTGTTCCTGAGTCAGACATTCTGAATACAAATAAATATAAGTGAAGTGAATTTAAGGTAAGTGTTTTTGAGCTATATTTTGGTATTATATGCAAGTGGCTAAAAACGCAGATCAGTTTATCGTGCATCTAGTTGATATAATTGGAGTATTTTTAACGCGCCTCAATAATTACCTCGGAATATCGTAAAATATGTAAAATATTATTATATAAATAATAAAATATCACATACCTACACGGTATTGAAATTACATACTTGACTACTTTTTTATTTTGTAAGTTGCTGGTTCTATATTTAGTTATATTTTACTGCAAATTGTGATAAAAACCTTTACATTTCTCAAGTAATGATAAATAATTGTCTTGTAAACATGGCGTCTATGAGAAGCAGCTTTAACTTGCAACTTCAACCTTAATACTTCCTCTCTGCGAGTCAAAGCGTTAAGTTTCACTATTCTGAAGTTCCAAGTAATACCTGCACCACTAATGCAGTTCAAGTCTTTACAATCACTTTTATTTCGTACTTACTGCAGGTATCGAACCACACTAATGGTTATTTGTTTAGAGATCCGTAGAACTCGTTGAAAACCCTAAAATACGATGATCGTTTGTAGCTGCTTCTATATTTTTCGCTCTTTCAATTGTTTAACACTTACTATGTCTTACCATGTTTTCAGAATACCTTTCAAAATAATTAAAATATATATAGTGAACAACAAAATAAACAAGAACTTTACATCTGTCCATCTACGTGGGAAAAACATGGAGTGTTACACTGGCCGAACATGTTCTCTATGTTATTATATTAAAACTTTCAAATGGTTGAATTGCAAATAGCAATGGTACGTTTTATGTATTTTTTTAAGTTAGGGCTCACTTTTTTTTCTTCTTTCTTTTCTTTTGACTACAGTGAAAATGTTTTCCTTATTTTTAGGCCTAAAATCGTGGCGCTGCTACAGTATCTAATCCGCCAGAACAAATCCAGATTCAGGAACCTATGCTGTTGCTGTTAATGAACCTACATCTGTAGTTACTGTTAACAATGAAACTATTTCTGGTCCCGTAGTAGCTATTGACCCTTCAGATTTGGAGAAAATTACAAGCAACCAAGCGTCTGTGTGTGTGAAATGTGCCGAATATTTATTTTTATTATTAATAAACGCGTTGATTATGCCAATTATGTAATGTAAGTAAGGGCCAATTTGCCAAAGAAACATGTTGATTTTGATTCAAATATTTCGTCTATTTCGATTCACCATGTCAGACACATGAAAAGACACAATCTTGTGCAAATATTGTTTAGAATTTACCTTGTTTAATTATTTTAATAATGTCAATAATGGGCCAATTTGCCAATAAAACAAGTTGATTCTATCTCAAATTTTTTTTTTTTTCAATTCACCAATACAATTATACAAGAGGCGCTTCGATTGTACTAGTTACAATGTGTGTAGTAAAGGAACAAAATATAAATCCGATTCATATCGAGTGACCACAAGTTTACATTTAACATCACACGGCGAACACACGTACTCTGAATTTTTTATAATATGCCACACCAAGCTATAACTTACTTTTCCTCTGTAACTGGTCCGTTATCACTAATAACGTAAACAAAATCTACGGGACCCTCGCTTGTGTTTGTTGAATTCGAACTTGGCGCATTATTACGCTCCTGCTTCTATTGTGATGCCTTAATGTCGCTATTAGTAAAACAGTCGATCAAATTGCTACTTAAGTCTGCGCAAAAGTACAAATCACTTCTGCAATGAAACTTTCAGTGGTAGAACAGTGGTAAATTTATCTTTTATACAGTTCCGTTAAAAAGTCTGCAATTAAAGTCTTTATACAGTTCTGAAGCGTACAGCATAGGGCATGCATTTCGAAATTTCGAAATTTCATAGTTTCGAAATTTCGGACCATATTTGCATGTTTATTAATTTCGAAATTGACACCCCTAATTTCGAAATTTCGAAACTGGATTTAATTTTAATAATATGTAATTTTTTGTACAATTATGTAATTTGTTATTGAAATCAAAAGAGGATCATCTGAAAATGGGTCTGAATACGAATCTAAAGCCAATAAGACTGTTTGCGTTGGGCCACCTTGTGACCATGTGTGCTAACATGACAATAAAACAAAACCTAGGAAGCTCGGCCATATAAAATAACCGAACTTTATTATAATGGTGGCCAGTGTGGGGAATACTTTGTCAAGGTCTACAATCGTTTGCTGGGAATGCCCATTTTTATTTTGTTATCGGGGGCAAACCTTCGCCTGAACTTGTGCATAAAAATAGAAATCATTATTTCAAATTTTTATGCATCTGCCATGTTATCTCGCCACCATCCTTGGTTGACTGGTAGAAAATGCGTCAGGCATTAAGTCGACCTATGTACCTGTATGTTGAATCACAGATCATATAATACTACAGTATGAATGAAGTTTAAATAAATAAATTAATAAACTTTTAGAGAAAAATCCAGGCAGTGTGGTATTTTTACCTCATTGTAATTGGTTTTAATGAAGTAAAAATACCAAGTGCTGATGGATGATGCATCAGCATTAAAATACCACATTCTTGGGGTGACTATAAAGGAGTCTCCCTTGAGCCACGCTGTGCACGGCAGCACATGATCACTGTGCCACTGTCTTTCCTGAGGTCACTCGGTGGACGGACAGAGTACCAACTCTGAGCGCCCGAAACCCCGATGTTCCTGCCTTAAATGAAACAGGCGGGGTTTCGGGGTGTCTACATCGAGGTGGTTGCCTCCACGATGCCTTCTTCTCCGAAGTGGGATTGGCCTTCTCACGATTCCACTCGGTGGCTATTTCACTCTAGTTTCTGTTTCCGCCAGCATATTCCTCACTAATACTGGCAGAGACAGGTCTCGCCCGATCCTGGCGATTAAGACACACCGCTCAAAGGCCCAAGAAGGCACTCCTCTAGCGTGTGCTGTGCAGGATCCAAGTTGCCTCTACAATGATGGAAATTTACCATGGTCTCCCACCCAATCCTATTCAGGTACTCACTGAAGCAACCGTGCCCGATCAGTACCCGAATGTGCCTGGAAGAGATGCGCTCCGCTCTTTTCAGCCAGTCACTTGCTATTCAAATAACCATTTTCTGCTGCAGGCTGTTGATTTTAGTCCTGCTGCGTCGGACATCTGACAGTCTATTTCTGCCTCCGAGATAGGGTAGCAGTCTACAAATGCGGGGGAAAAGGTACGGTGAGGCTTCGAAATGCTTTTCGAAGCCTCACCGTACATGGTTAAACCGAGATAGTGGATTTGCGCTTATTGCGCATCTCCTATTGTCACTAACGAGCTGGGTGGAATTTTATTAGGCGCTATCTGCAACTGTTCTATATTTAAACCCAGCTCGTAAAGCTGCTTGGTATCATCGAAGTTGTCCCCAGCAGTGGAGTATTTGTAGTAGAAGTCTTGAGAAAAAGAAAATTTACTTTGTTTAAATATAAATTTCACTGAAGCACCTCTCCAGACTACAAATTTTGCATTTTGAGTTTAGTTTAAGTATTATTCTGATTTGCCATTATATTTGGCTCCTCAGTTTCGAAATTTCGAAATTTCGAAACTGAGAAGTCCAATTTCGGAAGCTAATTTCGAAATTGAAAATGAACGAAACTGCATGCCCTAGTACAGCAGCGGCAATAGAATTGCAGCTTTAAGCTTTAACATACATGTTGTAACTCTCTTTTAAAGCTATAGACGGCAATAGGTTGTAAAATGAACTCTTATAAAGCCTAGAGCGGCATTTGGTTCAGTTTCTGCTACCCCTAGTGACATTTACAGCTATGAGCAGTTACGGAAGCAATAGTAGAACTTAAAGCCACTTTCTGAACCCCTAAAGCGCTACTGTACAGCTAAAAGTTGCAAAATAGGCTGCTATTTCCACTAGTGTGCTAGTTGGGTGGGATACGTATATATAAATTCCTTTTAGTTCTTTTACGTTCATACATTTGGATCATTCACGCACGCTGGTTGTTAGTAAAACGCACCTGACTATTCTGATGAACATTACCAATACGGTCGGTATATCTGTCTGTATGTAGGTTTAAAATTTAATATAAAGATAGATACATAAGTTATAAATACAATGAAGCGTATAATAAAAAATACGTTATTGCTCAGAAACATTTAGTTCCCAACAAGATCTCGTCAATCGATAACAATTTTGATAATCGAGCCGATGATATATATTCCAAAATAAATATATTGATCTCATATATTAACATCACGCCTCCCATATAATATATCTATCGCTAATCACCAATATACATCAAAAACTTACAATTAATTAAAACAATAGCCAGCCCCTATTGCATAGAGCTTAAAGTTTAAAATATATCATGAGTAAACTATTCAGAATAAAGCTTCAGGCGCAAACGCACCGATTTATCCTAAAATACCACTAACCATATCAAATCCCACTTTACCATCCTCCACATAAAGTTCAAAATCCTACCTACCTACCTACCTGAGCAATAGAAGAAACTTACTTTTCGATTTAGAACCACTACACTCAAAACCACACTCTAAAATCGAATAGTAAACATTTGAAAATCGCTTGCACAAGTTTCTAAGGCCGATACCTGTGTACCCACATTCTGAAATCAACTCTACCTTTAGAGAGTTACGGTATGATTTTGAATCGATAAAATAACCTATACTTGCAGCACATAAAATCAATCACAAATCAACATTGACATGGGCCTGCCCAGTCCGTATAGAAGTTAATTGTTGGCTGTGCACATTATCATTAGTTCGTAGCATCGTGCGCAAGCGCACCGCAACCAGATAATATCTGCCGTTTATAAATTTAAGATGGTCAGTCGAATGATTGTGGCTGGTATCGGTCTCGGAATACATTCGATACCACGTTAGATGGGCAGTTTAATGAGGTATTGATTGTAGTTTAATTTCTGAGATGGGAGGAGGGAAGATGTATGGTTATGCTAGTATTATATTATCTGTGGTATGGTGTATTGGTCTTCCACCAGCTGCGGTCCTTTTATGGTTTACATGTGTGATTGCCACAAGCTATTTGATCATAGGTTTTATTTTATTTTGTATCTAACCTTATTATAGACCAGCCATTCCCTGGAGTCTGTACCTACTGTTTTGAATTGTTCATTTTACAGAACCCACATACGATTTTTGTTAAATATTGTCTTTATTTGCTTCCCTGTAGTAAATCAAATTAGCTTTACTCAACACATCATGCATACAAAGCTAAAGTTACGAGCCACTCCTGCATCATCAGTCAATCTACCACATTTTCCAGTCTATATCGCCAAGTTACATTGTCAATGTTCATCTAACTAAGAAAAACCTAAGACACTCTTGCGAGTTGAGACACCAGGCACACCCAGTACTCAAATAAATCACAGATAGGACATCTTGGAGTGTTCCTTTATCAGCCTTACGTAGACGTAACCTATTTTTAAGGATGCTCTAAAACATTCAGCGACACCTCGTGATTTGACAAGAAGTCCAAAATGTACTGGTTTGAGCTCTACTGAAAAGACACGTGGTCAACTCAAAACATTTTAACTTTTCACAATCGTAATAGTATCGCCTTGCCTAGAGCCTAGGCCTATATTATAAGTCCTTTTTAGGGTTCCGTACCCAAAGGGTAAAAACAGGACCCTGTTATTAAGACTCCGCGGTCCGTCTGTCTGTCTGTCTGTCCGTCAGTCACCAGGCTGTATCTCATGAGCTGTGATAGCTGGAGTAGTGATGGCTAGAAATTTTCACAGATGATGCATTTCTGTTGCCGCTATAACAAAAAATACTAAAAAAAGAATAAAGTAAATATTTAAGTGGAGCACCCATACAACAAACGTAATTTTTTTTGCCGATTTTTGCGATAATGGTACGGAACACTTCGTGCGCGAGTCTGACTTGCACTTGGCCAGTTTTTTTTGTTCACATCGCTGTCAACATGAAAAGTGCCCAGAACACTGGCAGCATTGCCACGTTGGATGGCAATGCTGATTCTCTGGCCGAAGAAAAACCCAGCCCTATAGTCAGGTAAAGAGTCGACTAATCGTTTGCTTACATCTCGAAAAACTCGATGAGAACTCGGACCCCATGGACCTAATGCTTAATTTTTTTTATATAAAAATAGTTAAAACTGTGTTGAGTAGATTGGAGGAAATGACTTAGATAAAATACAAGGTAGTTTTCTTTTCGGATAATTAAAGAGTCCCTTCAGTCAGGCGAGGCTCGAGACATCAGGCACACCCAGTATTCAAATAAATCACAGATAGGTACATCTTGGAGTTTTCCTATACCGGTCGTCAGCTTGCAGTGACGGCAGACGGGGCCGGTCCGTTCCATTTGAATGTTGATGAGACGCGCTGCTATGACGGTTTCCGAATGATTTATTTTATCTATATTCTGTTGGGATTGATTTATTGTTATAGACTTCGTTGGTGTTCTTAGAAAAATCGGTATTTTTTGGAGATGGAGTGAAAATTAAGATTTTTTGAAGAGAATTTTGGGTTATGTTTGCTAATGGGCTTTTTCTGAGTCATTGAAAACTTCTTAGTTAGTTTTGGTACAGATGCTTAGGCCCGTATTCCAGCATCATTGAGTCGTGCTCATGCTTATCTCAAACTCAAAATTGGCAGTTGTGTTTGATTGTAATTTGGCACATGATTCTTCAGCTTGACATACGAGTACTCGTATGTGTACTCAATAGAGCAAGATCCCAAACGCCCCAGATGTTACTGACTCTTTCTACACAAAATTTGTAGCAGGTATTGACTAGTTTTAGTAAGTACTTTGTACGGCCGACGGCCAACTAAATAGTATTCAACGGGTAAATAGTAAATATAATGGTCTCAGAGCTAGTCGCCACCTTGATTGAGGTCCTACTCACAAGACTGAAATTTGACCACAGTTTCATTAATAGGTGTATAATGAAAATAAAAAAATCCAAGTTAGCAAGAAAGCGTATGCTCAAAGTAAATACTAACACTACACAATTCCAATGATTTTGTGTTGAAAAATTTCGGAGTTTGTGGCGTCTGGGATCTTGGACTTGAGCACGTTAATGACAAAAGAACAAACCGACCAATCACAACTGTCCATTTTGAGTTGAGCTTGAGTCAATGCTGCTGGAATACCGGCCTGATGGCCGGATTCTGATTGAAGTATTTGAGGTTAAGAATGTGTCAAAGCCTACTTTATTGCCAAATTTTGACAGGTTTACAGGCTTAAGTCAGTTATTTCAACTAAACCTTGTACAGGTTCTTTTGAATTGTCAAGCAAAATATGAATCTAGTTGCACATTCGCAAGCGTTAATAGGTCTCTATGGAGAAGAATGTGCAAGAAACTCCACGGACACTCTTTTCCATCAGTTGGTATTACAATTATTTGGTTACATCATTCTTGTTGGCAAAATACATATGTGAGAACGATGTAAAAATACGTGCACTTAAAAGCGTCTAGAGTAAAACAAACAATTAAAAAATACAATAAGTCGTAAATTTAATATAATTATATTATTAATACGTATAGTTTGACAAATACTCAACTCGTTCTCAATCTCAAAAACCCGTTCTTAAATCAGAAACCTGCCATTAGACTTGATGTCTACCTATCACGTTTTCAGGAATCACATTCATCATTAAATTTAATATAATAATAACGTTTTTGAAGTAGGCTTTTATCTGTCGTTGGGGTGGTACCATTTTGCTATAGATAACTGCTTAGCTACTTCGCCACTATAGTGGGTACCTAAATTTAAGATTTTCCTGTCATAATATGTAGGCACTCACAACACTGTAAACAAAATTTCAATTTTTATAGCATACGAAGGCATCATTGTAATAATAATTTCAGCCAAAAAACCTTCTGGCAGAAACCCTTCCCAAGCACTACTACAACTACCGGAAACACACTTATAAAAAAACTGTAGATCAGCTATTATCTTTTTTTTTTAGTTTAAGTTTTATTTTTTATTTTATGTGCTCTAGTAGCTTGTGACAAATAAATATTTAACTATGAATATTAATATTTTTACCATTTCATTAAAACTCCTAAAATTACTTTGGTTTGAGAATCATCGACTTCTCACGATATCATGACATCCCAATCTATGACACCCATCCCGTCCGTCAAATATCATCACCACACTTTCATACACCATCTTGCAAAATAATTCCACCACCACCTCACTAAACCCCTAAACCACAATAAAGAACATTCCCACCATACTAACATCAAAATAACCCACCACAACAAACCCAGGTACGAACCACAACAAAATGCAGCAGCGGCCACCCATCCATCCGTCATACCTCGCCCGAGGTAAGGCAACGTTTTTGCGACCGTCTGAATTGATGGGCGCACGTTATTGGAGGTGGGACTGAGATGTACAGCCGACTCGACTCGATATCAACTGATATAAGGCTAGCTTGTGATACCGGAGGTAAGATAAGTTTTGATACTTGAATGGAACTTTACATTATTTTCTTTGCGTTAAATCTAATGGTTATTGAGACCAGATGTAAGACCGTAAAAGAAGCAAAAGTGGTATGTAGGGATAGTAGCACATAGCGCTCTGTAGTTTCTGCCTTCCCCTATGGTGACTTTATGTATGCATGTAATTGCTTCAGTAAGCTCACACGTTTGAGCACTCTTAAGAGTGTCAGTTTTGGGGTTGGTATTAGTGCATGTCGGACACAGGCACCAATGAAATACGATCAAGAAAAAACAACTGGTAACTCCTGTATAAGTAATGAGTATTAAATATAAGTAAGAATTGTCCAGTAGATACAGAAACGCAAAGCTCCAACATAAGTTTAATTTAGTAATTGCTACTAAGTAAAATAACAAAATAATTAACAAAGAACAGCTACAAATTTATGTTGGTCTTGAAAATCCACTTTGGTAATAGTTACCTATCGCTCACTATTACAATGAAACTAGAGATTTGATAATATTTGATAATATCAGAAATGTATGCGAAAATGGCCTAATAAAAAGGCGTTTGCCCTGTAGTGGGACAGAATAAGCTGAAAATAATAATAATAATGTGCGAAAATATAAGTTACTGTTTCAGTTTCTTGTTTCTACATTTCTACATGACTCATAATCGGATGTTTACAAAATTTTTGATACCTGCGACATTACTTACCTGTAACAAAATCTTAAAGTATCAAAACCTTTCGCCCGTGCTATAGCGCGCAGACGGCACTACACTCGTATTACTACAAATCATTCACCCGGAGCCAGTCCTGAAATGTTTCCATTCTTTTATTGATTTATTCAGCATTATTATTAATTTTAACAAATAAATATAAAAATCCAAGATGGCGGCTTGTTATTTATTAAAACGTTAAAGTTACACGCCCAATCTGATAAGTATTTTATATTTATAGCTCATATTTTTGTTTCAATTTAGTTTTTTGTTACTTTCAAGGTTATTTGAGGATGTTCTGTTACTTAATTTAATGCTGATTTTTTAATAAAAAGAAACATGATAGACGTTAAATAAGGGGAATATGTAAGAACCTAACAGATTAAGAATGGCTTATGTTTAACTTACCACCAGATATAGTAACATATAACAGACAAAAATAGTAAATGATCACCAAAATTAAACCCGCATCTTATTGTAAAATTATAACCAAAGTTTTAACATCTCGCTATCCTGTTTAGGCAAAATGACTCCAAATAAATCATTGTTAACCCAAAAGTAGTAAATGATCACCAAAAGTAGTAAATGATCACCAAAATTAAACCAATGACCAAAAAGATTATAAAATTTCTGGGAGCAACTTGGAAGTAGCGCTCGCCTGCCGCTGCCGCGGCACCGCTCGCTTTGCTCGCTCGGCTCGCGCGCGGTTGGTCACAGTTCTAACCTAACCTAACCTATTTTACAACATTAAATAGCGCAATAATTTGCTATTAAAATTTGGTGATCAATTTACTAAATTTGGTGATCATTTACTATTTTTGTCAGTATATTACTAGATTTGGTGGTTAGGGGTTATCGTCACAAAGTTTTTTTTGGTGGTCATTATATTTATTCCCATTAGGAATAAGAATATATTTATTTGATAAGGTTACATACAAGTGGATTGAATTCCTAGACCTCACACTAGGATTCCCTGTGTCGTGAGATCCAGGCTCCTTCGTACCGTTAACAACTTTTATAAAAGCCACAATTTAAAAACTGAGATCCAAAAAAAATCTGATCTAAGATTGTTGGTCGTAATTTATTGTGATTCAACAGAAATGAAGTATTTATGCTAATAAGCTATAAAGCGTATCACCTGCTTCTGATATATTAAAAGAGGTCATCGTTTTAATCTCTAAGTTAAAGCCATATGGCTACTGGTTGAATGTTGTGTGTATCTTAGCACGGTTTCTTCTTCCCTGTTAACCGACACTTAATTATTTACTCCATTTTTCTTACTTTTCATTTATCTTCCTTCATTACTTTTAGTCACATGCGTTTCATCCCATCTTAGAACATACCTATACCAATACAAACAATTCCCTTTCAAGTTTTCACTAGCGCCACTTCTATCTTCCTTTAAAATATTCATACTTCAACATTTTCATCTCTGTTAAGTGGAATTTTCAACGAAATAAGAAAAAATATCTGATCTAAGAAGACTCAACTGATACTTAAAGCTGTCAGTTTTATTCCTCTAACTTTCAAACCTACAAAAGCGCTTTAAAACATAGAGAAAGTAAACGAGTGAGAGGAGAAGTAACTAGTAAAAAAAAGTAGTGCAAGTAGCAAGAATAAACCAAACAAAATTAAATCTGGAGTATCTGAAGACAAAACCAAATCAAATACAACAGAATGTATATATATCAAGCAAGCAGGTCTAAAGGTAAAATTTATAAAAGGTGAACCATCGACAAACGCCATTCAAGTGTCGTGAATAATGTATTCTATATTGTTAAGACAATTTTCAGGGAGCACCAAACTGAACAGAGATCACTATACAACCGAATAAAACACACGTCTAAACAATATGTAGTTGTCACCGGTTGATAGGACCTGTCTTTCAAACTATCCAGTTTATCAACCAGTTCAAAAGGTTCCAAGCACCCACTCCACACAACCAGAAACATACTCTAACTTTTCAGCAGCAGAGTTCAATTCCAAACAGCAAGCAACATTGACTTTCATAAATGTAACTACGTAAATTGAGGCAACCATATTCCAAAATAATCGAACAGCAATAGCTTCGCTTACAACACCATCCACTGCGCGTTCTCTACGCTTGCTCTCAACTAGTTTGCCTTCAAAGGCGGTAATGTATATAGTGTTTTTAAGGAATGTAGTATCAGGGTCGGTGTTGATGTAATACAGTTTTGGTTTGACGTCTCTGGGGAGACGGCAGCTAGGTGTTGAGGTGATCCTGGGCTGGATAGATCAATGATATGTCAAAATCGTGTTATACTTGTGGGATTTATGCAGACTAGTTTCGGTAAGCAATCGGGACAGTGATAGATTCGTACCGAGGTGTTACGTTGGAAACATTTCCCTCGCGGCTATTGCATTCGATTCGGTTTTGATATCTCGTTAGTGCATACGTTTTGAGAACGGTTTGAGGATGGGTAGTTTGTGGTTCTTTTGGGTTTTTATTTGAGTTTCGCTAGAGTGAAGTGAATCTCAGTACAGACAAATTGTTGGAGAACAGACGAAAGATTTTTTATATGAAATTATGTTATTGAAATAATTGCTTTTAATTCTCGAGAAAGAAATCCTCGTAGAACCCATTAAAAAAATACTTATTCTGCAGTTTTATATTCAAGGCGTCTTTACAAGGGATGTGAAATTGGACATGCAGAAGGGGTCATCACCTCAGTAGTTTGTCCAATCTACTACCAATTTATAATTTGGATAAATTGTGTCCAAACAAAAGTTACGATTCATACTTTACTTTACTTTTTAATAAAGATTGAACAGTTTTTTGGGTAATTTCAAAAAGCTACTATAAAAAACACCTTCAACTTCATGCATCAATCTCTAATTTAAGCGCGAAAAAAGCTTCACAACATTTTGCGTCCGCCTCGAAGTCTGATGGAGATGAGTTGCTATATAATTCATGGCGAATGGGCCTGCAACCTGTCACGTATCGCGACGACACGTGTTACACCATGCTTAGAACGGCATTGCGTATGTGTACACCTACTGAAAAAATAAGCTTCTGGAAAAATATGGCGGGTGGTTGAAATGCTTCTAAATTTTTTTTTATTTTATTTGGTTAAGTGATATCTGACAGAATCTTCTTTAGTCTGTAAATTCAATCCTTCTGTGCAATGTAACATCTCAGTGTAACTTCTTACGTGAAACTTCGTAATATCCAGTGTATTTCACTTTTGGTAATACGAAAGTTTCAGGAATATTTTGATTGTAAAAGTGTTTATGACAATACAATTACTGTTTTAAATAATTAATTCAGAAGCATCATCTGTGGTTCTTTGATGATTAGAAAAAAATCGTAGAAGTGAAAATTGGAGAAGGTGGTAGGAATTTACTGGATACAAACATCACAGGTCCGTCACTTGAAGTAGGCCCATGTCCAGCAGTGGAAGTCTTTCGGCTGGAAAGTTGATGATAAACTCAAGTCAGTCGAGGATTTATAATTGCCTGACTTAATTTTGCACCCTCCCACATTATTGACAGGTGTATGCCACCGCCTACTCACATAACTTCAGGGGGTGTAAAACGCAAAACAATTCAATACCAGCCCCCGCCATATTTAATCCACACATCCGAACTACGCTACACACAGCTCTCAGAGAGGCATTAAATTAACTCTTATTGTCTCAAAACTTCTATCGGCACGGGATCGAATCGCACAAAACATCGTACCTGAATAACCCAATAATTGTGTACATAAATCATTTGAACGACTTCTGATAATTCGCCCTCCGAACTAAGGATGGGTTGCAAGTTATAAGAGAGTGCGGATTGTGGTGGACAATTCTTAGTGTGATTGTATTTTTGGAAACAATGAGTAACTACGTCAAGAAGCACTAAATAAAGTAATATTTATTTTTATAACCATTGTCGAAAGTTCAATGGTTATAAATGTAAATGTGTAATGTCAATTCTATAAATTTTAGACTATACCTAATTATATAATGTTTCTTGGTGTGAAGTCTAAGCTAAGCATTACGAGTATATGAAGTTTTAGCCTTTTGTTATTATTAAGTGAAAGTTTTCAGGCAATACTTCTTGTTTATTTTTGGTTTTATTCTATGATTGAAAGCTCACAATGTCTTACTTTCCCTAAGGCAATAACTATGGAATAAAAAAACTGTGTTTTTATAAATATGTATCCTTTCAAGTTGTAATTTTTTAGTTATAAATGTTTTAAGAAATTGCATGTTTTTGATCTTATTTTCCCTTCCAGAGTTATACTCAGCGTTGACCTTTGTCAACTCCTAAAATGGCTATCGCCTATAACATAAACAGAAGTATAATTCTCCCTCGAAACGTAAGGGTTTGAACAGACCGACGATAAGAGCGATACGTGCGAAATGCGACTTTTCAACCTTTTGTGGGCCACAGACGCGATAATGTTTCTAATGTATGCGCTATGTTGTGATATTTTTGACTATGTCACGCTACTGATACTTGTACCAGCATTGTGTCCCGGAGTTTATATTTTATCTTTCATTGAAGTTATGGCTTTGAAGATATTCAGCTTGAAGTCTGTTTTTCTGACAGAGATTTAAATGATGTACAAAACATTATGTGAGGTAATCATGGGAATGATAAGTGATTATATATGGTTTGAGCACAAAGAGGAGGGTTCGTTTTAATTAAACATGACAAGACATTCTGGATAACATTTTTGATAAATTAAATGTTGTAATTTTTCTAGCAGACCACTTAACATACCTACACACACACATCTCCTTCGTCTTTATGAAAAATACGACAGAAACGATAACATTACTGTAAATGATTGGGATAAAATAAAATCACTCATCTCATCGGTCTATTACCAGCAATGGAAATCAAATGATAATGAAGCTGATGGACATCACGCCTGATATCCTGAAGTGGTAGAGACGGACTATCAAGTCCCACGTTTGGGTGAGCCTCTGTCTGTTGTAACCAAGATTTCGTGTACCTTCTAACATCGGTTTTTACCCGACTATGATGAAGCAAAAAGGAGGGTTATGTTTTTGACCGGTAAGTGTATATGTATGTAAATATATAATTATGTATGTTCATCTGTGCCCTCATAACTTCTTAAATACTTATCACAATTTGACAAATGAGATGTCGTTGGAAGCGTCTTGTTTGTCTGCTGGTTATAGACTATGTGACGTCACATTAAATTGAATATGCCTACCAATTTAATGTTGGGCATTGAGTCAAGAACAAAAATATTTTTTTCGCCTCACCCCATCATGTGTGGTATCATTGAACAGGGCTTTTAAAATGAAGGTAGGATTTCTACATCATATTTTTGTCAAGCGTATCGTTTGCGAGGTATAACCCGTAATAGTCATGAAAACTAGTTTTTTATCCAACTACGGCGTCGCAAAGTCCACTCTTGTAACTTATGCATTATCAAGATACATGTAAAACAACAAACCCTAGACAGAAAAAAATTAGATGTGGCTCTGCAATAACTCGAATCTACTTTAAATAAAAAATAAACCCGACTACTGTTACTGACAATTTTTTTTTATCTTTAGAAATTTTTTGTTCGAAAAATATTTTCTAGGTATAACTTAATTTCTACTACCCAGTTCAATTTATCAAGGCAGTTAAATTTGTTTACACACCCCATATTTGTAGTAAAGGTACCCTCAAAGTGAACTGCAAAGGGTTACGTAATAAAGTTAGTGGCCCACCTGTCATCGCTTATTAGGAGCATCAATGCACCTCATGTACTCTCTTAGACCTTCCAAAACTTAGTTAGGAAGGGAGGGAGCATGTCGTAGGTAATTTTTATTGAGTTTCAATGAAGTAACAAGTATTTTTAGTAAAATACTTAAGGTTGCTATTTATTTATTTATTTAGACTTCATGCACAAAAGGTACAAAGGCGGACTTAATGCCTTAGGCATTCTCTACCAGTCAACCAAGGGTGGTGCAGAGACAACATGGCAGGTGCATTTTTCAAAAATAATAATAAGCCTGTTATTATATAACATACTAAAATAGGTGAAATACACGTAATAATATATACTTATATAAATATATATATTTATAAATTAACAGAAAAGAAGAAGGTGAGATGACTCTGCTTAGTTGTTTTGAAAATAAATCCGCAATTTCCGCTTGAATGCACACCGACTGGTGGCCGTCCTGATCTCGGGAGGAAGCGCATTCCAAAGAAGAATGGACTGTATATGAAAGGAAGAGTGAACAAAATCAGTCGAATGAGAAGGACAGAGTAAGAGGAGATTATTAGAAGAACGCAGATTCCGAGCATGTGAAGAACATAGATATTGAAAGTTAGAGTTTAGCTAGTTAGCTATTACTTGTCATAAATAATTTCAATGCTTGGATGCTACAGCACTTTGATTCTTTCAATCAATTATTCGTTTATTTGTCAAGACACTTTTATCAACTTGCACCTACCAAAATGGAGTGACCTATGTTTAAATAAACACTCGTCTTACGGATACGTGGAAAGCTGGTCAAACTTAAAGTAAAAATTGGTTGTCTATTATATAAGAGGCATATTTCAATCTACTTCAGTCAAGCAGACCTATGTTAGGACAAATACGCACATATTTAAGCCATCATCAGTCGAAGGTCGAATTATAATTGCCCTGGCCTTGCTCACAAAGGTAAGCCTAGCTGGATTAGATCTATCTAAACCTCTACAAGTTTTTTGCCGTGCATTGCCTGTGTTTCTGTAAGCATATCACCGTCAAAACTTAGGTGTGGTGCGCATGAAGTGAGCTGCTTCAGATGGAATGGTAGGTCACGCTCACTCCACCTAAATTTTCACGGTGATTCTTAGACACAATAGACCAGCTGATCCATAGCTAACGTCTAACGCACACTCGCACTATCCCTAAGCTTTCCCCACTTCTACATCAAAATACTCTACCACCACCACAGCTACCTCTCAATCTAATTAACGCAATCCCTTTCACTACAGATCTCCTAGATCGGCGAGCAGATACGGGCACAATCACTAGTTTCAATACAGTTGGCAGATAGGCATTGTTCCGAACTTATAATTTGATGACAATCGGGGCTATGGAATACTGTGGAAACATGGATCCAGGATCGTTGCTAACTTGTATGAGGAGTTTGTTTAATTTAATTGGAGGTGGGTAATTAGGTATGCCTTGATTGCTAAATAATAATAATTTATTTAGAGTTCAGAGGATTTACAGTCCATTTTTTGTTCGTAACAAATACCAAAAAACTAGTGTCAGTAAAAGGTACATTCCAAATTAAGTAAACATTTATAAAATATTGGGAAATTGGACGAGAAATTAACTAAAAACAAATTGTCAATTGTTATCTATGTAAATAAAATTTACGTGCTAACACACTGGTGGTATCAAAAATATGTAAATGGTAAAAAGATTAAAAATGTCAATAAGAATAGAATTTTAAATTAAATTAAGTTGCTATGTTTTTAATATCTAGATGATCAACGAAGCAACTGCCTCGTTGGTCTAGTGGTCGCAGGGGGTTCGATGCCAGAGTCGGACAAAGCGTAGGTAATTCGGTTTCTTCTCCGGCTCTTGGCGTTCTTCTCCATAACAATTAAGCTACTTTTCAGAATGCACGGTAGAATCTATTTTTATTACTTGTAAATTTTTATTGTTAAAGTTCAAAAGTGCCGCTTAGTGGCCTAGTTGAAATAAATACATTTGACTTTGGTTTTGGTTTTCAATCTGAAATTTCTCAGTAGCAACCTGGAGTCCTGCTTTGTGGCCCGGTTCATGGCAATAGGCTCGCTTTCTATAACTTATGGCTTACCAGCACAGGTGCCTCTCTGCCTAACTTTTCGGCTAATACAGGCGTGACGTTATTGTTATCTAGATTGTTATTAGGCTCATGACACATCAATACGTATTTTGCTTCTGTGCACGTTTATGAATAGATCACAGGGAGAACAACCTGTCAGAAATAGACACATTAGACGAGGTACCTCCAAGTATTATCCTATCATAAGGATGGATCAGAAGCTTTAACTTATTATGTGATCTGACTAATAAGCTACTAGGTATTAGGAAGGTTGAGGTTGGTATGGACACGGGGTCTCATCGCTAAGAAAGTAAATTTGGGTCAAATTAATCTCACTAGATGGCGCAATATACCTCCATCTGTTATTGAATGTGCGTAAAATTAACATTTTCTGGAATTGAACACAAAAATTGTATGTTCTTGTTTAATCAACTCTCCTAAGTACAAAATTATGGAATATTGGGCTCTTAATTCACATTTCAAAGATTATTAGACGGCTCAATTAAAATTGATGCCAATAGATGGCGCATTTTTTAATTTCTGAGGCATTCCACTCGATTATTAAAGTTTGCATTTTAACACATTTTGGTGCAAAAAACTGTAAAACGTGTAAATAAATACTAGAAAACAAACCTTCACTGTATTTAAAGAAAAAGACATTCACGAACCTAGTAAACCCTTTTACTTGCAAGTCGCTGCTAACACCATCTATCTATTACCGTGAAACAGAACCGAATGCGTTCGATGTACAAAAAATTGCCAGAATAAGCAGTCGACGCTAGTTACGTCGGCACGGTTTCTTTGTATGGGATGAGGTATCTATATGCTAGTATTATATTATCTGTGGTATGGAAGAGGAACACGTGTAGCGCCGACCCTAAGTAACATGGACAAGGGCAGGCAGATGATGATGATGGGTGCCGTCAGAACGTTTTTCAGAGGGTGCATCTTCCGCATTCATAGGATACAGAAGTAACCTACTAAACTATAACTTATGCAAAAAAGTGCCATAGAAGTAGAGCGAGCGTAATGAGCTCAAATTTTTTTGTTGTGCTAAGTTTTCTATTCTAAGGATTTTATATATATTTAATTGAAGGCCAGAGGGGTGCATGTGAAACCCCCTTGCACCCCGTACCCGGCGCCCATGATGATGGTAGTGGTACTTCTTAGATTAGGTTACGATTTTGATAAGCTTTGTAAACTCTTTTGTGGTTTTGATTGATCGATGTAGGTACCTAACTTTATCAGAAAGGAATGAGGCTATTTTGCTACATAAGAAAAACAGTCAGATAATTTTGATCCAGGTAATTTAACAACTACTTGGCTCGTCCGGGTTTCATGTCATCCATTCAGATTTTCGTCTCACGTTGAAGTAAAACAAAAACTTCCACATTCACAGACCACACACAATAGCCATAGAAACACACACACAATAAAAACATTAAAAAATAAAACCATCACAACGACAACGAGACTCCCAAAACGCACATTCGCTCTAATAGATTCCCCACTAAGTGCTCTTAGAATTTCATAAAGAATAAAAAAACTTTGGCCAACTCTCCCGCCATTCATTAAGGCTCACGTACACGGTCCACGTCATGTGATGATTTAAGGGTCCATGCGGTAATGGCGCGATAAATAATGCGGTCACAGCTACCCCAGTACTTTAAGTACGCGAAAATGGCTCCACTTAGCTACCGCCATCTAGCGGCCAGCAAATAAAACGTATAAATCAACCTCTGTTGTTGTTGATTAGTCTGTGTAATATCGTGTTCGAATTTTTGAATGTGTTTTTCACACCGTTTTTAAAAAAATAATAGTTCAAACTACCACTTCAGTAAATTCCTATTTTTGAAAGGAACTGTCTAGTACCTACCGAATATATTTTTTTTGATGTTGCTCATTGTGAGAAGTATTTACTAAAGTACACTATAATCAAATCATCACATCACATCACATCACATCATCAGCCTATTAATGTTCCCACTGCTGGGACACAGGCCTCCTCTGTGAGGGAATGGGCCGTAAAAAAAAAAAAAAAAACCGTAAAATCAAATCATACATAGATAGATTTGCAAGCTAAAATAAACTGTTATATTAACAGAAGTAAATAAATATCTATTAAGAAATGAACATTAAATATTGCTTGACCACACTGACCACCTTAATAAGAATTGTTGAATTCTTTTTGATGCCATAAAGTTTGGATAGAGGGGGCTAGTTTTATGGTCATTGACCATTTTGTGCTCACGTTTATTAACTAAGCTTCCTATGATTAATAACGATTGCTTGGTTTTCAAATAAATGTATAAACAAAACTCCTTAGAACATAAAAAAAGTAAAAGTTTGTACATAAAAAATGTAGCGAGACATTACACCATCGCTACGTTTAGGTATCGATCTACCTAAAAGCTTCAAGACTTCAAACATAGAGAGCGCTACTGACATGGTCAAGGACCATAATCTTACCTACCTGAATCATGATTAAGTTCTTCCTTTTATTGTAAGATGGCGCTGAAGGTGTAGTTTATTTAAAGAAACAGTAAAGTAATTAGTAATTTATTAAAAATAACAATTCATTTTTCAAGATCACCGTTTTGAAATGGTTTTTCACTGCACAGTAGACACTAAAGCGTCACGCCCGCCGATTACGTAAGTTATAGCTAGTTTAATTAAGATTAACTCTTGTAGCTGATGTCTTGGTCATCAACCGGCTATACCCACGCCAAGAAGATGGGACCATCAACTTTGTTTGCTAAACATTTTAATTCAAAGGTCATTTTCAAACAAATCACCAAAATCGAACCACGACTTACTAATTCTCTCCATTATCAAAAACACCTTGACACAACAATTTCCTTGAACAATCTTCCATAACTGATGAGCTTAATGCGTAAATAGCCGATCGGTAAGATTTACCGCCTTCCGCGCTGGTATCGGATCTTTGCCGTGTCGGAGTCGTATCGGAGCCGTGCCGGAACCGCGGAAGGGCCGTTATCGGGTCCTCACATCGCACGTCTCAAACGGTAACTCGTTAATTTCTGTAGATGTCACGAGCCGTAGCCTATAGGATGAGTGTGGTGGCACAATGGGAGCATTGTTCGAGTAGATTTCGGAAATTGTAAAATGTTATTGATTAAAGTGATGAGCAAAAACAGACTGAAAATTAAATAATATAACATTTATTGACACAATTTTCCACATTAATGGAAAACACTGACCAAAAAGAAACATAACAATCTAGTGGCAAAAGGGTCTCACCTGAGCAAAACGTCAGCGGTCAACAATATAAAAAATGAGTCCCAAAAACATCCAGTCTACCGATGCCTTATTCTCCAACTAGTTACATTCCTACCCAAGCAATTCACTTCTCTTTTCACTTTAAGTAGAGCAATGTCCCTTCCTGTAATGGCCTCTATAAAGTTCTGAACGATATTATGAAATATCTTTTTAACAAGTGCAGGATCTTTTTCATATATTTCGTTTTATTATTATTGATAGGCTCACGTTTGACCACTATCTCACCTGATAGTAAGTGATGATGTGGACGACGATCACCTATGCAGCTATTTTTTAAAACAACAACAAACACGTCCTTTAAAAAAAATAGATACAATCACAAAGTTCATAGATATATTTCTACTCCTGAAAACAATAGTCTGTCAGTTGCCCGACGCTTTCCCGCGCCGAGTGTGCCCCAGTCCCGATACTACCCGAAGTTAATGCGACGAAGTTGGTGCCCAAATTTTAATAATAATATATCTTTGTAATTTATTTGATTCGCGACGCAGGCGCCGTTTGTTCGGAGAGTCTTCGCGGTAGCATTTTTCTGTGAAATATAATCTGAGATTATGTTTTTCTTTTTTATTTAGGGCTTGGAATTCGGAAGGAGCCATTAAAAATATGTATTTTATTTTATTGATGCCTGCAAAAAGCTTTAGAAGATACAATTTCAATGATTGCGCGTAAATTTGAAGTAATTACCTACTTATATTCCTTACATAGGTACTAAAACTTAAGACCTGTGTCACCTGAACAGGTGTTATCATATTTCAAAAACTGTTTCTGCTCTTGTAAATGAACAACTTTTCCCAAGGAATTCATACGAAATTGCCAAAAAAAAATGGATTTTCCATACAAAGTTGTCGTAGACTGGCCAAAATTTGATTTTCCATACAAAGTTGTCGTAGACTGGGCAAAATTTGATTTTCCATACAAATTTGTCGTAGCCAACTGGCAAAAATTTGTATGGGAGAAACCATTTTCCTTGGAAAAATTTGAGCATATACATCACGGGCAAAAGCAGTTTTAAAAATATGGTCATAGCTTTTTCTTATACCCTGTAGTGAAAAATTCATGACCAACTTGACCAGTCAGTTGATGGTAAAACATGCTCTTAAAATATTTCTTTAACTACAGATATCATAATTTATTATTACCCATATGAATAACATCTTACCAAAATCTCTAACAAAACAAAAAGTGCGGTAATGACAGCATTCACGTTCATCGCCGACTATTATTTTACAAAATCATAAAAAAATGTCATTGGTTTTTATGATTATTTATAGGTTTATTTGTTCATATATAAAAGTTTTACAGTGATATTTGTTTATTTTGGCTTTATTTTAGGGTTTTTTTAAGTGCCGGTCATTACGACCCGGCGCGGCCTAAACGGAATAATTATTACATTCAGGCCTTGCCGGTCACAATGCCGGTCAGCGTACTTACAAACGTTATAGACACGTCTACTACGCACGGGTACCGCGCGCCTAATGGATGCTAGCGCGGGAGTACACCGTGCGTGCGGTTGTTGTTCCCGCCTCCCTTCACCCCTTTCACCTCTCCCTATGACTCAAGCCAATCACGGATTGTTTTCGTTAGTTCGCATTTGTTTTGGTCATCAAATGCACACTAAGATTTTGTTTAGCAGAAAAAATAGTTTTATTGTTAAAATGGACACTTTTTTTGACTTTGAGTTTACACAAGAACAATTACATGTAATTGACAGTTTAGAGAGGTCACATTGCAGTACTGACCATGTCATAAGTGAGGGTGATGAAGTGATAAATATTCCACGTACCAGAAAACGTCGAGTTATTTTGTCGGACAGTGAAGAAGATGACCGTGACTTATCTCCAGCTTTATCCGGCCATACACCTGAATGTGAGTGGTACCAGCCACGTGGTAAGCAGCCTCGTTTAATTCCTTTTACCGAAATACCGGGACTGAAACCTTACTCACTTCGAAATCAACTAGCCAATGCTACACCTGTTGATTTCTATTCCCTCTTAGTCACTGACCAGTTATTTGAAAATATAGCACATCAGACGAATATATTTGCCCAACAAAGTATCGATAAAGGTGGCATTAAAGATAAGTCGAGACTACGGCTCTGGACGCCAACCGACAAAGAAGAAATAAAACGATTTTTAGGCGTGATTATTTGGATGGGTATAGTGAAGTTACCAAAAATCGTAGACTATTGGTCTAATGATGAAATGTTGGGTCAATCTTTTGCAAAAAAGACTATGAGTCGCAACCGCTTCGAAGTTTTGCTTAGAATGCTCCACTTTTCCAACAACGAAGAAGTTCCAAAAAATGACCGGCTGGGTAAAATACGAAGATTGGTTGAAATATTGAACCAAACATTTTCAATTCATTATACTCCCGATGAATGTTTATGCGTCGATGAAAGTATGATACCATTTCGTGGGCGTATCATTTTCCGTCAATATAATAAGTCGAAAAGACATAAATATGGCATCAAGCTATTTAAATTGTGTACTACTCCTGGCTATACGACAAAGGTGGAGGTATATGGAGGAAAGACATTAGATTCACAGGATAATACTCCAACCAACGTTGTCTTGAATTTAGCACGTAACTACTTTGGAAAAGGTCATACCATGTTCGTAGATAATTGGTATACAAGCTTAGATCTAGCTGAGAAGTTAGTTCAACACGATACTCATTTAGTAGGGACCCTACGAAAAAACAGGAAGAACTTACCAAAGGACGTCATGACTGGAAATCTGAAACCGGGTGAGTTTATGGCAAAAGAAAACAAAAACGGAGTCACGGTTATGAAGTGGAAGGATAAGAGGGACGTGTGTTTGTTGTCAACCAAACATTCAATTGGTTTTACAAAAAAAAAGAACAAAAGAGGGGTTGAAACAATTAAACCGAAAATTGTGATTGATTATAATAAAGCCAAAGCAGCCGTTGACTTGTCTGACCAAATGAGTGCTTATTCGAGTCCATTGCGAAAGACGTTAAAGTGGTATAAGAAGCTCGGTATCGAATTATTACTCAATACTGCTGTAGTAAATGCAAGAGTACTATATGAAAGTACAACGAAGAAGAAGATATCTGTCGTCGATTTTAGGCGACTGTTGGCAAAGCAGTTGATTGAGGGTAGTCAAGAAAATACGGGATTGACCACACCACGACCCAGAAGACAAAAACACGAGCTTAAGAAAAAAGAAGGTGCAGCAGTATCAACAAGAAAATTTTGTCGTGATTGTTACAAATCAAATGTTGAGTTGCATGGAAGAAATGTGGCCAAGAACAAAACAAAGAAGGTTTCTTGGTTTTGCACTATTTGTCCCGGCAATCCCCATTTATGTCGTCAATGTTTTGACAAATGCCACTAAAATGTTTGAATATCCATTTAGAGTTGAATTAATCTTTAGTTTGATTGTTGTTCGTATGACGATTTGTAATTGTGGTTTGATAAAAAACGTTCCTAATATTTTTTGTTCTATTGTCTTTCTTTTTTTCTTAAATTTTGATAAAAACATGCCTAAAATTAATAATATTCTGTTGTCTTTTCATTTTTATGCATAAATGCAACTTATAACAGAAATAAAAATATATGATTCGAAATCCTATGTTTTTTCATTAACTTTTTTCTCTAAGTCCTAAAAACAGGTATGCCATCAAAAAATCAAAAAACCAAGTAGTTACAGGTGTTCATTGGGGCCGCGCCGGTCACATTGTATGGTTGAATACACAGCTTTTGCATTCTGCGGCGCGAACGGGCTTCGCAAAGGTAGGTCTGGCGTGCCGGTCATTTTGACCCCCCATGGCCCAAATGGCTAGATCAAGTGCCGGTCATTTTGACCCACCATGGCGATGAACGTGTTAACTACGGAACATTACACACACCTCCTAAACTCAACCCTGCTCTCGCTATGGGGAAAAACGCCCCCGATCGGGCCGCGGGCGAGTCAAACCGGCCCATAAATAATAAATACTAGCACGGTGCGTCTGTAGATAATGGTAATTTACGATTCGCTACCATTGACGTCAAATCTTTGGCAGCAGCGGGACGGTTAGATCGACGCTCGGCGTTTTTCGGGTGGACTCGGATGTTTTCGGGGTTTGTTTTGAAATTCGAAGTTTTTCGTTTGTTTGTTGTGTGTTTGCTTGTGAACGAGTATGCTGTATGTAAGAGGGTTCATGGACTTTTGCTTTTGTTTTTGCACTTTAGCATTTAGTCCATAACTCCTTTTGGCTGTTAAGTTTTATTATGGGCTGAACAGAAATCCGTAGCTCGTGTGTGGATCAAGGTCGGTTTTGTCGTAAATTGAAGACTTTTTTGGCGTTTTTGTGATTGCCTGATAAATATGTGTTGGCAGGGAACAAGTTGTTCCCTGGAAGAGGTTAATATTTTTTCTCTATTCTTATTCATTCTGAGAAATCAAGCAAATCTTGTGCCTGGACAAAAATTTATTTGTTAAAACCGGCTGCGTATTTACAAGTTGCCAACACATATTTATCAGGCAATCACAAAAACGCCAAAAAAGTCTACAATTTACGACAAAACCGACCTTGATCCACACACGAGCTACGGATTTCTGTTCAGCCCATAATAAAACCCAAAAATTAAAGTAATACCGTGACTTGCCGCCACAAATCAATACTCGAAATCCTTACCATACTTCAACGTCTCACAAAATGGCTAATTAATAAAACTTAAGCTATAAATATCGCCGGGCGTCGGCGTCGTAGGTAGCTGTTAGCAAAAACTGTTAGGATCATAAAGCTGTCATGAGATGAGAGAGTGCCTTTGTTGCTGTTTCGTTGGCGAACGATAAATCTAATGGGAGAACAATTTGGCCGTGGTCGCGAGACGGCATGATGGTCGCGGATGGTCGCGGATTTTATAAGGGTAACGTGACCTCGGTTGGAGAGGGTTAAGATGTTGGTTACCTGTTTACTTGTTGTTATAAATGTAACATGAGAGCAGTGGTGGCCCAGTGGTATCGGCCGCAACTTACAACTTGTAGGTCGTGGGTTCGAGATCAGGCAGGCGCTTTACTTTGTGTAAATTATATAATCACCACTGCTCTCAAAACGGTGAAGGAAAACATCGTGAGGAAACCTGCATGTCCTAGAACCAAAAATTCGAAGACATGTGACATCCACCAACCCGCACTGGGCCCGCGTGGTGGATTACGGCCCATTCCCTCTCACAGAGAGGAGGCCTGTTTCCCAGCAGTGGGAACATTAATAGGCTGATGATGTGATAAATGTAACAAGGTAATCCTTGTAACAGTAATCAGTATTGTATGCAACTTGGCTTACTTGCCTCCTCCTTGTGGTCGTCATGGCTTTCGTAGCTCCATGTTTAATTGTAATATTAACGACTCGACAAATAGGTGGCGAGCAGTATGAAAAGTAGCTACACTTTACTAACTAATTAATAAAAGTGCAACATATTCTCAAAGCGAAGGTTAGCAGTTAAAACTTTGTATTTTATTATTGCTGCAGCATTGGCATTACCTTGAGTAACTTTAAAGTTATAAAATGTCTATCAGATAGTTTTCAAAAAGTGCTTTTTTGGACACCAGAAAACGTTTAGTCGACTCTTTACGTGGTCAGAGGGCTGGCCTTTTCTTCGGCCAAAGAATCAACATTGCAACTCTACGTGACAATGCTGCTAACGTTTTGCGCGCTTTTAACAGTGATGTGGACGAATACGTCTCAAAAATAAATAATGTTGTGCCCCAGACGTTTTCCAGACCAAAAAAAGAAAAAAAAAAAATCCCATTTAAAATTAAACTAGCAGTTCTAGCAAGAATGTTTTCCCGAACTGCACATGTGCCGTCTGAATAACTGGAATCTAGAAAATTCTCATAACAGAACACCTAAAAAAATCTTATTTATTCTCTCAATAAATCTTCCTAAATCTCATCAGACGATAAACTCAAATCTAGAGCATTCCGAAAGCCCATCCATCTCACCTGCACAAATACATCGATACATTATAAATTAAAAAAGAAAACACCCCATGAGTCACGGCCCACGGGAAACTTCCGTATAATGTTATTACAAGGCATCAAACGCAGTATAAAACCGTCAACAGTTCGATAAATCCATCAACAAGTGCTGCCATCTATCAAAGAGTGTGCGCAACGAGTAAACGTGTAATGTTCCGCGGTGATTGATAGATGGCGCTGCTGTGTTAGTGCGCAAGCGCACGGTAAAAGTGTTTCTGATTTGATTTAGATTGTTTATTGTATACCTGGATGTTTTTAATGGAAAGGTCGTTTGGCTATGCTCTGGGAGTTTTCAGTTCATGATTTCGGGAAAGATTTTTTCATGCACTTAATAATTTTCATGTTAGTACTTTTATGATGTTGGAAAGCACTTTAAAAATAAGAAATAATACCTAAACAACTTCATCACTTCTTTCACCCATCTATTAACAAGAAATTTTTGTCGCGCTTGCCAAATGTGGTACTAAGTTAGAAAACTCTACTACATCAGTTGTGTCCTAAGTAAGACACGAAGACTGACTGAACACGTCATTGAACCGAAGAAAATGTCATAAACTTCGTTCTCCTCTTCAAAAGCTGCAACAGGGCAGATGACAAAAAAAAACTATTTAATCCGTCAGTTAAATTACCTAAAAATATTGGACACATATTTTTTCTTTTGTAACGTAAACAAAAAATTATGACGATACAGTGCGTTGAAATATCGTGTGACACGATAAAAGTGTAGTACTTTTAATGACAAAGTAACGCCACAAGCTCCCTCTCCTGAACTTTGATGCGCTTTATCTTTGTCAATTTTTATTTATTCGATAAAGCGAAAAATACGTGTCCAATATTATTTGACGATCTGACTGACGATGACGCACTAAACAGAATTATCATTTTTCTACCCAGGAATCATCCCTATTGCAAATATCAATCAGGGCAATTACAGGACTCACGGTGACAAGAGCCGCAGCAGAGGGGCTTGGACGCAACTCATCAGTGACTCCGTCAAAGCTTTCCAAAGCGGGTGCAACCTTCAAAAATTAAGTAAACGAATAAGAAGGGAAGAGGAAATATTCTTGCCTTGCTTTTTAAAACTAAAAGAAAATCACTCTACCATAGGCCATGATAGCTCAGTGGTAGTGACGTCGGATACCGAGACGAAGGTCGCGGGTTCGAATCCTACAATGAGCTTGAGCTTTCGGTGAAGGAAAACATCGTGAGGAAACCATAGCACGGTGGTAGGGTACTTTGTAGTACCCGCCTGGCTGGCAACCACCCTCATGTTGAAAATCTGTCGCCAAGCACCTTCCGGTGTGTTCCGACAGCAGCACTTGAGAGCCAGTTCCCTTCTAGGCTTTGTGTGCTTACCACCATCGATCACATCATCACTGACCACGGTGAGATTGTGGTCAAACACAGGTCTATACACAGTAAAAAAAAAAAAAAAAACCAACCTGTACTCAAAGATTTTCTTCACCTTTCCACACTTCGCAACCATAGCACATAATTTCAATAAGGGCGACATTAGCGACACCTAGTGACGGATGGCCGCCATTAGTTTTTGACCCACCCACCGCCTTGTCTTACTTTTATAATTAACGGCAACATGCCAGCGATTTATTGTCGCTCGCCAGACACTTTTAAGGTTATGGTGGCCTGTATTATTTATTTTATGGCGTTTTTGAAGTATGCTTTGTATGAAAAAATTCAGGAGTGTTTGCTGAAGTGGTCTTGAGGAGTCAGTTTATCCAAGTTGCTATCTTACATAGATAACCTCTAAATACTTTTAGTATATTGTATAATTTAAACTGATAATAATCTGGTAGCATGGGCTCGACTACTCGGGGCACGGCAGTGCCCCCAACAAGGCACAGCTAAAAGCTGTGCCAGCTGTGTAATTAATAAATTAGGTTAAAAACTAACAAATTAACCGACTTGGTTTTACATAAGAAGAACGCAATTATGTCGATAACTGAGTTAGTTAATGTGTTTGTTTGTTACCTAATTAATAAGGTACCTGCAGAATAAATTATTCGACTTGGTTTTACATTCGATCTCACTACTTTTTACGGTGGAAGAACTGCACCGCGAGACTTGTGTTTTTTACATGTTATGTTTTTGATGGGATAGGTATTTTCATGTTGAATAAAATAAATTATTATATAAACAAAAAACCCGAGCGGTAAAAAAAAATAACTGAAAAGAGAAAAACAAGTACTAAGTATAATTTTATACGTAATATTGTTATGTAAACGAAAAACATAAATAAAAAAGTTGTTAAACTATGATAACGTTATTCAATTAGGTGTCTTTATTTTACTTTAAGACAAACTTAGTAAGCGTTCCATCTCTTCACCTTTCAATGAATGCTTCGAATTTCTTAAAATGTTCATTTAATTTTAACTCGAAAACAAAGTTAACAACTCAAACATCCACCAAAAATCTTTCTAAAAATAAATTTTAGCCCTTTAAAAGGTAATAAACCCCAACCTCAGTACTGCATCCCTGCGAGCCCTGACGAAAGGCCCCTGAGGGCCATCCCTAATCACTCACTCTCCCTCGGAGGTGAGAGGTAACGGACAGGATCTGATTCGATTCCCGGACGTGTTGTCCAACTTTTATTTATGAACGCGAAGTTTTCAGATTTATTAGGTCTTGTCATTTAATTAATAATTTAATTAATTTATGCTGTGTCAGTCGTCAAAGTGAAGTGAGCTGGTGAAGTTGGTCGTCTTTCCTCGAGGGGATTTGAAGTGGATAATTAAGGGTCACATTTGATGGATGGGCTTGGACATCCATCCCTATTCTAAACTTGGATTCCCTTGGGTTGCTCCAAATTAAAATAGAATGTAAGGACAGTATAGGTCCACACGAGTAGGTAGGTACATTTTAAGACTGCTGGATTCTTAACAATTTATGATCATTGTAAAAACTTCATTGAGAAAGAGTGTGTATTCTGGAAGTATTTTATGAGTGTCGTTACCATAGCGACTTTCCTACCTACAGGCGATAGATATCATGGTCCTAAGGAAAAAACTGATATCTTTCCTCGCCACGCCAAGCTATACATATTCTACTTTCTTTTTCAGTTTCATCAACATCGCCGGTGCCTTAGACTTAACAATTCTTACCATAAGAGGAAACCATGAGATCCATGAGATCCATGAGATCTGATAAATGGTCTCGATGGTCTGTTGATCGACAACGCTACTGCTGAGTTCTGGGTTCGCTTGCCGGGTCTGGAATAATGTCATTGGAGTTTTCCATTTGTAATTTCTTAGTAGTAACCCAGAGTCGGAATTTGTGCCTCGTTGATATCAATAAGCTCGCCCCCATTTTGTGAGGCTTAGTGAAATGAGGATGAAAATACAAAAAAAAAATCCCGACTGCTTATGAAGTGAACTATAAAAACTTAAACAAGAAGAAAATCGTGCTGTGCAGTCGGAGGAAACTATTCGCGAGCTGGCTGAACAAACCAGTCGTGAAAAAATATATGGGTCACCACAACATGGCGCCCATTTTAATGTAGCCAGTGACACTCGCAAGGTAAAGACGAATCGATTGACGTAGGAATCATCAAAATCGGCCAACGCGTTTGGTCTCTAGAACGCCACATAGAAACAATTATACATTCATAGATAGATTGATAAACACATTACCCTCTTTTGGAGCCGGGTAAAAATACACCTCTGCCCAATCCTTCGGGGAGACGAGACTTTATGATGAGATCTGTCATCTATTAAACAGTCAAGCTTTTAGAAGATGTCTTTCAGCTGAAATCATGCTGAACTGGTTTTAGTCATAGGCAGCGTTCAAGTTCTTTTTCACCTAATCTTAATAAACCACAGAGCTAGTCCATCAATAATACTATATAAATATCGACGTCAGAAGAAAATATGAAGTGGTGGCTAACCTACATAAGAGCGAAACCTCTCGTGATGCGCACAAATAAATTATCTATGAACGAGATTGGCTAGTTGCTACTGGAACGCATGGGAGAGTGCTCTGTTTCGTAATGTTTAATATAATCGGTTTAAATTTATTTTATTAACAAAGAGTGGATTCTGTTTCACAATTTTAAAACATAATCAAGCCAATGATAGAGCTGTTCAGCCAGCGACTTTTGACTATTTTTCACCAACCAATATATATATGTCGGATCATGTCATGATTTGTTTACATAAAATGATACACAAGTTCCTTGTTTGGTACTGGGTAGAGTCTGGGTGGTATGTGTCGATATTGTTCATTTTAGAGCGACAGTGATCGTTCGAACATGGCCGTGGCAACATGCTGGCCTGGGAACTGCCCGTGTTTCCTTTTGAGTCCAGAGTATTACTTAGTATCATGGTGATAGTACTCTGTAACGAATTAAAACTGTGTAGAAGTTACAGGAGATATTTCTCTAGTTTACCCGTATCCCACATTCTGCGCCCACGACTATAATCTAACACCGGTATGTCACTAAGTAGGTCAAATCCTGATTCTATATACCTGGATCTGACATATATTTGTTTGTGTGAACATCCGTTAACTTTTAATCTCGTTGTACTTTCTTTTTTTCTTCTGTTTATATAATATAAAATTCTTTTTTATGGAACTATTGTAAACCAAACCATTTTTTTAAAGAGTAACCGTGGAGTTTCTTGCCGGTTCTTCTCCACAGGAAACGACCAACCCGAACCGTGCACCTTTTGTTGACGTTTTATAAGTGCCCATGTAGACCTATGTGAATTAAAAAAACATTGATTTTGATAAAGAGTCAGGAGTCGAAGAACATGAAAAGAAGAATAATATACCATTGACAGGAAGGTACATCTAAATCACTGGATATTACAATGTTCGTAGTCAAGATTGGTTTTTACATATAAGTCTACATTGTCAACGCAGTATCAGTCATCATGCTCAGGGAAGAAAGATACTTGTGTTTATGTCAAACAATACTGATTTATTAACTCATTGATGGTAATGATGTCATCATAATTAATTAAATGAATGATAGGAATTGAGACCCCGCAATCCAGGTTGTTTCATGCTACCACGACAAATACTTTTGGAGTTATATTCCTAACAACATAATACATTATAATATACTAGCTGTTGCCCGCGGCTTCGCTCCCGTGGACCACCTCACAGGACCCGTTTTCGGGATAAAAATATAGCCTATGTTACTCTGGAATATTGTAGCTTTCTACGTGTGAAAGAATTTTTTACATCGGTCCAGTAGTTTCGGAGCCTATTCGGTACAAACAAACAAAATAATCTTGCCTCTTTATAATATTAGTATAGATATACTATCATCTTAGTTTTACATTTTCTGATCTCATAATTATATATCAGAACCATTTAATTTGTCACTATAAGGACAAAAAATTAAGCGTTTACCAACTCATCAGGAACGCCTAAGTAGAGCATATTTCCCCTACACCCTCCAAGAGTTAAGCTCTCGATAATTTTCAAGGGGCAGGAATCTTACAGCAGACTGAAATATCGGAGCGATCACTACATCGGGGCTCGATATTTATCATTCACCATGCTATGATGGCTGGATTTATGGGCAATAATCTCTGCCTAACGCGGTCAGGAGTTTAAGACTTGAGAGTGTAGGAAAATATCCAGCTGAGGTTGGAAAATGTCGGTGAAATACTGGCTGTCTATGAGGGTTAGTAGTGAAGAACCGAGAAGAACATAGTAGGAGTAAGAGGTCATAATAAGTTAGTGAGTAAATCGTTAAGAGTGGTCTAGTAAACAACAGCCAAAGAAATAAAAAATAATTGTAGTAGATCCCTACTACAGTGGTCGAAAATCCATTCAAAAAATTCTGTAGTGGCACCCGTGGACGGAGCTTTAGAAGGCTTCCCACAAGTGGACCGATGACCTGGTGAAGGCTGCGGGAATCTGCTGAATACGAACGCACAGGGCCGGTCGATGTGGCGACAGTTGGGGAAAGCCTATGTCCATAAGAACCTATTCACTAGTAGAAGGCTTTATAGGACACGCAGAGTACTATAGGCTACTTTATATCCCGCCACATTCTTGTGTCACAGGCCAGGGGAACGAAACCACAGGAAAACCCTAGTAGTACTTCTACTACCCGCGTGAAAAGTGTTTTATTATTCCAAGGTATTATTATACCGGAATAAAAAGTATTTCAGACTATAATCAATCTACCCCAATCTCTATCCCAATTAAACGTGCTCAGTCGTTGCCTGTGTTTAAAAGACTCATCAAGGATCATTACTTGTCGCTGTAGTCGTACTCTTACCCTCTTACAAATAAACGCGGTATAAAGTTATACCAGGTATAACAAAGGTATAACCATACATTTTCATAGGTTTATACTTGGTATAACTTTATACCGCGTTTATTTGTAAGAGGGTTAGTATTTAAACAGACTTTGTCTATGATTGTCATACGTCATTTATTTTCACGTCTTATATACTAAATATGTATGTATTTATGTATCTTTTATATATCTATTTGTGTTTTTATTAAGTATTATTGGATTATCACGGGACCGGTCAATGTGGCGACGCTTGGGGGAGGCCTATCTCCAGCAGTGGACGTCTTTCGGCTGATATGATGATGATGATTGTATCATTATATTCATTGTTGGCATTGTTACACCCCTGAAAACCCCATGTCATGTCCAGGCAATCACTGTCCATTCCAGGTTGCCTGGAAGAGATCGCGGAATGCGATAAGGCCGCCCGTTGTATATTTTTAGTTTTAAGTTTCTTTGGTACTGTATTTTCTGGTGTACAATAAAGTATACATAAATAAATAAATAAATATACGTGCCAAATTTCGTCGGGATCCGTTCAGCCGTTTTGGCGTGATTGAATAACAAACATCCATCCATCAAAACTTTCGCATTTATAATACTTAAGAGTATAGAGACAAGTCGGTCAGGCATTATTGCCCTTATTAAAAACACCCTTCCATATGTTGGTCTGTATTCTATTCTGTCCTTTGTGGATAACATAATTAGCGATGGTTATTTGAAATCCTTAGATTTGCCTATGCTTAGTATCAGAATTCAATCGCTACTGACACTTCGATTAGCTTGGCTGCCTATTGGTCCCAAAATAATTAAATTATTTTCCATCGACTCGACAAGAAGAAGTATCGGAATTGCTTAGTCTCATGATTAAATATAGGCATAGACTATGCTACTTTCAATGAGCTGATTATCCGATCAATTAACTGGATTCCTTTTTTTTTTGGATACATACTTCCTATTTTCAAGTCCCATCACTGATATTTTTAGGCCATCGCTTTCTTCTTCAACAAAAGGTCCTAAAACTCTGCTGACCTTTCTACCTGCCTACCCTACCTTCACAGCAGAGCTGGTGAAGTGACAGCTTCATCAGGCCAGCGCCGTGTTTTCATTAGTTGGTAACGTATGACGCGGTGGGGGACTAAATCTTCATTTTTGACGTCCCATGGGTCACTACACGGATAGTGATTTGTGGAAACTACTGGATGTGAAAATGAAGTTTACTGTATTAGAGAAAAATATAATGATTTCACTTAAATCATATTCTTTTCACCCGACTGCCAAGACGAGTTACGTTTTAAAAAATGTTGTAAGATTACGTAAAACCATACTTACTCATCTCCTAATTTTCATATGGGCCGGATCTGAGAAAATTGACTGTCATCATCACTTCAAAGTACTGGTATGCATTGCTAAGTTGGTACAAAGTTGAAAATCTATAGTTTCAGGTCAGCATCCACCATCCACATACCACGATGCAGCTTTCGTCATTTTTATCTTACATTTATGTCAATTTATTTGGGGTTAGCGCTACATGTCTTCTTTTTCATACTTCTCATCATATCAGTAGTCATACAGAGGATAGCCTTATCATGTACTTATCACGTAATCCATCCATTGTTTTATTTTGGTTTTCATAGCCAAAAGGCTTTTTGCGTAATTATGACCAAAAACCAAAAACTACCAAAAACCAAAAACTTTCTTCATATTTTTTCCCTATTTCCACTTCCGCATGACATACTATGACAAAGAATCAGTGCAGCTTGACGGACAGAAGATAAAGTGGTAGAAAAGTTACCACCATTGTGTTGCCCAGAGGAATCATATTGTTCTTCTTCATTTTAATAAACCTGAAAACTCCATTACATCGTTGAATGCTATTAGCAAATTTAATCTTGCAGCCACATCTAGCACACAACATACTCCAACATGTCCCTCTCCCGAGCAGACGGGGGACGTACTAATGTTGATATATCGGCGCCGGCCGACGGACAGCCGCACACATCTTAAATAATAAGGATGCTGTACACCTGTACATCGTCGCTTATTTATGGCTGGTTACCCTAGTTTTTTGCGCACTTTATGCGGTATTTTTTAGTTAGCTCTTGTTGGGAGGTGCGGATAAACATTGTGGTCTTTATTGCCGCCTCTTTTTACCCGACTGCCGAAGGAGGGTAATGTGTTTATCAGTCTATGTATGTATGTATGTATGTATGTATGTATGTATGTATGTATGTATGTATGTATGTATGTATGTATGTTTGTTCCTATGTGGCGTTCCAGAGACCAAACGCGTTGACCGATTTTGATGATTCATACGTCAATCGATTCGTCTTAACCTTGCGAGTGTCATAGGCTACATTAAAATTGGAAAATAGAAAAATGGCGGCTTTTGGGCGCCATATTGTGGGGGGCCAATTTTATTTTTTCTTCCAAACCCATCGTGTGGGGTATCAAAATAAAGGATTTTTTGAGGCGATTTCAAAAATATATAACACTTATATATTTAAATGTACCTAATTCGAAAAAAATTTTAACTAAAAAGTTATAAATAAAAAAGTTAATTAAAAAAATCAAAATACCCGACTGCTTAAAAAGCGAACTAAAAAGACGTAAACAAGAAGAAAATCATGCTGTGCAGTCGGAGGATACATCTGGTTTTGGTCAGCCAGCTCGCGAATATGTATCCTCCGACTGCACAGCATGATTTTCTTCTTGTTTACGTCTTTTTAGTTCGCTTTTTAAGCAGTCGGGTATTTTGATTTTTTTAATTAACTTTTTTATTGTTAAAATGGTCGCTTTTCTTGGATCTACTCAAAATTTGTACTAAACTAATCAACTTGGTTACATAGGGGATGAATTATAGTATTTATTATGGGCTACTTATTGAGCAACTTGGCTGGTTACCCTAGTGTTTTGCGCTCTTTATGCGGTGTTTTTTAGTAAGCTTATGTTGGGAGGTGGGTAATGCTGTGTTTAATTTTTAAGTCCTTCTTATCTCCGTGTCTTTTTGTTAAAAATGGCCACTTGGCCTAAATCATAATTGCTATTCAACAAATTAAATTCAAAAATATATTTTTTTTAATTAATATTTAAACCACTAATGAAGTGCAATTGACTAATTCTAAAAGGACAATTCCACAACAAGTTCTAGTCGTGGATCGTGGGTTCGAACCATAGGCAGGCGCTTTACTTTGTGTAAATTATTTCATCACCACTACTCTAAAAATGGTGAAAGAAAACATCGTGAGGATACCAGCATGTCCTAGAACCAAAAAAATCGCATAGTGTGCACATGAACTGGGCCCGCGTGGCCCAGTGCGGATTGGGTTAAGGCCCATTCTCTCTCTCACAGAGAGGAGACCTGTGTCCCAGCAGTGGGATCATTAAAAAGCTGATGACGATGATGCTTCTGAGGGCTGGATGGCATAAGGCATAACAAGCATCAATCGAGAAAAAGTCTAGAAAATCAAGAAAGTCAAGAAGAAAAAGAAAGAACGTCTTCAAATAGTCATTGTAATACAACTTCATGTTAAACAGTGTAAATACATTTTCGCAATATGATGTTCACTTTGACTTTGACGTCTTCTGCCATACCCCATAAAAAAAATGTATCAAATGTCATGGACGTCATGGTAGAAGGTTTATGGCACCTAATAGGCACCTACTGGTAATAGTTTATGTTTATAAAGTAGCTTTAAGTAATCAATCATCTGATGGGCAATCGTGTTCTGTTTTTTCTGTTCTATGGTCGTGATAGCCTCAGGCTATAGTCGCCATCAGTTGAAGACACCTGTTGGAGAATTGGTAATGTTTTAATTTGAAAAGTGTTTGAATCAAGGCTACATTGATTTTGATTAACAAAATGATACAAAATTTACATACTTGAACTTTAAAGTTATTCGTTAGTGTATATCTGTGAAGAATTAATATAATCCTATCAAAAACTTAATATTAAAGAAACACAAGTCTAACAAAGCATTTCTTCTATCGCAAAAAGATGTGAGGTCTAATGTTAAACCAAATCGTAGAAGTAAGTACCTTAATAATTAGGTAACAAACACACAAATTGACCGACTTGGTTATAAGAGGCTTGCTTTCTTCTAAAGGAAAACCAAGACGGACACACAGCGCCGACTCATGAGTATGGCCAAACAATCTACCTAGCCTTTTCCCAACTATATTGGGGTCGGTTTCCAGTCTTACCGGATTCAGCTGAGTACCAGTGTTTTACATGGAGCGACTGCCTATCTGACCTCCACAACCCAGTAACTGGGTAACACGATACCCCTTGGCAAGACTGGTGTCAGATCTCAAGATTCTGACTACTCGTAATGACTGTCAAAGATCTACAAATAACAGCCGAGACCAACGGCTTAACGTGCTTTCCGAGGCACGGAGGAAACTCGTTATGTTAAAATGGTTACCCATCCACGGACCGACCTCGTCAAGCGTTGCTTAACCTTGATGATCGACCCGTGCGGCTGTTATTATTTAGCCACGAGCGACTCATATGTATGGTATAGGTATATTAATCCCTTGAGTTCCTAAAACGTGAATCCACGCGAGACAGTGGCTTTTTCATTGCTTCGGTAAATACGGCGCACAACTGGTTGAAGGAGACATCATTTGTGACTTACTGTACCTAATTATATCCACTATTTACCTAATTACCTATCTAGGTAGTAAACTACCTGATGAAAAATTGTATTCACTGTTAAAGTATATTATATGTCTATTTGTATAGGATTACAAAGTTACTTATAAAGTTTTATATCTAGACAATTACGACGATATATTACGGACGATTTACGAAAAAAATTGCAATTTGATTTATGAATTCTGAATTGTTGTGTTGTGTCCCTTGCTTTATAGGCTAGCTAAACACTAATTGTGTTCAAAATTAGAAGCTTGTGACTCTACTAGAAGTACTTTAAAATTTAGATGATTGGCGAGTTAGTCAGTGAGTGACGAAATTAAGGAATTTTGTCTTGCAATAATTCTAAAACTACAAGTTCAAATTGATTGTAATTTGGGAATATTCCTAGTTATATTATGTTCTCTTACACACAAAAATATCTGGCTTATAGCCATAACGAAATTACAGTGGATCGAAAAAGTCCTGAATGGCTTCGAGAAAAGGATGGTATTGCTGTGCCTTTGTTTGCTCGACTTGTTGGGGTCACTGCTGTGCCTCCAGATATTTTGATAAACAATAAATGAATATTGGCATAACCAACCAGAGTCATTTATCAACCATTCATTTTGTAATATACTAGATGGGTATTTTTACCATAGCAAGTTTGCTCTCCTGTAGTTAGGTACTGAAATCTTAAAACACAGGATATAAAACAGGCATAGGAAAATAATCATCTTCGCCCAGCGCCCGCCAAGCATACTTTAAAAGCTGTTCATAGGCCGTTTTGTGCTCTAAGCCAATCTAAACACGCTGTAAATAATACTTACCTACGCTATATATCTCCTAGTCACCATCTCTTAAGCACATTTAAAAACTCTGCAACTTCAAATACATGTCGAACCCAGAACCCAGACTTCCCACAGCTCCAACGCCGCACCGAACCACAAAACTATCGCATCCACAATTTTTCGCCATCTTCCTTCATAAACAGGGATCATGAGCCTTACCCTTTTGCCATAAATCTAGCCGCCCCCCCACCTCTACCCGCCCCCCAGGCCGCGAGGTCGGTTTTGAATGGAGATTGAGCCAATTAAAGTAATCGCCGTAACAGTCGACGCTGCCTTGGATTAGTTCTGTGGAGATGAGAGGTATGGAGTCGCTGTTGTGTTGAGACTTTTTTGGTGTGTAAGATGGTTGGCGTAAATTTTTTTTGTTAAGTGATTTGGGATTGTAAGAAAAGTTGGTTTACTTGGAGTAAGTAAAGTGATTGTAGCGTGTAGTTTTCAATTGGTAATTCATTTGGTTTCATGATTGTATGACAGCAGACACCAAACACTTTTTGGAAATAACATTTCAGCTGAAGATACGCGTATGTTATCATTAGGTAAAGTTTTATAAATAGCAGCATACAGTTATTTGTGGAACTAGCGCTTCTTAGTCAAAACTATACTATCCTCATTTCTTTGTTATCTATATAAATCACCAAAAAGTTTATTTTATTTTTATAATCGTCTTCAGCAGAATTTGATTCTTACCTCCTTGTATATTGCTAAACATGAAAACGTCTCTACCTTCAAAATCATTTATCAACTCTTAAAGTCAATTTTTTTATTTCAATGAGGCCAATAATTGGCACTTTTGAACGTCAAAAACGTAAATTTGAAAGTAATAATAATTGGTTCTACCGTCCATTCGTAAACGTTGATAAGGAGAAGAAAGGAAAAGAAACTCCATACTAACTCTTTAAAAAAGTATTTCACAATATTTAGATACATACAATAATTCATATTATAAAACCCAAAATTGTACCCCAAAAATAATTGTAGTAGCAACATCGTCTCCACCCCAGTCCGTGCCGCAGGATTAGTATCATACAATACAAGCAACAACTGAATCCTTTTATTTATTGCTATTTATTGTTATTGCATTTTCTCTCATTTCTCTACTCTAATATTGTCTTGGCATAAATTTCGCTTAGCGTTTGGGGCGTTGTTTTAAATATTATTATTGCTAATTAGAGTTAGCTGTGCATTTCCTTAAGCTTTTATACGAGTGTGATGAGTTTTGTGTGATGAGTTTTCAGTACTGCTGTTATTATGTTTGTTAATTTATTCTTATTTATCTTACTTCTTACTAGTATTATTAATTCGAAAGTTTGTATTTGTGGATGTGTGTATGTTTGTTACTCAATCACGCCAGAACGGCTGAAAGGAATGGATGAAATTTCGCACAGAGATAGATAATAATCAGGAATAGCACATTGGATACTTTTTATCCTGGGCATATGTTCCCTCGGCAAAAATTTTCGACAATCACGCGGGCGAAGCCGCTGACAGAAGCTAGTAAGCTGACAGAAGTAAATATAACAGAGTTAGTAGTTAGTTTCTGATATATCTTATATAGATTAGAAAATCTGTGTTTTGCGAAACTTTAGTGGGCGAGGGCGATGATTAAATGATATTAATGCTAGAAGGGAAGTATATTCTATGGCTATGGACGGATGGTCTCATAGCAGAACAAATCATAAGAATTAATGTACGATTAGTCACCAATGACAAATTGGTCATAAACACGGTAGACGCTATGTTGTGGTGACAAGGCGGACCGATAACCTGGTGAAGACTGCGGGTATACGTTGGATGCGAGTCGCACAGGAACGGTCGATGTGACGACACATATACATTTGTTTTGCCTGTAACCGTCACATGATAGACCAACTAGAGCGTCACGCAATGATTGTTGATATAGCGAGCCCCCGTGACAAGAACCTCGTGAAGGTTGAGAGAGATAAGAAAATCAAGTATTTTGACATGGCTCGGAGGTTGTTGACATGTAGGATTTGAATACAGCATTCATTGTTCCGATAGTCCTGACGGCCAATGGCATAATAGCCAAGAGCCTTGAAGATCAAAGGCTTGATCCAGAAAGCGGTATCCCTGGACACGGTGCGTATAGTGAGCAGGTTCTTCTCTCTAGTGCCCTGTCTACCGGTAGCTATGCGTAGCCCTGTTGCCGATACCGATGCGCTATTATTTTCATATTTTATTGTTTTATAGAAAAATCTAAAAAATATGTTTGTATAGATAATAAATAGATGGAATAATAATATAGTTCATTTTTTTAAATTTTACTTTAGGTCCAGAAGTCGACGTTTGTCACTAAAATTATAATTATATTATTATAACTGGCACGTCATTGCGACCAATTTATACTCAAAAACATAATATTAGTAATAACAAAACCACCAAAAACATTTTCGTGTAAAATATTGCCAAGACGAGGCCATAAGGCTCGCACTGTCAAAAGTTATCAGATCTTAAGTAGAGTCAATCTTCTAACTCTACACGCCCTAACTGAACAAGCCCTTACTTCACAAATTGTACACATTAGTCAAAATATACGTTTCGGTGATTTAATAAAAATCCTGTAATATATATTTTATTATTTATTCAAGGAATTCCTTTATCAATTTTCAGACCTCTATCATCAAAATTTGCGTCAATCTCATACAAATTTCCATAGTTTGAGGGGTTGGGAGGTAAAAAAACAAGTTTTAGAATGTTTTTGTTATTTGTGTACTAATACTAGCTTACATACCGAATCTCTGATCTGCTTCCTTGGACATCAGGCAGTACTCTAAGATTTTTTATGATCATCAGAGAGTGAGTAAGTCAGTGACAAGTTATGAGGGTTCAAAAAAACGACGAAGCGCATCGATAAAAGGTAGGTACCCTTGCGCTTTACTTGGCTCGTCTTAGCGGGGGCACTGTCGTGCCCCCAGATTTGCTAAGCTTGTTTTGAAAGAACAACCTTTGGATAGTTTTATACCAACAAATCAATGCCTCAATCCTCAAAATACTCATCAGACGGCGAGACTTACGTCTGTCTGACGTTACACCCTGGCGTATTAAACGCCGCTCTTCGTAGAATATTTCAAATTAAGCAGATTTATGCGGGGTAGCTTGGCCCGCTATCGGTTAGCTCTACGGAGTATGTCTCAGGGTATCACGAGTTAGAAGTCGCAGTAAGTTTTATTTGAGGGTTTGCTTGTGTCAATTCTACGAGAATCAACCAAGAGTACAAGCCGGATTTAGGGCGGGTTACTCAACACAAGATCACATCCATGCTGTGAGGCAAGTCTTTGAAAAGAATAGGAAATATAATGTTCCATTCTACTGCTGTTTTATTGATTACAACAAGGCATTTGATTCAATTGATCACGAAAGCATCTGGCAAAGCCTACAAAATCAAGGAGTGGAATACAAATACATCAGAATTTTGATAAATATATACGCAAACAGTACATCTTAGATAACATTGGAACAGGGCAAAGAAATAAAAATAAATAGAGGCGTACGGCAAGGAGACCCTCTTTCCCCTAAACTATTCACTGCGGTTTTAGAAGATATTTTTCGCAAATTAAAATGGAACCAATATGGTATAAATATAAATGGGGAACAATTAACCCATCTAAGATTCGCTGACGATATCATTATATTCGCTATGTCAAGAATCCATCTCCAAGACATACTAGTGGACGTAGAAAGAGTTCGTCAAGAAAAAGTTAAACAATACATGTGTACTACCAGTCCTCACTTATGGCTGTCAGACTTGGGCCCTCACTTAAAGCACAACACGCCAAAATAAGGACCTGCCAGACAGCGATGGAAAAAAGCATGCTCAATATCAGGCAAAGCGACAGAATAAGATAATAAGAAAGCGCACGAAAGTAGACGATTTCATAACCAGGATTCATAAACTCAAGTGGAAATGGACAGGCCACATAATAAGAGGTACTGAAAAATGGAGCAAAGCCTTAGTTTTTTGGTATCCCAGGAATGGAAAAAGGAAACGTGGAAGACAGTTTCGAAGATGGGACGATGACATAGCAGCAACAGCAGGGAAAGCGTGGACCAGGATGGCATTGGATAGAAGAGAATGGAAAGAATTGGAGGAGGCCTTTGCCAAACATGGGCAAACAGACCAAGTTGTCGATGTCGACTCACCAGAGTCTGTTATGTAAAATAATTATGTCAAAATGTAAATGTGTCTGAATAAAGGCTTATATTATTTATTATTATTTTCTTTATTCTTCTACATTCTTATTTACTACATTTTTAAATATTAAAAAGAAAACTTAAAACATTTAAAAATATAAAAATAGAGGCCAACCGGTATCGGGAGCAGGGTCCAAGCTACCGGTGGTTAGGGCTCCAGAGACAGGAACCTCCTCACAATGCGAGCCGTATCGAGGAGTACTGCCTTCTGTATCAGACCCTTGATCCAACCGCCCAATGACAGCCTCGACAGATGGTCGTCGAGGCTCTTGGCCATCAGGCCGTTGGCCGTAACGACAATCGGCACAATGATCGCCGAGTCCACATTCCACATGTCGACAACCTCGTGTGCTAAGTCAAGATACTTGATTTGTTTCTCTTTCTCAGCTTTCACGAGGTTCTCGTCATGCGGGATGGTGACATCGATTATCATTGTGCGGCGCGCTAATCGGTCTATCACAACTATATCCGGCTTATTGGCAACAATAGTCCTATCAGTGATGATAGACCGATCCCAGTACAACGTGACATGGTCATTTTCGAGAACTGGGTCGGGCACATACTTGTAATACGGTACCTCAGAATCCACCAGATTGTATTTCAAAGCAAGCTGCTGGTGAATAATCCTGGCCACTTGGTTATGTCTGTGTAAGTACTCGCCGTTAGCCAGACGAGAACAACCAGAGATAATATGTCTGATGGATTCACCAGGACAGTGGCATGCCCGACACACGTCAACCGTCCCGTCCTTCATTATATATCTCCGGTAGTTATTCGTCAGGATGACTTCGTCCATAATTGCACAGACAAAACCTTCAGTTTCCCCGAAAAGGTCGCCGAAACGTAGCCAGGATACGGACGCTGAATAATCTACATCGGGCCCATGGAGAGCCCGATAGAAGCGCCCGTGTAGCTCCTTGCCTTGCCATACCTCTTTGCGTTCATCATTCGATAGTATTACAGGCTTGCGCCAGTTCTCTTTAGCCATGGATAACGGGGTGAGTCCCTTGTCCACTGCGACCACATCCCGGTGCATACCCACTTCAGCTTTTAAAAAGTATTCTCTGAGGCTGCACACCTCGCGGTTGTGAAGAGTCTTGGCGTTTAAAAAGCCTCGACCCCCACACTTCCGCGGGATGTACAGTCTCATCACCGATGATCGTGGATGATGCATCCGGTTTGCGGTCAGCAGTGTTCGGACCCTCCTATCGAGGGCGTCGAGCTCGGTCTGAGTCCATTTGAGTATGCCAAAGAGTACATCAAAACCGGCATGACCCAACTGTTGAAGGCGCGCACCTTATTTCCGCCCGACAAAAGGCTATTTAATACCTTTTTCAGGCGGCCAAAGAAACGCACCTTCAGCAGTTGCTTCATGTCAGAACTGTTGATGCCCAACGCTTCCGACATACCCAAATACTTGTAAGTTTCGGTCGAGGAGAGGTGTCTAAGGTGTATGGAATCAGAGAGTTGAATTCCCTCGGATTCCATAATCTCCCCTTGCTTTACATGCATGACTGCACATTTGTCCACACCAAATTCCATCCTGATGGAGTTACTGAAGGTTTCAGTTACCTTCAGTAGCTCCGTCAGTTGGAATTTATTGGGGGTAAAGAGTTTCAGATCATCCATATAAAGAAGGTGAGATATGACCTGACCACCTCTTCTCAACCGATAGCCTAGACCTGAATCCTCCAACAGTGTACTTAGAGGATTCAGGGCTAAGCAGAACCAAAGTGGACTCAAACTGTCGCCCTGAAATATCCCCCGCTTAATCCTTATAGGCTCATCATCCCCCTGAATCGGTCGACATCCCGGATATCGAAGGACAGTCTTCCATTGCCCCATACATGACTCAAGGAAGGTGCGCAGAGTTGCGTCTATTTTGTACAACTCCAGCACCCTCATGAGCCATGTATGTGGCACAGAGTCGTATGCCTTCTTGTAGTCTATCCAGCATGTCGACAGATCCTTACGGGAACGACGAACCTGCTGGCTTATGGCCATGTCAATGAGGAGTAGCTCCTTAGTGCCACGGGACCCATTCCTACATCCATTCTGAGAGGCAGACATTATTATGTTACTTTCAATGTGCACATTAATTTTTCCTCTCAGGATGGATGTAAGAAGTTTATAAACCGTCGACAAACATGTTATTGGTCTATAATTCTTAGGTTCCGCGGGACTACCTGTCTTATGGAGCAGGTGGGTAACACCAGTTGTTAAAAGCTGCGGCAGCGACCCAGACTCTAAGCATGACTGAAATTGAGATGCCAGTAGTGCGTGTGAGCTGCTATACCATTTTAGCCAAAAGTTATGCAGTCCGTCCGGACCCGGAGACTTCCAGTTCGGTAGCGGACGAACTGCTTTATTATTATTATTATTGTGTCAATTGCAATTATTTAAATGTAGTCGGTAAAAGACTTACGTCTGTTTGAAAATAAACCCGTATTAAACGCCGCTTTTAAGATGCTACACCCTTTTTTCATTTTTTTTTTTTGGTTGGGAAATCATCCAATGACTTCTTCCGCTCTGGTTGAAGCGGGAGGGCGTGTCAGACTTTTACTGACTAAAACCCACCCGTATTCCTTCAGTTGTTTGTGCCAGGGCCGCGGTAACACTCTTTCAAATTTATCCGCGACCCAGACAGACATCGGCCCTCTCGGGCCCCGTTAATTTTGCTGACATCTCTTTGAGGCGCGCGTGGAACACTACGCGCCGTCGACTCGGGCCTGGTCCTTACCGGACGGCGAGCTACCCATTACTTGCCGTCCGCAAGCCCGCGCCTACGGTGGCCGGGAATCGGCTTGCGACTCCCGACGCCCAGGGCGTCTCCTGCGGTGACTAGGGGCGCGAGGGAGTGTCCGTTGCGTCTCCCTCACGCGTTCCGCCTCCTCCTTCGCGAGCATTACTGCTTCGCAGAAGGAGGTGACAGCTTCCCATGCCCTCTCGCTCCGTACCATGGCCTGAACCAGAGCCGGCCGCGAGAGGTCGCCACCGCCGATCGCCTCCACGAGGACACGGCGGTGCTCGGCCCAAGCGGGGCAGACCTCCACCGTATGCTCCACCGTGTCCTCCGGGTAATCCACACAATGGTGACCCGGGCGTTTCCTCCCGCCTTATCCGGAACAGGAACCTCCCGAAACAGCCATGTCCGGTGAGGACCTGCGTCAGGCGGAAGGTGAGGACGCCGTGGCGCCTCTCAAGCCACTCCTCAAAGAGGGGCCTTATCGCCGCAATTGTGGCGTGCCCAGCACTGGGTTGCGACAGTCGCTCTCTCCATGTCGCCATGAGATCCTGCCGGAGCTCTGTCCGCCAAGCCGCGATTTGTCGCGGCAGCGGAGTTGTGCCCCGGCGTTTCGCCTCCTCGCGCCACTCCCAAATGTGCGCGAGGACTTTTGCCTCTAGATCCCATGGCAGCAATCCGGCAAGGAGGCTCGCCGCCTCACCGGAGACCGTGCGGTATCCCCGGACCAGCCGGATGGCCATGACCCTTTGGGACGCGTTCAACGAGCGGGCTGGTCGCCGCCTCATGGAACCCGCCCACACCGGTGCGCCATAAAGGGCCATGGACCGCACGACCCCCGCGTAGAGCCTCCGGCAGGAGGCGTTTGGACCCCCTAGATTGGGCAGGAGTCGCTTGAGACCAGCCCCAGCCCGCTCCAGTCTGGGCGCCAAACGTCGGAAATGCTCCACGAAATTCCACCGGCTGTCGAGGACGAGTCCCAGGTACTTCATCGTGAACCCGACGCCGATGTGAACCCCTCCTAAAGATGCTACACCCTGGCGTATTAAACGCCACTGTTCTGACGCTACACCCTGGCGTATTAAACACCGCTCTTCTGACGCTACACCCTGGCGTATTAAACACCGCTCTTCTGACGCTACACCCTGGCGTATTAAACACCGCTCTTCTGACGCTACACCCTGGCGTATTAAACACCGCTCTTCCGACGCTACACCCTGGTGTATTAAACACCGCTGTTCTGACGCTACACCGTGGCGTATTAAACGCCGCTCTTCTGACGCTACACCCTGGCGTATTAAACGCCGCTCTTCTGAAGCAACACCCTGGCGTATTAAACGCCAATGTTCTGACACTACACCCTGGCGTATTAAACGCCACTGTTCTGACGCTACACCCTGGCGTATTAAAGTCCGCTCATCGTGGAGTATTTCAAATGATTAGGCAGATTTATGCGGGGTAGCTCGGCCCGCTATCGGTTAGCTCTACTGAGTCTGTCTCAGGGTATCACGAATAAGATGTCACAGTAAGTTTTATTTGAGGGTTTGTGTCAATTGTAAGGAATGGTAAAATATAACATGTCAGTGTTAGTTTTAACAAATTAGTTAAGATAAATAGTAGTGGTCAAATAAGTTTTTTTTTATATATATATAACTTTTATAATATTTGGACAGGAATCTTTAGTATGAATAAATATCAGAATGCAAGTTCAAGTTCATGTGGTTTTGCTATCCATGTTCAGCATTTCACTTTTGACTGTGGGATGGAAAAGCAGCTGCAATAATGCTGGTTGTGAGTTTACAAATCCTTCTTCATGCCGACATTTTTATGAGGTTGTGCTTATCTACCAGTAACAAATATACAGAACTCATTTTTACAAGCTTTTTATTAACTTGCAATGCATGTTGTTTGGATCAAATCTTGCAACTGAATTTTAAAGCAGTTTTCCTCAACCGATTAAAATTAAATTTTTCCTACACGGTTGGTTTGGATGACGTTTTAACAGTCAAAACTATTATAGTTTGACTGTTAAAACGTGACAGATTTATACAAGTCATATTCATCCGTCAATTACGCACACTCAAAATAACCTTACTCTAAGAGCTTATGGTCACCCCCTTGTTCTTAAAATAAAATAAAATATTAATTAAAAAATGTTTTTTCTAACAAGCTTTTTTCGTATTCTTCTCATCAAACCCTTTCATTTGATACCCATATCACAACAGTGCACAAAAAATAAATAGACACCATCATGGATTTAGAATTACGGCACTTAGCTAACCATGCATTGTCATCCAAACTAAACGTGTATGCAACATTTCATCTTAATCAGTGGAGGATAACTGCTTTAAAATTCAGTTGCAAGATTTGAATACTTACATACATACATACATTGCAAGATAAATAAAAGCTTATCACAACACATCATCACATCATCAGCCTATTAATGTTCCCACTGCTGGGACACAGGTCTCCTCTCTGTGAGAGGGAATGTGCCGTAATCCACCAAGCGGGCCCAGTGCGGGTTGGTGGATGACACATGTCTTCGAATTTTTGGTTCTAGGACATGCCGGTTTCCTCACGATGTTTTCCTTCACCGTTTTGAGAGCAGTGGTGATGAAATAATTTACACAAAGTAAAGCGCCTGCCTGGGCTCGAACCCACGACCTACAACTTGTAAGTCGCGGCCGATACCACTGGGCCACTACTGCTCTCAAAAAGCTTTTAATGAACATTATTTTGAAGTTAAGTCAATCATGAAAATATCTCTAAAAACACAGTAAAACCCTCGCTCACATACCTAATCCCACATAACACAAGACTCTACCTACTACAAATTACACACTGTAACCATTTTACCTCAATCGCTCTACGTCGGAGTATTTCAAATAGATTTATACGTTGGAGAGGGGACGTTATCGACGCGACTCTAGCTAGAGCACGACTCTACGTAGAGCTGTCTCTAGGATATCAGGGACGAGTGTTTTATTTGGCGATTATAGAGAGGGTGTTTGAGGTGGTAAGAGAGAAATGTGGAAGATGAAATTCGTGATAATCGATAGGCTTTTTCAGTAGTATGTGTAAACCGAGTAGTTCAAATATTAAAGGATTTAGTATGTCAGATATTTGATATTGGTACAGTGATGAAAACTTCACATTGTGACTGAAAATATAGGGATGAATGTTTTTGTTTGTTACCTTTAACCAGGCACGTATTCTTAAAACCTTGAATTTTCAAAAAGGTAACCATCATAATAAGTACGATAGTTTATCATTTTTTTTTAAATAATAGTTTTCGTTTCTTGCAAATTGATCTGTCTCTTTCTTTAAAATATTTAAAAAGATGTTATCTTTCTAATAGAGTTGTTTTGACTTGACATAATGGATACTTAATTATTATTAAATCTACATAGGCATATTGAGCAGGCAGGTGATGACCATAGCCTGGGGCGATCACTAGTCACCAAAAATAAATGCCTAATAAATCACCATTATTTAAAATATTTTGACCTTTTGAACCCATGCGTGTTGAGTCAAAGGAGACACGCATTACGCCATTGATACAGTAATTAATTTAAATATTTGTTAGATATTAATTAGTGTTATTATTCATTGTTGTTCTGCATTGATGAATGGTTTTAGAAGTTTGATCTATTTGTCAAGATAACAATGGATTGATTGATGTCATTGAGATTATTCTGCTCTATAGATATCTACGTTTTGTAATGGCTTCAACTTTCTGACTTACTGACTGACTCTTTGACAATTCAAAAGCGAATTATTGATTTCTTGATGTAATGTCTCCCAGTAGCGAATTCATTATTTAAATAAATACATTTTATCTACGTCTCCTGTGTGTGTATCTTTTTTAGCACGCCTAATTTTCATTGCTGATTTTGTAAAGCGATCTCACTAAATAGTATGTGTAATCAATCATGATTGACAATAACAATATATGACTTTTCCCACCTACTCGTAATAGTTGACAACGATGTGGAGGAGATTTTCGACACCATTTATTTAAGTTAGTATATTTTTAGGTTTAGTTAGTGAGCAGTTTTATGTTATATTTTTGTAGTCTTATTTAATTAAGTATTTTATACACTGTATATACTTTTATTTATGTAAATAAATGATACTTTGTAGTGATTTTGTACACTTTGATTTGTATTTAGAACGTTACTATTACGTCAAACTTCGAAGGATAACATAACTGTTAAATAAAACCCTTTTGACAGATCTATAGTAAACTTTGTATGTGGTTTTCTGTTCTAGTTTTTGTTCAAATAACTTACAATTCACTCCTAGTAAATCTCGTCTCAATTTCGCCACCAATTTACATGGAAACTAGCCATCCTTTAAACAATTTCGCAACATCTAACCGAATAAGAGAACAAGTTCAGAGCACAATGTGCGGATGTAGCCGCTTACTTACTCACTTAATCGCTTACGTAAGACGAAAGTGAAGGCACCTATGTATCTCCCTACCTACCGGCCACCGGTCAATGGTTCGGACACCATGCTTTGTGGCACTTTGCACTTATATCTAAGTGATTATGTTGTTTATAGTAAAGTCGTAGTGTTATAGTGGTTTCATCGATATAATAAAATCTTCAATTTACTGACGGTCAACACACAGATCTAAACCACTGGTTGTCATCATCTGCCTTTCATTGTTCCCACTGCTGGCACACTGGCCTCCTCTCTGTGAAAGAGGAAATGGGCCTTAATCCACCACACGAGAGAGTTTTGGTGGCCCAGTGGTAACAGTCGTTCCCTCTCACAGAGTGGAGGCCTGCCCGGCGAGCACGGCCTACTGTGACATGGCCTAAGTCACACTTTTTATCACAGTTTGGGCGATAAAGCCATTTTGTCTTAAATGCTAGCATGGCGGCGTGAGATATTTTCTTGACTTGTGGCATAACTTCTTGACATTTATTTGTTTTCTTTTTCGGAAATTTGCCAATTTTATGGCAGTTTCGGTGTAACCTTGGCCATAAAAACCATTTAGGTTCAGAGAAGCATAGTCCTACGACGCACTATTTCCGTATTATGGGCCATCGACTTTTATTTTATTTTACATAAAACGCTCTATATCTCGAAAACGGTATGTCCTAGGCAAAAAATAACCAAAATTTAGCCCCCCCTTTGATGCCCCCCCTTTGATACCCCCATGCTAGCAGCATCCCAACATGAATTTATGAAAAAAAATTTTTTTTTTTTACTTTGCTTTGTTTTCGACTTAAACTACAAATTCTTAACAGAAAATATTAGTCAAGTTATGATAAAATATGTTATGTCTTACAATTTCTCTTAAATGCTAGCACGGGACAACCATGTGACATAGTTTCAAGACGCGACATGTCTTTCTTGTAGCTGACTTCATAGTGCGATATAATCTGAATAGACGACCAAATAAAATAATACTTATAAAAGTGTGCCGTTCATACAGATAAAATACTTTTCAATTTTGTTGGTAACAAATTAATATTTGACCCACGACCATAGACTTATGCACACTTTATTTTTCTTTGTTTGTTTGATAACATATTAAGTGTTTGTTAGAAAGATATAATTATTTTGAAAATTTTAATAATTACTTAAAAAATATAATAACTTGGACCCAGTTCCCGATACCGGTGAGCCCCTATTTTTTTATTTTAAATGATTTTTGGGGGTTTTATTTAAGAAATAATTTAAAATATAGAAAGTAAGAAGAATATGGAATAAAAGAAAATAATTATAAAAAAGTAATAATCAAAATAAAAATAATAAATAAAAATAAGAATACCAATAAAAAAAAAATACAGTTATAAAAAAAGTAATAATATAGAATTAATTAATAATCCTGTAACATTTCAATTAATTAATAAGCATTGGTCACCACACACACAAAATAAATTTATTGCCATTTGGTGCAGTATATTAGAAGGAAAATATAAAATTTTATCACCACCTCCGAACGAAAGTGATACATTTTTCTTTATCATCTGTCAAAATGTGACATTTGTGACAAAATGGGTGCGCCCGTATTAGCAACTAAGACCCGATGAGACCCAAATAAACGTCAGGAAATTTTCTCACGCCGCCGGTACTAGTATTTAAGACAAAATGGCTTTATCGTTCAAATTGCGATGAAATGTGTGACTCAAGCCATGTCACAGTAGGCCGAGCTCGCTGGGAAGCAACAAGAAAGGCTTGTCGCGTCTTTAAAATAAGTCACATGTTTGACCCGTGCTAGCATTTAAGACAAATTATAAGACATGACATAATTTATCATGTCTTGTCACAAATGTCTTGGGTACGCCCATGCTCGCCCCGCTGCACGCACAACGGACCAAATGTGAGTCTTAGTGCGGAAAAGTGGTTCATATATACTATCCACCACGTGGGCCCAGTGCGGTTTGGTGGATGTCACATGTGTCTTCGAATTTTTGATTCTAGGTCATGCCGGTTTCCTCACGATATTTTCCTTCACCGTTTTTAGAACAGTGGTGATGAAATAATTTACACAAAGTAAAGCGCCTACCTGGGTTCCAAACCATGACCTACGACGTGTATATAATTTGGCATTTTGCATAAGGATTTTTGAATATACAGTGCCTAAAAGGAAAAATAAACTATGGACCCATGATCGTTGGTATGAAGGTTTGTATGAAACTGTATTTAACAGTTAGCTACAATTCAATTTATATCATACCAATAAGTGATTTATCTAACCCAAATTGCATGTTTGTTCATATGGACGCAATTCGACCATTTTTTATTTGTATTTTGCATAGATAATTCGTGCACGATATCGCTTATTGAAGCGGTATAAATTGCATCGCGCCATCAAACGCATTATTTTGTTCAAATTCTATAGATGCATGCATTCTTTTCTAAGACCTTATGTATTTCATTTAAGGAAGTCACAGGCGAAGTAACAAACCTTAGTAATGAAAGTGAAGGTAACAACCACAGGTCAGTAATGGTTGAGAATAGCATGCTTTACGGCACTTTGTACTTATATCTATGTATGAGTGTGTATATGTTAGTTTTGATGGACATTTTATTAGCTAGGTGAGAGTTTGTAAGAGCTTGGTCATGTTTGCTTGTTAGACGCTTCATGTATTTTAAGGCCTTATTATTTTACTATTTTTCTACTGGTCGCACGAGCTATAGACATGAGGTCTTGATTGGGTTCGATTCTCGGGTCGGCCAAAGTTTTATTGGGTTTTTTCTTCCTAAAAATTCTGAATAGCAATCTTCTCAAGATTGAATTATGTCCCGGTATGTCAATAAAACAGGCGAAAAATAGTTCTGCCTATTACAAATATCATGTGATTTTTAGGAATGATTTGAGAAGCCAAAGGTTTTTCCTAATAAGGAAGCTATGTGATATTTGGGACACTAAAGGCAGCTTTGCCATTGTATCACGACATGAATACATTTTATTTGACACACTTAAAGCACATCACATCAATCAGTATCTCAAAATTCTCATTTTTTTAAATCTTATTGCAAAAGAGCAATTGCTCAAAATGGGAGCGTCTAAACAAGTTTTCGGACCGTTATTCATATTCCTTTCGCTCGATCAATCAGAGTGATACCATCACACATAATATACACATTTACATGCCCAATATATTATGTACGTGCAATAGTAAAATGCCTTGTTAACGAGAATGATCTTAGGTAACTCGATTTCACTGTTTGTTTGGTCGTAGGGAAATGTCGTCTGGTTTTGTATACCTGTTTGTATCTATATTGTTGAAGAAAAACAATAATTTGATATACTTAACCATGATGTTGGCATGGCTGAGATTTAGGCCTTCTCTTTGTAAGAAGGTGTCGGCTGTAATGATTCATCATATCGTATTACTATGAGGTCAAATAGGCAGACGCTAAATGTAAAATAGCTTTTTTTTCATTACTACTTACACTGGAAGCCGACACAAATTTACACTGGCTTTCAAAACTTAGTAAAAAAACATAATACTTTTAAAATTTCAATAACGGTTTCTATCTTTTTTTAAGTTTTGTTTAGCTAATGTATAATAAACTATAATTTTAAAGGATGTTCATGATATTTTCTATAAAACGTTTATTATTTCAAAACTCTGTCTTCTATAGTTTACGAGAAATTGCAAATTCAAAAGTGTAGTACTAAGTTTTGAAGACCAGTGTAGTTGTGAAAAGACTGCGAAGGAATTACTTTTTTATGGTTGCCTATGTTGAAGTGTTAAAACATTAAATTATTTCTAACAATAAAATTAAACTGAAAATGCACTGTTATTAACCAGGTTTATTTTGCAGGTTAATTGCTAAAACAAACAAAAAATTAATTACACTGCAGTTTTCTTAATAATCTGTGAACGTTGTCCATTTCCTGAGATACAGCGTGAGACACATACAAACATAATTACTTCTCATTTCAAAAACCCTTTCTCTCGGTGCACCATAATGAGAACTAATAGCCCTAATTGGAACACCATAAGTGCGTCAGATTTCACTGCAGTTACGTAAAGAAATGGGCCATGGAAGCTTGGTATCCGTGGCAGACTATACAAATACATACCGTAGTGTAGGCTATTTTATATCATATATAGGTCTGAATAAAAAATGTATTATGACGAATAATTTTATTGTATTCCCCGAAAGGTTAGGAAAACTACCACTTCTAACCCACACACATTTCACCAGTTCGTTTAAGTCCCATGTATTATAAGGGTGAGCCTATTGTAAGAAAGAAAACCGGTCAAGTGCATGACGGACTTCGCACAATTAGGGTTCCGTACCAAACCGCAAAAATAATTTGGTTGTAATAGGAACAATTGGGGAATTGCAAAGAAAAATCAATATATTGGTATTTGTTAGTATTAACGTCTGTCTGTCCGTCTGTCTGTCCGTCTGTCTGTCCGTCTGTCTGTCCGTCTGTCTGTCCGTCGACTGCCACACATTTTGTTCCGAATTTTTTTTAACTTCCCATTGACCTTTGAACTCGAAATTTGGGGTCAATGTTTATTATTACGTATATTTTACTAATAAATACCAACATAATGATAAATTTGTAAGGAACCCTAAATGTGTGAACTTATATTGAACTTTTAGAGCTCACAGTCACAGTACCACTCCCTTTACTGTGTTTTTTTCCAGTTGATTGATAAAATGCAGGCGGTCTGTATGACTAAGATACGAAAGTATTTAGCACAAGCTTATAAATTGCACTCAATTTAAGTGACACTGTGAGTGCAAAATTTACAAAGCGGACTGTATTTTTTTTAACTTTGACATTGAGTATATCTCGCAAGAATTTCCTACATATATTGAGCCAAATACTATCACACCTTACTGCTAAATAGTCCCATCCTAAACAGGAGGATATGCCCTCAATCCCAGCATTACACAACTGGGTCAGAGATAACATAAAGGTGCTAATATAAGTACACACATTTATTATAAACAATAGCCCGCCTACCGCTGGTCACCATTGCATAACAAAGCGCAATGATAATAAAAACCATTGCATGGTGACTCCATAAAGATAGTCCAAGTGTGAATAAGAGATATAGCTATAAGGATATGACGGAATGTGGTGCGATTATTTTGTTCCACTTTTCAGAGTACCTAACTGTTGTAATGGCTGTAGTGCGCATCCTAATAATTTATCCTTTCATCCACAATATTATTTTAGTCTTTTAAATCAACCCAGGACTTTAGAATTTTATACCTACACATGACTAAAATGCAGTTCTGTGGGCTTTAAATCTAGGTAGTTAACAGTTTTCTTTGTTCATTATGATCATCCTCATCAGTCTGTAACAGCTACTAGACATAAGACCACTCCAATCACACTTCATTCACCTTGATTCTCGTCAATTCTCATTTAGCTACTACGAGCCATCCAGCGAAGATCGTTGCTCCAACTACCCTGAGCCTGTTTCTAAGTTACTCCGAAATTAAATACCATGAGGATTGGTAACAACTTTAGAAATAGTGTGAGTTAACATGGTTATTTTGACCACTACCTAGCTCTACCTAGATCAAACTATGCAATGTAAGGGGCCAATATAGTGCAGGCAGGCCAAGAAGGCACATCTTTATATGGCTGTTTTACGCAGAAAGCCCTGCGGCTGACTAAACCACAGTTACATGCAGTCACAGCCGTAAATACTGGCCACGGGACTTTTAATAAGCATCTTTTTGTCTTAGGAATCACGGACAGCCCGCTGTGAAGAGCATGCATGGAGGAGGACGAGACAGTAGCATAGCTGCTTCTAAGCTGCCCAGTAATCGCTGGTTACAGGGCCCAACACCTCGGTGACCCAGGTACCGTACAGGAGAAAGTCGGCAACACCAAGGCGCTGCTGGCATTTCTCGAGGAGCTGGGGTGGACCGAGTAAAGAAGACGAATCCCAACTGTACCCAATACGCGCTTAAACGTGGAGTTGTGGACACCAGCCCGCCTTAACTAGAGGTGAGACGTATATACTGGAATAGGTTTTTGGAATAGGTTTCTGGCCGGACGTGTAAAGACTTATTCCGTGCGCACCACATAAACGTGTCTCGAGTATTTAAGCGTATGGCGTTTGACACGTAGTCACGTACTGCCATACTCGCGTCTACCAACAGTCTCGGTCAGTTCCGGTGACATTCGGAGACTTTCGGTTCCGCACTCAAAATTGGTCAGTCGATTTATTTGTTTCGCGTTATTAAACCTAATGTCTATACCAATAGAATCACTGTTACTTTGGTAGGCAGAGTTGAAAATATTTAGCAATGTTTGTTTTTTAAATCAGTACGTCACAATGCGTCACAGGAACGGTACCTTTGGTGTAAAGAAAATTTCAATAATATTTTATCTAAGTATTTTTGTGCAAGTTATCGTAGATTAATAAGTTATATTGAAGTAACTTTGATGTGTTACTTGTTTAGAATTTTAGATAGATAATTTAGTCAAGCCAAGAAAACAAAGTGTAGTGTAGTGTGTGTGTATGTGTGTGTCTGTCTTCACTAATCCCAGTCGATAGTTAGTGTACAGAAGCGTGTACAATTTTAAAATGTAGAAAAGATACGAATAGTCTAGTCTTAAATACGTTAATAATCCATAAACCGAAAATACTCCATTACTTACATTACTCCGACTAGCGACTACTCGATCTCGGTATTACGAAGACTCGCTAGCTATGGAAACGTCAATAAACTAGAGACGCCTAAATACTCGTGGACCTAGTGTTTGGAATAAGTATTTCATTTCATTTCATTTATTTATTTCATTTATTTGTTCTCTCTTTACAATAATAGGTTATCTTAAAATTGACAATGTTTTTGGCTAACGCTATATTCCACCATTGTAAGAGACTGGTGCCTGAAGTAGGTTTTTAAAAAAGCCTGTGACGCGTACTTCCAAGACTCAGTACGCATTTTACCTAGTACGTCTCACCTCTAGCCTTAACTTAACTTAACATAAGGGGCCAATATACGGTCCTTGTACATTATTTGTTTATACTTATTCAGTCAGCACCGTAAAAGTGCATTAGCAGTATTAGTAAGTCTTTACGACGTTTGTAGTTCTTCGCCTATTAACACCATTATGTAAGTACTACTGTACTAGTGGCCGGTACTCGTTTCCCGAATATTGTAAGTAAATTTTCTCTTTTACTATTTATTACTCTAGTACATTCAGTCTCACATTTACGGAAATGTGAAAATAATTATTTTAAATAAAACCGGCCAAGTGCGTGTCGGGAAACGCGCAGTAATAGGGTTCCGAAGTTGCAGGGTTTTGTTGTTGTTACATGAACATTAGAACGGTTTCAGCGGCTCACAAAGTCTAAAGACGGGCCCACATAGGATGATGTTTTTTTTTAAATCTATATTCTCACGTTTGACCACTATCTCGCCTAATGTTAAGCGATGATGTGGTGAACGGTGAAGCACGCTTGCCTAGATGTAATCTATTCACTCTTGACTTAAACTAAATAAGGACTAACTGGTAACTGAAGAAGGAGTTATAAAATCCTACTCGCAACTAAAGTTAGAAAAATATTATCTATTTGAGTACCACCGCGGGTGCGAATTGCGAAAGAATACGAGCGCGCGTTAGAGCCACGGGAAATGGTATAGTTCGTTCCTGGATCCTTGCGTGCACGCTCCTTGTTTATGTCTCATTCGGAATTAGAAAAAAATCGTACGTATTCACCTCTAATCTCCTCTATTACAGCAGATTAGAGGTGAATCGTCTAATCTGCGGTATTAACTATTTTGTTCTGCAAAGTTTTACGCTGCTCATTTAGTGATGAAGTCGGGTCGAATATTGACTTTATAGAAGGATATCGACAAAAGAAAATAAGTAATTTGCTTGGAAATCGAATCTAATTTGACTTTACTTTTACGTTTTAATTACAAAACGTCGAAAATACTTCTGCACTAACACAAAATAGACTCCGCACGCATGCGCCGTATGGACTACGGACTGGTACTGCCCTCGACTCCAGCCACTCCAATGCGTTATTCGAGCTTAAACATTATTAATTTAGAAATCATTATTATTAAGGATGTTATGATTTTATTTAAGTATATTTTTACATGGTTCATAAGCATATATTTACTATCTGTTTTACACTGCTAACAACATTATTTAAGTAATTTTTCAATGGTATTTGTACAAAAATTTTACTGTGCCAAGTACATTTTATAAGTTGGTCGACTATTACTCGTAAACTTGTAAAGCCTGTTATGATTTCATTTTTGTATATTTTTACATGGTTCATAAGCATTACATTTACTCTGTTTTACACAGCTATCAACTTTATTTAAGTAATTTTTCAATGGCAATTGTACATAATTTTTACAGTTCCAAGTACATTTTATAAGTTGGTCGACTATTACTCGTAAACTTGTAAAGCTTTGTTATCCGTGATAATTTTCCTTTTAATTTCGTTATATTTACTACTGCCGTGAATTTTTTCACATAGCCAAGAGCAACCATTTCGCTGGCAGGGGGGGGGAGACACTTGACTCTAACATAAATTTGCAACTTAAAGCTTAATTTTACGCAAACGAATATCTGAATCGAAAAATGGTTTTAGCAAATATATATTTTTGAATTTCCTAACCCCACACCATGGAATAGATGAGAAAAAAGAAATACATCCCCACTTTACGTCTATGGGAGGTACCAGAAAAAAAAATATTTTTCATGATTTTATGTTACCACTTTGGCGGAATTATTAATATGTATATACATGCCAAATTATAGCTTTCTAGTACTTAGATTCTCTGAGCTAAGCTGCGGACGGACAGACGGACAGAGCGAAACTATAAGGGTTCCTTGTTGACTTCGGAACCCTAAAAAGGGAGAGTTAGAATACCAGTTGCACCAATCCCACATAACATGGGACAAGGGCAGTAAGATGATGAAAAGATAATATTTATGTTTAGTCATGAGTTTCTGATAAATATAAAAAATATCTAGTCACAATCTTAAGCCGTAATTTCAGATTTCATTCAGATTTAATATCTTAATATCTTTCAGTTTTTCATATTTATTTATTTATTATTAGGCTTTTCAACACTCAGTACACTGTTACTTTATAAATTTGTACATTTCAAACTTAAGTCTAAGTGCCTCATCACTTAAAGAAAAGCACAGCATGCACTAAATTTTGCGGAGATAATACAGAATTTATTAATTAAAAACAAAAAAAAAACCTATTAAAAGCTAAATTGATTGAAGCAAATTAAATTAAGTAACATAGATCAAATTAAATTAGAACAGATTAAATTAAATTAGAATAAATTAAATTAAATGAGAATAGATTAAATTAAATTAGAATAAATTAATTCAATATAATATATAAATTATATAATAATTAATAGAACAATAATATTAATTTGGTATACATTTAATTATTTATGTAAGATCAGGTACTAGAGAAACCACTAATTGGCAAGAGCGACTTTTTTTAGAGCAAGCACAGTAGAGTTAAATAAGTCAATAACGCCTTCGTGCTCTTTGTATGCAGCATACATTCTAGATAGTGGGCAGTGTTGCCTCAAGTTGGTGTGACATCTTGGCATGCAGAAAAGTCTCATATTAGAACTTCTTGGCAGATTACGAGGCACGTGGAATAATACCCTGCTTAGCAAATTCGGGCAGTTCAGAGAACCTGTCACTAATTTCTTAAGGAAAACCAAATCCAACATATGCCTGCGTTTCTCCAGCGAAACCATCCTAAAATATTTCAGTCTCTCTTGGTACGAGTTGAGCTTTTTACCCATATTATTGGTATAGGTAAGATGCCATAAGAAACGTTTTTGCAGTCGTATAATATAGACAAAGATATGGGTGAGATAACTCTTAGCACTTAATATTTTAAAGTACTGATAGTTTTCCATATACAATGGTATTAGCAAGCCCATTAAAACAGCTACATTAGCCCTTACAAGACCACTATAACACTAACGATAAGGAGCAGAATGCGTTGAACTCTTTTCTATACGGCCTTCGTTGCGTTATATTATGTGCGTCTTGTTTGTTGCTGTTGTAGGAAAGTCGTATTGGTAATGGAGCGTATGAACTCGTGTTTTGAATGAATTGTCGGTATGTTTGATCTAAGAAATGGCGATTTTTTTTTAAATAAAAATGTGTCTCTTTTTCTCATTAATTTTTTTGTTCACAGAAATATTTTTTTAGTTTTTTATCGGCAATGCAAAACTCGTATTATGCTCTCATTGAAACTTGTAAGTCCACAGACATAGACAATGCGATGACGACTTTTCATGGAAAACGTTCAGAAACATCTTTACAGATAGAAATCGTAAAATCGTGAAATCGTAGTCGCATTGCTGCCACTTGGTTTTACTATCTTAGCCCAGAATTTATGTAAATGGTAATTAGAAATATTCTTATAGAAATGGTAATATATAACTTCAACGCAATCTCACATTACAAAGTGCGTCAGTTTATTAGCCACTTATGTTGTAAAGTAGAAAATGATACATAATTATAATTTGTGGCAGATTGCTCTGATCACACGCGGTGCTAGCGTAGCAGAAACACATTTCCTTTATTCTTACATAACCAGGGAAATATTTACTCGACTGCTATGATTTAAAAAAATGCATATGTGTTGCTTAAAGCAAATGTTCATTCTTTCCTGGCAATATTTCAGATGGAGAGGTAATATAAACAAAGTTTACTATGGAGTCAAATCTTACAATTAAAATAAAAAATTACCCTTCCCAAAAAAGTCCTGCCTCCTATAAAATTTATATAATATAGGGCCTAACATACTTCCTTGGTGGACTCCACAAAAATCATGCTTGTTAACATAGTGAAAAGATAACCCCCATTTATTAAGTAAGAAACTATAAAACATTTTAGATCGTAAGTAATGTGAATCATGTCATGCTTGCGTGTGATTCGCTAAAAGCGCTGTCAAACGCATGACTCGCTAATACGTGGAAACTAGGTTGTGCGTACGCATCGTTTAGTGGTGCGAAGTAATGTTGGTTTTTATAATAGTTTTACATAAAGTTTGTTTACTTTGTACGTATGTACAGTTGATTAGGTTTTATTCGTTCACAAACAATAGTTATTGCGACTAATTGTGATCTAGAAGTTAGTTGAATTCAACTCATTTCTAGATCGCTTTACTTCTAAAAGTTGAATTAAGTCTCTTGTGTGAAATTTCATATAGCATGTTCTAAAGGTCATCAGCGGATGCACGTTATTTCATCCTGTCCCCTGTCACGCTATCACTGACTCTCTTTTCTTTCATATCTATCCTTACACAGTCCATCTATCTTTCCTTTGACCTTTCTCTCTCTCTTCTTCTAAAAGTGATAGCCATAAATCAAAATTTTTCGCCAGACACTGGTTAGTTAGATTGAATATTTTGAGTATGTTTCTTTTATTACTCTTTTGCTTTACTTTATTTAATAGAAGTATCATATGTTTTGATTACATCTGAATATCAGTGTCGTAAACAACAGAATTTAGAAAGTCCTTTTCACCTTTTCACCACCCTTTCTTAAATGTTAATCTTAAAAGCTTCATAAATACTCCACAATCTGTTAAAACAGTTTGTACACACATACATACACATATAATAAGGCAGTTCTCGCGATCAGGTGTCCACTTGTGTAACATACTACTCATAAGGAAGGCACGAGTATACGTGATGTGTATTGGGGTCAGCAGAACTACTGGTAAGGTTCAATGTCGGTGTATGGGCAAATTGTACCGTGGGGTTTTAAACCATTGTTTGTATTTTTATGGTGCGAAGAGTGTGTAGTAACAAGGTACAATAAGACATGCAAATTGTAATATAAATTTGGACCATAACATAATATCATACTTGTTTTCCCCGAAGGTTAAGGCATATCTGTTGTCCATACACATTGGCATAACTTTGGAAATACCCAAAAATATAATATAATGACTTGACACTAAGGTCGGCTTGTAGAAAAAATATTACCTAATATTCAAATTGCTTTTTAGGGTTCCGTACCCAAAGGGTAAAAACTGGACCCTATTACTAAGACTCCGCGATCCGTCTGTCTGTCTGTCTGTCTGTCCGTCTGTCACCAGGCTGTATCTCATGAACCGTGATAGCTAGACAGTTTTTTGCCGTTTTTTGCGATAATGGTACGGAACCCTTCATGCGCTAGTCCGACTCGCACTTGGCCGGTTTTGAACTTTGTTCTTTTTGTTGCTTTATGTATGAATACCATTTGTGTAGTATTTGTGTATGCAGTGGGTAAGTAGGTACTTAATTTTATACTGCCTCCATAACAAAGAAAGTAGGCAAAACCTATCGGGAATCCTTTACATTTGTCTCAAATTATCAAGAGAAAACAGCAACAAATCAAAGTATTACTTTTTAGAGACTACATTTCAATTTGTGTCTTATTAAATGTACATTTCTTGAGTAGAAAAGCTTTAAACCAGTCACATAACGTGTACCAAACTGCACAGAATCAGTCTAGATCGATGCTTCCTTGAGTGTCGTCGAAACTAGACCGAAAACGCCAGATTCATAACCATTTAACCGTATGAGCAAACCCTACGTAAAAGCCTTCGACCATTACGAATCCACTATTCAAAACACAACTGCATACAATTTCCCTATTGCATACAACATCTCGATTTGGGAAGACCACTCGTTTGCAACCCACAAATGAGTCACAGAGCCATCTTAGTGGACATGCTCTGCATAATATCAGCATATGCTCAGCATGCCAAGTATCTTATGACCTAGATTCGGTATCTCACGCACTTTTCTCCCTTAGAAGAACTCGCTTTTACTTGGTCTTACGTGAGGATATGTCTGCATCCGGATTCTGGAAATCCTGTTGGGCGAATGCCGTGTGGTTTTAGCCTGCAAAATTCCGACAGGTGAATTCATCTTTCTCCAGGAGGCAAGAGCAATGCTGGCCCAGTGGCAACAGCCGTGACTTACAAGCACACCTTACACCTTACTTTTTGTAAATTATTTCATCATCACCGGCAGGAAACCGGCATGTCCTAGAACCAAAAAATTGAAGACATGTGACATCCACCAACCCGCACTAAGCCCGCATGATGGAATTAAGGCCCATTCCCTCTCTCACAGAGACCATTGTCCCAGCAGTGGGAACTTTAAAAAAGCCTGATGATGATAACGAAAAAAATACTGTCGATTAATGTAAATAAATAACAAGCTATAACTGTCAATTTTATTGAGGCGAGGTTGAGTCGAGTGGAGGAGATAATTTACATCGGGTTAGCTTTTAGGTAAGGATCGAATGAAATTTTATACAAGTTACTATTTTGGTAGTTCCAGTGAACAAAAAAGGTAGGCTACTATTATCACTCAAGCCGGATCCCATCCAGATAAAGAATTACCGTAAAACCCTCCATTTATTTGTAACTTATTTCCTTTACGTAACAAATTGGAGATACACTTCGTGAAATCTTAAGACCATTACGCAAAGGAGTAATAAAATTGTTTTATTTACTGACATCGATTTGCATTCCGAAATCTTTGGGATTGGTGTCGCCAATGTTGCCAATACAATCAGATAAGTAACTCGAATGTATTATTTTGGCCTAAATTAATAAACAATACATTCTTTAACGTGGTCGCTCACAATGGGCCTTGTCAGAAGGCTTAAATTCACCTAAAGGGAAATAGGAAGAGCTATTTGAGTGATCGAATCATAAATGAAGACATGCGCAAGAGCATAAATGAAGACCGCGAACAGGAAGACGTTGCCTTGGAAGGCCTCCCACAAGGTGGAGCGACGACCTGGTTAAGGCTGCGGGAGTCCGGTGGATGCGAGACGCACAGGACCGATAAGTGTGGCGCCGCTTGGGGGAGCCCTATATCCAGCAGTGTACGTATTTGGCTAAAATGATGATGATGATGCTGACATTCTTTAAATATTAAAGAAGCGGAATTATATGAATTAATGAACTGATTACGCTAAGAAACTTCATTCAGAATAACAAACAGAATTCACAATAAGAAATAATCGTTCAAGCAGTAGTATTACAGCGAGAGCTAAATACTGGAATATTTCTGATTTATATAGAAAGGGAATGCTGCAATTCAATTTATTATTGTGATTTGTAGATGACTTTTTGAATGCCAACAGTCGATTTTAGGAAAAGAATAAGTTGACAAAATTTGTCTATGTTTTTACACGTAACAAACAAGATAGACAAGAAAGGTCTAGCACAAACAAGAATGAAACAAGAATGAATGAAAAAATATCATAGATGAAAACTAGTCAGTAACTGCAATAACGTAAGAATGTCTCACTTTACCTGTTCATATAAATGGTATCTTTTAAACCGCATCTCAAGACATATAACCAAGGACATACAACCCAGATAAAGAGTATCCTGAGAGTCCCCAAAAATGAACAACCAATCCAGGTCATGTGCAAAAGTTTCATACAAAATCCGTTCAGCCATTGAAACGTGTACAGGTAACACACAGAAAGGCCGACAGACAGAGTTACTTTAACATTTATAATATTAGTTTAGATTATATCACTAACAACGAAACGAATTTTAGCAATACATTCTTTCGTCTTAACATTCAAAAATGGCGTATAACCAATCAAAATTCTGTGGTGTGTTAAGCCAAGTAAGTTGATTAGAGAATGTGTGTTGTGTAATCGTCTCGTGATTGTAGATACATAGGTGAGACGAGTTGTGTCCGGTATGGGTAGGAGCAGGTATATTAGCTAGTCTGAATATTAGTTCAAATCAGTCTGTTGCTGTAAGCTTGTAGGAGCTAGCAGACATAAGACATCTTGCAAAAATTGATAAAGGATTATCAATTAAAAATAATTTAACAAACAGACTGAGAGAGATTGAGTATTTTATAATTGACGACGTTGATGACTTATGATTAAGGGTAGTGTCATCAAGTGTTATCAGTTAAAACAGTTTAAAAATTAGATGATTGCTATAAACAGATATGGACACAGAATTGTACCCTGAGGCACCCCGTAAAACTCCCCCTCTTGTTTTTTTGGGTTCCGTACCCAAAGAGTAAAAACGGGTTTTTTATCATAATTACCTCTATGGCAGAAAATATTTATTTTACAAATCAAGATCATCGTCAAAAATATAACATTGCACTTGTCCAACATAATCATTTCTAAATAACCCAATCACTTTACTAAAAATTCTAATTCTTAAATTGACTACAAAGCGTTATCGTAGAGTACTCTACTAGTATACGATTATGACTAGTCAGATCTTAGCTCACTTATACATATAGAACTAGACAATATTACTTTCACTGTAATCTCAAGATATTGAAAGTGACCGGTTATTTATGATGGACGGGTTAGGTGTTTCTGAGGAAGAATGCACAAGAAACTCCACTGCTAATTAAGTATATTTATTTTTTAATCAAATGCATTACAACCAAAGGACAGGGAGATTATAATGAGTTACATATTTTAGGCTCATTAAACTCTTGTTAAGGTATGAGTTTTTATGAAGTAAAAAGTTGAAATAAGATATTCTGTACCTTCATGGTCTAGTTACTAAATAAAAATGACAAGTCATTTGTATCCATAATTGCCATAAGCATCTTTCCAAAATTTCTCCTACAAACTCTTAACATGTGCCTACCAATAAATACCTTCCTTTTTAAGAATTCTCACTATGTTCAATTGCCACTCAATTTGAAAAAACTAACAAGCCGACGCTTATAAACACTCTAATGACCGCGAAATGACACATCATTATACTCAACAAAAACTTATAATGTTCTGTATTGCTGTAGCCATTGGCCAGAGCCTACAATGCAGTCAAGTTCAGAAGTACTATACTAAGTTCTTCTCATTATCTCGTAGATAATAAGTTATATACTGTTCTAAACATAGCTGTCAAGATTGTCACGACAAATAAGAAGATCAACAAACATAAGATCTTTGAAAGCTCGAATCGTATCAAGTCTTCTTTTTTGTAGTCATTGTATCTTGGAAAATCAACTCTGATATATATGGATCACCCCTCAAATTACACTACCAGACATAATCCATAAAAATCCCTTGACGGTTGTGATTGATACAATTGCAACGACATTGCTCTCTGACACTGCACTTATGGAAATTCAATTTCTGGATTCAAAGCTGGGCGCACGGTTAGCGCAGTGGTTGAGCGATTGACGGCTGCGCGTGTCGCGGGTTCGATTCCCGCACGGAACAAATATTTGTATGACCTACAGATAGTTGTTCCGGTTCTGGGTGTTTGTGTATGTGAGTTTATATGTTTGTAAACGCACCCACGATACAGGAAGAAATTCCTAGTGTGGGGCAATGTTTAAAAAAATAAAATAAAAATAGGATCAATATAAATCTTTCCACGAATATAATTAGCCACGATAATTATTTATTTAAAAATTTCGCCGCAATTCGTGCTAAGTGAAACTTCTTAGCTTTATTATTTGTTCAATGTAAATGTAGGTGCCTTGGTACAAGTGAGAGTCGTCAGGTGAGGTGGGTCAGTTTTTATGTCCCGATACTTATCCCCACTGACATCACTGATTAGATTACAAGAACTGAACACACATCATGAATGTAGGTGTCTTTTTGTGGGGTAGGTGACTTATGTGTACCAGTTAAAAGATACACTTTGTGATTGCAAGAACTTTATTTAAATTAATAAGTGCGTGCAATACTTATGCAGATTGTTTTGTTTCTTCTGGGTTTGCTCGCTCCATCTTGGACCTGATCCTTCGCTTTCCATTTGGTTATATCAAGGTCAAGAGCTTGCCCAGTAAAAATGAGGTACATTTTTACTCGTACTCGGGAACGAGGTGACTCGATGTATAAACCACTAAAGCATGTTCACCCAAAAGGACCTGATTATTAGATTCCTTATTTTGGAAAGCTTTTATGACTAAATCAAAATATTATAAAAAACCAATTAACTTTTACCTTCACTTCTGCTCATACCTTGCAGATAAAATCATAGTTTACCATAGATCACTATCGCCCGCCGTCCACCTGTCACTTGCGCACTGCGGACATCATTCCAACTGCGCCCGCGCAAGATTGATTGTTCACCTATCATCACAGAATTACGAAGGTATAGACAGATCTTTGCCAACAACCATATTTATTAAGCGTACAGCCAAAAAGAGAATTCTCTGCCTTTATCTGCATTCCCATTCCACCGTAACCTTCATAGTAAGAGTGAATCTTCTGGCCTCATTCATTCCATCGTAGAACTCATCCACCGCTTTTCTTCAGGCGAAATCGTCATCAAGAACTGGCTTGTCACGACAAAAATTAAAATAATTAAATATTAACAAATAACTACTGGAAAGATAAAGTTATTGAACGAGACCTACTACATATATATTTATCTATTAAATCGCATCATAAGAGACAAAGGTAAATACAATCCCAATCAAATAATTTAGAAATCAATCCGAATACTTCACTATTCGGTTTAAAAATCAATAGAAAGTCTATAGATTCATGTAGACGCTTTTATATTTTACATAACAGTAATATTTGAATACTTGGCGAGCGATGATAAATTTATTAATATAAAATTACATTGGCGATTAATTGTAGAAATGTAGATTTGTTAATGTTATTTTTTTAAGTGTTGAATTAAGTAGAATTAATTTAATGTTTTTATTTAGGCAGTATTTTTATATAGATAATTAACTTTATTTGATAGTTGATTGGCAAGCTGGTTTCGACCCCCCGGTGGGTTCCCGCATTGTTGAGGCGGGGGGGGGGGCAGTAGCCGTGGCTTGGTCACCCACGGTGAAGCGAAGAGGAACCCGAGGAGGGGCCGCTCGTCATGTCTTTTGCCGGTAAGCCGACGTCGTAGCGACTGTTGCCACTTGGCAACAGAGGTGACATCGCAACTGAGGCGGGCCGCAATATTGTATGGGAGGCATCGCGGCTGAGGGTAGTAAGCTGTGGCGGGAGAGGAGTGCGTGAAAAGAAGGCTAATTTCGAAACGATTATACTATGTTTGCTAAACTTTCTACTTTCTTTGTACGTTTTTTTTTCTGCGTGTATTCTTTGGCAGAATAAGCGCAGTATTATGTTGGATAATGTACAAAGCCCATTGGTAAGGCCAACCACCTTACCAACAGGTTATTAAACTTACGGGCTTCTGACTGCCCTTGTCAATTACATAACGTAAATAGACCATCATGATCAACCATAATGTCCGACTCTAATAGACTCTATGCCCTAAATAGGAAGTGCATCGGTCATAACACTCAGGCATCACAGTAGCATTATGTGAACGCTTATAAGATTAGCGATTCTACACAATACTTGGTCAAACTGCCCACGTGAGGAAAATGTAATTTGTTACAATCTGTGTATTGCGTCAGTGTCTAATCTTAAGATCTGCTTTCTCTTGTGTAACCTAACCTGCATTTGTTTTTCTTGTTGTGTTTAGATATTCTAAGTTAGTTGGCAGTTTAGCTGTAAAATGGCAGTTGTTTGGGTGGAGAACGGAGGCGTACCTTATAGGTACTCTAAAATTTTGGGTGGTTGTCAATTGTTTCTATTACGGTTCAGCCTGTAGATTCTGTAAAATAACGTATGTACATGAGCCAGTGAGCCGTTATTATAATTGATTCTAGCATTCAAACTCAGGTAACGTAGGTGACACTTCACCTACGTTGTCACGGTGAGATTGACGTTTTGTCTCACGCTGGATCGCGATAACGAAAAATTCAATTTGTATAAGCGCCGTCTGGTGTGTGTGTGCTGTAAAGAGAAACCACTTTTTTTGTAAACAATTTGACATACGAGATCGTTTACGTTATCACGATCGAGTACATTAAAAACTCGGAATACTGAGCATAGCCCTTGTGCTCTCATTACACCCTGTATGAGCTAAAGAAGACTGCTTAAAAGATACTTTCTACGTATACCAGTTACACAATGGGCTTCATCAGAAAGCTTACAGTGGGCAATGGAAGGGCTATGCTCGGAGTTTCCTTGCATGATCGTATCAGAAATGAGAGAATAAATCAAATAGATCCGCAAAATAGAGATCCGCAAGAGAACCAGGGTTACTGATATAGCCCGAAGAATTGCCAAAACTTAAGTGGCATTGGGCCGGGCACATTGCTCGCAGAACGGATGGCCGATGGGGCAGAAAGGTTCTGGAGTGGCGACCGCGAACCGGAAGACATTGCGTTTGAAGGCCTCTCACAAGGTGGACCGATGACCTGGTGAAGGTTGCGGGGATCCGCTGGATGCGAGACGCAAGGGACCGATCAATGTGGCGACGCTTGGGGGAGGCCTATGTCCAGCAGTGGAAGTCTTTCTGCCGGTATGATGATACCGGCAGAAAGACAGTTGCTGGATAAACACTTTTCGAAAACTTCATATTCGGTACCAGCCGTGGTCTAGTCAATTGGTCAAAGCAGTCACTCACAGACTCACAACCGTATTGTAATTTAGTAGGAAGTCGATTCGGTTTGATGGAGTGACAATATTTGCATAGTGGCTGGTAGCAACTGGATGACAGTTAATCGAGATAAATGGCATACGGTTGGAAAGCCCTATTGCCAGCAGTGGTTTGCTATAAGCTGATGATGATGAGGATGTCAATCGTAGAACTTATCTTGCACAAACATTGTTTTCTATCACCAGTTTCATGTATTTTACTAGCAAAAATTTATGAGTTATGTGGATAATATTTCATATATTAAATATATTTCTCTGATTTTCCCATCCACCGAAAATCAGAGATAAGAACAAATATTTTTTCTTTTACTTCAAGAATGTTCAGAAAACGGTAGACATTCAGAGGTTGCAAAAACTTAGAAATATTTGCAACATAGGCGCCAACCAAAAATTTATTCTATCTTCCAAATATGTAAATATATAAATGCAACAACATTATATAATTGCAGCCTTTCGTTACGTACATGATTTTAGATTTCGGGCAGTTAATTAGCATAAGAGATTTAAATTTTATTTTAGCATTGTTGTGTCGTCAGCGAGATACTTAGTTCCGTGTATTTTCAGAGATTATAATCAAAATACCTATTGTTTTTTGTTGGGAAGTCTGCAACTTTCTGGTTAGGTTTTCTATAGACTTTTGATGATAGGTTGACTAAATGAAAGTCTTTTGTCTTTATCTTCCCTGCACTGAAGATAATTTTGATTAATCATTATCATCAGTATATTAATGTTCCCACTGCTGGGACAAAGGCCTCCTCTCTGTGAGAGAGGGAATGGAGGCCCAGTGCGTGTTAGTAGATGTCACATATCTTCGAATTTTTGGTTCTAGGACATTCATTCATTTGGTCATTCTTCCTCACGATGTTTTACTTCACCGTTTTTTTAATCGCCACTTGATCTAAGGCCTCAGGACTTGCAACATAACAAACCAACAAAAAAAAATCTTCGTCTTAATATTAATTATTTATTGAGATGATGAAGAAGATGAAGATGATGTCAGATTTATCATATTCTTGACCTTATACCATGTTACTTGGGGTCGGCACAACACGTTTTCTTCTTCCATGCCGTCCTGTCCCCTGTCACGTTATCACTGACACCCTTTTCTTTCATATTACTCCTCGCACAGTCCATCCATCTTTTCTTTATCCTTCCTCTCTCTCTCTACCCATCCACATTTATATTCATAACTCTTTTCGTAACATGTGTTTCATCCCTTCTCATTACTTGACCATACACGGGTTTCCTGTTTTTAATCAGATTGATGGAGTCTAAATTATAATTTACTACTAGACAAAATAGGTATCACTTAAGAAAGATAAAAATCAGGCTTGCTCTACTATCAACAAAAATCCATTAATTTACTCACAACATCAGATGGTCATCGAAAACAATGGAACGGTCCAAGATGAACTTTCTCCTTCCATCTTTGGTATATTGAATGCAAATTATTTCGAGTTAACGTAATGTGGGAGTGAACTTCGTTTATGTCTGTACAATGTAATTATGTATTTAAAAATACATTTACTTACATTGTATCAACATGGAATTTAAAAGGTCTCCAAAATGAATTGCAGTTCATCGTTATCATCATTTCAGCAAAAAGACGTTCACAGCTGGACATAGGCCTTTCAACCAACGTTGCGTCTTTCGTTGCATTTAACTGGAAAGATGAAGTGGTGCAACAATATAATCCTATACATTCGATGGAAAACCCTTGAGAGATTTTTTTTCAGAAAAACTAGTATGCAGCACAGAATATTACACCATCTCCAAGTTTACTATGTGTACTAGTTTGTTGGTGTCTAAACATTAACAGGCCAGGGGTCATATATGACTATAAGTATTACCCTAGAAAGGGTTTCCAGGTGGCCAATCAATCAACCTTATGACATAGGAGAATGAGGGTTAGTTATGATAATTAATCAGTAGTTTTAACCATAAATCTGGTATTAACTGGTAATCTACTGTTATTTGACAACCTGTACAAGTATCATGTACAATATGTCATGTCACGTCAAAACGGTTAATTAGATATTGTTTGATTTTGTTGTATTTGATGTTTTCTTCCTTTTTTCTTAATTGATTTAAAATATTATATTTTCTAAGTCACCTAAAATCTAATGACACCTAATGTGTCTCTTATAAATTTGTATGTCTTGATTATGACAAAACATAGCGTACTCCTATTTATGTAAAAACCTATGTAAATACCTATGTTTCACAAATAAAATTATTTATTCATTGATGGATATTATCACCAAGAATTAGGATACAAACCCCTAGCACCACAAGAAAGAAAAATAATCGTGAAGTCTGTTTTCTTCCCAACCCCAAAAAGAGTGAACTATCATCAGAGTGCAATTACTTCCCAAAAAAGTTGGCCACTGTCCCATTCAAGCCGTTTGCGTTTGGAAATTGCTAGTATTGACATGTTTCGTCACGGCCAATTGATTCTACGTGATTCTTTTATTTACTAAGCTCGACAGATATTTATTTATTTTGTGTTATCTAACTCGTATTTACTCAGGTTCATTGTCTCTATAATTGGCGTAGTAAATTAACAATGTATTGATTATTATTTGTTATATTGTTGCTAATCGATTAAATTAAATTGGTATATCGGCTTTTTGCAAGCGAATTAATTTTTCTTTTCGATTTTTAGAGTACGTATTCAGTGATTGGAGACCACTGATTGTCGTCTTGCTCTTATCCCAATTTTACTATTTGGGGTCGGTATAACATTTGTCTCCTTTTTTAGGGTTCCGTAGCCAAATGGCAAAAAACGGAACCCTTATGGATTTGTCATGTCTGTCTGTCTGTCTGTCCGTTCGTATGTCACAGTCACTTTTTTTTGAAACTATAAGATCTATTGCTGTTGAAACTTGGTAAGTAGATGTATTCTGTAAACCGCATTAAGATTTTCACACAAAAATAGAAAAAACAATAAATTTTGGGGTTTTCCCATACTTAGAACTGAAACTCAATTTTTTTTTTGTCATTATACTTGTGGGGTATCTATGGATAGGTCTTCAAAAATGATATTGAGGTTTCTAATATATTTTTTTCTAAACTGAATATTTTGCGCGAGAGACACTTCCAAAGTGGTAAAATGTGTCCCCCCCCCCTGTAACTTCTAAAATAAGAGAATGATAAAACTAAAAAAAATATATGATGTACATTACCATGTAAACTTCCACCGAAAATTGATTTGAACGAGATTTAGTAAGTAGTTTTTTTTAAAAACGTCATAAATCGTAAACCGCAATTTACCAAGTATGGAACCCTTCGTGCGCAAGTCCGAATCGCACTTGGCCGGTTTTTATACCTCTCTTTTAGTCGTAATTTCAACAGTCACCCCATTTCACTCCAACTCTTTCTTCTATTATCCTTATTCTCTCGTTAACGAGAATTCATTCAGAGCAATTTTAAGCTATCATCGTGACAATCTAAGAAGTCCCGGAAGTTTCTCATTTTACATGCCGCGATGTAAGTCAAATTCATAATCCTAATAACAACGAGTATCATTCGTAAGCATCAAATTTAACTTATTTATCGTATTTTTATAACTGTCAAACCCGACTTCTTAGATTGTCACGACTTTAGTAGTTTAGTATCTATAGTTATGTGACACCACAGTATTTTTAATAACCTTACTATTTTTCAGTTCTTGTTAATGTATTTAGTCTGGTATAAAAAGAACAACGAACATTTGCCCTACATTAAAATGTAACCCAAGACCTTGACACAACAAAACCAATACGGTACTAAAATTTTAAACAAGATTAAACATAAAACGATAAAGACCCCAGTCCACGCCACTGCCCAAGCTATATTCACCATATTGACAAACATTACGCGTATATCATAGTAAAGTATAAACTTATGTGTGTTTGTTATACAATAGTCTCAAAAACCAGTGTTACTACTATCTAAAGCGACGGAGCGTTAGTCTTCGGTTACTGTGTGTAATTATATTACATTGTGATTTTGTTACACATATTATTAAGAATATTGTGTAATTTGGGCAGACGAAGGCGGAATGATGAGTTAGTGCTCGTTTACACAGGGATCCGTTTTACAATTCGGCTTTATCGTATACGTTTTTATTCGGCAATTGCTTAGGTAGTTGTATGAGCGAGTTCACACAGACAACAGTAATTAAAATACTGATCGATGTTATTGGATCGAACATAACCTCCATTAGCGACGGATCCGTTAAATGGTCCTGGAAATACGGATGTTCTGTTCGAACGAGCCCTTAGCGATCACTAACCTATGGTCAATCCCATTAATTTTTTTCGACAAATGTTCTTCCAGAGAGAATGTATATTGTTTAAGCCCAAGGACCAATCCTGCCTTTAAGGGTTTCAGCTTTATCCAGGTCTTGCTTATGAAAAGTCTAGCCGTGACCAAGTGTTGATCTAGATTCTACATAAAAAAAAATGAATGAATGAAGAATAAATGTTGATGAGATGGTCTGACGCCAATGTTGCCATCACGGGTAGAATCTGGATGAGGCTGGTACAGGGGCATGGGGACAAGCACGAGAAAGAGAGGCCTATCAGCCTTAGTGGGTCAAGATAATATTTGAATGATGATCCCTAGGCATTTATTTAAATCAGGCTATTTTCAATGTTTAATATTGGTTTCAAAAAAATATATATATACATTGATTTTCATGATTGATAAGTAGGTAAGTACTTGACATACCAGCCTACTAATTACGAACTAACCTAACTAAGGTGACTACATCTGTTTAGTGTAGTTCATCAACTAAAATATATCCTTGTACACATGACTAAGTAAATGTATGAGATTTTCTTAGGTAATAACTAACTAAAATCATTGGATTGTTTTTCTAGGTTTAACCATAGAACCTTATTTTTGAATTTATATTATGTTCACGAGTATGCTGTATAAACGTCTTTCCTGTAAGCTATGGATTTTACTCTACGTTAATTGCATTAAGACGTCGAGCAAAACAAATTGTCTTTTATTATTACAAAAACCAACACTCATTGCTTACATTAAGTACCTACTGTCACATTAGCCTTTGACTCCAGAAACCATATTACAATAACTTGTTGCAAGATGAGAGAAAGTGGTAAGAACAAAAAATATTATTCAGGAGCTCAATTTTCGCATCGCTCGTAAAAAAGTCATTACTCATTTTTCGGTGAAATTACACCCAAAATATGAGAAACGAGTGAAGAACTTAATAAAACAAATTGATAAAATGGAGGTCGTTCTTGATGAACGTGGTAATTATCGTATCCAAAAATCAAAATATCTCCAAAAAATTAAGTATATAGTATATTTTGAAGGAAATCTCGCAACATCTGCTAATAAACAGAATGGCGATAAGTAACCAAATAATTGTACGCACCTAAACAAGATCCTACAGATGGACGGTACCAGATCATACGCAGTCTCGTATGCATTTTATGTAACACTCGAGATTCGGAACACCCGAGGTTGCAAGGAGAAAGTGCATGGTGCATTCGGATTAACAACTCGAGCGAAATTATTTGCTAATTCCGCGAAAATGGCCGCTCTGACGCAACACGCGATGGCACGCATTATAGCCAGTTTCGAAATTTTTATCTAATCCTCGAAAGTGCGATCTGGTATTTCGAACCGTAATTTCTAATTCTTCATTGGTTTTAAGGTTGTTACGTTCGCGTATCTCGGTCAGCAGGTTGCGAAACCATGAGTGATTCATTTTGTGAGGTTCTTAGTATGTAACTTAATATATCGAAAGAAAAAAGACTTAATTCCACTTTATTATAAAATTGCACGTCAATTACGTCACGCGCATGTCATAAAGTCGTCCGCTGACATCGGCACTTTCGATTTTTATCGAAAACGACTTTCGTTAGGGTCCTATTACTGCTCTTTAAGGCGTCGAAACATGTTTTTGTTTCGCATTAATATATTTTTTGTTGAACCGCATATGGTTTTACGATTGTAGCAGCAAGATGTAGGTACCAGTTGCGGTACCTCGGGATGTGAAAGTTCGGACATTAAATCAAGGAGTCATTCGTACAAAATAGACTGTTCTTTTATTTACAGAAACTTATAACAACAAATATAATACATAATAACATCTAGGATGCGATCACATGATTTACATTTAAATGAGATGAGATGACTAACAATTTGGTCGTTTAGTGGGGGTGGCCGTATGACTCGGAGGGGACTCCGTAGGATCCTGAGGGGATTCCGATGGTGGTGTAGTGGGATGAGCCTCCGTGTCCACCGGAAGAGTAGCCGCCTGAGGAGTAACCGCCGTGTCCGCCGGAGTAGTAGCTGCCGTGACCGCTGGCGTACGCCTCTTCAGCCTGGTGGTATTGAGCGACCTGGATGGCCTGCTGCACGTGGTCGAGCTCGATGCCAACGATCTTCTGTTGAGGCACGCCGTACACGGGGGCGGGGGGGCCGTAGTGAGATGAGATGTGGTGTCCGTGGCCGTGGCCGTGGCCGCCGGAGCCGGACTCCTGGTTCTTGATCTCCTCGGACAAGAGGATGTTCTTGATTTTGTAGAGGAGATGAGGGTCTACGTAGTAGCCCTCGCTTTCGGAATGGCCGACGGGCACGGACGTGTAGTGGCCGCTGCCGCTGAGGCTGCCCAGCGAGATGGAGGAGTGAGATGATGGGGCAGAGTAGCTGTAGCCCAAGGGAGCCTCGGCGGCGGCGCAACCCAAAAGGGCGAGGGCGACCTGTCAACAAACATGAAGTTAAGATACCGATTCCCAAATTCACTAAACCTGGGAAGATAAATTTAAATGTTATGGTTAATGCATGGTCGAGACGTATGCACAAGTGAGTTGTCTAGTAACCAACTCATCACCAATTAACAAGCCCACAATTAATCGTGTAGCCTCGAAGCTATCACTCCTACAGCTGGAACACGCCTCTTCACAAAGTGCCCCATTATCCCAAAACTGGTACAGAACACTTAGCAAAGGCGATCAAATCCTAGAGGTCTCGGAGACGTCACGTCAAATCCAGAGAGCACGGAATTTAAGTCACTTCACAGGGTGTGCATAGTGCACCTCACACGACACAACACATTCACTGCACTCCAACTTACGATGTATTTGGCCATGTCTAGTTTGGTTGAACGCTGGCTGGTGTGTGATGCTTTGTGCTCGGAGCGAGCCGCTTATATACGGGACATCAGCCCGTCTACTTTTACTTTACTAGCAGAGGCTATCGAGGACGAATTCGGGTTGCAAATGGACTATTTTTTCGTTTTTGTTTTTTTGGGCGAGGCTCCGAACTTTTGGCGATGTAGATCTAAAACTGATTTCAGGATAAATAGTCTTATTATCTGAAAAAAGGCATATATTCGCGATGTTTGAATAATTTTCGGTAATAATAACTTGAACTTAACGCATAACCCTCTTACTAATAAACGCGGAATAAAGTTATACCAAGTATAAATCTATGAAAATGTATGGTTATACCTTTGTTATTCCTGGTATAACTTTATTCCGCGTTAGTATTAGTAAGAGGGTAAAAGTTTTGAACAAAGCTAAGTTTGTTAACTTTCATTGACATTGTTACTAGAGTAAAATTATGCATTGTTATTAACAGTCGTAGCCAGTTTTCTAAACTTTTTAATGGCTAAACCGCATCATAATAAATTCAGTATTTTTTAGATAGCTAGAAAGATGCAGACACTCACTTTTGATTAATATTTTCAACCACATACTTACATAAATTGCATTAAATTATTTATTGATTTCCGTATCCGTTTACTAAATTAGAAACGGTAATTATGATTTATTTAAAATTATCACCTTTTCATTAAATGCATTGTAGATCATTTTCTTGTGTGTTTCAATATTGGATCTTAAATTTATTTAAATGAGGTGCATTTTCGAAATAAATACATTTCATTATTGTAACATTGATACAACCGGCTTCATTTTAGATATTTTGTGACCTCTTATAAGAATAAAACTAAATTATAAATTTATCTCAAATTCCGAACTTAGACAGATTATAGAAAACTAGTTATTTACCGGGGTTTACCAGCGATATTCGGTATAAAAATAATTTATCTAGTCTGATCAATATCGTCTGAGATGACCTCTTAAAGACGAGAAGAAGGATTTACTTCTTTACAGAAGTTATTAGTTTAGATGACCATAATCTATACTAGTATTGTAAAGCTGAAGAGTTTGTTTGTTTGTTTGAACGCGCTAATCTCAGGAACTACTGGTTGGTATTGAAACATTACTTCTGTGTTGTATAGTCTATTTACCGATGAAGGTTCACGCTACGACCAAAAGGAGCTGAGTATAACTGAAAAATGTTGCAAAAACGGGAGTAATTATTCCTTTTTGACAGCTTCCGTTGCGTGCGCTGCGTAAGCGGTTAAAGTTACGCAACATTCATTTATATAGGGTAGGTAGGTAGCCACATGACGGGAGCGAAGCTGCGTGGGACAGCTAGTGAACCAATAAAAATAATGCGTAGTAAAGCAGTGCAAGTAAGATTCTAATTTTGCAAGATGCACAGGTAGTGCAGCTTGCAAAATTAGAACCTTACTTAACTATTGGAATGGCATAACTAACCTACATACAGGGAACAAACTTAGTGATGATTGCTCGTTCCTTCTTCGTATGAACATTCAACCATCAATAGGGCAGTTACTGACCGATATTGCAACCTTGACTAACTGATATCAAGGAGTTATAAGAACTAGATACAGGACAATAGGGTTTCCTGGGTAGTAAAATGATAATTCGTTTAGTCCGTCAGTGAGATTATCAAATAATATTGGGCAAGTATTTTTTGCTTTATCAAATAAATAAAAATTTACAAAGATAAAGCGCATCCAAGTTCAGGAGTGGGGCCTTGTGACGTCACTTGTCAGTATAAAGTGTGGCACGGTGTGACTTCACACGATATTTCAACGCACTGTATCGTCGTCATTTTTTGTTTACGTGGCTAAAGAAAAAATACGTGTTCAATATTTTTAGGTAATCTAACTGACGGACTACATAGTCTACATAGTGGTCTTCAAAATTCTCTGTATCCCGGATACAAGAGGCTAGTTTTTTATGCTAGGTTATCCAGTAAGATTGAACTAGTAAGCTAGTAACTCAAGTACGATTAGTAGTAAGTTGTAAATGCGCCCACGCTATCGGAGAAATTCCTTGAGTAGGAAAATATTAATAAAAAAATAAAAAATTATAGTTCTCTAGCCTCTTAATCTCCGTTAAAAGGAGGATAGATCTGGTAAATGAAACAAAATAAAATTTTAAAGAAAAATTAAAAAAAAATATATAATAAAACCCAATAAAATAAACAAAACTAACTTCCGAAAGGAAAATATTTTTTGCACTTTTTAGTGTTTCTCTTTGGTCGGTTTATTTTATTTTGTATATTTTTTATTATTTTTTAAATTTGTCTTTAAATTGATACTGTTATAAATAATAAGAGCCGCACGGGTCGATCATCAAGGTTAAGCAACGCTTGACGAGGTCGGTCCGTGGATGGGTGACCATTTCAACATATCGAGTTTCCTCCGTGCCTCGGAAAGCACGTTAAGCCGTTGGTTTAATTTGAAGATATTTAACAGTCGTCACGGGTAGTCAGAAGCTTGAGATCTGACACCAGTCTTGCCAAGGGGTACCGTGTTACCCAGTTACTGGGTTGTGGAGGTCAGATAGGCAGTCGCTCCATGTAAAACACTGGTACTCAGCTGAACCCAATATAAGACTGGAAGCCGACCCCAATATAGTTGGGAAAAGGCTAGGCAGATGACTGTTGTATGTACCGGATCGAACCTCTACGTGTTGAAACGACCAAAATTTTACAGAGTATACAGAACTATATTATTTTTATTATGTTCTACCAAGAATCGCACCCCAGCCAGGATATCTTGATTTCCAAATTAAAAAACTTAGATTTTAGATTAATCTGAGATATTAAAGAACCCGATAATTACTACAATCTCTTTCTTATTTGCGTATACGTACATAAAACCATTTACACTTAAAACTACATAACGTTAACTCGCTATAATCATTAAACGTAATAAATAATGAAGAGCGTTCAAACTCAAATGATATTTGCATAATGGTGTAGCATTTTCGTAGCTAATTACACACATACGGACAAACGATTTGTTAATGTTGTTTAACCGTGTCAAGGAGTTAACTGTGCATTATAAATTGTCTTTAGTGACCCCTGGTTTTGAGTTTCCTAATTGTTTTTTTGAGTTTATTTAATACTAAATTGGTTGCTAAGCCTAATATTAGTGTCCATCTTTTAGGCAATGTCATGATATATCTACCTTGCTTTATCCTGCGACTTCGATCCCTCGTTCTTTCCTATAGGAACCCTTGTATTGTTCCAGTATAAAAGTAGTATATGGTACTCAGCGAGTGAAGTTTTCTATAATAAAAAAAACATTTGGAATTGGATTGGATGGAGTAGGTTCTTATAGATTACTTTTTACAAACATATTTATGGACAAACAATAAATTACCATACTCGTATACCCCTTTTTTAGTTAGTTTAAATTTGTTATCTTACATCAGAAACAAGAAAATAATTGGATGATTTTTTATCTATTAATCTACATTAGAGCATAACGTATTCAAGGAAATAAGTGTGCTTTCTTTCACTCGAAATTCTTCCGATCTCACAGACATACATTCTCATATATATTTAAGTAAGTAGGTAACCACACAACTTGTAATCTGTCAATAGCTCATTTGCAAGGTGATTACCGCCCGCTGCTTGGCAATATCTGACTTGCCATCGATTATAACAGATAGGAGTAGAGGTCCAATTTCTCCTTTACGTAAGTTAGGATACATAATTATGGATACCTACCTAGTTTTCGGCAAAAAAATATCTGCCGCTCATTTTGAAGATTTTAGGAGTACGAAAGGAGCTCCTGTCTAATAAATAATTATGTAACAACAAGGATCTAAGATCAAAATCGATCACAATTTTTTTCGTCCAACAGTTGAACTTTTTAAAGGCTAATAAGGACTATCTAGAATAGTTCTCGCCAAACTTCGTGGCCTTCTTACAATGGCAGCGCAGTTGTTAATCTCATACAAAAACAGCACCATTTCGTGCCTTGCACATCGGAAGCCAACTTTAGGGCGGCCCAGAAGTTTGGCGAGAACTATGCTATAATAGGTAGTAAGGAACTTGCATCAATCACGAGTTATTTCTATTAGTTTTTTGTAATTCAAAATGTGTTGGTTTATATAACTGATGACCAAAGAATAATATTTGAATGGCATCCACCAACCCACATTGAGCCTGCGTGTTGGATTACGGCCCATTCCCTCTCACAGAGAGGAGGCCTGTGTCCCAGCAGTGGGAACATAAAAAGGCTCATGATGATGACCAAATAATTCAAATGCATTGATGAAAATTACGGATTCAGTGCCAATAGTCCATGGTCTTAGTAAGAGGTCAATAGTTCTTATCATTTCAGTTTTGACGTGGTCACCTCCTAGATATTACCTGCAATCATTTTAGCTTAGAGATGTACATAGAGAAAATATGAAGTAAATCAAGTTCAATATGTAAACAGTGAAATTAGAAAGTTATTTTTTCGTCAAGGCACAATGATGGCGCGTTTTTCAGTCAATACGATGACATAACTTTATATTGAACACATGTGTGTAAATATCTAATATACCTATTTATTTTTAGAGGTCAAAACATCGCCATTCATCACACGCTTATTGTGAAAATGTCGGTTTTTCCTTAGTTTACTTAATATTTAGTATCCTTACAAAATGTGTTTAAAATTATTAAGTTAAGAATGTGTCTATACCATCAATCAAAGTCATTGCTAAATGATTTAGGTAATAGAAATAAAAATAATTATACTGGTTGTTACTATGTAAATAAAAATTAAAGTTTATGCAATCGGAGATTAATTAGTCAAGTTCGTTTTAAGTATTTATTTCGTTTATTTAGTATTAATCAACCGCTGCTGGACATAGACCTTTGCCAAGCTGAGTCAAAACATCGTAATTTTATAACCATTTATCTGAACAGATACATCGCACTGATGCTATATTCCAGTGTATTAAGGTTTTTTATAGGTTATATTTCGGGGAGTGTGCATTGGAATTGCATGATCTAATTCCGCCCAGCCCGTTTCATCATCGGACTAGCAGACGTACGGCGATGCGCCTTCGGTACATGGTGGACATCCCATCCATACGCACCATACGTTTTGGAAATACTTTCGTTATGCGTACAGCTAAAGAGTGAATTCTCTGCCGGAGTCAGTGTTTCCCGATAGCTACAAACTGGGAGCCTTTATGTCAAGAGTGAATAGGTTACTTCTAGGCAGACGTGCCTCACCGTCAACCACATCATCGCTTACCATCAGGTGAGATAGTGGTCAAGCGCGAGCCTGTCCATACTAATATTATAAAGAAGAAAGATTTTTTTGTTTGTTTGTTTGTTTGTACCGAATAGGCCCCGAAACTACTGGACCGATTTGAAAAATTCTTTCACCAATAGAAAGCTACATTATTCCTGAGTGACATAGGCTATTTTTTATCCCGAAAACGGGTCCTGTGGGGTGGCCCACGGGAGCGAAGCCGCGCGAAGCAGCTAGTAATTTATATATGGCAAAACAATGTTTGCCGTGTAAGCTAGTCTATAATAAAAAAGTGTCTTATAGATACGTTTCACTTAAGTATCACAGTATTAATATCCTATTTTTAAATTTTTCATAAAAAATACTTTTCCTGTCCTAAAGCAAGCGGATTATTCAGGCTTATGCAATTTAAATTGCTAGATGACCTAAGTATAGTCTAGATCTACTAGTTAACTCTGCTCACACTATTAAAAATTACAAGCGTAAAGTGATGCAATTAATGTCCTTTCTAAATGGCATACAAACCGACGAGAAGTAACATTTTATTAACAAACCCGTAATTTTGAGGCTTGTCTTAATGTTGTAATTATCAAATTAATTATACTTTTAAAGTATAATGTAACTCTTGATTATACGAAATGATACATATTTCTTCACCTGCTTCGTCTTTTAAACAAGTTTGCACTGTTTTGGAAATTTTGAAAATGGTTTGTCAAATTTTGATCAGACTTTAGCAGTGCATCAACGTATCCGGGTTGATGTGATTTTTGATGAGTTAAGGTACTTACTATACCTACTTATTTTATTAAAATACTAATATTCCCAACTACTGGAACTCCTAAAAGACAGAGTGTAAACTGAGTTTAGTTGAACTAATCGCGATTAGTTTCATTGGTAAAATCGGCTCTTAATCACATCCGTCTAAACTTTAACTAGAATCCTACCACAAAGTAAGTAAGCGAAAAAACTTAAGGACATAATTTACTTACCAATTACTATTCAGTCTCAAATAAAGACTTCGTTGTCTGTATTCAAGACCATCCTCCACTATAAAGGCCCACCACAAAGCAATTAGGGAAAAAAAATTAAGGAGTCAATAGTAATTGGTAAGTAAATTATAATCACCACATATAATGAGCATCCTTCAATATATAAAAGTCAAGCGCAATGTCCCCAAGTTCGCGGCACTGACCTTTGACAGATGTTGAATAATGCGCGAGCGCACGTTTGACGTACCGTGGGTACTTACACACGCGAGCGATGGTGTAATTGAAAACTGTGAACTTTGTAAAGATATCGTGATAAAGTCTGTAAACCTAACTCAGTACGGTAACTACATACAAGTACAAATATTTTCTTAATGTCCCTCGGCAATTATCGTATTTCCGAATACAAACGAATACTATTTCCATGTCCATCAATTATTATATTTATCGTTTATAATAATTTGAATTTAGAACTAAGTACTTTATTGTTGTTTTGTTTTGATTTCCATGTAAAATATATTGAGCTGTAAAAATAGCAGCTTGCCGCCCATTTTTATAATAAATTACATTATGTTAAAAGAGTACCACTCTGTACTTCCAAGTTGATTGAGAGCGTCCGGTCTGCACCAAATGCAAAGGGCATCTGGCGAAACACGTACTTGTACTTACATAAGTGACTTGATTCAACTTTAGGTTTTTACAAAGCGTTACTGTTGAGTGGAGGTTCTGGGTTCGAATACTGGGTCGGGCGAAGTTTTCAATAGCAGTCTGAAATTAATTATACTTCTATAAAAAAATCTTTAGTTTTGTCTAGTGGTTAGCAATGGACACGCCGTCCCCATATTGTCCACACTACGCAGACTGGCTCGTGTCACATGTCTTCGAATTTTTGGTTCTAGGACATGCCGGTTTCCTCACGATGTATTCCTTTACCGTTTTGAGAGCAGTGGTGATGAAATAAATTACACAAAGTTAAGCGCATGCTCGGGTTCGAACCCACGACCCACAGCTCGTAAGTCGTGACCGTAACCACTGGGCCACATCTATCTGAACTGTTGTTATCAAAATATTGATTGTGTGTTAGTTCGTAGAAGGAAGTACAAATGTAATAACAAAGTCTTACACTGATTATAAGCTACAAAACACATAGGCTATAACTTTCATCCTGGAAAATAGAAGGTTCCTGTGAAAAGGCCCATGAAAGCGAAGCCACGTATGAAACTAGCACTACTATCTTAATTTAGAGGACTTTTTTCTGCGTGGGTTTATCATCCAATGACTTCTCCCGCTCAGAGGAGAAGCGGGAGGGCGGACTTTTACTGACTAAAACCCACCCACTTTCCTTCAGTTGCTTATGCCAGGGTAGCGGTAACTCTCTTTCAAATTTGTCCGCGACCTAGACAGGCATCAGCCCTAGCGGACCCCATCAGTTTTTGCTGACAACTCATTGAGGCGCGCGTGGAACACAACGCGCTGTTAATTTCGAGGTCCTGGAATTGAATCCCGTGTCGGGCATTGTTATTGGGTTTATACATCTGATTTTTTTCAGTAGGATCCCGAAGTCTTGACTTGTGGCAATAGGCTGGCCCTATACATGGCACTTAAATATAACTGGAATTTTAGGTAAACTAAAGGTGCATCCCAGCCCAACCTTACGAGGATTACAGCCGTTATGTTGTACATTTAATTTTACCATTCCGTACCCAAAAGGTAAAAACGGGACCCTATTTCTAAGACTTCACGGTCCGTCTGTCAGCTGTCTGTATGTCTATCTGTCACCAGGCTGTATCTTATGAACCGTGATAACTAGACAGTTGAAATTTTCACAGATGATATATTACTGTTGCCGCTATAACAAAAACAGAATAAAATTAATATTTAAGTGGGGCTCCCGTACAACAAATGTGATCTTTTTGCCGTTTTTGCGGTAATGGTACGGAACCCTTCGTGCACGAGTCCAACTCGCACTTGGCCGGTTTCTTTATTAACACACATTATAAGTCGAAAGTTGAATCAGTGCAGCACTGGCTCTTGTTCTAGGAAGTCCTGTATCACAAAACCAAGGCCTCCCAAAATACAGGAGATAATATACAAAAGGAGCATGATAGACCGATAGAGACACAAAAAAAATCACTTATCTATAGCATGCACGCATTAACAGAAATTCTAAAATTAAAAACAGGATTACCTTAAAACTAAAAGAAAGATTCAAAAACAATAAAAAATTCAAATTGACATTGCAAAAATAGCAAAAATTATAAATTACATTGTATAAAACTTATTGTGTATCTGATTTCGAAATTATAAATTGCACAAGTGTTGAAGTGTATTCATCATCAACCATTGTGTACAAGACACCAAGACAAGGGAAAGGTGATTGCCCACTCCTTTTCTGTGAAATAATAGACAGTATCTCCGAGAAATCTAGTTACAAGTCAGTAATAAAATTAGACGCAATTTAATCGTTTACATCCAGTATTACCTAGAGCTTCATTTTTATGATAGACCTAAAATTCTACCTTTTGAAATTGCAAAGCAACCAGTTTAACAACTTTCTTTATATCTTATTCAGACAAATATTCAAATAAAAACGATTGTAGATTTACAATATTTAAACTCTGTAGTTGTTAAAAAATGTGTTGATCACACCAGTCTTATTGATGATATCCTTCAACACTGGCGTGCTGTAGTGAACGTATATTTAATGAGAAAAAGACGTTAGTCTATTATGTCTGTATCATCATCATTGCAGTCATAAGTCTACTGACAGACAAAGGCCTGATGTATATTAATAAAACCACAAAAAATATCATCATCATAATTCAGTCCAAAAACTTCTAATGCTGGACACTGAGCCTGGCGTCGCAAAACATAAGGAAAAACCATTAAAACCTCAACAAAAAATAAATACAGAACATCCGTTCAAATATTTAATCCATACCAATAATGATAAAATAAAACTAGTGAGAGTTAAAAATCCACCCACATACCAATGTAATAATTAACTATTAAATGCCCCGCACCCATCTCATTCACAATGTGCAACTGATGCTGCGCTCATCTCTCAATGGAGAAAGGAATCGAGATCCGGGCTAATACGCCCGTGCGTTTGCGTTGATTTACGGTATTTATTGACGGATGAGTGACGTCGGCTTTTCTAAGATGTCAGTCAAGTCATTCAGAAAAAAATGTATGACAAGAAAAGTTGGTAAGGATCGTTCTGAGATGGCAAGATAATTTTGTCAGTTGATCAGTGTTTGAGGAAGCCTATTGTTTTGTTTGTATTGTGTAAATAATACCATAATTATAGTACACACTTGGTTTTAGAGTTCTACAGATCCGCTTATTCCAACTTATTGCAACATCTGCTGCTCATAACATGCAATTCTCCACTTTCTGCATCCAGTCTGCTTCCGCAATCTTCACAAGGTAGCGTCCTACGCAATGGTTAGCGACTTGCAGAGTCAATCATACTATGTCTACTCTCTCCAACGAGCTTTAGGTATTCGAGACACATGTAATATAAGTTTTAAAATTACATTAGCGTTTTACCTGTGAGTCAGTCCATGTCTCCTAACTCGAATTGTCAAAAGTCCTAGAGCGGGTTTTCATCGTTTCGAAAAGCTATGTACATTATGATTAAAGTTATCATTATTGACAATGGACACGCACCAACAAACTATCATGCATCGGAAACCAAGCGACCTGCCCAATCTCGCCCGCTCACCAATCACTGTTATGTAAACTTTTACAATAATAATTATGTACGTTCTTCAACTTACACGTCATGCGATAGAATAATACAGATTATTGTGTTCAACTAATTTTTGGAGAGATTTTTTCTTGTATGATAATAACCAGAAGACTAATCATACAAAATAAACGAAAATACTATATGTTAATAGGTAATTCAACATCGTAAGCACTAGGTAGACTTAACAGATTTACTTTCCTATTTATGTGTCGTATTTTTACTGACTGCTTAATGTCAACTCAAACTAAAATACGCGATATTAAGATTTTTATCATCATCTTCCTGCCCATGTCCCCATATTACTTGGGGTCGGCGCAACCTGTTTTCTTCTTCCATACCGTCCAGTCCCCTGTCAAGCTATCGTTAAGTCTGGTTTTTTTCATATCACTCCTCACACAGTCCATCCATATTAATTGGACATCAAATAAATAATCACTGAAGTGAGCGAGCCAACACATCTCCCGCTATCTCCTTCATGTGAGGTTACTTTAGACCCTGCAGACAGAAATAGGAGCCCCGCAATTGTTGCTAAAATAATTTAATATTTTGAGATAACTACTTTGCTGTGCAATCAGTATTTTTGATTGGAATTAGGATTATTTTTGGATACATTTATTTTTTTGGTTTTCTTTTAAATATTTCTGTTCGATGTTTATGATTTAAAGTATTTTTTTATAGATTTTTGAATTTGCTTAGTCCTACAGTTTTGTAGGTATATCTAAAAAGAGTGTGTCTTCGAAATTGGTCAACTAATGGTTTCAATTTCGTTATGGTTATTTTGTGACCTACGATTTTGTAGCAAGCTTAGGTGCTAATAATAATATATGTAAATAATGACGACGTGAAACGATACACGCCTCCAGCCAAGAAAAGTCAAGTTCGTTCCACGTAAATGACACCTTGGGTTGATGTTGAGAAATTGTTTCTCTGCAGAGCAAAGGCCTCTTCTCATACAAACGACTGATCTTTGATCACCTACACCTGTCGTGAAATGACATTCTTGAGATACAGTGTGTTGTGGTAGCCCTTATATATATGAGTTCCTTGGACATAGGATCTCATAGTTATTCACATTTTGGATACCTCAACATAATATAGGTACTGTATCCCCATAATCATATGGGTCGAAAACGTAAAAGATAGGATTACTGAAAAACGCTGCCTTTTTCAGACACGCCATGTATTTTTTAGCAAATGAGCAAATTAATAGCGCACATTATTTTTAATAAAATGAACATAAATCTCTTGATCATTTACATAAAGAACGCATCTAAACTGCATCTCAATGCAATTTCAGCCTTCAATAATAATAAACACGTTTATTTTCGACAATACCTTGAAAAATGACTTTGACTTTACCCGAAACGTAAAAAGGAAGTAAAACATGTAAATGTATGCTTTTGACCCAGTTTTCGCTGGTTTGACCATTTTTGGGTAAGCAGAGAATCACATAACAGTGAGTTTCATGTGGTGTAGATCCGCGTTCAAAGATACAATAAATATTGTTATAACATCAGCTTCGTGTGTTGCTCCACCAAGTAGTTGTGTAGAATTTGTAGTATTTAACGCGATCTTCTTGTAGGTAATTTGCATAGCTTTTTCGTGCTCAACACTAATTTTCCTGTACCATGTCTCTCGGGTACGTTGACAGCAAGCACACACGCCACCGCGCTCAAAGATTCGTAGGAAGTTTATGTAGTCTGCCCACATCAAAAAGAAATCCTTTAAGACGTTTTTTTTAGCAGAACTTAATTGTGCTATTCCAACGCACACTCCCCAAAATGTAACCGATGTTCAAGGCTGAGGAGCTTTGATCCGACCAGTGCATCATTGCCGATGAACCTCGTGGCTCGTTCGACTCAAGCACATGTAACTGGCAGATCCATCTCAGAGATGAAAGCAGTTCTCCATACATGACAAACGGTGCACCTGAAAATACATTTTTATTTTTTTTTATCATTGACTCGTGTTTGACTACTATATCACCTGATGGTAAGCGATGATGTGGTCAACGGTAAAGCACGCTTGCCTAGAAGTAACCTATTTACTATTGACTTAAAGATCCCTAGGTTGTAGCTTTCAGGAAACACAGACTCTGGCAGGGAATTCCACTCCTTAGCTGTATGCACAATGAAAATATTCCCAAAACGTTTAGTGCGTGTGGATGGGATGCCCACCATGTACCTATCTAGAATTCTAGACCTACCATCACATACAGAATTTCAGAATCTTGGTAACCGTAACACAAAAACCGTGTGTCATAATTAACCAAGAATTGCATCAAACCGAGACAGCTCCAATGAATGCATCCGTAAGATGATCGGTTACAATATTGCAATATTTATTATATAGGTAGATATTAGCCAAGTCTAGTTGTAGTCCGTGTGGTAACGGACCGGTCAGACTAGGTATATGCGCTATGCAAACTTGACACGGTGTAGTGTAGGAACTGCGGCTTCTTATTTGTAATGGTATCCTGCTTCTTTCTAAAGTAGTCTGATTTCGCAAATAGGTGAACATACCAGACTTGTACAGCAAATCTCATAGAAAAGCAACGGAGATTTAGTAATCAGGGAAGCTTCCAGATTTGTTTAGCAAAGATTTCTTCTTATATCACAGAGAAGAAACGAGTATGAATAGTACTGTAGACCTCCCTACCTCTCAGCGTTTTGGCGCTTTTATTTGCAATAATAGTTTTCTTGATAACCCAGTTCTTGACCTTAATGGAAAGCCTGATGTGGTCTAAGATGGATCACACTTATTCACTCTTACTTTAAAAGCTATTGCGTAAAAGGTGGTAGGGAACACAGATGCTGGCAGAGAATTCCACATTTTGGCTGTGCAGATACCGCACGAGCAGAGAAGGACGACAAATTGGGATATAAACCAAGTACGTGTGGTACCCTGTAGTGTGTGTACGCCTGGTAGCTCGGTAGTAAAAAAAGATGCTGGGTTATGGTAGTCTTCACAAAACAAACTTATCATCAGAAGCTGAAAGTTTAAAAATGCATGCAATGCCTTTGTAAATATTATGGCCATATTAAAAATTGTTGTCTGACCTCTTGATGACTATTCTTCCGTGTAATATATTCAGCTGCTAGTTAGTCTAGGAGTCGACCACAATATACCTAATTGGGAAAAGTCTTCACAGATGGCAAATGATGAATTATTAAGACTTGCAACACCTACCAACATACTTGTTTGATGATCGATGACAAAGCAAAAGATCACTATCTCCTTGACTAGGTGCAAGTAATGATTGATGTATCAGACATCAATCCTATTTAGATAATTTGTCAGTGATTTAAGGGAAAATAAACCTTGTATGTTTATGAATAACGTGGTTCATAACTGCAGAAAAGTTTGTGTATGTTTGTCAAATATGATATTGTACGAAATTAGTAATGTTATACCTTTCAGTTGTATTTGTTTCGTTCTAGTAAAATACACCTAGATTTGTAAGAAATAAGAGAGAAATTCATTTAATTATAAGAAGATCATCATAATACTGATTTTGTTCACTCTTCCTCTCATATCCAGTCTATTCTTCTCTGGAATACGCTTCCACCAGAGATCAGGCCGGCCAGCAGTCGGTATGCATTCATGCGAATATTATCAAAACAAACAATAAGCAGAGTCATCTCACTTTCTTCTTTTCTACTACTTCACAAATATATATATTTATATAAGTTTATATTATGTTCAATGTACGTGTATTTTACATATTTTAGTATTTTATTTACTTGTTATTTAAATATTTTAAATAATGCACCTGCCATGTTGTCTCTTCACCATCCTTGATTGACTGGTAGAGAATGCCCAAGTCTAAATAAATAGGATGCACTGAAATTAATCCTTATTTTGATAACAGTAGTATTTGTTTTAGTAATTTACTTAATTACTTTCCCAATAATGCTGCATTACATTACTAATCCTACCCAATGATTTTCCAAAAGTTGGTCTCCTTGTTTTGCAAGTGTCTTATGCCAGCTATAGGAAACGGCTTTTTAAGCAGGTGGACAAATAACCTGTTTGCTACCTGTAAAAATAAAACATATTTTTTATTTAACTATATTGTCCCACCACTGGGCAAAGATCTCCAATCTTCACGATGTTTCGAATTCTCTGGTCAGTCTCCCGTAAATACTTCTAAGTCTTCATACCAAGCAAGCATTCTGCATATAATATAAAATAAATAAAATAAAATAAGCCTTTATTGCTGTAAACTTTGCTTAAACATGCGTAGTATAACAAATAAATAATCTATATATTACGTGATATTATAAGTAGGTATATATATGTTTACTAAATTATATCGGCAACCGGTTTTTCTTTTACAGCTTGCCCTTCGACAAAGGCCTCCTCTAAATCTTTCCACTTTGTTCTGTCCTTTGCAGTGCGTGTCCATGCTGGACCAGCTATCTTTTTTATGTCGTCTTCCCAACGTTTGCTTTGTCTACCTTTGCTCCTTTTACTATCTCGCGGGTACCACTCTGTCACTATTCTCGTCCACTTCTCTTTTCCTTCCCTTAGCATGTGCCCTGTCCATCTCCATTTCAGGCGTTTATAGATGGTATGTATGTTTTTAAATTTAGTTTTACTCTTTATATTTTTCAATTTCACTTTGTCTCTTCTTTTAACTCCGAGTACACTTCTTTCAATTCCGTTTTGACATACTTGGATTTTTTTAACTTGTTGCTCCGTTAGTGTCCATGTTTGACATCCATACGACAGACATGGAAGGATACAAGTGTTATATATTTTCCTTTTTTCTTTGATAGGCATGTCTTTATCCTTCATGACTTCGCTCAGAGACCAAAAACGTTTCCAAGTATTTGCTATCCTTCTATCTATTTCTTTTTTCATTGTGTCTTCTGTGGATATGAGTTGACCTAAATATACGTATTCAGTGACATACTCTATTTGACCTCCGTCTACTTTGATGTCTCTCTTGGATGAATTTTTCATTACCTTCGTTTTCGATGTGTTCATTGATAGGCCAACCTTGGCGCTCTCATCTGATAGTTGTTGCAACATATCCTCCAAATTATGCGGGTTTTCAGAAAACAGGATAATAACATCTGCAAAACGTAGATGGTTAAGTTTGTCACCATTAATGTTAATTCCAAATCTTTCCCATTCCAGATTTCTAAAAATCATTTCTAGAACCACAGAGAATAGCTTTGGTGAAATGGGGTCGCCTTGTCTGACACCTCTTTCGATAGTAAATTCTTCTCCTGTTCTTTCGAGCTTAACTTGGGCTGTACTCTTTGAGTAGATGTTCCTAAGTGTTCGGATGTATTTGGCCTCCACTCCCTGACTTTCTAGTGCTCTCCAGATGCTATTATGGTCCAAGGAATCAAAAGCTTTATTAAAATCCACGAATCCTAAGTAGTAGGTTTTGTTGTATTCCTTATACTTTTGAAGCACCTGTCTTAATACGTGAATATGGTCTATTGTTGAAAACTTACTTCGGAAGCCAGCCTGTTCTCTGGGTTGGTTTTCATCAAGAGTAACAGCAATTCGTGATAGTATGACCTTTGAGAATATCTTGTAAATATTTGATGTACGGTTCACGTACAGGCAAATTGCTTACGCCGCGACCTACTTTTAGCTACTCGTTTTTATTTACTTTATTATTATATTTAGTTAGTTGACCAATAGCTGCCGTAGCGCTATAATCGCGGATTAGCATCCAACCTAACTTTCGTGTAACTTTTACGAATAAACTTTACTGTGGTGTAATCTGTGGTTTTCGTCAACTCACATCAAACAACTCAACTGTAAGTAACCGGCTACCTCTGAGCCGTACATAAAACTGGTCCTTCGAGCCGGATATAACAGGTGCGTATTCTCTCTGTTAACGTTAGCGAATCTGTCTAGCTGGAGTCCCAGAAGAGCGGATCGCGTTAGTGGGGCGCTAACGCACTTGATATCCAAAACTTGCGGAAACTTCGCAACTTTGGTGAACTAGTACCTGCGGTGATACAACTCTACTCCACCAACGGTCAAGCCAATAACTAATAACCATGGTTCAGAGCGTAACGGAACTGATAAGCCATCAAGAAACAACCTTCAGAGACTTGAAGCTTATTTGCACCAACTACAAGAAGGACAGTCCCACCAGGAAGAACTTGGCGTACCTGGAGGAGCGTCTTTCTCGGCTGAACAATAACTGGGAGAAGTTTGTTCACAACCATCATCTACTGGAAGAGTCTGGAGCAACAGACCTTCAATACTTCAACGACGACATTTTCAACTGTACGAAGAAGATGTATGAAGAAGTGCTGCAAGACATGTTGAAACGTAAATCGGAATTGCCGTCTGCACCTGCTGGTAAGACGGAACAACCACCTGCTACGCCTAAGCAAGGTCGGCGGAAAAGCAACAAGTTCTTTTGCGTCAACAATACTGCAACTTTAGAGCGTTTGAACGCACTGTGGAAAAGGTAAACATAGCATTGGCAGTACCGATGGAAAAATGGGAATTAGAAGACAACTTAAGCACCCTGAAGACTAAATGGGAGCAAATCGAAAAGGCAAATTGGGAACTAGAGTACCTACTACAAGATGAGGACTCAAGTTACCAATCAAGAAAATACTGACAAAACGCGTGCTACTGAGCGAAATAAGCAAGCTATACGACCCACTTGGATTACTATCGCCACTTACAATAAAAACCAAACTTCTGTTCCAAAAAATCTGGATAAGCAAAACCAACTGGGATGAACACTTAACCGACGATCTCGCTACAGAATGGGAAACAATTAGAAAAGATATCCCGTTGCTAAACAAACTTTCCATACCACGATGGTTACAATGTCAAGAAAACAATCTAGAGATACACGGGTTTTGCGACGCAAGCGAAAAAGCTTACGCGTGCGTCATTTATAGCCGAGTGAAAACTGAAGCCGGCGAATACAAGACTACACTAATTACTGCAAAAACAAAGGTTGCACCAATCAGCAACAGGATAACTGTACCTAGAATGGAACTTTGCGGGGCCGTTTTACTAGCCAAACTGCTAGAAAAGGTTCGGAACACTCTCAGCACTAAAAATCTACATTTAAGGTGCTGGAGCGACTCCAAGGTCGTTTTAGCCTGGCTGCAGGGCGATATAAACCGATGGGAGAAATATGTAGCTAACAGAGTAAAACAAATAAACAGCATTATCTCAGCAAACTGCTGGAACTATGTGAAGTCAGAAGAAAATCCTGCTGACTGTGCAACTCGAGGGCTTACACCTTTTCAACTCCTAGATTTTAAACTTTGGTGGAATGGACCAGATTGGTTAAAAACAAACATGCCAAAAATTCATCAGGACAATCACCTGACCTACACAACAAACACTGAGTTGCAGGAAATAAACTGCTGCGCAGTCACATACAAGCATTGTGAAATAATTGATACATTACTTAATAAAAACAGTAATTATAAACGCGTAATACGAGTGCTCGGATGGATTGTACGAATAAGCAATATTCGTAAGCAAAAACGCACACTAAACTCAACCAATAAGTTAACCGACTGCGGTAACAAAAAGGAGGTTATGTGTTTGTCACCACAAGACATTATGGGAGCAACAGAATTGCTCATCAAAAATGTTCAAAATGAAAACTATGGCGACGAAATTGAATGTTTAAAGAAAAATCGACCAATATCAACAAAAAGCAGCTTGCTGAAGTTAACCCCAATCCTTGACGACCGTGGAATACTGCGCGTGAAGGGCCGACTAGGCTACTCAACTTTATCTCCCGAAGCTAAACATCCTATTATTCTTCCGGCTACAGGAAGATTAACGGAGCTTATTATTCAAGAGGCTCATCGCAACACTCTCCACGGAGGCGCCCGACTCACTTTGGCCCATTTACGTCAAACATTATGGGTCATTGGAGGTAGCAGAACAGTCAAGAAGGAGCTACGACAATGCGTCCGATGTCATCGTTTCAAACCAAACCGAAACGTACAACTGATGGCAGACTTGCCAAAGGAGCGTGTAACTCCATCAAGACCATTCACAAACACAGGCGTAGACTATACTGGGCATGTTGATGTGAAAATCAACAAAGGAAGAGGCGTTAAAACTTGCAAGGCTTACATAGCAATCTTCATATGCATGGTGACCAAAGCTGTGCATTTGGAATTGGTGTCGGACCTGACTACGCAAACGTTCCTCGCCGCATTCAAAAGGATGTGTGCCCGCAGAGGTACACCCAGACACGTATTCTCCGACAACGGAACGAATTTTGTGGGCGCAGCAAAACTACTTCAACAGGAATTTGAAAAACACAATACGTTTAAGAATTCAGAATTCTTCGATGAGATGAGCCACTTACAAATTGAATGGCATTTCAATGCACCACTTTGGCCAACAGCTGGAGGCCTGTGGGAGGCTGCTGTCAAAGCCATGAAATATCACCTACATCGAGTACTGGGGGAACAGAAGCTTACTTTCGAACAATTTACTACTTTACTAAATCAAATTGAAGCCTGTCTTAACTCTCGTCCGCTGTGCCCATTAACAGAGGATGTCGAAGACCTGGAATATCTAACTCCCGGCCACTTCCTCATTGGTGGCCCCCTACTGTCACTACCACAAGAAGAACAAGATTTTGCTGAGCACGATCTAAGAAACAGATGGAGGCTTGTTGAACAAATGAACGTACACATCTGGAAGCGCTGGTCGAACGAATATCTACATCAACTGCAAACCCGAAGCAAATGGCAGCAACCAAAAGAAAACCTGAAACTAGGAACCCTAGTATTAGTCAAAGATGAGCACTTACCTCCTGGCCGCTGGGCTATAGGAAGAGTCCAGGAACTACATCCAGGCGCTGATGGTCGAGTACGGGTTGTTACCTTAAAAACAAGGAAAGGGTCACTTAAGCGACCAATAACGAAGCTAGCACCATTACCACTTAAACCCGAAGAACCTAGGGTAAACGAAGAGGAAGAGCAAAGGAGACCTACTCCGGAAACTACAAAACGGGGAGGCACAGCAAAAAATAAGAACAATTGGCTATCACTAGTTCTCCTAGCCATGCTAGCAATGACGGGGCTTGCACAATCAGCGCCAACGAATAACTTGAACTTGAAGGTTACACCTATATCAAGCAATCATCCGATTTACTTCGATGAAGCTGGGCAAATGAAACTAATACATGACGAATGGACCCTATTGGTTTACTACAACTTAACGTCATACTGGCAAGCAACTGGTCAGATCAATGATTATGTGAACCAAATAGATAAACTATGCCAAAGAATATCACATGAGTACTCGCCTTGCGAAACAATTGTCGGCCACCTACGTCATGAACTGAGTCACCTAGCCGACTACAACTCTATGCTGCTCACCAAAACGAGGTTACTTTGATGGAGTTGGGAAATTAGCAAGAACTCTTTTCGGAGTGCTCGACGCAGACTTTGCCGAAAAGTACGAAAGAGACATACAGAATCTACAATCAAATGATGACTACCTACTACAACTTATGAAAAACCAAACATTAATTGTAGAGGCTGAAAACAACGTTATAAAAAAGAACACTGCCTTTATGGATGAACAATTCAAAACATTGCGCATCTACATGAACCAAACTTGCAGCGAAATCACAAAAATAGTGAACAAGGCGCAAATGCTATTCACAATGAATGACATAAATTCCGCTGCCGTGACGTCAACTCTGATTATAAGTGATCTAAACCGAATATTGGAAATGCTGATAAACACTCTCGCCAACATTTACAGAGGGCATTTAGATACCCATCTATTTCCTGCTAATCAACTGATCGAACAGCTAAACATAATATCCGGAAGGTTGCCACAGGGATTATCGTTACCTGTAAAGGGCACTCAAAGGGATTTGAAAAATATCTATGACCTGATCCATGTGAAGGCTCGAATAACATACAACTACATGCTATTTGAAATACACATCCCCTTGCTGAGCGATGAAGACTACAAGATATATCGAGTCATACCAATACCGTTCCTTAGACAAGGACATTTAAAACTCGTACAACCAAGTTCAAGCTTCATCGCAATCAACTTTGTAAAAAACTCTTACATAACAATGGAAGACCAAGACATGCGCCAATGTACTTCATACGGAGAAGACGAATTCACTTGTGTCTCACGTAATCCAGTCTACAACATGCACGATAAAGACGCCCCATGTGAGGCCCAAGTCTTCAACCAACAAGAGTCTTTATCATGCGTCCTCAATGATGTAACATGCAAAGAAACCTGGACAAAGCTTCACAAATCGAATATGTGGCTATTTACATTGTGCTGGAAACAGCTGATGCGCGTCATATGTAACGATCAAGTTACGCCAGCGGTCATTGACGGGACTGGAGTGATTTCCTTGAAATCAAAGTGCTTACTACAGAAAAAGGACGCCACAATATTTACACACAATCAGCTGGGAAGTACTTTTAACATGGAACCAGAGATAGAAATACCAACTATTAATTCGACTATTAACCACATCTTTGACCTCGGCTGGCAGAATGCAAAATTAAATATAACTGAACAAGAAACGCCAACTGCAGTAGAAATAAGAAAAGTAGACCAGCAGTTGGAATTCCAGAAAAGCAGAGAAATATTACCGAAGGCGTCTCACATGTCAAGTCACGACATTTATCTCTACTCGGTTACTTCTTTGATGTTGGGAGGAATCGCTGCGCTTGCCCTCTATATTATTATTAAACGATGTTTGAAAACGAAAACAAAGGAAGACGTCAAAACACTCTCTGCCGAAAGAGGAGTGACACCTAGAGGAAGGGATAACTTTGGAAGGGACATCGAGCTACAAGAAATGCATTCGACAGCAGCGGAGCCCGTTTACAGCGAAGCAAGACAGCCGATGAAAGCATTTCACTTTGACTAAATTGAGTGTTACCTATACCTATATTTTTACATCTTTTACCAGGACACATTAACTATTGTTTACTATTTAACTTTAAATAACTACTTTTCACTTTAATTATATTATTATTTGCTTTGTAATGGATGCTCATCCCACTTTTCCCTCGGGAGCATGTACGGTTCACGTACAGGCAAATTGCTTACGCCGCGACCTACTTTTAGCTACTCGTTTTTATTTACTTTATTATTATATTTAGTTAGTTGACCAATAGCTGCCGTAGCGCTATAATCGCGGATTAGCATCCAACCTAACTTTCGTGTAACTTTTACGAATAAACTTTACTGTGGTGTAATCTGTGGTTTTCGTCAACTCACATCAAACAACTCAACTGTAAGTAACCGGCTACCTCTGAGCCGTACATTTGACATTAGACTTATTGGTCTGTAATTGCTCATATCTCCCTTGCCCCCCTTTTTGTGTATCAGTACAATAGTTGATTTTGTCCAATCACTAGGAATAATTTCGGTTAATAAGATGTCGTTGAATAGTTCTGTTAGTTTAGGAACAATCACCGGTATTGTATATTTTAATAGCTCATTTGATATTTGATCTGAACCTGGCGCTTTGTCTAGTTTCTGTGAGTTGATTGCTCTTATAGTTTCTTCCTGTAATATTATTGGTATTGGTTCTGAAACTGTCGATATTTGTATTTGGTTTTCTACTAGTGCTGTTGTTTGTCTGCTATACAATATTCTGTAGTAGTCTGTGGCGATTTTAATTATTTCTTGTCTTTTACTCGTAGAATTTCCGTTTTTGGTTTTTAAGTTTGGCATCCAATTTTTCTTTTGATTCAATTCTTTTAGAGCTTTCTTTATCCCTCCAGTTTTTTCAATGTAGTTTTTTAGGGTTTTCTGCCTTTTTATTTTCCTATCTTTTCTTATGTGTTCGTTTATCTTTTTGCTTAGTTCAGATATCTTATGACGTATTTGTTTATTTCTTTCTTTATGGATGAGTTCTTTTCTTTCATTAATCAATTGTTTAGTCTCGAAGGATAGTATATTTTCAGTTTGTTTGTTTGTTTTTTTGACTTCTGTTTTAAGTGTATGTAATAAGTTGTCGTATCGTTCCTGAATTGGTTTATGATTTATATTTGTGTTTCCGTTAATTGCAGTGTTCAGGTTATTGAGCAGTATATCTTTATTTCCAGTAAATACAAGGGCACTTTTATATATAGTATTAGAACAATATCTCTTTTTCTGTACTTGCTTTCCTGATAATGAAGTTCTTAACATTCTGTGGTCTGTATGAAAGTTAAGCTGGTTAACAGTACATACGTCATTAAACATATTTCGGTTATTGGTCAGGATAAAGTCGATTTTGTTCTTGTACTTGCCATTTGGTGATATCCATGTCCATCTTTTCGACTTCTTTTTCTTGTAGAAACTGTTTAAAATACTCAGTTTATTTTCTAATGCAAAACTGACTAGTCTTTTACCGTTTCTACTTCTTTGGCCATACCCATGTTTTCCTATTATATATTCCTCTCCTTTTCTACAGACTCCTATTTGACCATTAAAATCGCCCATCACAATTAGATTTTTATATGAACCTTGTACGGCTGATTGTAGATCTTCGTAAAATTTGTCAGTTTTTATATTGTCGTCCTTATTATTTGATTCAGTTGGTGAATATGCTTGGATTATGGTCCACATTTCTTCTTTACCTTTGTGTGTAGGCAATTTTATGTTAAGCCGTGTTATTCTTTCATTGATTCCTGTAATTTCTTCAATTTTGTTTGCTAAATTGTTTTTTATAAGGAAGCCGACTCCATGTAAACCTGGTGTCTCACCAATGTAGTGTAGAATATACTTGCCATTATGGTCTTCAATTCCTTCACCGAACCGTCTCATTTCGCTGATTCCGATTATGTCCCATTTGATGTTATCTATAGCTAGCTCCAGCTCCATCAGTTTTTCAGGTGTTCGTAGTGATCGTGTATTCAGAGTTGCGATGTATATGTTCGAGATAGTTCTATTTGATTTGCTGTTTTCTTCATTTTTTCCATTTAAAGGGTCGAGGTCATTTTCCCCCACGAGGACCAGTCGGCTTGGGGGAGGGTTTTGATTTCCAGTTTTTCCATTTTCTTTATTCAGGTTTAGTTTAGTATTCCGGTTTCCGATTATTAGCTGCTATTGTTTATTATTGGTGGGATAGTTAGAAAGAGAGTTTGATCTATTTCTCATGAGATCGAAGGCATTGGTCCTGTTATCTTTGGATGTACGTGTACATTGTTTTCTTAATTGGATATTAGTTTGCGGAGACGGAGACAGTTCCCTCTTTCGTTTTTCGTTACTTCTTTTATCTTTTATAATGAGTTTGTCATATTTGAGATACGCAATATTTCCCCTTCTCCTTTCTTCTTCCAATTGTGGTAGTAGCTCCTTCCTTTTTTCCATGACTTCTTTTGAAAAATCATCTTTCACGTACAAGTCCTTTAGATTCTTTTTGTTTTTCATGATTTCACTTTTTCTCCATGTACTTACAAGAGACAAAAGAATTGGTCTCGGTTTATCCTCTTTGTTTAATTTTCCAAGTCGGTATACTTTGTTTACTTCACCGTCTTCTAATTTTATATCTAGATCATCCTTAAAAGCCTTCTTTATTTTATCTAGCATTTGGGTAGTAGATTCTTCCCCCTCTTTCAAGCCAAATATAATAATATTCTTATTTTTCTTTTCTCTTTTCAGGTATTCTATCTCTTCTTCTAGTTTTTCTATTTTTGTTTTTAAGTTTTTATTCTCACTTATAATGGGCTGCAGTTTTTCTTCAATTTTTTCCATAATCGTGTTTATTATAGATTCTGTTATTGACCTTGTTTGGTCTGCAAGTTCTATTTTCATTGTATCGAACAATAGCTGGAATTGTTCTTCCATTTCTATCAAAATATACTATAGCGTATTTATTCTGAATGAAAGGAACGTTTTTTGGTAGGAAATATATTTTTTCCACTGGCAACTTTGCAGCAGTTCTGTCAGTAATCGGCCAGTTGTCAAAGAGATGCTTTGTTTTGACATACGAAGCTTAGAACTAACCTCACTTTTCGCCAATGATTTCACTCGTTCAATGTATATAATTCCTTAAGATAATCCACATCTATCATCTGTAGCAGTTTTGAGCACTTTCCTTTCTTGAATAGTGATGGTGATAACTTCCGAAATGAATTTGTACTATTATTAAACACGATTAGATTTTGCGTGACACAAAGTGATGTTTCCGTTACAAAGACCGGAACCGGAAAAATATGCATATAATATGACCCCCCAATCCCATTTCAGCCTAGCAGAACTGCTGCCCACATCGGCCACTCCTGTTTTGGAGACTCCGTATTACGGTATTAAACCAAAAAATAAGAATCATTACGAGTGAAATAAACAATATGATGCAACTGAAATTAAAACTTAGGTACACAATAAATTGCACAGCATAACTTTTTTATAACGCAACATTTTGTCATAATTAAGTATAATAAACTTTATGTCTCTACAAATAAGAACTAAAAAGATGATCCTACGTATTTGTTCTGTTTTAATTCTCAAGGCAAGTCATAATTTTGAAAGGCTATATTTTGTAGTAGGCTCCGATTATATCTGTATTTGATTTAATGACAGTTTGTGTTAGGTAATTATTGTCTCGGTTTATTGCAATGATTAAATCCACTGATTTGTTAGGTAGTATTGCTAAATACGGAGAACAGCACAATACAGAACGGATTGTTGATGGGCCGAAAAGTTTTGGAGGGGCAACGGCGTAGGTACTAGAAGACGCAGCATTGGCAGACCTCCCTCTAGGTGGAGCAGACCTGCTTAGGTCTGCGGGAATTCGCTGAATGCGAAACACGCAGGATCGATCGATGTGACACTTGGGGGAGCATATCCAGCAGTAGACATCTTTTGGCTGAAATGATGATGATGCTGATCATGGATTGCTAAATATAAAATTACATAAAAAATATATTGTTTTATTGGCAACGGAAAATCATACAAAATCAACCTGTTTCGTGAGTGCATCTGTGCAACTTAGCAACACTAAATGAATATAGAACTAGACACAAAAAAAACAATAATCTGAATTATTAAAAACCTTATTAACATTACTAAATATCGAGCGGTTTTTGTTTTAATCAAACAAAATACTGAAGACTTCAGTTTTGTGTGGCTTCAAAGATCTAATTTTTTTTTTTTTTTTTTTATTGTCTATAGGCTTGCGCTTGACCACTATCTCACCTGATCGTAAGCGATGATGAGGTCGACGATCACGTCGATCACGACGATGACGTCATATTTCAAAATAGACTGTATCATACAGACATACTGTCTCATTTGTATTGTGCAGGTCTTGTGGGTATACGACCTGAGCATGATTTTCCACCTGGATATTTTGTAAAGCTGGCCGTAGTCTGGAATTGTACCCAGTTGTTGGCAGATAGCAACAGAGTCGCCCTCTATATATGAGACTTGAACATAAGTAACGAAATGTGGTAGTACTAGAGATATCCTAGAGATATCTTATCCTTCGAAAACACAGGCGTGATGTCATCATAATCATAATCATTTCAGCCAAAAGACGTCCACTGCTGGACATAGGTCTGCACCAAGCGTCGTGCCACACACACTCATCGGTCCTGTGCATCGCATCATTGGTGCTTGGCATCCACTGGATTCCCACAGCCTTGACCAGGTCATATCTCCACCTCATCATCATCAGCCTACAGCAGTCCACTGCTGGACATAGGCCTCTCCAATTGCACGCTATTTGCTTCGATTTTCGGCAACTCTTATTCAGCTGCTACCAGCCACCCCGCGAAGATCTTCACTCCACCTAGCCTGAGGGCGACCCACCTTACGTTTTCCAATTCGCGGTCTCCACTCAAGAACACGTCTACCCCAACGGTCATCGGTTCTACGACTTATATGGCCGGCCCATTACCACTTTAGCTTGCTTATTCTGTGAGCTATGTCGACAACTTTGGTTCTCTGCCGGATCACTTCGTTTCGGATTCGAGCCCTTGGAGAGACTCCAAGCATAGCCCTTTCCATAGCTCGCTGAGCAACTTTGAATCGATGAACCAGCCGTATTGTGAGTGTCCACGTCTCGGCGCCGTAGGTCATAACAGGTAGGACGCACTGGTTGAAGACTGTGGTCTTCAGGCTCTGTGGAATACGTGACGAGAAGACTCGACGAAGTTTTCCAAACGCCGCCCAGAGGACCTATCCTATAGGATATCTCCACCTAGAGGGAAGCTTTTCAAAGCTACGTCTTCTGGTACGCGGTCGCCACTCCAGGACTTTTCAGTCCTATCGAAAATACTTTCTGCGAGCTATGTGCCCTGCCCACTGCCACTTAAGTTTAGCAATTCTTCAGGCTATGTTGGTAATCCTGGTTCTCTTGCGGATATCTTCATTTCTGATTCGATCACGCAAGGAATCTTCGGACTTAGCTCTCTCCATTGCCCTTTGGATGACTTTCAGCCTTCTGATGGGGCCTATTGTGAGCGACCACGATTTGGTTTCACATGTAATCACTGGCAACCTACACTGGTCATAGACTTTCGTCTTGATACACTGTGGTAAGTTGGACGAGAAGATACCGCTCAAATGCCCGAACGCTGCCCAGCCGGGGCCTGATGTAAACTTTTAAAATATAGTAAGTCGATATTCAAAGCACCTGTGACGAAAATCAGTAAACCATAATTTAACCTTATAGAATTACCCTATACTTTACTTAAACATATTGATTAAGATTATGGTAACAATTGAATCTCGAGAATCCTTTCACTTACCGATGATACACTCACTATTGTCTAACTTTAATATTCGTAACATTTTCAACCTTTTGGTGATGTAATAATACAGTTATTATACTTTTGGTTCGATCGTCCGTCAGTCGTAAATGCGTGGGTTATGTTCAATGTAGGGTGACCAGACGGAATGTCTGGAATATTTTTGTCCTAAATTAAACAAGCAAGTATCTCAAAAACCGCTCTACTAATTAGAAACCATCACAACGTATAAAATGTTATCACACTAATAATAATTATCGACGTTTACGCGGGCGAAGCCGCTGGCAGAAGCTATTAATATTGTAAAAGGCAAAGGTTTTTGAGTGTCTTTGTATGTTACTCTTTCACGCAAAAACTACTGAACGGATCTGGATCAAATTGGGCACAGAGATAGATCATAGTCTGGATTAGCACAAAGGATACTTTTTATCCCGGGAATATGTTTTATTTATTTATTTATTTAAACTTCATGTACAATGGTCATACATAGGCGGACTTAATGCAGCAAGGCATTCTCTACCAGTCAACCTTTGGGTTAAAAAGGACACAATAGTGGTAGGAGTACAAAAAATAAATAAAAATGAATATGTTCCCTTGGGATAAAAAGTAGACAGCTGTCAACGACAGTAGCTAGGCGGATTATAAATTGCAAACAGTGTTTGCAACAATTAGATCTATTAGTCACAAATGCTACTGCTAAGCATGAGGAACTAGTAACTACTGCTTTGTACCCGGGTGAGGCAGTCTTATTGGGTTTTTCATCTAGAATTTCTCAGTAGCGTTCCGAAACCTGGACTTGTGTTCGGTTGATGGCAATAAGCTCGTCCCCTATAACATGGGACTTAAACATATCTGGCACAATACGGACCGTGTACTACAGGTGCACCTCTGCTCAAAGCCTTCTGGGAATATAGGCGTGATGTTATGAAAGAAAGAAAGAAATTAAGATAAAACTTTTATTTGCGCCAGGCACGACGCAGAAAAACAAAAGGAAAAACTATACTAAACTATGTTATGTTGTGTGTTTATGACTCCCCCAACATAGTTGGAAAAAGGCCACGCAGATTGATTTGTCACCATTTGTGACTTTATTAAATGCATCCACGGTGAGACAATTTGTTGACAAAGCTGACAAGCCTAATTATTAAAAAACCACTGTCACAGACCTCTGCGCAGACGCCGACGCTGCCTTATTATGCCACCACGGCGCCAACAGATTAGAGGACAGTCTTCATGAATATTAATATTACAAAACTACATAATTTAATTATTTGTTACTTGTCTATAAAATTTTATCTCATCATCTAAGTATGCGGTTATTGCAACATTGGAACCACAAAAGAATTATTTTGGCAAAGATTAGCCTGATTAGAATTTTTATATTGTATTTATTGTGAAATACACACATTCTTGATAATTTCGAGCGATTGGCGCGATTGGCGCCACTGGCCGAATCTTGGCTTAGAATCTTACATTAAAAAGTAATTTTATGGCAACATTATGTAAATTAGAGAGAACTGTTCCAAACCCGGTGATTTCATCATTAAAGTAGGTAGATATCTGAAAATGCACTTTACTAATGCACGTGTCGGAAGCAGCAACGTATGAAGGGCTCCCAAAAGTTGGACCGATTACCTGGTTAAGGCCTTCAGGAATCCGCGGGATGCGAGACTACAAGACCGGTAGTTGTTGACTTGGGGGAGGCCTGTGTTCAACAGTGGACTTCGGTCGGCTGAAATGATGGAAAATTTTGATGATGAAATAAACTGACTTTTCTACTGCCTTGGTGGCAGTAAATAATAACAGGTGTGGGGAGACCAAAACAAGGTGAATCAGAATTTGCTTACAACCAGAACAGTCTCTCTTTTAACTAGAATTGTGTACACAATATAAGGTGCAGTACTGATCCAAATGTCAAAGTTGCACCACATGCTACATTAGTCGTGCCTTTTCATTTTCTTATTTCATTTTAAGGGCATTTTATTACGAATCACATATGGTGTAATCTTTTGCACTGACTTTTGAACTGCAATCTTTTTTAAGGGTCAATTTGGACTGCATACAATACTGACCTTACCTGAGGTTAGTAAGTTGAGAGTGTGTAAATTTGGGTCCACCCAGATTTTCACGCAGTAGGAAATGTCTTAACAGTAACCACGATTCCTGTTCAAAAAATAGATAGCTAAATGGATCTTTGAACAAACCTCCCCTAACTAAATAACTCAGAACTTTTAATCCAGATCTAACTTGCAATTATGGGCATTACTACCTCAAGGTTGACAGACTAACGTGCTTTCCAAAACACGAAGGATTCGATTGCATTATGTCAGCCACCCATTCAAAGTCTGACCATGGCAAATGCAATTTATACTACTAATACGCTTTTGAATTTCATCTTTTTGAATACCATCGGTCCATCGCCACACCCATCAACAAGATTGTAGTCTCCACAAGTAACACGTAAAATAATAATTTATTATCTTGCATATTCTCACATTATTTCATTTTGAAGCTAGACCGGACCAGAGACTAGCCATGGCTATAAACTTTCACTGTCTATGGCCGCTCCTTATTGCAGAGTAGTCTAGTTAAATGGCCATAGAGTTATATCGTCTTGGGTCAACACTAAGTAGTGAGTCAGTGTTGCGAAAGTTAAGTGATGTGTCTGCATCGATAAATTACCCTTTTATGTGTGCAAGCTGGAAATATGTAAATGCGTAGGTAAATATTTAAATTGGTATGGTTTTCACGCTGGTTTAGGTCGCAATATGCTACTGCTGCAGGAGGTCTTGAGTTTGATTCTCGGGTCGGGCAAATTGATCTTGATATGGAATGTCTCAGTAACAACTCGCTGTCAGAATTCATGCAAACATATTCTGGAACTAATATTTATCAGTATATTTATGAAAAGTATATGAGCAGCTATAGTGATGCAGTGGTAACGGCCCCGAATCACGTGTCATTTGCCGTGGGTTGAACCCAGGCAGGTGCTTTAATTTGTGTAAATTATTTCATCACCACTGCTCAAAAACCGGTGAAGGAAATCATCGTGAGGAAACTGGTATATCCTAGAATCAAAAAATCGAAGACTTGTGAAATCCAACCCGCACTGGGCTCGCGTGGTAGATTACGGCCTATCCCTCTCTGACAGAGAGGAGGCCTGTATCCCAGCAGTGGGAACATTAAAAGGTTGATGAACATGATGATGATGAAAAGCACAATTTATTTATCTACCAGTGAAAAATTTTGGTTTTTACCTGCTCGAAGTAGCCACTGATTATAAAGTTATTCTTAATAAAGATATGGAGCATTAAGTCATCGGGTTTGACGTCAAAAGTTACTACTGCACCAATCAAGCTTTTGCAGCCAATTACAATCGCTATGACGTCACACAACTGCCGGAATCTACCCAGTAACTGACCTACGCACGTCAGATTAGCTAACGCACCAGTCAGCTTACTTATCTCTTTATCAGTTTCTCCAATAACTTTCTAGTTAAACGAAAACTTTCACTAACAATTTGATATGTTCTGGTCCAGCCTGGACCATTTACAAGGCTATATATATAAGTTTATGGCCCAATGTGGGTCAACGCTGGTCAGTTATTGTGAATCATTGTTATATAAGCCAGGTTCCTACTAGTGGTGGGATTGAGTTGTGAATCGACATTTGTTTTGAAAATATGGAAACACAATTGCACAATAAGCATAATCACCTAAGTCAAATTCAAATATATTTATTTGAACTAGGCCACTAAGCGGCACTTTTGAACGTCAACAATTATAATTAACAAGTAATAAAAATTTATTCTACCATGCATTCAGAAAATTAGCTTGTTATGGAGAAGAACGCACAAGAAACTCCTTGTAAAGGCATCCTCTTTATGAGATGGAATGGACTTTAATCCACCACACTAACCCAGTGCGGATTGGTGGATTTCAACCGGTTCCAACAACGTGATATGACTGCCTGGGTTCGAACCCACGACCTACGATACGAGAGTCGAGACCGCTTCTTATATCAGGAAATTAAGTTTGAACTCAGTCTCAATCTAGTGACACTAATCTATTTTTATTTTCTTTTTTAAATTAAATAGTTTGATTGCACCTGCCAATATAAATTCGTTAAGTCATTTAGCACCATACTGTCATAATCACACCATAATGACAGGACGAAGTGCCGAACTAAGCACTATTCTAAACAGACGCCGCATCAACATCTGTTGTGTGCAAGAAACAAAATGGAAGGCCCATCACCCGGCTCCAACTTTCCGCGATGTGACCGTGCCAATAACTGACCATCTTGATCTTCTTGGCGTTACGTTGACACCGACTCTCAATTTTGGCCCATACATTGAGGCAAAGGCTCAGCTGGCTGCCAAAAAGTTGGGGATCCTTGCGAAGGTGAGAAGGTACTTCACGCCAGAACAGCTGCTCAGCTTGTATCAAGCGCAAGTTCATGCATGGAGTACTGTTCTCATCTCTGGGATGGATCTGCCAAATACCAGCTTGATGCACTAGAGTCGATCGAAAAGCGGGCCAAGAGGCTCATCGGCGATGAGGCACTGGTTAAGTCAAAGCTCCAGGGCCTTGATCATCGTCGCCGAGTTGCCAGCTTGTCGGTTTTTTATCGGTTACATTTCGGGGAGTGTGCGAAGGAATTGCATGATTTAATCCCACCCAGCCCGTTTCATCATCGGACTACCAGACGTACGGCGATGCGCCATCGGTACATGGTGGACATCCCACCCATATGCACTAAGCGTTTTGAGAATACTTTTATTGTGCGTACAGCTAAGGAGTGGAATTCCCTGCCGGAGTCTGTGTTTCCCGATAGCTACAATCTAGGGGTCTTTAAATCAAGAGTGAATAGGTTACTTCTAGGCAAGCGTGCTCCATCGTGGACCACATCATCGCTTACTATCAGGTGAGATAGTGGTCAAGCGCAAGCCTATAACAGAAAAAAAAAAAAAAAAAAAAAAAGGTCGCCAACGTTTAATTGGAAATGGTTTTAAACTGATATACAGTGGAAAAGAGAACACCAGAGATGTGGTTGGAATAATCCTGAATCAACATCTAAGTGACAACATAGTGGATATCAATAGGGTCAACGATCGCATTATGTCCGTTAAGCTAGCCCTGGAAAACAACCGTGCTTGAATGTGTTTTCTATCTACGCACCACAAGTAAACTGCCCCGAAATAGAAAAACTAGAATTTTGGAAAGACCTACAGACCCACCTAACAACAATACCATCCGTGGAACAAACACTTTTGTGTGGAGACCTAAACGGTCATGTGGGGGTGGACAGAGGCGGCTTCAATGGTTGCCATGGCGGTTTTGGGTTTGGAAAGCGTAATAACGAAGGCGAAACGATACTTGAGTTCGCAGCAGCGCAAAATCTTGCAGTTGTCAACACCTTCTTTCAGAAGAAAGATGAACACTTAATCACTTATAAAAGTGGAAACTCAAAGACACAGATAGACTTTATCTTGGTTAACAAACAGGACATAAAACAAGTCAAAGACTGCAAGGTGATCCCGGGAGAGCTTTTAACTTCCCAGCACAGACTTTTGTTAGCAGCCATAAAACTGAAAACACCTATGAAAATTAAAAAGCCTAAAACAGAGGATAAAATGGCATTTACTAAATACGGAGAAAGGAGTGAACCTGAAAAGAGAGGTGGTTGATCACCTGCGAGACAATCCTCCTCGAGGATGGAAGGTGGAAAAGGTGGTGTGAGTACTATCAAGAACTACTGAACGAGGAATTCCCTAGACAGCCAGAAGTGGAACTACCAATGACACAGGGTATTAGGGTTTAGGGGTTTAGGTAGAGGTGCGGCAAGCAATATCTAAAATGAATAACCATAAAGGGACAGGACCAGACAATGTACCCGCTGAACTCTGGAAATCCCTAAAGGGCGATGGTGAGATATGGCTTGTGGAGTTGTTCAACCATATTTTAAGTTCCGAATCAATGCCTGAAGCTTGGAGAAAGAGTGTTCTGGTACCCTTCTACAAAAATAAGGGAGATGTCCGGGATTGCTCAAACTTTCGTGGTATTAAACTCACATCACACACCCTGAAGATTTGGGAGCGAGTCCTAAGTGAGCGCCTTCAAAACTTAGTATCACTCACAGAAAATCAGTTCGGTTTCACTGCGGGAAGGGGAACTACTGATGCCATCCATGCAATCAGGTTGGTTATGGAAAAAGCTCGTGAAAACAAGCAAAATCTCTGGATGGTCTTCATAGATCTAGAAAAAGCCTTTGATCGTGTACCGAGAACAATAATATGGCAAGCACTGAGGGCACAGAATGTTCCGGAGCTATATATAAACCTCATAAAGGACATGTACCATAACGTGCAGACATGTTTCAGAAGTGCCGCCGGCATATCAAAGAGCTTCGATATTAAAGTTGGAGTCCATCAGGGGAGCGCGCTAAGTCCATTATTGTTCAACTTTACCATGAACTACCTCGCAGCGCAAATCCAGAAACCTTCGGAACCTTCTATATGCAGACGATGTGGCCCTTATCTCAGACAGCGCAAAGGAAATGCAAGAAAGTTTGGAGCTGTGGAGGAGGGCTTTGGAACTTAACGGGCTGATCATCAGTTGAACGAAGACTGAATACATGGTATGTAAATTCAACCCCGATACCAGCCTATCCGAGCCCGAAATAAAACTTGACGACTGAGCCTTACCTAGAGTGAATAAATTTAAATACTTGGGATCAATGATCTCTGAAGATGGATCGATATCCAATGACATCATTCACAGAACGACGTCAGGATGGATTAAATGGCGTACATTAACGGGGGTTCTGTGCGATCCAAAAATGCCAATAAGAACAAAAGGCAAGGTCTACATAACAGCGGTAAGACCAGTTTTACTCTACGGTAGCGAAACCTGGGCCACCAAAAAGAGTGACGAGCAGAAACTGCACACCGCGGAGATGCGCTTGCTGCGCTGGGCAGGTGGAATCACTCTCAAGGATAAAATTCGGAACGAGTATGTACGGGGTAGTTTTAAAGTTGCACCCATCGCCGAAAAGCTTACCAAATCCAGGCTTCGATGGTACGGCCATGTGGTGCGGAGACCCAATGATCACATCGTGAAAAAGTGCCTTTCCCTGACGTCACAAAAGAGAGGGAGAGGTAGACCGCTGAAATCTTGGATGACGAGTGTCCAGAAGGACATGAAGAAGTGCTGCCTATCTACTGACGATGCTTATCAGCGGAACAAGTGGCGCCTCATGACCAGGAAAGCCGACCCCGAGTAACGGGACGTGGCGAGGTGGAAGATTTAGCACCATACTGAGAGAGTGTCCCTGCGCCTGCGACGATTCTTAATACCCCACATAATATACCATCTTACTAAACAGTCATAAAATCAACGAAGTAATCGCAAATGCTGCATAATCATCGTAAAAGAGACAGGTCAATTTCTATCGATATACGGACATCACTATTTAAGTACAACTTTAGTACAGTTTTGTTTAGTGATGCAACGTATCGATTCAATTAAATGATGCTTTATAGATCGTAGTGATGTAATTTGGTGCGTTGACCAATCAGGTTTAGCCATCCTGTTTTTTTTTAAGAGGATGTGACATAGATATTCTAATACTAGTTTCCCCTTATAAGGGATAACACGCTGTTGTGCATTCATTGATACATATACAAGAGTAAGCTAGCTGAGTAGTTTGGGCCTTCCGTATTAGGTGATAGGCGGTAACATCCTACAAAAATGTGTTACAAAGAACGTACTGTATATGAACTGATGACGTTAATTCATCAACCTGCTTGGCATTCGTTTGTTAAAGACAAATATGTACAGAAACTAGACGTAAAAGTAAAAGAAATTCAAAACGAAGAAGGGAGAAATAAGACAGGAAAAATGAAGTTGCTTAAAATAATCTATGGACTAACTGTTACCACAGTTAGTAATACACTAATACACTGGTCGAAAGACGTCATAAAATTAAGATGAAAGCTATAGGAAGTAATCAACAAATACAAGACATATCAATTGCGATCGCACTAATTTTAATGTAGAAATCAACTAACTGGTTACCAAAAGATCAATTATAGTTGATAATATATTATTTAGCTTTCTAATAGATGCAATGGGATCTACAAAAAAGTATTTAAATAAACTCGTTAGAATGATTTTAGGCAGATAGACTTAGGCATCGAGGTTATCCATTACGGAAGCATTTTTTTTAAGAATATATTCTTTGGTAATAATGATTTGATTTTTTTTTTTTTCTGTATATCCTCTTGTCTTACCTGTTTTTGGAAATAATCCCAATGTGAACGGAAGTTTAATAAGTTTCTCGTACTTCAAAATTCTCAAAACCATAACATTGAATTAGTATCTCTTGAATTCATACATGCGCTCCTGTCCATGTAACCTCTTACTATGTCTTAGCCTTTTTCAATGAATAACAGCTGGTTTCGAGCTTTTATTTTGTTTACTTTAAGAGGAAATTGTGTCACAGGCATCCGACCGAATTTCCTAAGTAAAAAAGCCATAACTCGAGGTTTGGCTCTGGCAATATAAACCAATTTAAAAGATATTCCATAAACTGGAAAAAAAAATATTTGAACCCACAAAAGATGCTCAAAATTGCGCTGTTAAAAGAGGCCTAGAGTACAAATTTGACAACTATAAATGAAAAAATTAAAACAATGGGGCACAGTTCATATCTTTCTTTTTCAGTTTATGGAATATCTTTTAAATTGGTCCAATATTGGAAGAGGAAATAGACGAGAGCCAAACCTCGAATTATGACTTTTACTTACAAAATTCAGTCATATGTCTGTGACCGCATTTCCTCTTAACATCAAACACTACCACGGAAGGAGATAATATAAATCAAATTATCAAGCTATTATTTATCAACATTAAAAATCTTAAACAACATAATAATTATTATAGACTTGAAAGCTACATTCCTTTTTCATGCTAACGCAAATCAAATTATATTTTTGAGTTACGTAACCAGTCAAATACAAAATAATTTTTGACCTGCGCAATAGACACAAAGAATTTTGACTTGTGCAATGTAACAAAATTAACCATCTCTTTGATGTTTTGACAAAACGATTCGTAATAGATGTTACAAAATATATAATTTCATCGCATAGTGAAATGGCATCTTTTTGCGACACACCCAAAAAGTTAGCTAATGTATAGAACTAATTGAACTTAGAGCTCAATCGGCTTTTTACGGAGTATTTAAAAATGTATCGATGGCTATATTGGCCATGGGTGATGTGATCATTTATGCATTTTAAATAATGTTTTATACATAGGAGGTTTTGTATTAATAGCGTATGTGTATCTAATACTAGCTGACCCCCGGGGCTTCGCTCCCGACAACTGGCTACCCTGCCTTTCCTGACTACCCTGCCAACCCTGCCTACCCAGCCTACCCTGTCTACTCAGCCTACCCTGCCTGCCCTGTCTACCCTGCCTACCCTGCCTACCCAGCCTACACAGCCTACCCAGCCTACCCAGCCTACACAGCCTACCCAGCCTACCCAGCCTACCCAGCCTACCCAGCCTACCCAGCCTACCCAGCATACCCAGCCTACCCAGCCTACCCAGCCTACCCAGCCTACCCAGCCTACCCAGCCTACCCAGCCTACCCAGCCTACCCAGCCTACCCAGCCTACCCAGCCTATAATAATGTAGCTTTCTACTGGTGAAAGAATGTTCAAAATCGGTTCAGTATATACACAGATTACCCCCTACAACATCACAAACTCACAAACTTTACCTCTTTTTAATATTAGTTTTTTTTTTCTTCGTATCAAAACATTGTCACGTCGTCGTCAGTGGCATGGCAGATGTCACTTCTTCTGCTTCAATTGGACCCTTATTACTGAGAATCGAGGTACGGGAAGTTTACGCGGACAATCATCCTCCATCGACTCCGGTACATACATATTTGCTATCATCACCATTTGCTGAAATTTTCTGGAGGACATAACTTCTTTCAATGCAGCGTATTTTGGGCACAGACGGCAGTATACTTACGTTGAAAATATGGGATTCAAAAGTTCATCTCCGTCAAATTATTTGCCACCGACTAGGACTATACTAACGTGTGCAATCGAGCTCAGGGTGATTACATCTAAATCATTTAAAAAATTTCAAGCTCTTACATTCAGACTGATTGTAACCACGCATTAAGTCTGAATATCACCGGTAGCATTAGCAACAAAGCTTCAGTGAAAGGTAGACATTATCGGAGAACAGCTGATCTGGACTAGTAACCTTTGGCATATTGCAATAGTTGAATACGTTGTGAGAAGTAATTGCTTTGTCAACGACCAATCGATGATTAGGGAAAGGCCTTTTAAGAAAAATATGTTAAACTGTAAGCAAAATAAAGAAGGATGTGTGAAAGATATATTAATGTTTAATTATCTTTCACACATTTATTCTTATTCAAAAGGTCAAAATATTGCTTCAAGCTTCTTAAGAAACGATTGATGAACGGATGTACGAAAGGTGATTAGCCAAATCATCTTTCAAACATTCTATCAGTTCGAGCAAGTGATACCAGAGATAACGACGAATAGAGAAGTATGGAAGAAGAAGACAGCCGTGATGGCCCAGTGGCTAAGACCTCGCCTCTCGTAATTGATGTCGTGGGTTCAAATCCGGGCAAGTACCAATGTGACATTTTCAATTCCAATGTACGTTCTAAGTTTATCTTGGACATCGCCGACAACGGTGAAGGAAACCTGGACTTATAGTTAGTTTATTATAAGATTGTGCTCCATTAGTGTAATTGCTGCAAGGAATAAATTGAGATAAGGGCAAGAGAAGGATGAATCCTTGGTAACTAACCCCCATGGCAGATGCAAACACATCGTTCCCGCTTACAGAGAAGGGGGTAGAGTCCCAGCAGTAGGATCGAGATAATTAAGCTTAAAAAGAAGCTGCAACTGGAAGGAATGGAAATTGGCACAGTTGAAAGAAGACTAGGCAGGTGATTTGTTTATTTATTCGTTTATCCTCGCACTAGAACGCCTTGCAACAATTACACCAATGGAGCACATCTTATAATAAACTCACTATAAGTCCAGGTTTCCTCACGATGTTTTCATTCACCGTTGTCAGCGATGTCCAAGACAAAATTAGAAAGTACATATTAATTGAAAAAGTCACATACTAGTAGTCATATACTAGCCTGGATTCGAACCCACGACCTCAAGCACGAGAGGCGAGATCTTAGCAACTGGGCCACCACGACATATATGATAATCATGTTGAATTAATAGATAACTTTTCTTAGCCAATTTAAGTATATGTATAATTTAAGTGCGTTACTTATATTAGTAGCAAACACTTCTCGCTATCACAGAAAACAAAACAGGTAAATTATCTCTTTTACACCTTGACGAAGTAACGGACGTCTCCGGACGTTAAGAAATCCGAATTTCCTGCACGAGCACATGTCTAAAAATGTTATATACCTACACAGAGATGATAAAATCCAATTATATACAGTGCATAGTCTTTCCGCTCTTGCGTTTGAAGCACAAATAAACGACTGCATTTAATGCACAGTTACATCACTTTAACATTTCACAAATCTCAACGGGCTTCAACAATATAATATATTGGATGCACACCTTGATACACTTAGGTAATAATTGCAGAAACGATTCTTTACTTCACTCAGCTTATGGTTAAGTTAGAAATATTAAACACAAAAATATGAAACTGCGATCAAAATGCACTATGATGCTCCGCGATTTCAATAAATTGTAATAAATTGTTAGCAGTAATAATGGTAAAAAGTTTATTTATTTTATTGCATAAAACATGGTATACAATGGTGTTACATGAGTTAAGGGCTTTTTTTAAACAAAATTTTGTAGTATAAGTTACAATATCACGAGATACAAACGTGTGTGCCAAATTTCAACTCAATCGAACACTGGGAAATGAGTCTTTAACTTCAGACAGCGTGGCAGGTTAAATAAATAAAATCTTGTAAATAATAAAAAGAGTAGTTAAAACACTTCCTATTGTTATGTATCCGTTAACAACTGCAACTAAACTAAATCAAAAAAGAATATGGACATCTCAAAAATAATGCAACATTATGAAATCATAAATGCAAACCCTGGCATTTTATTCAAGTAAACATATTATTATTTAGAAGATTAGCCAGAATTATACATTTATAATCGACTAGCTACCGCTCGCGGTTCCGCCCGGGTGGATTTAGTATTTGCACACCCATTTTGGCTAAATTTCACAATATCGTTATAATAGGCTATGAGTTATTGTGAGGTATACCTAAGCTAAAAGACCAATCAGATGATCAGACCAAGTTCGCACATCGTTGAACACCAAACTGCACGGTGCTCTTCACGCCCTAAAAGACAGGCATGGTGCATATTATTATTATATATATACTAGCTTCTGCCAGCGGCTTCGCCCGCGTGAATGTCGAAAATTATGGTATGGTATGGTAAGTCTAGGTTCCGGAACACTACTGAGAAATTCTAGATGAAAAACCCAATAAGACTGCCTCACCTGGGTACAAAGCAGTAGTTACTAGTTCCTCATGCTTAGCAGTAGCAATTGTGACTAATAGATCTAATTGTTGCAAACACCGTTTGCAATTTATAATCCGACTAGCTAATGTCAGCTGTCTACTTTTTATCCCAAGGGAACATATTCCCGGGATAAAAAGTATCCTATGTGCTATTCCAGACTATAGTCTATCCCTGTGGCAAATTTCATCCAGATCCGTCCAGTAGTTTGAGCGTGAAGAAGTAACAAACATACACACTCACAGACTTTCGCCTTTATAATATTATATATATATAGTGTGATTAGTGAAGCCCTCAGTAATGAGGATCCAGCTGAGGGGGAGGAAGCATACCTAAGCTACGAGTAAATTACTGTAAAAAAATAATCTAAATCCATTTCTGTGTGAAATAGTAACAAGCAACATCCATGCATGCATCCGTCCATCCTCACAAACTTTCGCTTTCAATTATAATAGTAGAAGGATTTACGTATTTTTTAATTCAAGTACGATTTTTAAATCATCCGCCATATTCATACATTTATAATTGATAAGTCATAATGAAGTGATTACCGCGATTAATAAAACATGTTGAATATAAAAGGTGGAATTATGTAAATGATTGTCCGCATTTCTTATAATTTGCATGTCTGCATCGTTTCAATTTGTAAATTAAAAGCTTTGTGCAAGAAGATTATGACATTTTATATTGTGTTGATGAAAAAACAGAGAAAAACTTGTTTTCCGGGTTCAGTGTTCTAGGTTTCCAACCTAACACCCAAGGATTTTTTTATCAAAATCTTTATTAATTTGCTATTTAACCTCAGGTGTTCGATTTTCAAAAAACTTTCTTTGGGGCTCACCTTCGTCATAGCGATGGTCGAAATTCTAAAAAGTTTCGGATTGATCACGTATCGTGACATTTTGGCTGCACGTATCAATCCCATATTTTTTTTTATTTTTTGGCAAACTTTATTCCTAATGGAATGTCTCTTTATCATGATGCTCTTGTGTGCTTCCAGACTCGGTGGTTGTGCTTGTGCGTTTTCTGTCAAAATTGCAGCTGTAAATGAATCTGAGATTAAATCTGAGGAACTAATAGCAGCTGACTACCATAGTTGTTTTAGTTGGCTTTAATCTGAACATATTATTGGTTTGCTTGGCTTTAATATGATTCGGTTTACTAAGCGGACGGACAGATTCATATTTGCATTTAAATATATTAAAAGTAAGAATTCAACAATCGACACCAAAATAACATCGCATCCTTTTTCGAACATCCAACTAATTCCGTTTACATAACAATCATAATTAAAACGTATAATTAATTTTGTCGCAATTCTCTTCGCTGCAGCTTTCCGCAACATCTCTAAAAGGATTTTTATTAGAAGTCTAATATATTCATTGACCAATTTACCATTATATAACGGTAAAAGTGACCATGTTACCATGTGACGATGCGACCATTTGTGACCATGTGATCATGTCGGATTACGTTTACGTATTATTAAATCTCTTATCTCTTGGTAAACATTTAGGTAATTGTGCAAGATATGGGTAGGTATGTAGGTACTGTACTTGTAAGTAAGTAGATCAGGTGTTATGTAAGGATTAGAATATAATATCAAATGGTTGGGTTGTGTGGTCTTTGAGAGAAGCGGACACGGAAGCGTTTTTACGATCGGTTTACGTATAGACATACGCTGATACATGGGATACAAGGTAACTGATATAATGTCATGGTTGTTAAGTATTAATATATGTATACCTAACTCTGTCTAAATCATCGAAGAATACCGGCGTGATGTTTAGTTATGTTCCCTTGTAAGACACATTTCATAGTTCCTCTAAAGGTTTTCTTTAATAAAAATCAAAGTTACACTTTGGTTATTTCGTTATCGGCTTAAGACACAAGTTCAAGTTAAGAAAAAGCCAAGTTCTCATCTCCAAAATTCCTTTCATATTAAAAGGGCTGCAAATTATGATCCATACAAAATATACGTTCTTTAACAAACGTGGCCACGTGGCAATGTCATCTTGATGCCAGTGCAAGAGAGAGAGCAAGAGAAATGGAGCTATATACATGACTAATAGCACTAATTTCGCAAAAAAAAATAATGTTCCCTTGCCCCGCTTCTCTCCTTTAACTTGTGCAACCCAAATCTCACGCGTAGTTTTACGTACGTGCGCCGTAGAGTGTGCCATTGACCCGCATATTTTGCGTCTACTTGTAAACTGAATTCTGATGGCGTTTTTATGGTAATAAGTAACGCAATGGTAACTGGTCATGGTGTTATCAACACTGATAGCTATCTGTTTACACCTGTTAAGTTGAATACATACAATGTACATTAACACTTTATACTTACATTTTTTAATCTACATATGTAGCAGGTTATATTGTTTGTTTGTTTGTTTGGGGTAGTCTCTCTAACTAATACACTATTGCTGATGGCCAGTTGAGAGTTGAGAATTTGTATTTTGGAAACCATACCTATTGACTACCCGTGTTAAAGATTTTAAAGCTGAAATAGACTCATTTTTTTTTAATTTTCTTGATTCAGAAATCATGGTCGAATCAGTGCGCTAATTTTTAACTCGAAATAATTAACGGTTTCTTTGGAATAAGACAAGTGAGCGAAAAGGTTAAAAAGCGGAACTATATAGTGTAATTGGTCTTTCTTTGTGTGAATTAAGTAGTTCGGTTTTTGAGTAGAAGAATGGAAATTAATTAATAAAAGTGACAGTGAGTTAACTTATTTTTGGAAGTCACATATCAGATGCTTTAGACAAGTAATCACACTAATATTATTAAGGCGAAAGTTTTTGGGTGAGTGTGTGTATGTGTTTGTATGTTTGTTACTTCTTCACGCTCAAACGGCTGGACGTAACTGAATGAAATTGAAATTACGGCTATCACGCGGGCGAAGCTGCGGGCAAAACCTAGTATTATATAAACGATGGCGTCGCGATACCGATTGCTAAAATGTCTAAAATGTGTGGGATTCCCAAGTGCTATCGAAATGAAACGTGATCAATCTCTTACAATTTGGCATTTCATCCAATGCTGATAGAATTGTCTAGACCGTATTATCACAGTATAAGAGAGACAAAACAGGCTAAGGGAATAATATTTCACACGTACAAAAAATATGAAGTGGATTTAAGTTGCTCGACCTGAAACCTCGAAGCATAAAAACAAGAAAATAATCATAAAATTATGTCATCGGACCAGTTTGATAATAATAACCGTATGTAAACATAAGATTTTATCTTAGTGTCAAGGGCTTTGAGTCAAAATTGAGGACAAACATCTTTTTATTTCGTCTGGCGTAGGCTGTATACTTCAACCGAAAATTTGGGACTGCAACAGGTTTGATTTTCACACGTAAGAACAAGAATGAACATGCTACATTTAGGTGCGCGTTTCGTCTATCGACTCCATCTATAGTTTCCAACAGGGGAGATCAAGGTTCAAGAGACGGATCAATGAAAAAAAAAAACAATCTGTTCAGATGCTTTAGACAATTAGTGTCATTTGACTTCAGCGATGGCGATGCTCGAAATGCCAAATGTTAGGAAAAGATCACGTGACATTTCGATAGCGTTTGACATTCCCATCCGATTTGACGTTTTTCCAATCGCTTTCGCCACGCTTTCGATGATAGAATGTAACTTGTCTAAGGCCTCATTCCCCTAGCGAAAACAAACCCACAGATATTAGCGTGAAGTTTGTTTATAAGGACGCAGAATTCTGGCATAACCAAGAGCAAGAGATAGTGAATTGAATTCCCACTCGATGCACTAACCCATCCACTTACTTTGCACCTTGGAGGGCTCAAATATACAAAGTCAGTTTGAGAGCAGTGGTGATAAAATAAATAAAAGTAAAATAATTCACTAATCCACTTCCACTAAGTGGACCGATGACCTGGTGAAGGTTGCGAGAATCCACTGATTGCGAGACGCACGGGATCGTTCAATGTGGTTATACTTGGGGGTGGTCTAAGTCCAGCAGTGGACGTCTTTCGGCTGAAATGATGATGATGCATTCACTGATCAATCAATATACCTAGTCTTTGCCCAACAATATTGAGCCAAGCTTCCAGTTTAACCGGATTCCAGTAACCGAGTACACACAGTACAGTGACAGATTTTAGGTTTCTGTACACCCATAACTTCTTCTTAATGTGTCGATGACAAACTTCTTAGCTGACTCCGCACACAGGTCGGCCGCAGCAACGACAATCTCCACAAGTGGGGGTTCTCGGATTGTTCCGATCTGCAGTGTAGGTGTGGCATCTCTTCACAGACCATGGAGCTCCTTTTATCTTGCTCCATATGCCCTGTTACCCGTTCTCGTGAGGTCTTTATGGCTGCGTCAGCGGGTGGCATTGCCGTAGCCAAATTCTAAACCATTTAGCCTAGAAGGTCGTCACCCATAACTATGTTCTACAAAACAAGGATGTTTTCCGAGGTACGGAGGAGATTCGAATGTAATGAACGGTCCACCTATCCATCAACCGACCTCAGTAACCGTTGCGTAACCTGGAAGATCGACCCACGAAGGTATTTTTATTTAACCACCAACTCCTCACTCATGTTACTAGAATAAACAGTTCAGGTGTCTTTACATAGACAACTTCCCCGGAACAGTGCTAACTCAGATCATAAGCCATACAAATATTTGATTACAGACAACTCTGAATATCTTCGACACCAGTAATGGGAAGCAGTCCTGCTTATAATCAGGAACTGTATAAGCTTATGAGTTGCGTAACGTTGCATTAGTCAACGTGCTAGACAGAATGTTAGGTAAGCATATAACAGGCATATTCACACAGGGTAAAATATTGACTTGATTATGGTATAGCGTTTGGAAGTAAAGTTGCCTATGTTAAGGATCTGGATTCACCACATTAACTCAAACTAAAATACTGTTGTCTAATTAGACTTTTTGTGACTACATCTGCACTTAGGTTTTTTACGCTTGTGTGTAAGAGTATAAGAAATAGCTGTATATTCAACGCGTTTAGCAGGGCTAGTTGCGGTTAGATGTATCAAAGCAAGGAATAAGAAAGTTCCTGTTGTATTAACAAAATTGATTGCTAGCAGGGGTTATCTACTGCATACAGTACATCGGAAAAAAAAACTTAGTAGTCCAACCAAAAATCACATAACCAAATCAAAAATATTCACACAAAACACACATTCTAATCCTTGCACCCAATCACAACCGTCCAGCCGTTTCGAGACATATTGCAACATACAGACGGACACACAAGATGCATCTCAACAATGTCACAGAAAGTAACATTACGTGATCACAGTGGACTTAATACCCACATACTTATTAGATCAAGACTGGTAACATCGGAGACGTAATTGGCCGAGTTTTCGTTAGATAACTAACTACCTTTTGCCCGCGGCGCTTCTTAGATGACCGATGTTAAAATATTTGTTGTATGTAGGTTTTGTATGTTTGTGATGAATGTACGTTTTCCTGAAATATTATTTGAGGTATATAAGTAAGATTGACATGCCATACAAATACATAAGTAAGTAAATGAGCCAGTACTGTAAATAAGCTGAACAGCAGCTGAGCAGTGGTGGTCCAGTGGTATCGGCCGCCACTTACAAGTTGTAGGTCGTGGGTTCGAGCCCAGGCAGGCGCTTTACTTTGTGTAAATTATTTCATCACCACTGCTCTCAAAACGGTGAAGGAAAACATCGTGAGGAAACCGGCATGTCTTAGAACCAAAAATTCGAAGACATGTAACATCCACCAACACGCACTCGCCCCGCGTGTTGGATTACGGCCCATTACCTCACAGAGAGGAGGCCTGTGTCCCAGCATGGGTGGGAACATTAATAGGCTGGTGATGATGTGATGTGTAAATAAGCTCCGAGCAGATCGTATGGTCGAAGGGGCCGAAAGGAGTGGCGACCGCGTGCCGGAAGACGCAGCGTTTGAAAGCCCAAGGTAGATCGAATACCGGGTGAAGACTGCGGAAACGACTAAATCAGACGCTCATGCCCGGTCGTTGAGGCGGAAGAAGGTCTATGTCCAGCAGTGGACGTACGTGTATCAGCTGAAATGATGATGAGATAGATTTAGTGTAAGTTGAAAATTATTGACCTACATAAAGCTATGGAAATTCAAGTTCATAACAAAAATTGAGGCCATCATAATGATGACAGAACATCTTATTTGCGGTTTTCCTCAATTCATTTGATACATTAGGTAACCCAATTAGACCTTCACTACGGTCTACCGGTTATTAAAACTAAGTTAAAATAAAATAAGTAATGTATAGATATTGTAACTTTGCAATAATTTCTGGTATTGCACTCATGCATTATCAGTTGCACATCGAATAAGGCCGTGATCACAAATGACTTAACAACTGCAAGTTAGAAGTAAACTTGAACTTTTAGAAGAGCTATTAGAAATAAACTTGTAGGGAATAGTTCAATGGTTAAGACTTGGTATATCTGAATGAGAGGAAGTGAGTTTTTATCCGCACCTGTTGCAGTTTTACCGACAGGTCCACCAACTTGACCCCTACCGGGAGAATTATTAGCCCATAATGGCAAACGACAGACTTGTATAAAAGGGTCCAGCATGTGACATAGGTAACTGGCTCATTAGATTAGAGTCGATATATTCCATCATATTATCCCATTACAGGGTAAAGAACTCTCTTCTCTCTTCCCAGTCCTCTCAACCTAATGAGATTAAAAGCCAATCTTTTCAAAATGAGTTTATCATATCATACTGCGATTTTTTTCTGGGTGCCGTCCGTACCGCTGTTTCGGAGCACCAGTACGGTTATCCCAAAGCTCCTCCACCAAGCTATAAATTTGCATGTCATTGAAGACGGATTTTCCTTTAATTGTAATCTTCATGATAATCACAGGTGGAGTTTCGATGATTCTTCGTAGCCACACTTGGTTTTGATTAATGGATTTATCTCAGAGTCATGTGACTACTGCCTTACACATTAGTATTGTGAAATTGAACGATTTAAGATAGTCAGGTATGTTGCAAGTTAATAAAAGTATTAACGGTCTGCTTGAGACAAGGTTATGTATTGTTTGAGAGCGGATCTCAGATCTGATAAGATTTCAGCTTAGAGTTTGTGTGGTTTAAATAGAGTGATAGTTATGTCAGTGAACGTGTTTTGGTTAGTAAAGTTACTACGTCTGAAAACTGAAACCACAAAGGAGTATAATTAGACTGAATTCAATCAATCAGGATTCTTAAATCAACAGCAACTGTACTAAATAGTTTAGAACTGTCTAAGTAAAAATTAAAATTCTTAGAAAAGCAAAACTAATAACGTTTAAAATAAAGATGATTTATTTGTCGAAACATGTGTTTACATACAATAGGCATGCAAGATATACACTTTTTATTTAATGTTTTGTGTTTTACAAATTGATTAACTTACTAAAATATAACCTTTATCTTAATTAAATGTCATGTAAAATGTCTTAAAAAATCAAATTGAATAAAATAAAACAAGGTGAAAAAAAAGTTTAGGGATGGTGACTAAAAAAATATTTTTAGATTTACAAAAAATATTGGACACGCATTTTTTCATTTGTCACTTTAACAAAAAAATATGACGATACATTGCGTTAAAATATCGCATGACGTCATGCCTTGCTTCACTTTTTACATATAAGTGAAGTCGCAAGCCCCCGCTGCCAAACTATCAAAGTTTATATATCAAAGTGAATTTTTTATCTTGGTGAATTTTTATTGAATTGAATAAGCAAAAAATACTTGTCCAATATTTTTTTTTATATAATCGCCGGACTAAATAGAATTTGCTGTTTCATACCCCGTCATCATCCCTATTAATTCATAAACTTGCATTAAAAAATATATATATAATAAAACAACAAAACAAAAAAAGTGAAATAAATAAAATCAGATCTAATATGAATTGATAAAATGTCATGAATAATATCAGATAAAAAAATATTAAAACAAAAAACACAATATACCTACTGAATGTCATCCCTTTTAAATCATAAGATATAAAAACCGGCCAAGTGCGAGTCGGACTCGCACACGAAGGGTTCCGTACCATTATCGCAAAACACTGCATAAAAATCACGTTCGTTGTATGGGGGCCTTAACATATTTTATTTTAATTTATTAATTATTATTTTTTGAAGTAAATATACAACTAAACATTCTGTGAATATTTCAAGCGTCCACCTGTTGCCGTTATTAATATCGAGCAAAAAACGGCAAAAATATCACGTTTGTTGTATGGGAGCCCCCCTTTAATATTTATTTTATACTGTTTTTAGTATTTGTTGTTATAGCGGCAACAGAAATACATCATCTGTGAAAATTTCAACTGTCTAGCTATCACGGTTCATGAGATACAGCCTGGAGACAGACGGACAGACAGACAGACAGACAGACAGACAGACAGACGGATCGCGAAGTCTTAGTAATAGGGTCCCGTTTTTACCCTTTGGGTACGGAACCCTAAAAAGAAATCGATAGAAATGAAAAATATAGAATTAGTAAAAAGTTAAAAAAACTAAAATCGCATATAATCAGTTCACAAAAATGTCATAAAATAAGAAAAAAAATTTTTTAATTAACTTTCATGAAATCGCTTGAATTTAACTTTTTCAGACTACACCATGGGAGATCGGTTTTGACTTTGTTTACGAAGGTTTTTGGAGAAAACTGAGCTCTCAAGATGGCATCAAGGGTTAATGATGAACTGAACGTGACAACGCAACGATGCGAGAAAAGCCTTCCACCAGGTGGACCGATGAACTGTTGAAGGTTGCGGGGATCCGATGGTTGCGGGACGCACGGGACTGGTCAAAGTGGCGACGCTTGGGGGAGGGCTATGTCCAGCAGTAGACGTCTTTCGGCTGTTATGATGATGATGATGCGAGAAACCTTTTCTTTTTCTATGGATTTATTATCCGTAGGTATCAAACATTTAGGTATATCGCGTAGTCACGCCTACCTGCGGGAACCCATGGAAGCTATGAAAAGCAAAGTAGAGATGAAAAAATCATTGATCAAGATACCATCCAAAAACAATACCAAACTACAAAAACATACCCTCATAACACCTTACATAACGAATCACCCACACTCGAACATCGAAATCAAATCAAACTATTTTGGTTTTACGATCGAAACCGTCGTTTTTATTTTAGGAGTTGTTCGATTCACCATAATAGTACTAATTGTTATTGTTATTAAGCTATTGACATAGTTTTTTTATAGCTGAAGATTAAGACTAAAATGTATTAGAACATCAAGTTAGTTAAGTGGGAGTGGAGTCATTTTCGAGAAACTGGGTTATCTATTTAGTATGAGCAGGAGAGGTAGTTTTATTTTTGTGTGATGGTTATAAACAAAATGATTTTATGAAATCATTTATTTGCTGATAATGTAAGTATGGTTGAACCTCTGCCCATCCCTTGGATGGCAACACGGAAGTTATATTTTCAAATTATGATTTTAACTGCAGTGTGTCAAAGCATAAGACCACCTTTGCCTGTACGTCCATGCAATGTAAGACTAGAGGAAGCAAATGCATTTGACTCTGCCTTTTCACCGGAGCGCAGACAGTCATGCAGATAGGATTAGGTACTGTTAAACTGGAACACCATAACTAAAAAGTGAGCAAGTTCTATAGTAAGATACCTAAAGGATTGTCAAAATACCCCTAATAACTCAATTTACACATTCGTGCTGTTTGTCGCTAAGGAGTTCGGTTGTATGTTCCATATCTTGAAAACTACTCAACCAATTCAGAAGAAACTTACACTATTCCCTTATTTGATAGATACCTAATCCAATAAAAAAAGAATGATCACGATCCGATAAGGAGTTTCGGAGAAATGCGCGGACAAACATACTTACATACAAACAAACATACATACACTAATGAAATTTGGCACACATGTTTACTGATTATTAGGCAATTCCAACAATATAAATTCATCCGTGTGGAATTGATAACCTCCTTTTTTGAAGTCGGTTATTAAAAAGACCATAAGGCATGTAAGTATGAGCTATCTGTACCCACTTAATCCAGTTGAGAACTTTCGATAATGGGGATGTGAACGCAAAGCTGGGCGCAGATGTCGCTGGTGGCGCAATGGCTGCTGTCAAATTATTTTTGCTTTGTTTACATTACGTTTTTTGTTATTTTTTGGGTTTAAACCGGTCTACCATCGTTATTAATAGTATGCCTTGTCCCTGGAAGCTTAAGGAATTGAAAGACGAACTAAAAAAAATGAGGAGCAAGGATAACTGGAATGAAAACAGATCTTATTGAGAGGCAGACTTTTATATAGTAAAATATTTTTCATCGGTGATATATTCTAGATTTGGATATTTTTTTAGTTGTAACGAGTTAATTCTTACTTGACTCATGGTAGGAAAATTTACAAAAAATGAGAGAACATGACTTTAATGTGTTGGTATTCTTTACGTTTTAGGTGAGAAGTTTTATTTTATTTTCGGCAATCAAAGCCTCAGCTTCTGAAGGCCAAGCAAATGACATTCCTGCTGTAGAACTTTATCAATCCATTAATATAATAACATTATATCGCCGAAGATTACCAAGCAACATAATCAGAGTTACTTTGACAGGTACATAACATAACCTATAAATTATGTATAGCCCTTTCCCAGTATTTTTAACGTTATATCTCTGGGCAATCAATGAACACCGGGGTAGGTAAACCCTGGTACAGCACATAGAGGAATATTTCGAGAAAATTAAAATTTACTGAATGATAGGTTACAAAATGTATGGATTTGACAGCTTCCAATAGCCATAGCGACGATGCGCCATCTATCGTGAAAAAATGGCAGTTCACATCCCCATTCGATTCGAAACTATGACGACTGCAGTACCGAATTACCGCAAAGTTATGTACACCAATTAACTTCAAATTAACATGTCATAAACACAAGTTTTTGCAATAAATTTAAATAAATATCAATAAATGTTACGCGATGATTCCGTTCTTAATTGCAGTTATTAATTAGTTTTAATATTTGTGTAATAATTATTATTTTGCCGTGCTGTTGGACAAAAATATCATTTGAATGGAAATGAGTTGATTTCAAAAATATGACTAAAGTCTCCGTCAGGCGACGCTATAAATTTTGTAAATAAAGAACTTCTACTAAATTACGTAGTGACCATTCAAACAACAACAAATAATCCCAAATTCAATCAAATCAAAGTAACTTACGTTTATAACGAAACTAACGAGCAATTTCACTTGGTCGGGTTATTTCAAGCGATATAAAGCGCTGTCGTCTAATGTTTTGTGGTACTTGAATGCGTCTAACTCATGTAACGGGGACTATTTATTTAGAGATCCAGGAACTATCCAGAAAGCATCGCGTCTTTGCTCTTTGGTCTAGTTGTTGCAACCGGTTCTGCTCAGTATGAGGTTCGATTTTTGGGTCCGACAAATTGTTATTAGGTTTTTCCATCTATAATTTTCTCAGGAGCAGTCTGGAGTCTACCTTTGTGCCCGGTTGATGGGAATAGGCTCTTTTACATGGGACTTAAACTTTGGCCTCCCTCTGGACTCCCCTTTTTTTTTTTCTTTTTTTTTTTTTTTTGCTTGTAGAAATGCTCATGCATACTGCGCTACCACGGGGAGATAGCGCAGTTATGTGGGACTCTAACCCACTAAAACTCCACGGTGTTCTCCTGTGCCGCTTATGGCGGGAACACGGGTACGCGTTAGCACTCACCGCGAACCCGCCGCGGCTGTCCGTCACCGGACCCTCCTCTGGGGATTACCCCCCATCACCGGCGCACCAGAACACACTGTGCGCCGTGACCACCCCAGGGACCAAACCAGTACATGGGTGCCAGACGACCCCGTGTATGGCACCCTTGGTCCCCTTGTGACGGGTCAAGGTCAATGGCCCCGCCACCTACCATGTTTCAGCCGCAGGGGATAGGGAGAGCGGCCAATGCTATACCGACACTCCTCCTCCCCTGCGGCCCCACCGCGTCCGCCATCAGACGGTGGCGACCCCGTCCAGGCCGCGGAAGGTAGGGAGAGCGGCGCACCGCAATACCGGCACTCCTCTCCCGCCGCGGCCTCCAACCCTCAGCCGTATGGGTTTAGGAGACCCCATACGACATCACGGCCCGCCTCAGTTGCGATGTTGCCCAGGCAGCACCGCAACCTACATGTTTGCCGCTACGTCGTCGGCTTATCGGCAAAAGCCCTGACGAGCGGCCCCTCCTCGGGTTCCTCTTCGCTTCACCGTGGGTGACCAAGCCACGGTTACTGAGCCCCCCCGCCTCGACAATGCGGGAACCCACCGGGGGGGATTCTGGACTCCCCTAGTGTTGAAATATTTCATCGGTTACTCTCTATTTTTTTTGCTCTAGTTAGTTCAAAATCGTTAGTTCTATCTAGCTCAATTACATTTTTCATTATTTTCCTTTCTCAGCTCGCCAACAATGATCCGGGTGGCGCGGCGTGTGTTGGTACTATAGCTTGCAGCGTTGACGTTTATCGTGAACTTTAGGAAATCAACGAACAGGTAGCGCTTTTGAATTTTATTTTCATTGCTGTATTTTTGTAAAAAACATAAAGAATACTTACGAAAAATCCCCACACTAGGTGGTCTAGAATCATGTACTGAATCCATGGTAATTTTTTTTCGCGTCGTTGGTTGACCACCCCTGTATTTACATAATTAATATTGATGTTTCCAAATGATGTGCACAGACTTAATAGCATTTTAATTAATACAAGTCTTCAATATGTAGATATGGCTTATGCACCTAGTCTAAATCTAGAGGTCTAGAAAGTGGCAAGAGAACACTAGACTTGTCTTATAATGTCAGAGGTCAGGTCTTAAGTTTAAATATTAAAACAAGTTTAGTTCAGAAATGCGCGCAAGCGCATGATGTTATCGCTCAAGTTAGAAGATGTAATATAGAGTTGTTAATACCTAGGTACCTACATAGTCTGCCATAGCGATCAGCGAAAATAAAATTTATAAAGTAAGTTCTGGTTTTGAAAGGTGATTTACATCATCCAGTGGCCTTATTTGGACGTCAAATCTATTATGGTTCCATTGTGACAGAGAGATGGAGATATACAGGACAAAAAGCACTATACCTTTTTCACAACGAAATTGTGATGGCGTAAATACTTTATTGTACGGCCCCAATACCTGGATTCTACTTTGCCACGTTTATTGAGAAAGATGTCGGAGTGTACCGGTCTGATTATAGGTAGTAAAATTGCATTGTTATCATTGGAACCTTTTAAGACCTCTGATCAAAAGTTGCGCTTGCGACCAAAAATTTGGGCAAATGAAATGATCAAAACACACTAAAATAATATCAATCACACCTGCATCACCTCTTATAATCTATATCTAACTCGTTCGTCCGGTACTCCGGTACAGTGAAAGTAAAAAATATTACGTTAAATAATAAAACTAAAAAACACCGACACTGCGCCCGCGCCGACATCCGACATAACTGACATAAGTAATGACGGATGATGGCAGACACGGTTAACCTTTACTATCTAATAATGTTGCTGGCTATTTGACGGTTAGTTTCCGGCTAATTTTATGAGTAGTGTTAATTAGAAAGGGTAAAAATGAGGCATTGGATTGTCGATGAAAATGAGACTGAATCAACATCCTTGTCATCTTTTTAATATACTTCCATCTGTTTAATATTGGCGACGTTGAAGCCAGTATTTCTAAATAGTTTTATACAGGGGAGTTCCGAGTCCGATTTCCCCTTGCCATGGGTTGTATTACCTACCTCTTCCTTAACCTTACCTCTTGATGTATACTTAGGGTACAAGTTTAGTAAATACGGGCAATACAAATAAACTATTATTGCCAACCCACACTATGAGTAAGTGATGGTATATAAAAGAAGAACTGAAAGAAAATAAACACTTTTATCTTTATGCAGCTGAAACTATAATAAAAGGAGTCTGGTAGCATTCTAATGTTGAGATTGCAGTGACGTAACGGTAAGCCATAGATAATCTCCGCATAACAATTGGACGTAGTTTAGCAGAAAGGACTCAACCCACACTATGGTCAAAAATAAGTTATATATACCAAAGAGGTCCTAACGGTTGGTACTTTCTCTCAGCAAAAAAGATCCATGATATTACAAAGATAAGGTTGATTTTTTAATGATGGGAACTAACCCACATAAAGACTGGTATTTTTCTACAAATCACTGTAATAACTCAAGTTGCTTAAAAACACTTAAGTCATTAGGCCAATAAAGAATTATTCTTTATTGGCCTAATGACTTAAGTGTTTTTAAACACTACACTTTATATTGAACATTGAAATATATGTAATTAATTTATAAATTAGTAACCGCATTTTAAATTAAAGTAAAAAAAAGCTTTTAAGATTTAGATCTATAGATAGATTTAATATCGAAATAAGAAATTGAAATATTCTGGAAGAGGGAACAAAAGGGTGGACCTACGAAAAGCATCCGAAGGAAAGAAAATACTCCTATTAAAATCAATCTGCTTACCTTTTTCCCAACTAACTTGGGCTTAGAGTCATATCATGGTGTAGAAAGCCCTAGATAGAGCAAAAACCAAGAAAAAGCTCTATAATACACAGACAAAAAAAAAATACAACAGACTTTCAAAATAAACACAACTAATTTAAAAATAACTTGATACAGATATGGGATTGCAGCAATCCCGAAAGATTTGCCGTTACTTATTGAAGAGTTATAATCATAATCATAAATTAAGAACATCCTCCTTTTCAAAATCGGTTGAAAACCATAACAAATATCAATAATAATCAGGACAGATGGCAAATTTGCAATAAAATTTTCATTACCTATTCTCATTTCTCAACTAAGAATTTGTAGATCTATTTTTGCCTGAAAACCGGTCACAAAATGGCATTAAAGTAGGCTTTACACGTTCTATACCCCTTGAGTGTCTGAAACGTAGATCCACGCGAGAAACATTGGTTTTTTAATTGTTTCGGTAATTACAGCATTAAACCGGTTAAATAAAAATACTCAGTTCTGAATCAAGCCCTTTTCCTTTTCCACCCAATTTCATCATTATGTTTATTTTAGACCAATGTTACTTCTGAACTGCCATCATTCTTCTTATCCTTATTTACTAAGGCCCTAGTTTTTATCCAGCCTCACAAACTACCGTCCCAAAAACTAGTACAACATAAACAATATCCCCCTGAAGTTTCCCGGGGCATGATCTCACCGTTAAATCAAACCCCTCAGGCTCCAGATCGAAGAAGATATGACACGGTAAACATACACCCTGTATGTGTGCCTACCTGATCCCGAAATTCTCATACAAAGTTATGGAATTAGTCATAAAATGGATTCGTGACTCAAATATCTAACCTATGCATTGTGTGTGCGATTGTACATTTCATAACTCAACTGTCAAGTCACTCAATTTTGAACTGTATCTTAATCAAGTAAGGTTGGTTTTTCTCTGGGGGTGTACAAGGAGATGGGTTGTTTTGTTAAATAGGATAATAAACGATGCCAGTTGACATTCGATAGAGGGCGTCATGTGACGTCATTAAATCAGTACGCCAACAAAATTTAGGGCTTAAAGGGGCTTACGATAGGGAGGAGTACGTTTATACCATCACGGTGCGACTGTAAGGGAGAAGATTGGCAGTTCAGTATAAATAGGCAGTCGGGGAAAAATATTTTAGCGTACCTACGTGTTAATAGAGCAAATGTACGATTTACAATATTGTGTGTTCTCTAGATAAAAATAGAGCTATCGATGTGTCTTTTGTTGGGTTTGGTTTTGGCAGCAACAGAATATGGTTCATAGTCAAATAAGATGAGGATTATGTTAATAGATATAATTAATAAATATTGAAAAAAAATCTTCTCTTTGGAGGATTGTCTATTATTGATTTCCAAAACGTTTTGTATATCTGCCTAATTTCAATGGCAGATATACAAAACGTTTTGGCATGAAAATGGTCTTTAATTTTTAAAGCATCAAATCAAATCATTGAAATATTATAAAAAATTCGCGATTGGTTAATCTGTAAATCTAAAGAGCACATAATCAGATTGGAAACATGTTATTATTATAGTAATGGCTGGGAATGCGTCATTACTACGGAAAAGACAACATACCACGTGTAACTTCAACAAAAGAAGAAAAAAACAAGACCAATAAACCAGGAAAAACTCAATCAAATGAAAAACAAGCCAACTTCTCCCTAACAATTCACAATATCAAACTTAATGACTGCTTACAACATAATATTTTTGTTAGCAACTCCACGGATACTGGGATACTGATAGACACATATTTTTCTTTGAGAATGGGAAGCACAGCTAATTTGATTACCGGTTCAAACGGCCGTCAGCCACAACGCTCCTTTGATCGGCAAAAATACAGATATGTGGTGTACTCTGCCTTATATCGTGGTCTATGGTATGAGCGAGAGCGAGCGCGATTAAAACACGTTGGCTAAGAGAAGAATGCAGTGAAGAATGGAACCAATAAAAGTACGGGATAAAAATTATAATGGTGTCAGAAAAAAATAATATTTTTTGGGTACAGTATTCGTCCAGGACTCTTTTTTGGCGCAGCTTCGCATCCTTGGCCTATGCAACAGGAAATCTAGATTGTCGCGATAAAAATAGCTTAGGTTCTCGACGATATTGTATCTTGCTATCAGTGTAAATATTTTCGTAATAGGACCAGCCCCCCTTGCCAAGTTTTAAACTTTTTGTATCGAATCTCTTTCTACAATTGTTAACGCCTTCTATTTGTATGGTCTGATCACGTGACTTAACGTTCAGATGTGTCATTTCGATACATTGATTCGTTTTTTACTAACGTTATCGATTGTAAATACTCAACTTGGCTACAGGTGCTGGAATTCCAGAGATGCTGTTTTACAAACAGCGATACAAAATTTACCACTTCATTAATCGAAGTAATAAAATAGAAACACAATTAGTTTGGTGCCGGTAGCTTTTACTCAAAACTAACGTTTATTCGTGATTTTATATCTTTCGGTTTAAAAATTACAAACAAAGGGTAACAATGAAACTACCCGTCCCAATTCGCTCCGCCATTCGCTCCTAACTTGCACTACAATCGGATAGTGCCCCAGGCATATCGTTCCCCGCTTTAGCTAATGAGATGTCAGTACAATCATTTATGCTTTAACCTTACGCCATGAGGTTTTTGGCCTTTCATTTTGCCCGCCTTTAATTCAACCATTAATTAATTTAAGACGCATAGTGTGTTCAACACATGTTTTGTATGGAAAAAATAGGCCAAGGTTCATTGGTGATAAGTATTTTGTTGTTTACTTTGCCATTGTCGACTTGTTTTTGTTTATTAAGACTTTAATTTTAAATCAGGAAGTCGTTTTATCCATGCTCCAAATTAAGCGGTCTTGACGAATTAATGTTTTATCACTTTTTTGCATTGACTCAAAACTTGTGTGAGAGTTGAACGACAATTCGAATTATGAAATAGATTCATTGAGATAATATTGCGATGCAGTTGACCTCAAACTCATAGAAGGTGTGTCTCACTTTCAATATAATTTTAACAGTCAAAGTTCAAGCTGAGCCAAAATATACAAAATCTTTTTCATTTTATATTTCAGTTTAAAATTCCAATGGCCCAATCGTCTTGACATTCAAAAAAGTGAATGAAAATCCTTGAACAAAACCACAAGTTCGTCATTGCAACTATTGCATTTTTATCTTAATAATTGATTGAAATAACCTAGTGTTAACAAGACAGCATCATTTAGAGTTGGGTAACTCCAAATTTCTTAGTATTTTTTTTCTAGAGAGTGGAATGAGATCGGATTGCACCAAGGCAAACGAGAATTCAAGCGAATGGCTTAAAAGTGAAAATGGATATGTACAGTTCCACTGCCCAAATTACACTGGCAGGTCAACAAACAAGGTTACTCGATAAAAACTTAATAATACACCTTTTTCTTAAACAACGAGCTGTTTTACACACCGTGCAGTATTAAAAATTAAGCATAATATCAGGAAATATTGTAAAGTGTGATTAGCGTTAAAATTAATTGTTTTTACGAGAGTTTGATTGGAATTTAAAACGGAAGATGAATGTTTTTTAAACAGTGGTAATCAAATAAGAAGAAATTATGTATGCAGACTGATGGTCATAAAGTTATGACGTCGCGAGAATTTATAACTACTTTTTAAATCATGTAAACTTAATAAGGTACCTATGCTTAATTTTCTAACCTGGTTATGCTAAGAAAAAAAGATAGCCTGCTTGAAGCCTGCCTGAAGTGGGACTTTACTTGTAGTAAGGCTTTCCTTTTTTTCCCAGAAGTGGAGTCCCACTTTTGGGCAAAGGCTGCCCTTTTCTCCTTCCAAACCTCCCTGTCTGAATGAACATGGTAAAGCGAAATCCAAATGATTAATAACATATATGTTTTCAATCAATCCGACAGCCGAAAAAAAAGTTGACACCAAGTCAAAACTAAACAAACTATTTGCGATATAACATTTAAACTATTCCTAAAACATTTTGCTTGTACTACCAACATCACAAAACTAAAAAATAACAATCAACACCCAACAGCACACATTTGCAAAAAACCCGAGCTTTATTAACAAAAACTAAACCAAACAAAGAGTACACAGTACACAGTGCGCCAAAACACAAACACACCCAGACAAAAACGTAAAAAGGCAAAATTTTCCAATTACGCGTAAGCTTTAACATTTCAAAGCCGCTGTCCGTATCACGGCAAAGACCTAGACGTTTCACGTTTTCCATTCATATTATGTGACTAATTGAATAAAAAAGTAAAATCTGTTATAACAAAAGGTTATACGGATGCGGTTTATCTTCGCATCGCCTCAGGTGCTTCGGGTAATTATTATTTTACTTTGTATTTGTATGTTTTATTTTGTTCCCCTGTGTTCTTTTGCTAACCTCCATTACCGTTGTCTTTAACATAGACCTCTAATCGTCATTTGGACTTGAAGTCGGTATAATGTGGGCGTTTTTATCTTAGCTTTTATATAAATGGTTTTTTAATAAGTTGTTCATAATATTCATATATTTTAATATTTTTTAAATGTGTCAGTGTCGTTTCTGAAGGTGCGGCAATTGATTTTTAATTATTGTTTACAGGTTGTTCGATATAAAAATACGTTATATAAGTTAAACTTGATGCTTACGAATGATATTCGTTGTCATAGTGTATGGGTAGTATAATAATTAATTAGGATTATGAATTTGATTTTTCGTAGACGTTCATACAAAGTTATCGTGGCATGTAAAATGAGAAACGTCATCGGACTTTTTAGATTGTCACGATTATAAGTTGTTTTTAGGTAAAATCTGCCATCATTCATGATCGTGGCTGTCCAAATTATATAATTTTTATAATCGATTTAAAAAAAAACAATGTTATTTACATTGTTTTTTTTTAAATCGATTATAAAAATTATAATATGCATAAAATGAATTCAATAAGTTCATAATAATTATTGTTCTTAACCCAGCATGTAATAGTCGCTTTAGAACAGCCTGTCTACAAAATACCGTCCAAAAATCAAAGACGTTTGATGTACAGTCGAGCACAGAGGTGACGTTGTGTCCCGATGTCCCTATGAATGGCCCGAGGCCTAACGTCGCGCGGCCCGGGGCGGAGTGGCGATGGCATGGTGGCGTATTGTGGCGTACCGTGCGTACCGACACGCGTGCCGATGACGTGTCACGTGCTTATTAATTTGTATGAGTAGTTCGGTATTATTGTGGTTTTGAGTTTTAAAAGATCAAAGGATTTGAGGGATTCAATGTAATTGATGCTGTGGTCTGGTTTTGTGATAGGGACGTATGTTTTTTTCTTTAAATTGCTGAGTATAATCTTGTTGTGCTTTGTAGCAGTTATATCTTATTTAGAAACTTTTGTTACTTTCTAATTAACAAAAATCAGAACAAAATTAATTCCTTATTCATCCATTGTTGTCTGAATTTGACAAAAGTGTATAATTAGGTGCCAAATTAACTATGGAACAATTCATTTACAAGAACTTTATGCCGTAACCAAATAATAATAACATCTACTGAAATACGAACTTATCTTATTTACCTACAAGTGCAATCTTTTGCACAAAACCATATTCCACTTTGAATTTAATGCAATTGACTTTGGAGTCATAATAAAATGTTCACAGGATGTGCAATACGTGTATTGTTTATAAACAAAATATTGACTCGCTTCATGAGAACTAGATCAAGAAGGGCGCATTGAACTTCAAAACTCAACAAAATGTTGTGAGAAAATGAGTCATACTATGTTGTAAGATGGTACCTGACATTACCACTGTTTTGTTAACCTTACCAAGTTTGAGCAATAAAAAAGATAAAAGAAAAAAATACATTCAGACGAATTGAGAACCTCCTTCTTTGAAGTCGGGTAAAAATTGTGTATAAGTAAATGATGAATGAACTCTCATAGAACTCCTTTTGTCTTTTTTATATACGTATACAGCGTGTGTCTGACACAGACGCGAAAAAAAAATACCTTCGATTCAGTGCATGATTCTGGAACCTCCCTAGAATTGGTATTTTTCGTAGGTTTTATCCCCCGACTACTAAATTAAAAATTTTAAGTTAAGTTTTTGACAAACTCTTTTTAGTCCGAAACCCTGTCAAACTTTGCATAAGGTTTGACACGTTCTTAACTCCAAATTCTCAATTCAGAAACAGCCCTTAATCTGCAATTTGTTGGTAGCTGACTCACTAACACTATCGTTATAGTAAAACGTTCGTTTCTATTTTGTTTAAAGCCTTTTCTTGATCTATTGAAAACTCATACTCTGTGTTTATCAAAATAGGTAGGATGGCTCAAAGAATTACCAGTTTAAAACCCAACTTACAGATGATATTTGATCGTCAATTAAAAATTATACCCAAACTTTTCCAAAACACAAAAAACCTTAAAAACCCAATCCCAAAATACCAAACATCCTCTTCCCCTTCATCCCCCAACCCGTTACTCCTCAACATTCTTATCCACCATATTGCAATCGCAGCGATCTCACAAAACACGAAGTGCAAGACAGCAGAACGAGCCCAACTTAATTTAGTGACCGATAATTAAACCCCGTCGGGTGTCCGGCAGTGATGTTAAGAAGCTCCGTAGCCGTGACCGAAACGGATATCCGAAATAGAAATCTATCCGTAACCGTTACCGAAAGCGATATAAAAGTTTCGGATAGAGGCAGGCTCTGAATGAAACACGCAATGACAGGCTTTGCAGCCCGGCCGAGCCGAGCAGACACACTAGCCGCGCGCGTCACTTGCATGTTTTATAGAAATCTAATATCCGTAACCGAAACTAATACCTAATCCGAACTATTTTCATATCCGTAACCGTATCCGAAACCATTATAATATTATTTCTATATCCGTATCCATATCCGAAATTGCATATCCTATATCCATAGCATCTCTGGTGTCCGGTGGCCGGGCCCCATGGCCGAGGGCCGAGCTCCTCCCGAGGACCGAACATGCTGAGAAGTGTATTTTTGTCTAATAAGGGGGTGGGCGGAGTCGGGTGTAGCGGCCAGGTTATGTGACTGATTGTGCTGGAGATAGGCTGATTTGGTTGTGATGAAGATGAAGCTGGAAAAAATGTGTTTTTGGAAACAAAAAAATATTCTTGACAATTAAGTACGGGTCTCCCATAATGAGGGTTTTCTGAAATGACAACTGTCTAGGCATGTTGTCTTAATGTTATGCGACATTAGTTAAATCGACGTCAACGTCATGTTGATGTATCTCACCAAAGTGTCGCCAACTGCGAACATCATTAATTGAATCATTTAAGTCGATCAAGTTGTTCAAAATTATTAAACGATGTAATGGCACAGAAAAATACATCAAAAGGCATCATGCGTATCCATTAAGTACCTTAAGACTATTGTTAAAAAACCTAACATATTCTCAAGTAGTTTCAAGTTCACGTCTAGTTGAACTGTATGTAGGAGGACGGCTCCTCTTAGTAAATTTGCATAGCATTTTGTCACGTAAAGCTTATAAGAATTTTCCTCTTTTTATATCTAGTTTATCTTTCACAAATAGATACTAAAACAAAATAAAAAACAGAATTTTCTACTCAAAAAACCATTACTATCCCTTCAGTATCCAGACTGCAATTTACATATTTAAATCTGAATACAATTAGGCTGACGTTTTTAGAGCAAACTATATTCAAAATATTGCCAAACCAAATCAATTTTATTAGCGAAAACTAGAAAACCGTTTTTAACTTGACCACTCTCGTCATTATATTTTTAAAACGCAAACGTCAATTCGAAAAAAAACATGGACTTCTATTTATTAAAAAAAAACATTTGAAAACTATCAATAAACCAATTAAAGCCGAAAGGTAAATTTTTCAACGACTTCAATTCGTAAAATCGAATGAAAAAATGTTTATATCGAAAATTCGAGGATTCATGTCTGGTGTACCGAAATAAAATTCTGAAAGTCGATTGACTGACGACCAATGGATAGCGTTTGTATGTAAAATGTAAATAAGTCAACGTCTTTTTTTTTGGTCGGGGACATGGATAACTGTCACACAGTCGTGTAACTGAAATAGGCGTAACTGTGAAAAAACATAAAAAGAGAAAAAACTTATTATGGTTAAGTTTGAAAGTGGCACTAGCAGCCTACTTGCGTAAGTAAATTAGGCAGGGCATTTTGGCATATTGACAAAAATTATTACATTGGTGAAGTTACTCTTTTCGAAAGAGTCCAATATTTTTTGGCAATATCTAATTATTTAAAGGGAATATGTCATACTCTTTTATGGAGTCATACTTTTTGCCCTGCCGAATTGACTTACGCAATGAGGCTGCAGTGGGGGAAAATTTGAAAGGGAATCGTTTGTCCTAGTATGGTCATTATGATGAGAAAAACGCAATGTTACTAAAACAGTTAGGTATGAATATAAATGTGGATGAATTGAGAGGAAATGGAAGACCAAAAAAAACATGGATGGACTGTGTGAGGAGTGGGATGAATGAAAAGGAAGTCAGTGATTGCGTGAAGGTTGACAGGACGGTATGGAAGAATAAAACGTGTTGCCCTGAACGTAACGATTATGATGACGTTTTTTCTTCTTTAATAATTGTTTGATCTAAGTTCTAACAGATAAAAATGACTAAACTACACAAAAGAAAGACTATACCTTGTATGGGTTAATAACAATAATTAAATTCAATTCACTTTCTTCTCTTAGTATTCATCGCAGCGTTCCACACCAAATAGGAAGAGCACTTTTAAAAATATCTATCCAAAAAAGTACAAATAACAACTTTCTACTTTTCAAAAATGTTTAAAAGGAACATTTTAACATAGCGTTGAAGGAATTCGGTCGGATCGCTGACGAATTAAGAATCAGACAAATTATAGTCATAAATTTTAATGTGGTACTTATTTAGAGTTCAGGCTTTCTTGTCTGAATATGGCTGATCGAATTAAGTGTTGCAAAATATTTGAAGATGCGATACCTTGGTTGGTTTTGCACTATTAATAATTGGTTTTATTCCGAACCTGTCGATGATGGATGATCTTGATTTTTATTTTACGAGCTACTCTAAATTGTACTGTAAATTGGTTGGCTATTTTATAATAGCCAAACAATTTAGAGTAGCTTATGATTGATCTTAATTAAGGTATGATGTGTGAAATATTCAAATTAGATTACTTAGAGCAAATTTGAGTTTAGGTAACAGAGAATTATTGGCTAGTTGTCCCTTTATCAGGTATCAGATGCATGCCGGAATTCAGTAACAATTTTTCTGATACTTCAATTCCGTAATTGAGAGGAGTAATACCGGAATGCCGATATTCATAATTTTTTGATATTTTGATTATTATTTATGAAAATATTAAGACTGGGAGGAGACTTTGTGGTATGAAATGTACGTGACACGTGATATATACTACGATTAAAATATCATGTGTTTTATATTCATATTATTAATGTTTAATCCTATTGTGTGATAAATCGGATCCCACAACAATTTACTCAAACGCCTAACATCAAGCAACTGGGAGGCCTCACCTCACATTCGCCGGACTACTGGCCTAGCACTCTGCTTCTCGGCTGGCATATATGCGTGTCCAGTGTGGCAACGTTCCACCCACGCCAAGGAAGTAGATGTTGCTCTTTATGACACATGCCGTTTAATTACCGGCTGCCTCAAACCAACCCTGGTTTGCGTACTATATCCCACAGCCGGATAGCACCTCCACACGTCCGAAGGGCAGTTGCGAGTGCAGTCGAGAAACAAAAGCAGGAGCCAAGACACCAGACACCCTCTATTCGGTGCACAACTACCGACACAACGGCTTAAAAGCAGACACAGCTTCTTGAAAACTGTCGTTCCCCTGTCAGGAGACCCGGCCGATGCCCGCTGCAGACTGTGGAAGATTACTTTTCCCCCACCAACACATTATTTACCTCCAAGCGAGCATTTTTCCGCAGAATCTAACCTTCCGTGGTCTACATGGAAGTATCGATACCGATCCGCCTCATAACCCAGGTAGAAAGGTATAACTCCAACCTCACAAAATAGGGTTACCTCGACGGAACAGCGGCAGCGGCGTGCATGTGGTGCTGAGCCGCAAACTATGCTCCACCTCCTGCCCTGTCCTCTGTGCCAAAAACCTTGCAACCAGGGTGATCTATGCGCTGCCACTAATAACGTCGTGGAGGTGACTAAGTTTTGGGCCAAACAAATTTGAAAAACTGTCGTGCCTGTGACAAGAAGATAAACCTTGTTGATTTTATCGTTTAATATGTTTAATTAGAGTAATAAGGGATATAGATGACCAAATTTGTTTAATTTGTACCTAAAAATTATTAAAAGACTGATATAATTATAAATCTTGTTTGATTTGAAACAAACTTTAAAAGTTACCAGTTCCGGAATTCCGGAATCAGATCTCCAGTATTGGAACTCAATATATTGAGAATTGGATATTGCATGCCCTAATAGGTATGGTATCTGAAAAATATTATGTTCCTGAAACTGTAAAAGCTTTTGCGGTTATATCTCCACAAAGCTTACTTCTTCTTCTTCTACTCCGTCCTGCCCCATTCTCAATTTATTTGGGGTCAGAATTTCCTTGTGTCTACGCCAGGATGGTCTATCTTGGGTGGTGGTATATTTTGCTCTTTCAGGCCCCTCTCCACAAAGCTTGCTTTTACATCAATAATTATTAATTCATAGTAGATTTTACAATGAGTGCACAAAACGAACCATTTTTATCCGAGACTGGCTCGGGCTGATAGTAATGTCGAGGATAAAATGGTTTTGTGGACGAGTTATAAACTCTGCTTTTCATTTCGATTGCGAGGAAATAAAGCAGTAGTTTTAAGCAGTAGATTTATTCAAAGTAAAATTAGTACAGTTTTGAATACTGAAGGAAATTGTTTTTCCCATATTAACGGTATGTTTTAGAATTTTAGCAAATTTGAAGAAATTAATAAACGCACGAAAAAACAAGACCTGTTTTCCGCCGCTTTTTTTTAATCTTACGACATTGATATTAAGCTTGGGCTGCAGACCTACACAGCCTACTATTAAATTAATTTTGTTATATATATTTTAAATTAATTAAATTACCTACCGTATTTTAATTTAAATTTTAATATCTCTTATGTCTTAAAAAACACATAAAAGGCAAATAAATTAAAGTAAATATTATAAAATAACAAATTCTATCTGTGAACTTTTTATTGTGTTTGGCTGTATGGCTCATTTTCTTTGCCTTAATATAGGTACATTTATAAGTAGATACGTTAATGCACTTGTGCACAAAAATCGATTTTGTGCAGCCTATATCCTGCACAAATAAGCAATTTCAGAGCATGAGAAGTGAAAATGAGATTTTCATAGTCAATCTAAACACTCCGCTTCATTGATAAATCAATCACATTACACTGCGGTGTGATAGGCGGCCACTGCAAACGAATTGGCGTGAATTGTCACTTGTATCTGAAAACGTTCGGCCAGCCGGGGTTTTAGAGGCAGAATAAATAAAATAAAACTGCCGTCAGTTATATTTTAACATGACAACTCTATTCAAATGAAACTTCTCGAAAATTCTAGTTAATTGCGAACTGAGAGGCTTTTCAGAAGTCGGGCCGATCTTAGCGCGTTACTAACCCATTTTCGAATGCTATTAAAACTGGTCTTAAAGGAATTTGCAACAGAACTTATAATAAAATAATAAAACAATAACCTACAGATAGTTGTTTTAGCTCTAGGTGTTTATGTATGTGAGTTTATATGTTTGTAAACGCACCCACGATACAGGAAAAAAATCCTAGTGTGAGGCAATGTTTTTTTTGTATTGTTTTTTTTTTAAAGAATGAAAGAAGAAAGACAGAATAATTGGGTTGTTTTCTATCAAGCTACCTTAGTCATTAAATAACTGGGTAAGCCTGATCTGCCTATTAAGACATATTCACAATCTTAAATCTATCGATTATATTTTGTAGTTTTCACAACTTGTGTAGGTACTAACCTAATATGGTAATTGGTTGTATTGAACCGCTAAACAAACAAGATCTACAATGTACTAAGTTTCGAAATAATTGAATGTTTTTATTTATCTCTAGAAACTCAAGACCTGTCGATGTGGGGCCAAAATAATGATGATGATCTCTACCTACATTATATAAATAACTAGATGTTTCCCGTGGGTTCGCTCCCGTTGCCTATCCTTCAGGGAAGGTCCATTATTCTGCAGATAGTATACAATCAAGCAATTTGATTCATGACCCTTTCAACCAATAATTCGTTTGAAAACATCAAAACATTAAAGTTTTTTTGATAAACCACTCATGTTGCATTTAGGACGTTTTAAAATAATATAAAAACTGTGTCAATACGGGCAAACGATCGTTTATTGACCATTGTTCATTGCAGCAGATTATAAATTGAATTTATTATAAGGTATTTTTTTTTATAAAGCAGAAATTATGTTTTGAATTTGGAATTAACTGTCGGCCAGTTTTGTTTGCTTATAGAAAGAAGTACAGAACAGTATTTCATTTTAAAAACATATACAAACTATTTCGGTTACAGGAGATTATTTTTAATTAAAAGAAAAATGCCTATTAAAATTTGTCTATGGTGGGTTATGAATTAATCATGTCGACCGTACATAGCCTTCCATCAGTGAAAGTATTGCATACATAACTTTCATAATCACCTCCTTATAAAACTAGTTTGGATTTATTATCAGTTCATCATTGTTCTACAAACTACATAACCTATTCTTCACATCGATATATCCACACAGCCACACATAAGTGCCAGTCCTCAAAATTCATTCGGCGTAACAACTAATTGTATTATCTGGTCGCGCGGACTACGGACTCGTACGGACCAGTGCAGCGGCCAACATCTGGGGTCTTCATAGAGTCAGAGTCATTCGTCTCACGTTCACGAAGCCGTGCCAAGTCTTTAACATATTTATGTCAAATTATTGGGGAGGTATTAGTATGGGGCAGTTGGTGGTTGTAAGTTGACTTGTCAAAGTGGATGCTGAGTTGAAATTCTGAACCTTAGAAAAACTCAGAACCTTAATTGACTATAATATTCTAACCAGTTAAGGTCGGTTAAGTTGGATTGATAGATAAGAAAAGTAAGGTACATAATTAAAGATTTCAAGGGACTAGTCAGCCTTGGTTTGTTCTTGGTAAAAGGCGAACTAAAGGCTGATATAAACCAGCATTAGTCTATAAAAGATACTGTGAACCCCGTAACGTTTTTACCCGACTGCAAGGAAATGGTTATGTTTTTCGCGCGTATCTTATATGTATGGTTTGCATGTGAGTAATATTATATATTGCCTCATATCTTTCAAACTTCTAGACGGATTTATTAATTAAGCGGATTTTGGGCGCCATATTGTGTGGGTCCCTATTTATTTTTTTCCACATCCATCGTGTATGGTATCAAAATGAAGGGTTTAATATATACACCAATTATATGTTTAAAAGTAAATCGAAAAAAAAAATATAAATACAAAAATGTAAAAAAAAGTTAATTTAAATATCAAAAACCTGACTGCTTAAGAAGCGAACTAAAAAGCTGTAAACAAGAAAAATCATGTTGTGCAGTCGGAGGATACATGTTCGCGAACTGGCTGATCCTCTAATCCTCCGACTGCACAGCATGATTTTTCTTGTTTACAGCTTTTTAATTCGCTTCTTAAGCAGTCATCTTTTTATTTTTAGATTAACTTTTTTATAAGATATAAAACATAAAGAGTTTATACAAAAAAAGATACTTATGATTATTTTAGAAACCTAACTACTTTTCATCAGATTCATAATTAATATTTTCCATAAAAAAATTAATAAGAATATACTAATCATGTTTAAACTAATCTTATGGTTAAACAGTTTTTATAAATACGATACGACTGTTAACCTCTAATATTAAGACGTTAATAGAAGTTGGTTGTGTGTTGAATAAGGAACCAACGAGTCAATAAATTCTTGAGGCACATGTTACGACAGCCAGTTCCCATGTTTTAATACACAACAGTAATAAAACAAAGAATTACGCGCCTCATCAGATTAACCGACAAGAGAAAAAACTTGATACAATTCTAAAACCACAATACCAACTTAGCCTCTTTCTACCCGACTTACGAAAAGAGAACATGCAAATTGATTTCTAACCTGTCATTACTAAGACAGACAGACGGACAGATAAGATTATTGTACCCATCAATCAAGTGAATCAGAATTCTGTTAGTGAAACAATAAAAGAAAAACAAAAAGTAATCAAGTTATGTAAGTCCAGGGATGGCGAACCATTGGTACCTTATAACCGAAAATTGTTAATTGGTATTTATTTATTGAGACATATACCATCACGTTACTTAAATAATAAAGTGTATTATTGGATATTGCCAATGTAATTAAACCCCTTAACAAAACTGAACTTTTTAATTCTGCCGAAATGTATGAATTCAATCATTGCTAGAATCAGAGTTAGAAATAACAGTTAACGTAAACGCATGACGTGCATTGTTTTGTTGATTTGGTTGACATTATTAAGAGAAACATTTTTTTTTTATTTAATCCCCGTTCGTCGACATCGTGATAGACAGATGAAGATGGCGGCATGAGCTTGATTTCTTCAAGGAGGATTTTCCTACACTAACCAAAAATAGAGAGTTTGAAGGAAGAAAGGGACGACGTTGTCCTGTAGTGGTACAGAATAGAGTCAAAATGAATAAATAAATAAACGTGAGTGTCTGAATGTTTACCATACCTGGAGTAAGAGGTAAAATATGAACTATTGTGACTGAACACTGTACAGTCGATTCACTATCACTTTTCACACAGGTTTAATATTATTACAGATTTATTAGCGTGTGGTAAGATTGATGAATTACTGCTTGTTTTAATTGACTTTAACAAAATAATGATCCAATCTCAGCGCTGCCTTGTATGGAATGTCGCAACATTTCCTTTATTTGATACTTATTTGGTCAGGTGAGTAACAGCAATTAAAATAGTACTTAAATCTGGCAGACTCTATGCTGGTCTGTATTTGATGAACGTATTTCAGTCAATGTAATATTGTTCTTTAGTAGGTATTTGGAACAATTTGCCTGAAAATAGAAGACTATCACCAGCAATTTGATTGCTATAGATTTTCAATGATTATTATTTTAGATAGATAATGCAGTTAAAAAAATAATTAACGTTTATTTCACACGTTTGTTTAGTGGCGCACGGTTGGCGCAGTGGTTGAGCAATTGACTGCTGCGCTGCGTGTCGCGGGTTCGATTCCCGCACGGAACAAAAAATTTGTATGACCTACAGATAATTGTTCCGGCTCTGGGTGTTTGTGTATGTGAGTTTATATGTTTGTAAACGCACCCACTATACAGGAAGAAATTACTAGTGTGGGGCAACGTTTTTTTTAAAAAAAAAAAAAAAAAAAACTTTCTGTCCATAGGTACACTTACAAAACAAAGAACAAAATATACAAACCCAATAAACAATACAAAATAAACAACACAAAATACAACGAAGACAACAGATACAAAACATAATAAATAAATGAAATGTAAAAATCTTTTTAAAACAAGCTTTAAATCGACCAAAAATAGATAAATGTAATATTGCTTCTGAAAACATATCCAATGAGCCCAAACACGATGATGCTGTCTTCTCTGGTCGAGGAGTTGCTATGGCCACCTTCCAGCTCCAGAGGAGAACAGCTTCATTGTACTTTATTATTAGATTGTTTCAAAGTTACATAAGTACACCAAGTTTCAGCTTAATAAGATGCCAGGAAGTGCTAGAAAAATCGAGGAGTACTAGTTGCCGGACAGACATACAAAAGCAAGGTAAAACTTGAAAAAGATACAAACAATAAGTTACCAGTGACAACTCAGAATCTGTCCACTGCTCACAAGGCGCATTCAGTAGCGCAGCAGTGGAGAGTCCCACCTGTCCGCGAACACGCTTAATAAGCTGTTGCTGCTGGACCTAACGCGACTCAGCAGTGACGCACATTATTTCTTTATTAGGGCATGAAAGTAATCCGTGTGCGCTTCTGCAAACATCGTCGGCTCTGCAGAATCGTGGTAGCCCCAGCAGTACCCTAAACGCGTTGTTGTATAGAACACGCAGGGCGTTGTTTGTTCCCAGTGTGTAGCCCACAGGCTGCACGTGTAAAGTGTTTGGCTACAGTAAAATGCTGCTTAATGATAAAATTACCGCCAGTTTGATTGGGGATTTAGCACAAAATGCGTATCACCTGTTATGTGCTATTATAGAGCCTCGTAAATGTAAGGGTACATCAATAATGAACAATCTAAATATTTAATTAAAATATAAAACCGTAGGCGCCATAATAAATTCCAACATCCACTCCAAGTCCATCACAAAAAATAAAGAACTAAAAATAATCACTTAAACAGATTGACTTTTAATTAATTTTATTTACACCAAAGCGTGCACTAAAATAAACAATAATGACTCATTGTGAGTTTGTTGAAATTGACGCAACCATTGTATTTTATTGGGTATTTCTACAGAATCACCTGAGCGGCCCACTGTCCGGTCACAGAATAGATAGGTAGGTACAGAAGGTCAGCTTCATACAACGAGCAAATATGTACGCATACATAGACGCGTACGTACGGCGATCTCAAACAATGAAACAAATAACATTTGAGTTGCGAGTGCGCTTGCTCTTGCTGTATGTACGAACGGGAAGGGTGTCTTTATGTACGTGTTTCATCACTACTTCATCATTTTCTTCAGCCTAGCCTTTTAAAAACTATTCTAGAATAGTTTTTTAATAGTCGTCTTTATTTCTAACTGGAAACACTTTAATACCAAAATTAAACATGCACCGACTGCATGTCTGATATCCACTGGTATCTCGATTTACCCCTTGGTAAGTCTTGGTTATCAGACTTTCGCGTTTGCTGAGTTGTTGTAATGACTGCTGGAGATATACAAATGACAGCCGGGCGTAGGGCTTAACATTGAAACAGCCAAAAACTGACAGTACTTATCTCAGAAAGCATGGTAAGTTTTTGTAAGGTATATAATAGATAGACACACACCCATAGTTCGATCTCGACAAGAAGATCGACCCGTGTGGCTGTGCGTGTCCCTAGTTCGTCTTCTGTATCTATCTACTCTATGGCGCAGTGTTCCGCCGTACATCAGCAACGTTTACTGGTTCGAGTAATATATCGTCAGAGTGTCAAAACATACGTGAGGAACGACGGTAGAACGTAACTGCTGAGAGGAATGCGTACGGGAGTTTTAGGAGTTTATATTTTTATTCTTTGGCTCTATTTTATTGCAGTATATCACGGGTTAGACATGGGATCTTTGCCGAATTTTCCTGTAAAAAACAAAAAAAAATGTTGAACGAACGAGATTGGGAACAGACTGTATGTTCATGATCTTTCGATAGACTTGGATGACTTATCTTTAGATATGCATTGTGATATTTGAAATTTTGGAAGTACCTAGGCTTCGTGTTTCACCACAATCTCACCTGATGTTAATGATTATAATTAAGTACTCAGTATACTTGAAACAGCAGCATCCAGACTGTTATTGTGATACAAATACAAAGAAAGTAGACATACCACTGATTCCTAAATAAAAAAAAATGAAGTTGAGTATTTGTCAAACTCTACTTTAGCTTGAAAACCTAAGTTGTTGTGTAATAAAGTTTGATAACTTTGATTATAAAGACGTATGATTTACAAAATATTACTCAATTCCGAAATCATCCCTATGGACTTTTAGTAACATACTGTATATACCGTCTACTTTGGTTTTCGAATACCTACAATTCATTTTAAAAAACTTAACTGGGTATGTATTTCTATAATTCACCTTCTAAATGTAACGAAGCACTCAGAAGCTTACTCACTTCATAATTAAATGACGACATACCGAGTAGTAGTAATTTATTAAATTACACAATACTTAGCGATAAGTGCAGTAAAGTAATTTCTAGACAGCCAGAGATACGTATAAGGATGTCGTGAATACCTTAAATTTTAAACTTGTTTTTATAACTGTTTTCTCTAAAAACATGAAACATAACTATTTTTTAAACACTTGAATCAATATCATTTACTCGTATACTAATTGGGTTAGTAACCTATAAAAACTTTTTGAAGGCTCGTCATTGACTTTTTTACAGTTGGTTTATGGAACTAAAAGATTGCTTAAAACTTTCAAAAAAAACAAAAATAATTATAAAAAGGATATGTTTATTTTCAACCAACTACCCCAGAGAGATGGTAATGTTTTTAGAATTACAAAAAAAAAAATGCCTACTTTTCTTAGTGCCTATTTATTTGAAAGCAAAACTAAACTCCTTCAATACTTTCCCGAACCGCGCACATTTACGTACTCCGTCCGCTGCGCAAGCGCCGTTTACTTTGGTGTCATCGTAAAGTAGAGGTTATAAAAGGCAGATATGTTTACATTACGTTGTCGTGTTTGAGTGAAATTAAATTGATTTTAGGTATTTCCGACTGCCTGCACTGATCTAAAACTGTATCGGCAGTTAGGTATAATAAATTCTTTAGTGCTGAAAATATAATGGTTCAGAATAGACTCCAGACTAACTTCCTTCAATTTAGTCTTCCTATCTTTAAGCATTTGACTTTGCTTTCTCTGTTTCAGTTTTCTGCATTTGAAAATGGAATAATGAATTTGGCTGCTGCAGTAAGCGTCAACACGCACACAGTCTCATCATCTCCATCTTTCTGTCCTTGTTCTATGACACTTGGAGTCGGCGCAAATCTATTTCTTCTTCTGGTCTTATGAGAGACTTAAATCCATCAACAAATATCTATACTTGTCTATACTATAATAATAATAAAGAAAAAAAGAAAGCAAAGAGAAGGAAGGCTGAGAGAGATAAGAAAAGCAAGTATCTTGACCTGGCTCGCGAGGTTGTCGACATATGGGATGTGAATATACTATATGTGTCGATAGTAGTGACGGCCAATGGTATAATAGCCAAGAGCCTCGACGAACATCTGAGGAGGCTCCCATTGGGCAGCTGGATCAAAGGCTTAATCCAGAAAGCGGTACTCCTGGACACGGCGCGTATAGTTAGGAGGTTCCTCTCTCAGAAGCCCTGACCACCGGTAGCTTGGACCCTGTTCCCGATACCGGTGGGCTACTGTTTTTTATTTTTAAGTGTTTTTTTATTTTATTTTTATAGAATAATGTTTAAAAATGTAAAAATATGTAAATTAAATTGAATAAATAGAATAATAATAATAATCAGCAACTTGCTCTGAAATACACTCTTGTGGCATCGGAGGTGCCGTACTACAGGTACGAGTATGTGCCCGACCCAGCTCTCGAGAATGGCAATATCACATTGTACTGGGATCGGTCCATCATCAGTGTCAGGACTATTATCGGTTATAAGCCTGATATAGTGGTGGTGGACCGAATCGAGAGGCGTGCAATGATTGTTGACATAACTGTCCCGCATGACGGGAACCTCGTGAAAGCCAAGAAAGATTTTTTTTTTTTTTTTTTTTCTTTGTGATGGGTTTGCTCTTGACTCTAGTCTAGGTCAGAGGTGACAGAGACAGAGTCGACGATGGAGTGAGTTTACCCAGAAGAAGCCTGTTCACTCTAACTTTGAAGAGATTCGGGATAAGCAAATCAAGTACCTTGACTTGTCTCGCGAGGTTGTCGACATGTGGGATGTGGACACAGCGATCATTGTACCGATAGTCGTGTCAGCCAATGACTTAATAGCCACGAGCCTCGACCAACACCTTAGGAGGCTCTCGTTAGGCGGCTGGGGCAAAGGCCTGATCCAGAAAGCAGTATTGCTGGACACGGCTCGTATTGTTAGGAGGTTCCTCTCTCTTGAGCCCTGGCCGCTGTACCTTGTTCCGTTGGACCCTTTTCCAGATACCGGTGGGCCTCTATTTTCTATATTTTCAATTTTTTTTTATTTTGTATGTTTTATAAAAATATTTAAAAATGTAGACAATAAGAAAAGAAATTGAATAATGTAAATAATAATAATTAATAATAATCTATCTATACAAATAAATAAAATTGAAGTGTCTGTATGTAATATCAAAATAACAACGTTTTATTGAATGCACGTGAAAGTATATACGGTACTAACAACAAGTAAGCAATTTTTAAGATTTTTGTCTGTCTGTCTATCTGTTTGTTCCGGGTAATCACCGAAACGGCTGGACCGATTTTGACGGGACTTTCACTGGTAGATAGCGTTTGATCACGAGAAAATTCATAGATCCGGCGGGAAACAAAAAAAAAAAATATTTTTTACGAGTTTGACGCGGACGAAGTCGCGGGCAACAGCTAGTATTATAATTATAAAGAGGAAAGATTTGTTTGTTTGTACCGAATAGGCTCCGAAACTACTGGACCGATTTAAAAAATTCTTTCACCAATAGAAGCTACGTTATTCCTGAATAACATAGGCAATTTTTTTATACCGAAAGCGGGCCCTGTGGGGTGGCCCACGGGAGTGAATCCGCGGTGAACAGCTAGTTAATATATATTTAATATAATAATCTATACTTAATATTATTATTATTTCCTTTATTCTTCTTCATTCTTACTTACTACATTTTTAAATATTAAAAAAGAAAACTTAAAAACATTTAAAAATATAAAAGTAGAGACCAACCGGTATCGGGAACAGGGTCCAAGCTACCGGTGGTTAGGGCTCCAGAGACAGGAACCTCCTCACAATGCGAGCCGTATCGAGGAGTACTGCCTTCTGTATCAGACCCTTGATCCAACCGCCCAATGACAGCCTCGACAGATGGTCGTCGAGGCTCTTGGCCATCAGGCCGTTGGCCGTAACGACAATCGGCACAATGATCGCCGAGTCCACATTCCACATGTCGACAACCTCGTGTGCTAAGTCAAGATACTTGATTTGTTTCTCTTTCTCAGCTTTCACGAGGTTCTCGTCATGCGGGATGGTGACATCAATGATCATTGTGCGGCGCGCTAATCGGTCTATCACCACTATATCCGGCTTATTGGCAACAATAGTCCTATCAGTGATGATAGACCGATCCCAGTACAACGTGACATGGTCATTTTCGAGAACTAGGTCGGGCACATACTTGTAATACGGTACCTCAGAATCCACCAGATTGTATTTCAAAGCAAGCTGCTGGTGAATAATCCTGGCTACTTGGTTATGTCTGTGTAAGTACTCGCCGTTAGCCAGACGAGAATAACCAGAGATAATATGTCTGATGGATTCACCAGGACAGTGGCATGCCCGACACACGTCAACCGTCCCGTCCTTCATTATATATCTCCGGTAGTTATTCGTCAGGATGACTTCGTCCATAATTGCACAGACAAAACCTTCAGTTTCCCCGAAAAGGTCGCCGAAACGTAGCCAGGATACGGACGCTGAATAATCTACATCGGGCCCATGGCGAGCCCGATAGAAGCGCCCGTGTAGCTCCTTGCCTTGCCATACCTCTTTGCGTTCATCAGTCGATAGTATTACAGGCTTGCGCCAGTTCTCTTTAGCCATGGATAACGGGGTGAGTCCCTTGTCCACTGCGACCACATCCCGGTGCATACCCACTTCAGCTTTTAAAAAAAATGTGTAAGGAAAAAACATAATGTTGACGAGAGCAGCAGCTAGTCGCGCACGACTTCCACCTCCGGACTCGTCGCTCAGCTCCGCCCCGCCGCCGCCGGACCTCGGATCTCCTGTGTCATCGGTGGCTGCAGCCGCGTCGAGCTCGAGCGACGAGTATTTTTCTCCGCCAACGTCGCCAACACCTGTACGTCGGCAGGGGAGAGGCCGGCCGCCGAGGAGCTTGGGACCTAGGGGCCAACCGGCTCCGCGTCGGGTCCCCGCTACCGGTGGTTGTGTGCAGCGCATGAGATGGACTCAAAATACGAATGAGAACGTCATGCGCGCATATTACGGGTCTACAGAGGGGGGAACTAACCCTTATTATTATTATTATTATAATCTATACTATATACTACTATATACTATAATAATAATAATAATAAACGAGGGTGACTGGACTCGGGAGGTCGAGCAAGCGTGCGATCCGATACCACAAATGGGGGCAATTACCATCAGCCCCCAAGATCTGGCTTGTGCAGTCCGTCCGTTGCCCAATTGGAAATCTCCAGGGCCAGACGGACTGCAAAACTTTTGGATTAAGTGGTTCCAAAGTTCGCACGCTCGTTTGGCATCTCAGTTCCAGTCTGCCTTAGAGTCAGGGTCATTGCCCCAGTTCCTAACGACAGGAATAACCCACCTGCTCCATAAATCGGGTAGTACTGCGGAACCTAAAAATTATAGACCGATAACATGTTTACCGACGGTCTATAAAGTTCTTACATCCATTCTGAGAGCAAAAATTAATCAACATATTGACAATAACTCCATCATGTCTGCTTCTCAGAATGGATGTAAGAACGGGTCCCGCGGTACTAAGGAGCTGCTCCTCATAGACATTGCTATTAGCCAACAGGTTCGTCGTTCCCGCAAGGATCTGGCGACATGTTGGATAGATTACAAGAAGGCCTATGACTCAGTGCCACATACATGGCTCATGAGGGTGCTGGAGTTGTATAAAATTGATGCAACACTGCGCGCCTTCCTGACGTCATGTATGGGGCAGTGGAGGACGGTCCTTCACTATCCAGGATGTCGACAGATTCAGGAAAACAGCGAACCTATAAGGATTGAGCGCGGAATATTTCAGGGCGACAGTCTGAGTCCTCTGTGGTTTTGTTTAGCCCTGAACCCTCTCAGTACACTGCTGGAGGGTTCGGGCCTGGGCTATCGGTTGAGAAGAGGTGGTCAGGTCATATCACACCTCCTTTACATGGATGATCTGAAGCTCTTTGCCCCCAACAACTTTCAACTGATGAAGCTACTGAAGGTGACAGAAACCTTCAGTGACGCCATCATGATGGAATTTGGTGTGGACAAATGTGCAGTCATGCATGTAAAGCGAGGGGAGATTATGGAATCCGTGGGAATACAACTCTCGGATTCCATACACCTTCGATCCCTTTCCTCAACTGAAACTTACAAGTATTTGGGTATGTCGGAAGCATTAGGCATCAATGCTAGTGACGTGAAACAGTCGTTGAAGGAACGCTTCTTTGGCCGCCTGAATAAAGTACTAAATAGTCTTTTATCAGGTGGAAACAAGGTGCGCGCCTTCAACGGCTGGGTCATGCCGGTCTTGATGTATTCTTTCGGCATACTCAAATGGACTCAGACAGAACTTGACGCCCTGGATAGGAGAGTCCGCACGCTGCTTACCGCAAATCGTATGCATCACCCACGGTCATCGGTCATGAGACTGTATATCCCGCGGAAGTGTGGGGGTCGAGGCTTTTTAAATGCTAAGACCCTGCACAACCGCGAGGTATGCAGTCTTAGGGAATACTTTCAGGCCACCGACGTGGGTATGCATCGAGATGTGGTAGCGGTGGACAAGGGCCTTACCCCGCTCTCCTTGGCTAACGAGAACTGGCGCAAACCTATAGTATTAGATACTAATGACCGCAGGGAGGTATGGCAGAGCAAGGAGCTTCACGGACGTTTCTACCGGGTCCTACATGGGCCCGATGTAGATCTTTTAGCGTCCGTGGCCTGGCTGCGATTTGGTGACCTTTTCGGGGAAACCGAAGGTTTTGTCTTTGCGATTATGGACGAAGTTATGATGACGAACAACTACCGGAAATACATTGTGAAGGATGGCACAGTTGACATCTGTCGGGCATGTCACCGGCCAGGTGAATCTATCCGTCACATTATCTCCGGTTGTTCTAGTCTGGCTAACGGAGACTATTTGCATAGACACAACCTTGTAGCCAGGATTATCCATCAGCAACTTGCTCTTAAATACAATCTTGTGGAATCGGAAGTGCCTTACTATAAGTATGTGCCCGACCCAGTTCTCGAAAATGGCAATGTCACGTTGTATTGGGATCGGTCTATCATCACTGACAGGACTATTGTTGCCAATAAGCCTGACATAGTGGTGATAGACCGACTAGAGCGTCGCGCAATGATTGTTGATATAGCGGTCCCCCATGACGAGAACCTCGTGAAGGCTGAGAGAGATAAGAAAACTAAGTATCTTGATCTAGCGCGCGAGGTTGTCGACATGTGGGATGTGAATACAGCAATCATTGTGCCGATAGTCGTGACGGCCAATGGCATAATAGCCAAGAGCCTCGACGAACATCTGAGGAGGCTCTCGTTAGGCAGCTGGATCAAGGGCTTGATCCAGAAAGCGGTACTACTGGACACGGCGCGTATAGTCAGGAGGTTCCTCTCTCAGGAGCCCTGACCACCGGTAGCTTGGACCCTGTTCCCGATACCGGTGGGCTACTATTTTTGTATTTTTAAATGTTTTTTTATTTTATTTTTTATAGAATAATATTTAAAAATGTAAAAATATGTATATAAAATGAATAAATGGAATAATAATAATATTATAAAGAGGAAAGATTTTTTTGTTTGTTTGTTTGTACCGAATAGGCTCCGAAACTACTGGACCGATAAAAAAAAATTTTTCACCAATAGAAAGCTACGTTATTCCTGAGTAACATAGGCTATTTTTGAAACCCGAAAACGGGTCCTGTGGGGTGGCCCACGGGAGCGAAGCCGCGGGCAACAGCTAGTTACAAATATTTTCATGTATTAATACTCAGTAAATTTTATTTCGATCGTGATATTACGCACATTAAGATCGAGGCTTCAGTCATTTTCAGAAGTTACAGTAGGCATATTTTTAAAAAACATTTAAAACATTGAAATATACTGTGTCTTATGACCCATTATTGTGTTTGCCGCATAAGATTGTTATAATTTCTTGTCATATGCGACTTAGCGAGCGTGAAAATAAAAGTTGCTTATGTGCTGTTATGGTGTTTGAATAACAAACATCTATCCATCCAAATTTAATTTTTTATAATATTAACCTAACATGTGTAACATTTAATCGAATAACATTTCAGGCGCCTCCTGACTGCCCTCTACCCCATCACCCCAAGACTGCACTACACTCAAGAACAAAAGCATCAATAACAGGTACAGTCACCGACATAACCTCAGAAGCAACAAATAACTCAGCGCCGAGATTTGTTGTCGCAATCCATTGTCGTCGCGACACGCCAGTAATGAAAGCCGCTTATCTGCGCGACTGTACCTCAGGCCCTCGACGCTGTCGGTTATCTACGTCACTGTACCCTCAAGGAGGCTAATCGGACCGTTGAATTAAACTTTAAATTTGCATTTTGTTATTATATTTTTATTTTAGGGTTCCATTCCTCATAAGGAAAAAAGGAACCCATAAGGATCACTTCGTTGTCTGTCTTTCTGTCTGCCTGTGTGTGTTTTTTTTTCTGGATAACCTGGAGAAATCAAATTGAAATTAATATCATAATTATACTGAGGTCTCCAAACAATTGGAACTGTGAAAAAATCAAACATCTAAATCAACACAATCAATAACATGGCCGTTTATTATGTCACATATTTGACAAATCGCTAGAGAATTAAAACCTATAGGGTACTTCCCGTTGACTTCATAATCTTAATCATGGCATTTGGCAACGAGGAATGTCTTTCAGCACAAGTAAAAGAAAAAATCTGAAAACCGTAAATTACAACGGTGCTTTCATTGTTTATGGACTTCAGTAATGTTACCTTATTATTTTGGTAAATGTAGCTTTTTGTACGGAACCCTCGGTGTGCGATTCCGACTCGAACTTGGCCAGTTTTTTTGGGACTCAAATGGTAGGTAAAGAAATGGAGGTGGCAGTAGTAAAGATTAGTCTTGTATTACTCTCTGTTGTATTTTATTTTGCAGACTCTACCTCTAACTGTTTCAAGGATAAAAAGTAAATTTAAAAACTAAAACCCGACTACTGAAAAATCGAGTTCTAAAAAGTATGAAACAACATTCAACATTTTCATCTGAAATTGAAATGTGCACTCTATTCGATATGTATATAATTAATTATTTATTACTTATTACATGTAAGTTGTTTATTTAATACCCGATACATATCGAATAGTGTGTATATAACAATTTCAGATGAGACTATTTTCTTGTTTCACACTTTTTAGAGCGTGATTTTTCAGTATTCGGGTTTTAGTTTTTGAACAAATTTTTTATTAAAAGTATTTTGGGGTTTTTGCAGAGCCACATTTTTTTTTCTGTTAAGGATTTGTTTTTATAAATGTATCTAGATAATTCATAAGTTACAAGCCAATCTTATAACATATGCATTCTCCGCGCTTTGCTCGGAGTTTCCTTGCGTGATCGCATCAGAAATGAGTATATCCGCAGGAGAACCAAAGTTGCCGACATAGCCGGCAGAATTGCGAAACTTAAGTGGCAGTGGGCAGGGCACATTGCTCGCAGAACGTACGGCCGATGGGGCCGAAAAATTCAGGAATGGCGACCGCGAACCGGAAGACGATGCATTGGAAGGCCCCCCACTAGATGGACCGATGACCAGAGGTTGCGGGAAAGCTCTGGATGCGAGACGCACGGGATTGGTCAATTTGGTGACGCCTGGAGGAGGCCTATGTCCAGCAGAGGATATCTATCATCTGAAATAATGATGATGATGATGATGAAAGAACAGGTTTAGGAATGTGCTATGTGTGTGTAGTTATGTTAGGTAACGAAACATAAATCTACATCTATATCTCGCGAGTGTTCGCAAAGGATACGCTTGACGCCTTAATTTTAAATTCCTGTTCAACGATAACACACTTAATGGGGTGGGGCGAAAATACTTTTTTTGTCCCTGACTTCAGGTACCGTAGAGAGCGCCATATTCAATTTAATGTGAAGTCACATAGCATATAACCAGCGGCAACAAGATACTTTCAACGGCACCTCATTTCTCAAATTATGATAAGCAGTTTAGAAGTTATGAGGGGACAGATGAACATACATACATACCATTTAAAAACATAACCCTCCCATTTGCTTTGCCATAGTCGGTTAAAAAGGTTTAAAGTTATAATACATATCTTATTATATCTTGTCTTAACTAGCAAAAAGTTTAATAAAAGCTGTGTTTTTTGTTTTTTTGTACGCTTTGTTACCCGGGCCATAATAACGAATCGATTGACACCTTATTCATCAAAATCGGTTGAATAGTTAAGGTGCTACGGAGGAACATACGTAAATACAAACACACATACATACATACATAGACTGCTAAAATTATAACCCATATTTTTGGCTTAACCGTAGTCGGGTAAAAATTAAGCACAGTGGTAAACTTTATAACACGCGTAGAAAAAAAATTGTGGTTAAGTGTTATTGATTTTTTCCATCTGGAGTTTCGCAGAAGCAGTCTGGAGTCTGGACTTGTGTTCGATTGATGACTCGCCCCATATAACATGGATGGAACTTAAATATAACTGGCGAAGCGTGGGCGTATTATAGCTGCACTTTCCTAACTCTTTGGCGAATAAGGCGTTCCCCGATTGCTACAACCTAGGGGTCTGTAAGTCATGAGTGAATAGGTTACTTCTAGGCAAGCGTGCTTCGCTGTCATCAACATCATCGCTTACCATCAGGTGAGATATTGGTCAAGCGCGAACCTATCAATCATAAAAAATACAGCCGTGATTTTATGTTTTTTTTTTAATAATAATTGGCACATTTTGCAATAATTGGCCCGGTTGTTAACTTAGCTTTATAGAATACTAAAATATTTTTACGTTCTGTAGATCAAAAGTCACAAACAGCTAAAAAGACATACAGTCTAAATAGATAGTCTGAATGCTTTATTTTAAGCAAAACAAGATAAAAATAAACATGAAACAGCCATCACTCTCAACATTTCCATCAAAATTAACGCCCAATCATTCAATAGACTCGCCCGGTACTATAAAGCACAAAAGTAACAACAGTGCGAATAAATTGGCGTACAGTCGAGCGCAATCGTAAATACCGCACAGGTGTGAGTTGTTGTGTGTTTACGCAATCGTATCGTTACAGTTACGCGTGTCGCTCGTATTTCGTACTCGGAAGGAGGTACGTACCGTACGTGTGACTTGAGTTGTAAAGGTTTTTTGAGGATGGTAAAAATATTTTTTTAGTAAAGTTTATGATGGTGATGCAAGATTGTGTTGACAGATGCATCAATCAGTCTAGATTTTTAAAGTTTTTTTTTGTATCATCTATACTTCTATACTAATATTATAAAGAGGAAAGATTTTTTGTTTGTTTGTTTGTACCAAATAGACTCCGAAACTACTGGACCGATTTAAAAAAATCTTTTACCTATAGAAAGCTTCACTATTCGAGTGACACAGGATATTTTTAAAACCCGAAAACGGGTCCTGGGGTGTGGTCCACGGGAGCGAAGTCACGGGCAAGAGCTAATATACTATATATTTGAAGGTCGTTTTCAGAGGAATTTGTGTGTATGGTAAAACTATGTGGGCTCCGGAAAATGTACGATGCCATCGCGGCACACACACACACACACAGTGTGGTCTACACTTGCCCAAAACCGGGAGAAATGGAAGAATGGGAGATATTTGCCCTGCAGTACCGACTATTCAGGCTGGAAATAAAATGTTGATAAATCACACTAATATTATAAAGGCGCTTGGGAGTATGTTTGTTACTTCTTTACGCTCAAACAGCTGGACGAATCTTTTTTATCCCGGTAATATCTTTACTCGGGATAATTTTCGACTTTCACGCGGGTGAAACCGCTGGCAGAAGCTGGTAAATAACAATATAATGAATGAATTATGGTTAACCTTATTAATTAATAAATTTTACCAGCTTTTTGTCATTAAAACGAATCGCGTATCCAAATACTTTCAAAGGTAATTAAACCACCAGTAGCCACCTAAACATCCTCTCTAATAAATCACTACCAGAAACTCATCAGCCAAAAATTAAAACCATTTATTAATTACAAAAACACACACAAAAAAAATTACAAATATAATTAATTACCATCAAAAACAACATCAAAGCCTGAAATAGCTGAAAGGCACGTCAAGCTGGACTGACGTGGACACACGGACAGGGAACATTGAAAAGGAAATTAGCCTCAGTGTGGGGACCATTCGCATTTTTTCCATTTATGTCAACATGACAAGAGCACAGTGCTTCACGCCGACAAAGGATGGGACTGAACCATCAATGCTCATGGCGACTGACTCGACTGGAAAACGTTAATTTTATAAATGTTTTTATTGTTTTTCTGAGTTTGAATAGTAAAGGAATTATTTGTATTTGAGGTTAATGTTTTTTGGGGGTTGATTTTTAAATAGGACTTTTTGAGGTTGACTGTATATTTGTCTCATAGTCATTTGGACAATGTTTTAACATTGATTTTCAGACCTGAAGGCTGTTTTCTATACTAATATTATAAAGAGGAAATATTTGTATTTTTGTATGTAACGAATAAACTTAAAAGCTACTGGACCGATTTCAAAAATTCTTTCACTGTTGGGAAGCTACACTATCCCCGGGTGACATAGCTTACTTTTTATCCCTGTATTCCTACGGGAATGGGCACTTTGCGAGTAAAACCACGAGGCGTCCGCTAGTAATTTATAATCAGTTCGAGAATATTCGTCAAGGAGTGAACTCAGGCCATCCTACTAATATTATAAATGCGAAAGTTTGTGAGGATGGATGTATGTATGTTTGTTACTCTTTCACGCAAAAACTACTGAACTGATCTGGATGAAATTTGGCACAGATAATTATAGTCAGGAATAGCACATAGTATAATTTTTATCTCGGGCATATGTTCCCTCGGGACAATTTTCAACATTCACGCGGGCGAAGCCGCTGGCAGAAGCTAGTTTAAGATAAATCAGAAATAACCACGTATTAGTATAATTCTATCGCGAATAAAATACTCTTTAATTTTTGTTTTGTCAATACTTAGCTTAGTTTGTTTGGAACTGAATTATCTATGCTTATGGCGACACAGGCTCTACTAGAAAACATAAATTTTATAAATTCTTTTTATTTTATAGTAAAGGATTTATTTATATTTTTGGTTAACGTTTTTTTGGACTTGATTTTTAAATGGGCCTTTGGATAATTCTGATAATCAGTCAAGTCGATGTTGTTTCAACAATTTAGTTTGTTTCAGGTCAGGCGCATATTCGACTTTGAGATTTTTACTGAGACGTTTTCCAAGGCTTTAAGGATTGAAAAGAAAACTGACTGTCATCTGCTTTTAACATCCGGAAAAGAAACAGCAGAAAATTACCAAAGTTTTCTTCAATCTATGATTTGTGCCTCCTGAAAATTCGACTTAATTAAAGAAAATCCGTTTAAAGACTAAATCATTCTATTTTTATTTTTTTACACCTTGTGCTCAGTGAAGTACATAACAGCTCTCCCCAAGAATTACAACTCACACAATCACACAAACGTATTTTCGCAAGTCTAGATAAACGAACGCAACTCCCCTCTCGACTCCCGAAAAAAGAGAAAAGTCGGAAGACACAGGATAACAGTAACACATTTTCGTCGCGAAGGCTAACGATTCCGAAGTGAACTGTCCCATAAATCTAGGCCAGCCTGATTGATACATGGCGGTGGGTTGACGCCCATCGCGTAATTTAGTGCCGCCACTCCGCCCACCATCCAGATAGCGGGACTTTTGTTTTGCATTAATTCTCTTTCGCTGTTCTTTCCATCGATGCTAAAGAAAAGAATTTACTTTTAAAAAAGGAATTCTACGTTGTGATAAATGTTGAGATAATTTTTTTTTCGGGATTTTGGCTAGGGATATTTAGTGCCTTGTCCACTGTGTGATTTGTGTAGATCGTATTTTGTTTTTGTTAATTAGCATTCTGTGAGAAATATACTTTGTAGATTAGTTTTAATTGATTTTTAATATTATAATATTTAGTAGGTAAAAAAGTTTTGGAAATCGTCTACAAGCAGATTACTAGATTAAGTTTTGAATTCGTTACAATCTTTTCGTATAGGGTAAATTGCAAAAAAGGAAACAATTTTAATTATGATTTGCGTAATATTTGGCCTCTAGAAGCAAATTGGGAAAGTGCAACACTAAATGATGTTCCAAGGTGAATAGCGAATGTCATATTATTTGATATTGATACAATCATAGATGGTGCGATTACGTAATGATGTTGCCATCATCTACTTAAAAAATAATAACATTAATTTTGATTTATTTTTCTAAATTGTTGCAACATTATTTATAGCTAAGTGCACTGTATTTGCGTATGGGCACAGTCAACAGCAAAAGTACGTAATAAATGTTTAAGTCGAATGAGAAATTATTTATCAGCTATGTATGGCTAGGTTGCGGGAATGCGCTGGATACGAGACTCATGGGATTGGTCAATGTTGCGACGCCTGGGGGATGCTTATGTCCAGCAGTGGACGTCTTTCAGCTGGAATGATGATGATGTATGTTGAGCATGAGCATTTTGTTCGAAATTAATGTGAATGAAAAAGGATTTAATCCAAGTTGCGTGCCTTTGGGTAATCCGATATCTTGATAATTATATTATGAAACATATAAGTCTCTTATTATGAGTCCAATAACATTTTATTTTATAGTTATATACAATAATAATAGCTTATACACAACTTTATTGAAAAGAATACAACTGACTGACAAATTGTGATATTCCAGTGATGATTTTCATGTCACAAGTAAATAGCTACACAATAAACAACTAAACTAATATATCAGCCCACTCAACGCCCGAGCATAAACTCCTACCGTTCTAAAAAAAAACAAACAAAACAAAAGAAAAACATGTTAAAACAAAACACTAACCATCAAGTCAAAACACTACTTCATTCCTCATAGTTTTCTCATCTAAAGAGATACAAAAGTACCCCCTCCCCTTTACAAAACCGGCTAATTCCAGTCCAGAGTACCAGTTTATACCAGTGAGTACCAGTGAGGTTCAGACGACAGTAGTCGCTGGTATTAAGGCCTTTCTTAACAGCTAATCTTAGGACAAAAGCTTTAATACAAGCGGCCCCGGGGTGTAGGACGAGTGTTGCCTTTTGTTTATTTTAATTTTTATTTTACGCCTGCTCGGCGAACTATGTCTGGTGGTACAGGGAGGTGCTACAGGCTGTTTTGAATGTGAGATTTTAAAAAAGGTTTTATTATTTTTTAGTTTTTGTCACAAGGGTAAAGTATCTAAGAGGCTGATGAAAAATGCTGATGCTGCCTAAATTACGTGCTGGCACTGTCTGTCTGGAAACTAAAAACGGTTTTATTAATATTATAAATGTGAAAGTTTGGACAGATGTGTGTGTGGATGTATGTTTGTTAATCAATCACGCTAGAACGGCTGAACGGATCTGGATTAATTTTGGCACAGACATAGATTATAGTCTGGTATAGCATAAAGGCTACTTTCCATTCTGGTATAATGTTCCCTTGGGTTAGCAAAACATTTATCAAGCGAGTAATGCCGCTGACAGAAGTTAGTAATTTAATAAACCAACCCTGACATTTTTAAAGAAACATGGTCATTGAATTTGATGGTATGCTGGCTGATGGTATTGCTGATCGTGCTCAATAAACTGCAAACACCGGTAACTTGAAGGTGATGTACAAAGCTACCAAAACCTTGGCAGGTAACAGCAAGTCAAAGAAGAAGCCGCTAAAGTCCAAAGATGGTCAGCTCATAGTGACGTCAAGAGGGCAGCTTCTGTTTCCGTCGACACTTTGAAGAGTCCATTTGTCAGCTACATCGACGCCCGTTCTGTGCCCCATCTTGGGGACATAGGACATTAAGGCCGAGTTTCTCACCTACAAATTATTGCAGAATTAATGTGACAAATTGACAATTGAATTGATTGTGATTAATCCGAAATTTAATTATTGTTCATTTTTTATTTATTTTTTGTACTCCTACCACTATTGTGTCCTTTTTAACCCAAAGGTTGACTGGTAGAGAATGCCTTGTTGCATTAAGTCCGCCTATGTATGACCATTGTACATGAAGTTTAAATAAATAAATAAATAAATTGTCAAGCAAGCGTTATCTGCTGTGACTGGCTGTTAAAAAATCATTCAACCAATCACAGCCGATAACGTAATTCTGCGATAATTTAAAGGTGAGAAACTCGGCCTAAGTCAAGTAAAATAACACATAGTAATGACTTATTTTTACATCTAAGAAACCTGTGACAGTTGGCCCTCATATAAGCTAACATAAAAAAGGCTGGAGTTACTTATACATTTACCTCTCCTTCGGCATATTTTCTCCCTTTCAGGGAAATCTTGTAGCATCTCTAATATACATATTAAGTCACGTTACGTGCTCACGAATTGCTTAATCCCTTTTACAAGTTGTTGATTTTGCAGTTAAGGTTATGTCACAATTCGACACAGACGTTTTCTTCTATTACTTTAGCCGATCTGCAACCTTTAAGTCTATTATAACAATAATATTATGCAGTTCAAGTATGAGATATAATTTTGCCATTTCCCCTAAGAAAACGCCGCACCCTGTAATACACAGGATAGCCTGTGATATGCAGCTCATTTTCAGCAGTAGCGCGAATTATCAACGACGCGTGACGACAGCCTGCCTACAGCTCATACTGCTGTGTATTACTTGTAATATCTTCTGTGTCTTATTTATTTGTAGTGAGTTCGCGTCTTATTTAGTAGTGGGGTGGGTAGAGACACAGAATGGAATGATTGTGAGGTCACTTTTCTATGTGATTATTCATATATAATGTCACCTTTATGTTCCAGTTATTCCACATTAAGTCAAATTTCATTTAATATAAATGTATTTTAAAATAATTCCTCGTGACGACAGCCTGCATAGTTCCTACAGCTCATATTGCTGTAATAGGTAGGTATATTCTGTGCCTTATTTATTTTTAATGGATTCGCGTCTTATTTATTAGCGGGAACCCATTGTTTAACATGCTTTTGCATGAACATTTTATTTAGTAACTGAATGTACACATGTTATGGAAGACGCTTAATGATGCCGAATTAAGTGTCTATTTTCAAGCAACGATATTCAATTTATTAAGTATAGCCAACCTTATTACGGTCCATCTCGACTTGGTTGATGTTATTTAATTTCCTTGGTGACTGGACATTAACTTCTAAAGTTTTAATAAGACTGGTTGCGGACCTACCCAATTAAACACAGTATCCATTTAATAATCAGCAGCTTCCAGCTTCCCTGCTGTGACATTCTACTGTTGTGTAAGTATATTTGGATGTTTGATATCCATTCATGCTCCAACAGCTGAAATATTTTTTGATTCACTTTTAATACGACATATTATCTATTTTACATATATATCTTTTTTTTTTTTTTTGAATTTATAATTTAAGCACATATTCACATTATGACATTATTTTAAGTATCTATTTTATTTACCCACGTCCGTGTGTCACTAGCGGGGTGCCAACTGAAAATCAGCGCTGGGTGTCTGACGCCCAGCAGATGCTAAGTTGGTAACCCTTTCGGTATGGGCACGCCCGGCGCAATAATTTTTAAAACTTGTTTGTACTTTTTTTGACTATTCTTCTCTGTTACTTTGTGATTGTTGTTGTTGTGTTGTGTCTATGTCGAATAAATGTTTTCTATTCTATTCTATTCTACATAGGATACATTTTAATTCCGGAAAGACATACGACCTTTGCAGGCGAAGCCTTTGGAAAAAGCCAGTATAAACTAAAATAAACACCATCCTCATCTACCAACAGTACTTGACAAAAATACTCTGGCGTCACATCTGAGACAGCTCGACTGGCTCGTGGGTGACAGGTCGTCGCAGAACAATGGTTAGTTTCGCTGCAACTGCGGGACTCGCGTGATGTGACGATATGAAAAACATATGGTTGGTGATTAGGTACGAGTATATGGACTGGGGACTGATTGCTTGTTAAAATCTGGCAGTGTGTGTTTTTGTGGCTGAATAAGTTACAATGCATGTTGACTACACTATGAAGTATACACCATCTTTATCCCCTTCGGTGTCGAGATCGGGGGCCGAACATTGCCCGAATGTCCGGGTACTCCGGCGCCATTTTTGCGGTATCGACTCGGTCTCAGTAAAACGCCGATTTATCGGTATTTTTGTATGGGAACTATGTATGAATGTTATGTTATTAGAATTGTTATGAAATAAGGTATCAGATTTCATAGGGATTTGCCCAGTTTTACTCCTAAGTACTTACATCTATGATTTTCAAAATAAATGATTTAATTGATTAAGTATGGAACATACATGTAACCCTTGGTAATTTGCTTACTAACAAGCAATTGCCCTTATAATTTTTTAAGGATATTTGTTGTCCCAGTAGCATTTTACAATCTTTTTATGCGCTGGAAAAGGTTGACGCCCAATGAATGATATAAAAGCAAAATATAGGTATTTTTGTGACGAGCTATAGATACGTAATTTAAGATTAATTCAGAAGAATTGAATCTTATCTTTTCACTGCAAATAAAACTTAAAATAAATCCTCGAGAAAATTCATTTCCAAAAAATTTACCCATCTTTATGCCCTCTGGCACCCACGACACCTAAATCAAAAGCAAGCCGAAGCCAAACTCATTCAGAATTCACGCCGCCTCAAAGGCTATCAAATCGGAAATATCTCCACGTAAATGCACCCATCTGGAGTACTGAAGCTGCTAATATCTCAAGCGCGACCAATGACTTTGCTTTTACTCACCTGCCAAATACTATTTGCTATCCCAAGAGCAAAAACGACGTCTTAGCTCAGCGAAGATACAATTGAAAATGGAACGGCTGCGGCTCTCGGTAAGGTAAAGTTATGTTTGTGGACTCAAAAGCAGATAGCGTTTACGAAGCTGGCTGTGGTCTAGGTAAGGTTAAAATATGCAGCGCTTGTATTGAGAGGACCTGCATAAAGGGGTAAGACAGTCCGTGTGGTCGCGACGCACTCCGTGCATGCACTTGCTAGGTATGTTTCCAAGCCACGGTTATGCGGGGAGACGTTAACTGACCGATACTTGATAAACATTTAGGGAGTTGCTTGAGGACTTTTTCTTGGAAAAATTATAAATTTTGCAACGTTTTATGGAAATCTTCCAGCGGCATCTCGATACACACAAATTAAGATGTTAAGACGAGCTTGATGTGTGTATAGACGGATGAGTTGGTCCTTACTATCTTATAATTAAGAACATTACAAAGGAAAAACAGGTCCTGCAGAGGGACCAGACAAGCTGACGTTAATTATAAAAAAAAAACTCGTAATTAACATCAGAAACTTGTGATAATTTTTATCTTTTACATTGAAAACCTTCGATAAATTGCTTTACCAAATAATTTCATAGTGAATACGTTCAGTTTCTTTATAACAACAAATCTCAAACGCACCAAATCTCATCCTGCAATGGAAACACACACCCCGTCAGTTTTCAAAAAGCCCAAGAGAGCGTGTGTTGACAAAGTGACCGCTATTAAACATTCATTGCTGCTCGAGTAAGGTGTTAAGTCGTCGCCTTCTCTTTGAGGCGGCGTTGTATGCTGCAGTGCGGCCGCAACACCGAGGGGACTAACAAGCATGCACCTGATAATTTCAAGTGAAAATCTTAGAGAATATGTGAGGGAATTTCTAAGATTTCCAAAGCAGTTCATATTAGATTTTCCTCTAGCAATTAAGCATAATATAATTTTTATGATGGTTTCTTTACTGGATAAAATAATACAATCGTACAATATATAATATATATGTAGGGAAGACTGCGTAATTGTCAGGAAAAGCCATTATTGCATGGGTTCTTTCGGGCTAGATGTTAAATAAACCAACTTCTTTGCTTGTATGTAGGCTCACAATGTAACTAATCACGTTATGTATTGGCGAATAACTTAAACGACATTCCACTATAACACGTAGTTTTATCTACACGAACAATCGGTAACTCTCACTGTTGACTGTATTCTCTTTAGGTTTTATCACGAATTCACAACTCAATCCAACCCGCCATATTCTCACTCGATCCCCTCTGTCATTTTCTGTTCGCGCCAAAAACTAGCGTATAGTGTTAACGTCAAGTTGACATCTGTCAAAGTCATTTGAAACCATAGCGCTCTTCAGAACGATATCTTAGAAATGCCGACATATAGATCTAAACAGAACTAACATATTATGTTGTACCGTGTGTAATTTTCCTGCAATAATTACCTGCAATAACCTTCACCATTCTATAAGCTACCAAAGAGTAAATAAATTAATGAAATAGCTAAAATTGTGTGGTACAAGAACTTACTCAAGTACATGAGGTTCTCCTTACTTCACAGAATTTGCTACCAACCTAAACATAATCAATAAATAAATTAAAAAAAAAACAAACTCAAAACACAAGCAAAGAATCAGCTGCTAAACCAATCACCTTAAATTCTAAATCCCACACAACTACCCCACTTCCTCAAAACACATCTTAACCCTCGAACTGCAACAGAAACAAGCACACATCACATACGGCGACATTTCCAATATAAAATAAACAAGTGGGGTATGATTACGGGCGGGTTGAACCCCGATCGATGACGGTTGACCCCTTTACCTGCCCTCGCTGTCCGTCCGTCCGTCTTGAAATCCGCTGCAACTGTTAAGGGGGTGGATACTATTTGAGTTTAACAAAAAAAAAACGGAAAAGTAGACTATGGAAATTTTGGACGTCTGGAAAGGGTTCTAACAGGAATATGGGAGATATAAATATTAAATTAATATTCTCAAATTCAATTCAGTATTATGATTTTTATGAGACACTTATTTTAAAGTATCAAAATTCGCCCGTTCCAATGTGTACACTGTACAGCTTTGTCTAACTAAACAAATATACTGATATCACTGTTCCACTGCAACACAAGTACCTCTTGTCATTCAGAAAAAACACGGACACTAACTGAATTTCTACAACCATGGTTTTTCGTTTACCATATTGTTCATAATTCATTAAGACATTTCAGTCGATTCGAGTTTTTATAATACATACTTGTAGCTTGATAATAAAATGAATAATATCTTCGAAAAACTAGCATAAGAACAAGAGATTACAGTAATAAAAGATAACCTTTACAACCAACATATTCTATCAACAAAAACTTAAGGACCCAATAAATCGGCACAAGCCGCCCCTTAACAAAGGGGTGGTAGGTGCAATCTGGTGCCTTTTGTCCGTATCATGTCACCCCGCAGTCTTCACTCAACGATCTTTTATATTTCTCGAGACTGTTCAACTTTGAGTTGGTTACAAAAGTTAGGAGTTGAAAGGTTGATGGAATAAGTGGGGGGTGTGGGGAGGGTAGTAAATTAATATAGTGGATGATTTGTCGCTGTAAAAGTGATGTTTTTGTCGCCATCATTTTTAGACCTATAATAATATATTTATTGATGAAAACTAATATTATAATGAAGAAAAACCTGTGAAAGTATTGATACAATTATGGAAATTCTAATCTAAATGATACTCAATGGAGAGATACACAATCGCTGAGTGTGATGCAGTTTCAAAATTGGGAAATGTATTCACGACTTAACATTGCTATAACTTTTCTTCGGGAAAAATATTGAAGCGTTGTCCAGCTGATCTGCTAATTATGAGGTTCCATAAAAGTTTATCGTTTGCCTAGGTGACTGTTTTCTTCTTAAATAAAATTCATTATCATCACTGTTTCATTTTGATTTAATACACTTTTACTTTTTCCCTTTGGAAAATTAACGGAGAGAGGGAACTCAGTCTAAATCGCCACTATCAATGAACTAAATTACAAACAGCTGCATTACTTATTGGTGGCTTCAACCCTTCAAATGTATTTATTTCACTACACAATTTATCCAGAAACCAACACATCCACTAAAACACAAAACTTGCACCAGAATTAATACAAAAGTTGTTTTGTCCATAAAATTTGATGTCGCTCCACATCTTAGTGAAACTTGAAACTCATTTTCATATTTTCAACTATCTGACCGGCAAAACAAATCCACAACTCACGCCGTAATAGTTACGTACAGTCGTAGTGCATTAATGTGCTGTCCACAAATGTTGGGGAGGCTGGATGTGCCTGGAGCGTGGTTGGGATATTTTTTACCCCAAAGGCGAAAGAAGGAGGGTGATAGGTTTTTCGAAGACTCACGCCGTAATAGTTACGTACAGTCGTACTGCATTAATGTGCTAAACACGGACATGGCCAGTACTGGATGTGGCTGACGTGTGTTTTGGGTATTTTTTACCTGAGTAAGACGTATTTTTTACCCCATTGCGACAATAGGTGGGTTATTTTGTTTGTTTTCGAGAATTCCAGTTTACATCTTTCATTGTTGTAATTACTTAATTAAAGGATTAAATAAAAAATAAATAGACCGGCAAAACAAATCCGCAACTCACGCCATAATGATTACGTACAGTTGAAGTGCATTAATGTGTTGGCCGCGGATGAAGGGGATCCTGGATGTAGAGCCTTCGCTACAAATATAAATCTATGATAAGTCATTTCATTTTTGGCTTTCTAAACAATAAATAACTTTAGCTACACCTACAATAAAATCAAAAACGCTCTCTAAATAAAATTGTAACCTGCCACATCCAGTCACCTCTAACACCCACAACTATTTATGACTACTGCTTACCACGCTGCATCCGGGGGTCTCATAAAATTCTATCGTCGGGATTGTGCAGCGTTGATCCGTCTGCAGAGGGGGGAAAGGGGGGAAATGCCGTAGATTATGAAATACCCGCTCTCCCCTCATTGGACCAATTACATGACCAGTCGAAGGGTTAAAATGTGGAAGTGGATGGACATTAGAGGTGATAGCATTATGTCTAGACTCGTGCGATGGATGGGAAGTGGATCAGTCAATAATCCTGTTGGGGGTTGAAGGGACATAATTGATCTGAACAGGTCCACGAGGACGGGACTTTCGGGACGATTTTGTCAATATTTTATTTGTTTGTCTACTCATTTAAATCATAATGTTACAGTTTTTTGACGAGAAAACAGTAGTAATATTTTCCTGTAATTATAGGAATTCGATGGAGAAATAATCTTCCAAATTTCAAAGCAAATTGTTGCCCGTGGCCTGCAGTCTATTAAATCTGAGACATTGTTGTTGTGTGTTCAAGTAATACCTAATACACAATTTTATTATGTATCGAACTTACAACCGTAGATACAAAATATTTTTTTTTTTTAATGAAAATCTGATTGACTTCAGTTTTCGTTCCTAAATATCTCCAGAATTGGAGTCGCGTAAAGTATAAACCATCAAGCGAGTATGTTTGATAACCCCACGCCCCATGGGGCGTCATTACCTCAAACCCTCACATTACATAACAACCCTCAAAAACAAAAAAACAACACCCACATTATATACAACCCAATATTTCGAAAATCATATAACTAATAAAAACGCTAAACATACTGTAGCAATGGGTCGCGAACCGAACAATATTGCCCCGTTGCTTGCCAAATCGAAAACTAAGCTCGCCCGGGCCGCACTCATAAGTTGCTGTATCTCTGTATTGCACAAGTTTCAACTGCAACGCTCATTTGCAAACGTTATATAGGACGAAGATTGGGCATTTGATCGTTGTTAATATTCTTTTGGGGCATAAAAGTCTAATCTTCTCACTAAGATCAAATATTATTATTTATCGAAAAATCTGTATCCGTAAACAATAAAGGTGTCAGTTAAGTCCCATAAAATTTAGAGGCGTTGAAGAAACAGCAGTTGGTAGCCTGGCTACTGGCTGGTGGTTATAAGAACACATCAATGCGATCAGTAGATCTGGCTCCAAAACTACATTTTTACTTACTTTTTCCCCAAGACTTTCTCTCACCCCATCTCAAAACTTGTTTATGATTTTCATGACTAAAGTCACCACTTTACCACCCTGCATTAGATTATTTCTTTAAATCACCCACACACAAACACCTAGACGCCCCATAATCTTATAATCACAACCTAGCTCTCTGCCCACCCCTCAAACAAAAGAGCACGAACGAAATAGGCGTAATAATTCCATTTGAACACGTTACTAAGGACACTATGTACGGTCAGCAGAAGCAGGTAAACAAAGCGACGCATTAGGAGGGTAGATTAACAAAAAAGGCGGGGGTGAAATACGGCGGTGCCTGTAAATTTTCTTACGGCGCCCCCTCTGACGGGCCCGAACATCGACACTGCGCTGACATGAGTACGGTCTGCAAAAAAGGGAGGTTGGTGAAACAATAAATGTTACTGATATTTTTTTTATATTTGTTGTGTACAATGATACATTCTACATATAAATGTAGTGTATCATTTTGCAGGTGTCTAGTAACTATGTGAAGCGGTTATAAATAGAAATAGAAAACATTGATACAACTCAAATACAAAAACACAATCACAAATAAGAAAGAGGGTATTCTTATTTGTGATTGTGTTTTTGTATTTGAAGTAAACAAGTAAAAATGTATTTTAATAATTATAAAGCATATCTATGAAATAATATAAAACATACTTTGTACATAAGTTGTCCTTCTGTATATGTTTATTTTGTGTACAATAAAGAATATATAAGAATGTGGTCAATTCTACAAGATGCATTATCATTAATTATTTTAACCAAGTTTCGTGGGTAATGTAATTTATATTAGTGTTCTTTGCTTAGTATCATAGGTTTGAAAAAATGATGAGATTATTAGAAACACCAGTGGTCCGACTTTATTATGATAAGTCAATAAAGTAACTGTTTATACCACATTGTTGGTAAATAAAGTAAAATAAAAAAAAAACCAACATCCAACACCTTATAACATTTTTTTAATGACAGCTGCCGTACTTTTTCTGCCGACGCTACACTCGTCTCCCGATTCGTCCCACCGAAAATTTTCGTTCGAGCCGTTTCTAAAGCGCCTTTTTTAATCTCTATAAATCAAATTTATGACTTGTGTAAGCTTTCTGTTTTATTTACCCTTTTATAATTTTGTTGTCTGTACATACACGGATGGAGTAGGGGCAGCACACACACTCTCATAATATAAACATAAACACATATGCACGATTGTCACATTCATTTTAGCAAGTTCTCTAGGATTTGTGACGTCAAATGTATTTATGCATTTAGAAAGCTGTAGTTTTGAATGAATCTAGAACTTTATTCTATTATTGCGTTCGGTTGATAGCAGTAGGCTTCCCTCCTTTTACATGGGGCTTAAACATATCTGGTGAAATGTAAGTGTCCACCCTCTGCCTAGCCTTTCGGGCAACACAGGCGTTATGGTATGTTATGTGTTACCTATTCTATCAATAAAAATTAAAAAAAAATGCAGCAATGATTTAAGAGTGATTCTTCAAATCCTCAGTTCAAGAAAACTGAGCATTCAGTAGATCAAACTCTATATAGACATTAAAAAAATACTTCCATACAAACGATCAATTTAGCTCTTAAAGATCGATCTTAGGAAACCATTTGGGTACCAGTTTCTAGATAGGTACTTAATATGGTATGCAGAATTGTAGACTGGTTTGCTAAACTATAATTAGGCAATAAATGTTAATGTTTTTGGAAATAGAAAGTAAAAAGCTTCATTCCGATTCAAATTAATTGTTATTGCATATAGCCCAGGCGTATTGATTTGCTATTATAAATATTTACTTTTAATGCATTTAAATTAATGATTTCATGCGCATAAATTATTTTAACATTCACAGTGATTACCTTATTTCTTAATTAAAATAAGCGTGGCAATCTTATTACTTTGCTCAGGATAGTTATATCTAATTCAACTGTCCATAAATCTGTCTAAAATAGCATTAGTTAATATTAACATTGTATATTTTATATAAACTTGTGCATTGCTTGATGATTGGTTTGTTCTTTGACATTGTTTCTTCGAAGTATGCAAATACAAATAATAAATCTGTTGAAAAGTCGTTTTTGTACATCGAAAATAATTCCAAAAAAAATTACAAGGATAACCAACAGAACACACTTCCAGCATTTTTTGAATTTTTGTCTATGTGTCGGTTTACTTGTGCACGCATCACGCAAAATGTACAAAACTCATGTAGATAACTTTATACATAAACATTGTGCGTAACTTGAAGTATTACTTAGTTTTGTTTCATCGCAATCGGTTCACTCTATCAAAAGTTAGATGAATTTAAAGTGTTCAAGAAGTAAAATATCACAACACACGCATTTCAGATACTCGTCCAGTTGAACTCCATACTCGATACATGCCGTTGTGCATTTGACGTCACTTTCTGAATGGCTGTGTTAAGATTCTCCGCGATAGAATGACCCTAGAAAATTAATAAGTAGGAAGGTATTTAGGGTAGGTAAGGAGGTAAGTAGAGTAGGTAGGCAGTTGACGAGAGCGAAGTCGCGGGTACAGCTAGTAAACCACTTCTGATTGCCTACTGCTGTATCCAATCACAGACCAAAAAAAAGAAGATTACACTTAAGGCTATATTCCCCAATGTTACAATAGTTAACCGCGGCCGTACGCCCGCTCGGTGCCACAATATCAATATTGAACCACCTTTTGGATAGTTTTGTTTGCATTTTTTTTTAATTTACCTATACTATGTAGGATGGTAAATATCCAAGTCGTTTTGGAGGAGTATGCAAAAGAAACGAAAATATATCGTGATGTAAATTATTTTTTTAAAGCAAAAGTATTGGTCATATGAGAAAGTCATGTATCACAAATAATGTGCGATTGTATGTTAAAAACTAATTCGGCCGGTATATATGAACAACTTTCTCGACAAAAGTTGTCAACTCTCAAAAATAAATTGTATACAAACAAATTCCATACAAATTTTGGTCAGCAGACGACAATTTTGTATGGAAAATCCAATTTTGTTTTCTTTGGTAATTGCACATGAACTTCTTGGAGAAAGTTAATTGTTCTTATACATGGGTAGCGGCTGTTTTTAAATTATGATCGGCACATTCCGTTACACTCTGTAAATATGTGATATTATGTTAAGAAGTACAATCAGCGATATGTATCCAAGAGCTGTAACATTCAAGCCCCCCTAGCCAAGTTACAAACGTTTCGTATCAAATCTCTTTCTACAATCGTTAACGCCTTCTATTTGTGTGGTATGACCACGAGACTTAACGTTTAGACACAGTTTAAATATACAAACAGTTTGGAAACTACCTACAAACGCTCGTAACGGGGCACACTCACACAAACGTACGTGACCACTCGTCGCGTTGCGGTATTCAGAGGCCTTAGTGCGAGTTTTGTCTCACGCTGAATTGCGTTAACGTAAACATCAATTTGTATTGAAACTGGATAAGCGCCGTCTGGTGACGGTAAGGAGAAACCTCTTTTTTTGTATACATTTTGACATAAGAGATCGTTTACGTTAACGCGAGTGAGCGTGAGTAAAAACTCACACTAAGCCCACAGTACTGACAGCACCGCAGAAGTGCCCGAGTGGTCTCGTCGGTGCATATGATTGTGACAGTGTGCCGTTTCAAGCGTAAGTAGGTAGTTTCCATACTGTTTGTATATTTTTACTGTGGTTCAGATGTGTCAGGCCCATATATTGATTAGTTTTCTACTAGCGTTATCGATTGTAGATTGTCAACTTGGCTACAGGTGCAGATATTTAAAAGCAATCACTCATCATCATACAAAACAAACATCAAACCATCATCGCCAATAAACCTGATCAGCCGAAGTTCTGGCCATAAACAACGAGTGAAAAACATCTGGTCCACGGGGCGTATCAGGTTATTAATTCCAGTATTCCAGTATTGTTCACGTACAGCCGAAGGAGTTATAGCTTCGTCTTTGTGTGTACTGACGGGAGAACGCCTATTGGAAAAATATATGACGGTTGTATTGACTGGGATGCTTCTGAATGATTGTCGATTGTTTTTTAATGATAATATTAAGGAGCGTCCTCACTGGGAGCATTTGTAAACAAACAGTCGTAGGCGAACATCAAATACTTCCTAGCGAGCCCAGCATTCGCTTTCGAGCAAAACTATGAACGTTCGAGTCGAACATTCCCTTGCGAGCTTGGAGCATTCGAATAAGATCTCGTTAAATGTCATTCATTCTAAAATACGAATGACCAAGAAGGTCACAAACACTTAAGATCAAGGAACTGTTCTTTGCTTTACAAGTGGCCAGTAATATTCCTACATACATACTCATTAATTTCGTTATCTGAGTACTTGCTTTCGAGCGTTTTATTTGCGTGAACATTCGAATGCGAGCCGTTTCAGCGAAAATCGTTGCGACGTTCACACCGGCCGAAGTTTGCGCTTGCGTGTAAGCTTTGTAACGCTCGGCTCAACGTCCACACCAAACGAATATTCGACGTCGAATGCTCATTACAAGTGTATGCTCTCAGTGAGGACGCTCCTTTAATCATAAAGAGTGGAATTCCCTGCCGGAGTCTGTGTTTCCTGATAACTACAATATGGGATGAATAGATAACTTCTAGGCAAACGTGCTGCAACGTCGACTATACCATCGCTTACCATCAGGTAAGATAGTGGTAAAACGCGATCCAAAACACAAACAACAACAAACAAAAAATAATAAAAAACACAAATAAAAAAAAACATGTGGATATTTCTATGAAAATTTGTTTTCTTTTCCATAATAGTCAATAATTTGCTGTCCGACCTATGAGCTGAATGTCTATGAGCGATAACCATTATCAAAAAAATCTAAAAAGAGTATGTTGTTTGTTGGGAATTGTACCCAACACTTTGGGTGGCCGGAGCCCGTCGTCTACGCTGCAAACACATTGCGTGACCCCCACGGCATTGGTATGTGAGTGCGAAGCGCGGCTGACGCGACCGCGGCGGCTCGCGATGCGGTGCGACTCGGGGAACAGTCGCGGTCGTCTGTACTGGGACAGTCGACACTAGGGTTTGCAAACCCGCAGTATTTTTTTTTCCAGCTGGCAATTTGCGGGAAATTTGCTTTTCCAGCGGGATCCCGCTGTAATTCCTGCAAAAGATTTAAAAAATCTTATACATGAATATAATAATTCTATTATTATTATTAATAATGCTATGGAATGTTTTATTTTTACTTATACTTATTATAAACAGTTCATGGTATTTAAAAATGAAACATATATATTAGGTAGGCATAATATACGTAAAAACTGTGATTATTAACTATTGATTAACAGAAATCAGTCAGGACATCTATAACATATTACTTTTGGTAGTAAGTAACAAACAATACTAAGTTAGTTTTAGTAACAATTAACATCAAATCGTAACTTATACCTACATAGATTATTGTCTCTATTTACTTTACGCATACGCATACTTCTTACTTGCTTTTATATTACTAAATCAATAACATAAAAGTCTACTAGACTAGAAATTAAGAGATCAATTGCACCGCCAATATAATAATTATTCATTGGTAATTAATTTGTAAATAAAAATAAACATATAATAAATCAGAATTAACTTCGTGTTAAAAACGAGACGAGAAATCACAAATCATAAAAATAAGGCTGAATAAATGTTGCAGGTACATGTTGACTCGCCGTGAACATTACGTCGAACGCAGCGTCGAAGATTTGTATGAACGTTACATTACATGGAAATGCTCGCGAAATTGCTCTAGTGTATACTCACCTTTACATTTTGTCGTTGATAGATTGTCACTTTTTCTAGGACCTCTTGACTTTCAACGTCTGCATTCCATTTTACGTAAGACCTTCCAATGATGTTGCTATTACCAGTAGTATAAGGTCCTGTCTGTTAGTTCTATCCAATGAGATGCATGTAGAATAAATGTACTGTTGAATAATACTTAGCTCTATGTTTTGGTAATCTGACTTCGGTGATTGCACAGAAACAGGTACAGTTTAGCAGACTTGAGTCATATTTACAACTCTTTTTGTCCTAATGACATCAAGCCAAGGATAGATTGATAGCCACACTTTCTCAGATAGATCCAGTTGGCACTAATCCTGTGTCGAGAACCAGCACTCACCAACAGAAACTGAAAAAAAATCAACGGACTTGCCAGTAATTTCAATACCGAAACCTTTACAAAAAGTTATATCATGTTAAAAATAAATTCCGTGAACACAGGAACGTGAACTAAGCAGCTTAGTCGGTCCGCTAAAGAACACGTCACAACATGCCCTCAACTTTGTTATACATTTCCTTGACTTAGCTTTTTAGGGTTCCGCAGTGTGCCCGGCAATTAATCGACAGTTTGTTCAAATTATTATTGTGTTCATAAATCATATATTTCGTATTAAAAAAGCTTAGGAAAGTGTGCAAGTGTGTACCATTGCAGAAACGCTAAACATTTACACAATTTCCTAAGCTCCATTCCATTGTAGTAGAATGCTAGTATTATGACCAATATTTGTCAAAGAGTAGTATTGTGTTACCCAGTAACTAGATTATGCAGATCACATAGGCAGTCAGTCCTGTAAAATACTGGTATTCATTTATGTAAGTTCGAGAGATTCGTCTATGTAAGTTCTCTGGGATGATATTGAACATTTTCTAAGAGAATCCTAAGAGACCGTTTCTTTTTTTTTGTAGCATGAGTAATAAATCCAGTACTTACTCCGTAGCTTTATTAGTAAATGCTAGACCAAAGGTTTACTAGCAAATTATTCTGTGGTTTTGGCAATGTAAGTTGTGGTCAGCTAAATGACTCGTCAGCCTGTATCGGTTGGCTTGCCAAGCTTACACCAAAATGACACGATTACACTACTTGTCATATTTATTTTTGGTCAATCCTGCCATCCAAGTATTGTAACTGCAATGTTGATGTGTTTCGATTTAAGAATTAAAATATATTAAGACCAAAATCTCGCGTGATGGTAAGCGATGATGTGGTCGAAGATGGATTATGCTTACCTAAAAGTAACCTGTTCACTCTTACATTAAAGACTGCTAGGTTATGGCTATCGGGAAACAATCCAGCAGGGAATTTCACACCCTAGCTGTATTTTACTAATATTAAAAATGCGAAAGTTGGGATGGATGGACGGCTGTTTGTTACTCAATCACGTCAGAACGGCTGAACGGATGCGGATGAAATTTGGCACAAGTATAGATTATGGTCTGGAATAGCACATAGGCTACATTTGATCTCTTAGTAATGGTCTCTCTGGATGATAAAACACTTTTCACGCGGGTGAAGCCGCTAGCAGAAGCTAGTGGACAATAAAAATATGCCTAATCATATTGTATGAATGCAGAATTCTCTATAATACTCAGTCTTGAAGAAAGAAAGGAACCCTCAATTATTTTTGATGCATCCAACTTACAAAACACAGTTTAAACTACAGTATGGTTTCATAGATATCTGGCTCTAAAAAGAAACACCAAAAACTCACAGAACAAAGAGAAACAAAATTTATGGATACGGAACCTTTAACCTCACAACACATTTAGCCAACATAACGCTATAAAAACTTTCCTTTGACGCGTTGCCCACTACGTCACACACACAAAGCGAGCGATTACATAGAAAAACGTGCGAAACGCTTAAAACGAGGGGGGAGACGACCTAGGGTGGGGGGCGCTACAGAAATGCAAATATGAAATATGAAAATGAAGATGGCATGTAATAAAAGTGATATACTGGGCTCCGTAGAGCCATTTCGTACCGTGGGTAGTCGTCTCGTCAGTTTTATGCTCGGCCGTCCATCATGCCCTGACAGCATTCATGGATGCCTCCTTGAGCCTGGGGGGGGGAGGAGGGGGAATGGACGTGCAGATTTATTATTTCAATGTTGATGTTTGATGTTTTATTACTTTGAGTCGTGTTATGTTTTCTGCTTTTGAGGTCAGTGACGTCATATTATGTTTTATTGAGCTTTTACGTGAATAGTAAATTTGATGTTGATATTTTCAACTCAAGCTATTGCCTTTATTATTCAATTAAATCTTCTGGTCTTTAAGTCAAGAGTGAATAGGTTACTTCTAGGCAAGCGTGTTACAGCGTCGACCACATCATCGCTTACCATCAGGTGAGATAGTGGTGAAGCTCGACTCTACGTTAAATAAACAAAAAAAAACTTACAACAAAAAGCAACTGGCGAAAATAATGAAGAATGATATGTTATGTTAAATCTTCAAACTTTCCAAGGCTGAATAAGTAAATGATAATTTTATTGTCATACCTCTTTTTATGCTAACCAAAATTAGCTAAAGCCAACACACAGCGAAAGCAACACATCTCACGACACTAAACCCAAAAAGTACAGTAAGCAAAACAATAAGGATCGTTAACAAAAATTTTAATTACCATAAAACAGCTCAAGTGGTAGTGGGTAGGGTCAGCACATCCAGCGGCGATGCAAACAAGGCTGGCTTTAATCGAGTGCCCTAACTCGGCGTAAGCTTTTTGATATCTCCGATACCGGGCGCGGTGCAGATCCTCGTACAGTTAGCAAAAAAGTTTGGAAGTAAATTAGATAAACGTGATAGAATATTAAAAGGTACTCTATAGCCATTTTACGGATAAGTATAGTTATGATAAATCTTTCTTAATAAATTGTAATATTTTGCTAAGAATATAAAAGTTAAATCACCTGTGAGTTGTGACTAAAAATTGCCGGCATAATACTTCTTAAATTACAGTTAATTAATTTATAATTTTTTTTTTGCTAGTCTTGGATGAAAAAAACGTACTTTTAATATTATGAGAGATATAAAATATCGAAAGATATGTATTACAGAAGGTAACAATATTGAATTGCAAAAAAAATACATCTTGTTTTTTTTGATAACTTCGGATCTGGCGGTAAATTCCTGCCCGCTTTCCTATTTGCTGTCCCTCCACTGACCATGTAGGTAGCGTTAGCAAAGCCAGGTGGAGCATGTTTACGGGCGCTCGGTCGCGTACATCACCGCGACAACGCCGGTGTGCGCGCGCCCTAACGTGCTTCTAATAACATTAGCTTTTAACTGTCCCGCTAAGGTTTTTGGGGGTTTTAAGAACTCAACCAGTTCTATTGCTGCAGCTTGTATTGTTGTAGGTTATGAATATAGAAGAATGGAGCGTTGTGGTGACTGTAAAGATGACTGATGCTAGGAAAATATCGAAAATATATTGGAATGTCAAGCGCTATGGAAAAGTCACGTGACAAATCCTTTTCGTTTTGACATTTCAACCATCACCTTAGCTGATAGGATGACACTTTGTTTAGTCTAGAGGTAGTTAGACCATTTTTTTTATCTAGAGAAATTTTCATGCATACTGCGCTACCACGGGGAGATAGCGCAGTTATGTGGGACTCCAAACCACTAGAACTCCACGGTTACCTCCTCTGCCAATTATGGCGGGAACATGGGCACACGTTAGCACTCACCGCGTATGATCTATGACCACATATGATATTGCGGCCTCCTAAACCCTCAACCGCAATATCGTATGGGACCTGGGACGCTCCATACGATATCGCGATCCGCCTCATTTGCGATGTGGCCTCTGTTTCCAAGCGGCACCGCAACCTACTTGTTGGCCGCTACGTCGCTGCATCGCCGTCGTCGGCTTAGTCGTCAAAAGCCCTGACGAGCGGCCCCTCCTCGGGTTCCTCTTCGCTTCACTGTGGGTGACCAAGCCACAACTACTGCGCCCCCCCGTCTCGACAATGCGGGAACCCATCGGGGAGCAGAGCCTCAGGCCTCTCTGTACAGCTTTCATGAACCTTGTTTTGCTCTCGAACAACATCGCCGAGTTCTGGTTAAGCGAAATTTGGAAGCATGTCACCATCTCATATTTCCTTTCTAAGGTTGGTAGAGTCTTTGGATCGTAAGCAAATCCATGTGGAATTATTTATGAGGAAGTGCTCGCGTGTGTATACCAACCTTAATGTGAATACCAACAGTCAAATGCCCAGATCAGGCTCTACTTACTGGTCAAAACCCGACCAAAAATTAACAATCTCCTACAAAACAATTCGGGCAAAATCTCCAAGTATGGCGGTAGTTTAGTATCTGTTTAGTGCTATACACTAAACCTCTTATAATTCTACTGGCCACCGCAGCCGTGCGCGCCTCGTAAACAGACACACACGCGCAGTTTTTGTGTATACTTGCCTTCTGCACACCGCATAGTTAAGGGGCTGGGCTGAGCTGGTGATTGAGGGGTAAAAAATAGTATTACATAACTCATAAGCCAATGTACTAGGAAAGCAAAACCTTTCAATCTACATAAGATGAGTTAGTATGGCAGTATATAAGACCACAGATTCTTCAGAAAATTTTGTAGGTGGGCTCCGGAAAGCAAACGTTAGATGGCGTCTTACATAGTGGCATCATAATTAAAATTACAGTTAACTTAAGTAAAATTATTCAAAATTATATTAATAGAACTATATGCTATGTATTTATTAGATACTATTCTAAATTACTGTGCCTGACGTATTGACATAATTGTATTTTGTTTTATTTTATTTTGTTTACATTACCCTTTTTTATAAATTTTTGGACTTACCATTTTTATGTTTTTATTTCACTTTAATCTAAACATTAATTGAAATTCATCGTTTTAGAATTGTTATCCTGTAGCATCATTTAATTACGTTTAAAGCTTACATTGTAATTTTTCAGTTATATTAATTAATTTATAATAAATTAGGTATTTATTCCTATAATAAATTGATTGCTGTGTCCCACAGGGTCCATGTGAACTATCATACTGTTATAAGATCTTGTCATACAAATATGAAATGCAATAAATAATAGAATCGGATGATTGGCGTCATGAAGACCACGAGAATCCGTTAAAAACTAGCACATGCCCTGTCGATCTGGCGATAGTTTAAGAACATCTATGCTTCTGCTAAGCTGTGGACGTCTTTCAGCTGAAATAATAAGTAGGAAAGCAAGCAATATTAATAAGATGTTAAAGTAGAAGAAAAAATGTATATTTAACTGTCTTTTGAAAGCAAAAGAAAAAAAGAACACTTAGTTTTTCTTTACAAAAGCATTTTTTTTTACATAATAGAATTATTTTTTATTTTCGGTAATTAGCAGCACCTACCCCTTAAGTGGGAGCAGGTATTTAGTGTCCGTATTTATAGTGCTGTGTTTAAGAGTGAGTTAGGCGCGATCCTAGCGCCTGATATTATGCGAGTCTCCACGTCTCTTTGTTACCTGGCTTACCAGCTCGCAAGGAGACTTAGGGCATTTTTGGTTGTAACCTGAAATAAATTAAATAATACCTAAGAAAATATAATATGACCCTGGAATATACTGAAAAATATGGATCTCTAGATGCTACATCGATCGTGTTCGTTCCACGGCGATAGATAGATCACCATCTATATCCGTGGTACGGAACCGAATGCCATCGATTTACAAAAAATAATCAGTATCAAAAGAAAAACGCTAGTTAAGTCGGCACGGTTTCTTTGTATGGGATGAGGCATCTGTATGTTAGTATTATATTATCTGTGTCAGTAGTAAGGAATGTCAAAAATTGCATATTATATGGGACATGCATTACCGTTTCAAGTTATATGATCAATTTCTAAAATATTTTATACTTGTGACAAACGTTATTCTGTTAGTATATCACTTTTTTAACCGACTTAAATAAATGGAGGAGGTTCTCAATTCGCCGAAATCTTTTTTTTTTACGTATGTTCCCCGATTACGCAAAGACGCCTAGACCGATTTGTTTTTTTTTTAATTTTTTTTGAAATCATACTTACCAGTCCCATGCTCATCAGGTCAGGTTCTGATGACGGTATCATGGAGAAATCGTGAGATCTACACAAATATTATAGGCATACATATAGCGGTATTTTCATCAACAGTGCAATCATTTGCACTCAGAAAGTATAATTTGGTGAAGTGAAACTAAACGGTGTCAGAAAACGGAAAACAATAGCTACCAAAGACACCGACTTCGGAAAAGAAAGTTATTTTTCGCTTTGTACCTAGTGTTTTGTTTTGGATGCCGGCTTGCTTTTTTTGTTAAAAGTTTTTTATTTAGTGCCCCAAACCACCGAGGAACAAGAAAAACGAAATGTCACTAAGTTACCTTCGTAGAGTAGAGATAGAAATGGTCATTCTTCGCGTGCAGTATATGTAACTGCTGTGAACTAATTTAAATGAGTTGGTTGTAGAAAATGCTATTACTGAAAGATGTCAGAAAAACATTTCTGCTCCGTTTTGTCGAGACTCGGGTTACAGGAGAAACTACAATTGCAAGAACTTCGACTTTGTCGCTTAGATTGACAATATAATAAGTCTTTAATCCAGATCTATATTCAGGAGTCTAGAGTGATAATCACAAAACATTGTTGGTGTAGGTTGTTGGTATGTAAGGACCGTAGCAGGCGGCGTTCAGTAGTTTCTGCCTACCTCAACGGAAAAAAGGCGTGCGTTTAGATATGTGTATAGCTGGTTCGTTAATCTATTTTATAACTGAAAGATCATCATCATTTCAGCCAAAACACGTCCACTGCTGGACATAGGCCGCCCCCAAGCGTCGCCATACTGATAGGTCCTCTGCTTCTCGCATCCACCGGACTCCCGCAGCCTTGACCAGGTCATCGCTCCACCTAGTGGGAGACCTACCAACGCAACGTCTTCAACTTAAAAGATAAATCTTACTAATATTATAAATGCAAAAGTTTGGATGTATGGATGTGTAATTGTTACTCAATCACATCCAACCGACTGAACGGATCTGGATGAAATTTGGCACAAAGTTAGACATAGACATATGCTATTTTTCATCCCGGTATAATATTCCCTTGGGATAATATAACAATTTTCACGTGGGCCAAGCCGCTGAAGCTAGTAACATTCATAATTACAATCCCTTACAATTTAACTGCCAAAATGATTGACACAGATCTCACCTAGAAGATCTTCCAAGCTACGTACACGACTATTAAGAAAAAAAAAAACATCCGAATTAAACCCCGACCCATATAACCATCAACAGCGTTAACATAACTCATAAAACTTCAACACGGCCATACCATAACTAATTCTGTCCATAACACAACAACAATAACTAAAGACCAATATACACCGTGCGGTATAATAACGATACACCGTACGGTAGCAAGCGCACTTCTCTAAATATTTATGTCTTAAAAACTTATACAGCCAAAATGCTGGGAATCAAGCAGTTTGCTCGAATAAATCCGTCGTTGGCTGAGAGTAAAACAGTACATATTTTGTTGCGGGATTTAAATCAAGAATCGTGCGCGGGAGCATTTGGTGGGTATGAGTTTGGGAGATTGTAGGACTGTCCTGTTTCAAAGTATAGGTTTTCTTTATTTGAAGTTGAGTTATGAAACTGATTCTTACAACAACAACCATTATTGTTTATTTAGGTTGGTATTTATGTCAAGTTTATTAACTGAAGTAATAAGATTCTTAAAAAAAAAATTAACACCCCTAAAAAGGCCTTTTGGGGGTAGAATCAATAAATAATAATTACAACTATTACCTACTATTCATTTAGGTAAATATTTGTGGCCAGTTTCAAGTTTATTGACCCAAGAAATCAGATTCTTCCATAGAAACTTCAACACCCTCTAAATCATCATTTGGTACCATTTGGTTTCGAAAAAATATCAATGACAACCTTTATCTATATATATAAAAGAAGAAACTGACTGACTGATCGATCAACGCACAGACAAAACCACTAGGCCTAGAAGTATTAAATTTGGCAGAAAGATTCCTCGAGTGACGTAAGTGAGCACTAAGAAAGGATTTTTGGTAATTCCCCCCCTAAGGGAGTAAAAAGGGGGTTGAAAGTTTGTATGTAATTTCTATAGTTTGTAAGTTGGACACGTGAAATTTTAGATTTACACTCTTGGTTGATAAAAAAAACTAGTGAGTTTATTGGTTTTTGGAAATTCGACCCCTAAGGGGGTAAAAAGGGAGTTGAAAGTTTGTATGAAATATTTACAGTTTGTAAGTTGGAAACGTAAAAGTTAAGATTTACACTCTAGATTGATAATAAGAATTCATGTTTTTATTGGTTTTTGGAAATTCCACTCCCAAGAAGGTAAAAAAGAGGTAGAAAGTTTGTATGTAATTTCCACAGTTTGTAAGTTGGACACGTAAAACTTTAGATTTACGCTCTTGGTTGCTAAGAAGAATTAATGTATTTATTGGTTTTTGGAAATTCCACCCCTAAGGGGGTACATAGGGGTTGAAACTTTATATGAAATTTCTTCGGTTTTGAAGGTAAAACATCTGAAATCGTAAGTTTACGCTCTTGATTAATAAAAATAACAATGAGTTTGTTGATTTCCGGCAATTCTACCCCTAAGGGGGTTAAAGTTGGCAATTTGTTGGGCTTATATATTTGAAACTTCGCATACATACTAACAGCAAATAGTAAAGGTTGTCATTACAAGTTTTTCAAAACTACTCCTAAAATACGATTTAGGGGGTGTTAAAGATTTTTGAAGAATTTTACTGGACAAGGCTTCTTTTTATGATGTAGGGGAGCAAACGAGAGATATTTGTTTGAATGAAAAGTCTAATTCCTTGGGAAAAATAATAAAGGTAACATTAGTTATGAAACTTATCGGACACGTCATTAAAGTTTCGTAAATCCTAACTTAAACAATAGCTTATTTTTAGTCGCCTTCACTAACCGCACATAATAAAGTCATCTGTACCTACTTAGTTGAATAAAATACGATATCATGCGAACGAAGTCGCGGGCGGAGTGCTAGTCATTACTATTTGTACCAAGTATCAAGAGTTTTGGCCGAAGGAATTACATTCTTCATACAAACTTTAAACCCGTTTTTACCCCCTTAGAGGTGGAATATTCAAAAATCGTTTCTTAGTACTCACTTACGTCACTTGAGGAACTTTCCTGCCAATTTTGATGCTTCTATGCTTAGCGGGTTTGGCTGTGCGTTGATCAATCAGTCTGTCAATCGGCCAGTTTCTTCTTTTATGTATACATATAGAAGATAGACAAAAATGTATAGCTTATTTATGCATGTTGTTAGCTAGAAAACTTCTTTTAGTAGACAGACTTACGGTAATTTTCGATCCACCTAGAACATCACAATCATTTTCTTTTAAGATCTATCTACTAGCTTCACTTTCTTTATTCCATATCAATTTAATTATCATACTATCAGACAGATCTTTATAAAAATAGATATATTTCTTGAATAATTAAATTTTGCACGACAATTCGTATAGGGGATATTTTGTCAGAAAATCCTCTATTTAGTGCATGATAATTTTTATCATCATCAGGCTCACAGCTTTATCTTTATCCCCACACCGCACATATTAGTTTGGCCATAATACACACACAGTAGTGCCACTGTTTACACTCTCGGCTCTCGGCACAATTCGTCATCGGTAGAATGAATCCCTCAGCACCTCCACAGCTCCAAACTGAATGGTTAGACTTGGCAAGATCATCACGTTTAGAAGGTCGACGTAAATCGTTTCATTCACATTTAGATTACGTATTGGCTGAAGAGTCGAACAGTTTTCTGTCGAAGACTAGACCACTTAACGACAGCGAGTCTAGTGAAGTAATAAAAAAACTGTGTCTACTCAGGCATCTTCATCAGCATCTCCCGCTGTCTATGTTGAGCCCGTAGAAAAACCTTCTGCATGCCCTCAACGGCTTTGGTCCATCTGAGTGTCTCTCAACTGACTACGAAGCCAGGTGTGCCGCTGCAAGCACAACTCAGTCAAATGGGGTTAATGTAATGAAACGCAATGCGACTGCGGAGCTAAATGCCTCACCTCTTGTCGTGTTCCCTGTGTAACAACACCTGCACCCAAAGGCAAATTCCAACGCAGTTGAAGTGGCTGAATTCTGGTATACATTTAATTTTAGGATCTTCGATACGACTAAAGAGATGAAGATAATGCTTAAACGGTTGGATGGTGGCACGTGTTACAAATAAATTATTTCAATGATTTTTAAGCATTCAGTAAAAAAGAACCATGAAAAATTAATCACAAACATAAGGCTAAACTCCGTTCCTGTCTACACCTTCTTAAGCCGTAACAATCTTGATATAAGTAAGATCGAATGATTCCCGCGCCTCAATCTCGCTGAGTCGTGTCACTCGGCGCCCACGCATCGCACAGAGCTGCGTACACGCACACGTGCAAACAATTACACATACATACATATATCCAGGAATAATAATGACAGTGTGATTTGAGCAGTTTGTTACAGACAAGAGTAAAAACATAGAGTTGAAGATTATTTGAATATGTTTTGTGTGATTGACACTTGTTTTGATTGACCGATATTTATCAGTTAGTAATTAATCATTGTTTCATATTAACACAATTATCCAAAGGTCTACCTTTTCGTTAGTCAATTACATACCCAGAGGCTTTAGAGTTTAGGTAAAGTGTCAAACTGTTAGCGAGTGTAATGATCGAGATACCAATATGTAAAGGATAGATCACATTACGATAGCGTTTAGCATACACTTTTGGAACTTCTCCAATCGCTATGATGACGCTTTTGTTATTAGAATGTCATTTATCTACAACATCTTGTAGAGAATATCATATTCTAAATTCTTACAATTTTATCTCCAATTGACAAAATATTAACATATTTAGACACTAATAAAACTAAATTACACTAAACCTAACTTCTTATGCGTCGAAGTGCTCCTCCACATCGCTGTCATCCGGGAACGTGCCCAGAAGACTGGCAGCATTGCCACGTTAAATGGCAATGCTGATTCTTTGCGCAAAGAACGAGCCAGCCCTCTGGTCACTCACAGTGTCGATCAGTCGGCTAGAGATTTCCTTAAAAAGGAGACATGCACTCGGGCCCCATGACCATAAAAGGGATATATATTTATATCATATTCTTAAGTTAAAAGATACGTTAATACCCATATTACTCATCATCATTCTCGTAATTGACTGATACGATACTGAAATTAGCCACGTTAAAACAATAGACTAGCTTTGCTTAGTACCATACCTAATTAAGTGCTGTAAGGCAAACTTTGTTTGTTTAATTATAATTTTACATTTTTTTTAAACAAAACTACCTTAACGAATACGTAAATCGTTATAATTAATGAAAATCACAACAGAATAAACTACGAAAACTATATTTGACACATTATTTAACAATTACGCTCAATTAAACATAAATACAGTTTAAAATTGAATAATAATTAAATTAACGTGAAGCATAATAAATTTAAAACAAAATGTGCACTCGCCTGGTATAATTAAAAATCATAATTACTATTGGTACGACGACAAACGTTTACGACCGCAATCAAACACAGTTGCACATTAAATGGGGTGGGAGGGACTGTTGTCTTCTATCTTTATTTTATTTATACCTATTTCATTTTTTAATTAAAAACTATACCTTAAACTGGTATTATTTAACACCTAGCTGTTTCAGTAATAGTATTGTTGCCTTAAGACACAACGATGAAAAAATGTGATGGGCTTAAGTTAAGCTAGTCCTAAGTACATAGCAAGTATCTTGAGCTGTCAGTGTGTGGGAATACGTATTCCCATCAGTAAACATCGGTCAATGGATGCACCTACTTCTTTTTCTATCTGCACAAGAATGACTTAACTCAAGACAACTTCGAATGCCAAAGTGCCTTATTACAAAAAGCGGTTTTACTATAAACCCAGGTTTAAACGTCCATAATGTATGGTGTAAACAAGGTTTAAACCTGAGTTTTGGTTAAACCGCTTTTAAATAAGACACAAAATGTTTATCTTCTAACATTTATGTGTTAGAAGCTTATGAACTTGAACAGATCTTTTTCCTGTTTGTAGTTGTTTTGATACTTCATTTTTACCTTCATCTAACTTTCATAAGTAATTATTCATTAAACCAATGAATAACCATTAAATATTGAGCAATATAAACTCATATTTTAAATTAAATCACATTCTCATCCAAAAAAATCCATCCATCCCTCAATATTAAACAAAACAATTATTCCGCTCGGCCGACAACCGCGAGCGCTGCCCCACAATTCATTATCAACAAAAATGAGTATATATTTATTTGCACAGGCCACACACGTCAAAACAATGCGATTGTGCCGCCGCTTGTGCGGACGCTACCCTGTCATTTACCACAAAAACTAGATGAAACCGATTAAAACCACCCGAAACTGGTTATGGCCGGAATTATAAGTGTTTTATGTAATTATATTTGGATGTTTGTTTTCTATTTGGGTTTTGATTCAAAACAATTTTTTGGCGTTTTCGTGAAAGATACTGAAGAAGTTACTGATCACAATCGATATGACATGGATAGAACTTAAAAGACCACAGTTGCAATGCCCGTATTTTTAAGGAACGTTTTTAGAAGTCGCAATTCGACAAAATCACCTCTAACTTCGCTATATTTTCAGAAGTTTCGTCGCAATATCATCTCAGCGACAGTGATCGTCGCTGAGATGATATTGCGACTTACAGGCAGTACATTAAGTAGTAGGTCGAGAATTGTCCTTCAAGTTCTTCAGGATCTGGAAATATGAATTTCTTCTAAGAAAGTAACTACGAGGTCATTGAAATCGTAAGTTTAAGACATCGCAATTGTCTTTGAAATTCAGGCAGTCTTTCTGAGCAGCAACATAATGAACGTCACAAAAATATGTAATACCACATAACAAAGATTAATTTTCGTTTTATTACATTTCACACTGTCTGACTATATTTTTTAGCTTTGATCTGAAAATAAAAGAAATATGAAAATCCAATATGAAAATACTTACATAATTATAAAAAACTCTTTTTTTTTTCTTTACACGACCATACAAATCAGAAAAATTATAAATTATATATAAAAATAAAAAAAAAGTTTTACTTAAGAGCACATCTCTGCTAGACCTGTCCCGACAACGTGTCTGATAATGAATAACCTTGAAAAATTTCAATAAAAAGAACATAAACACAAAATTACTCTCAATTTCACAAGCTAAAACTCAGCAAGCCCAATTAAATAAACCCCGAAAACGGAAAATTAGTCTGAAAATTTTCCTAAATCACCAATGATTGTTAACAGGACTGCAGACAAGCACCCGCACATAGCTCATACCGAACAATGGCGTCCTCCTAAATATCGAATATTTATTTATTTATAGCATTTATAATACGGTGAATATATCACTGAACTGTCATACCAACCGCGATAATGCAAAATTTGTGGCTAGGAAAACTGTGGAGTCGTGTTATTAACGTAATTATTGGTTAATTGGCTAATTAGTTAGTGTTTTTATATTTTAGTTATCTTTGCAAGTTAATAATTTGGTGTAGTATTCCAGAAATATCACCTGAATCTATCAAATCGTGTAAAATCATGGCTACTAATGTCTACTACGAAGTTGAAGGAGATTCTTATTCTCATGACGTATCACGGGAGTAACAATACCGAGTTACATTAGAATCTTGGAGTTTTATCGCAAAAAAATCAATGGTAAAGAGTATCCATGAGTTCTTCCAAGTAGAAGCCCGAACAGCATCGCTGCTTTGAAACATTATCGACACCTTCGCTCAAGCATATCTTTCCAAACAAGAGCCTCTAGCTAGAGACAAAGTGAAATTCAATCAGCTGTTGTGGTAGTTCTGGCTTTTTCTTCAGGGGTCTCATGAATAATCTTCGTCTGGACAACGAAGATACAAGGACTAGCGGACTAGGTAAAGATTTCAGGGTCCACCAAAATCAGTAGCCCCGACCTGCTCCACAGTTCCTCTATTCCAGGATCGCCAGCAGCATCGAAGTGCGCCAGTAACGAGAGCCGCGTCACAATAATTCTCGCGCACGACAATGCTTTAATGTGCGTTTGATTCATTCGTTACAAAATGAGGTTATCATTGCCAGTTACGCGTTGTAATGAATTTTGCTATTGTCGGCCGGCCTTTAGCGCCGGAATGGCAACAACAAATCATTTTGACGTTTTATCTAGTGGGAATATGTTTTTGGGTAATTTTTCGGTGGTCGTGATTTGGGAAGTTTAAATTAAGTTTTTTTAATTAAGGAAAATATTGGACAGACTCAGGGAGGATTCATAGTATCAACTGCATAATTAAAAGAATATTTTCAGTTTAGATTTATCGAAGCCAAAATATAACACTGAAAATTTTTCTTCTACGCTTTCCACCACTGAAAACAATTTATTTTGATCTGGTTAAAGACATCAATACAATATAGTTGCACCACGGTATTCCAATCAGAAAGACACACTAGGCAAATGTTTCCATTGCACGGAACCAGATCTAATAGGGTGCCCTTCAAAATCAGAACATAACAATGTTACTTAAAGCAGAAATAGACTGGCATTAGTTTTAAGTTGCCTCTAATTCCTATACATACTAAAATAAAAAAAACCATATCGCTAAGCAAACACTAACGCCCCTATAAACCACGACCCCGTAAAAACCAAGAAGCCTCTCACCCCAACATTACCATCACAAGACAAAAACCCTACATCATGCGCCACCAACGCTGACGTAGCCCAAACTTATCCGCCGGTACTTTTCACCCGGACACCTTAAGGCCATTAAGGCACTAATGACTCCCTGTAAATTGGCCATAACTCAGGCCAGGCCGTAAATAACCAGTCGCCTCTTGATAAGGGCTGCTGACTTGTCGCAAACGTCCAACGTGTCTGTCTTAGTTTAACATGTGCGATTTATAGTTGCGACAGCCGACAAGTTTGTCTTGTCTCCGCACTTTATGTATATTAAGTAGTTTTGGGTCTGTTAACGGCTACTGATATTGATGGGAGCGCCATCTGTTGTGCGGAGACGTAATTAAGATGCGAGTTGCAGCTAGTAGACGATAGATGGCTTTAATTTCGTCGATAATGGATGGTGGTGGAGTGACGGATGTTGGTATAAGTCTTGCGTAGAAGACGGATCACATAGCCATCACGTATGTAATACAATGAAAATTAATTAACTTCTTTATTTAGTAACTTCAACTATTAGTCAGTATCTTTCCGGAATATTTTCGGTCACCGAAGCTATGAGCATGTTTCGTTTTATACCAAACTATTTGCAACTCTTCTGCCGTTACTAAAGCTAGCTTCTTTGCAATAGATCTTAACAATAAAATTGGTCCTTTTATAGGCACCAGCAGTCATTCGCAATGTTTTGTCCCTATTGCCACTCTATTGCGTGGAAGCTGCTTTCTCTACAAGCTATAATACACAATCAAATACCATCGAAAAACGCATCGCCTAAGGATTCTGTTTTATACCTACCTAACTATTGGCATCTTTTTGCAGATGTGTACAATTTGGAGACTCTACTGCCATTCTATTGAGTGAAAGCTGGTTCCGCTGCAAACAAACAAAGGATCGCCTAAAATACCCCACAATACCTTAAACTTTCCAACATATTGATATACCAAATCATAAACAAGGCAGGCTTAAACAAAGAAACAAACAAACAATTATTGCGCGCGCCGCGTCGACCGAAATTAGCAATTACTTTGAGGGAATCTCCGGAGCCGCCATTATCTTAGCAGCCGTAACTCGGCTGCTAACTGTTATTGCCATCATTCCCCGCTTGATTTAAACAAGACGTTACGCCACAGTCCCTCGTCAAACGTGGAGATAGGCTGAGTCGGATATGGTATTACGAAGTATGATTCAATGGTATGGGTTTGTCCTGGTTCTTTTAATAGGAGCTGCTGAATTCATATTGGAAATAATTTATAGCTTATAGAACGGTAAGGCTAACGACGTGGCTGAGTACTGGTCGAAGAAAATTTAATTTAAGAACAAGGCATCAACGACACGAAGAAAAATTTAATAATAACTTAATAAGTAAATATTAAGAAGAAGAACGGTTGAGTTCCTTTAGGAGATAAGATTAATAACAAATAAAAAGGTATATGTAAGAATGGCATTTTCTCATGGGGTTCTGCCTAACCCCATGGGAAAAAGACGTGATTTTATTTATGTACTTATCACGATATATAAAAATCTTGGTCTCTAGACAAAGTTTTATACATGTTGGTATGTTAATCTAATACATTTTAGACGACATGATATAGTAGGTATTGTTAGAACGTCATTTTTGCGGGGACTACTTTTTTAAAATTACGGGCTGATGTAAAAAGTCTGAAATGCTGAATTTTATTGATAGATAGCATGATTTCATCGTAAACTAAACAGTCGTATATTATTGAATGCAATGACATCAGCTCTCCGTATTGGCGTGTGCCCAACATGGTTATCGCTTAAATTGAATTAATTATGTACAAATTCAGAGCAGATCAACGTAAGTCTCTAGAAATCTTATCTTTAATGAGTCTAAGTAAGATCTTTCAGAAGCAAATCCATCAGCCTAAATTAATATAAGAATACAATGGTGTTTTTTTGTTTAGAGGAGTCATAAGATCTCGAAATACTAATTCGATTTCAAAAGAATACTAATTCGATTTCAAAAGACTGATTGAGAGTACTACACTATTGACATAATTATAAGCAAATTTTTATCCCGGAAAATACTTAATACCTGCGAGATAGACCAGAGTATTGTAGGATAATTTTGTGTAAACTTTTTTTGTAGTTAGAACTAATACTGGAACCTATTTTAAGAGGTTTTAATTCATCATCATCATCAGTTCACCCGAAAGACGTCCACTGCAGAACATAGGCCTCCTCTAAGTGATTGACCAGCGGATTCCCGCAGCCTTGACCATGTCAGAAAAGTTCTGGAGTGGCGACCGCATACCGGAAGACGCAGCATTGGAAGGCCTCCCTCTAGGTGGAGCGATGACCTGGCCAAGGTTTTAATTTGTCTAAGAAAATTAAAATATAAAGTAATTTTAAAGTCAGTAATGTGATTCGTAGCTCCGTCCCCGCCGCCTGAGCGACACCATGATATACTGAGATAAAGAACTCCATTACACTACAGTGACCATGGCAACACCTTTGTTGTACATGATAGCGTTACACTTAATTTCCCCGTCAGTGGCCTGATATTCACATTCTATAAGGTAAGTTGTAAGATGTGGAAGGAAGATTTGAAACAAAGAAAGAGAATATGTTCAAATGTTAGAATTAAAATAACACAACTCTTTTACAAAAAGCTTAATTTTTTGGTTACAATGGCGATCTTATATACATAGCTAACAGCGATATCTATTATACAACCGTCGGATGGAATGAAAGAACAAGGTTAATATATTCATTTTTGACTTCAAAAATATATGATATCTGGAAGAAATGAGTAAATAGAGAAATGAAGACGAATGGAAGTAAACGACATATTGCGCCGACTCCAATATAACAAAATTGGGATATGGGCATGAGGATAATAGTTAATGATTTTCTAGCAGAAGTGACTACGACATTACAAAAAGTCACAATATATGGTTTTATTTTTAGATTTTAAAATATGAATGAGTCCACATTCATATTTTAAAATCTAAAAATAAAACCTTAAACATATCACAAGACTTTTTCATTTTCTCAACCTTGTCCTGTGTAACCAAAATGGTTGCGCCGGTTATAACGCAACGCAGATATGCGATGGGCTGGTTTTAGAAAGAGAAAAATTATAAGCGATTTGGGTCTAATGGACGATGATTCGCCTACAATAGGGCTAGGGAAAGCACAAATAACTGTGTTCGGATGTCCGTGAGTAGATCGCTGTCGACAAGCTGTGAAAGAAAAAGCAGAAACTGGAAAGCGCACCGTCTTCCCGAATTACACGCGCTCACTCGAATTGAGCGCGGAGCTGTACTTTCAACTGGTCTCCGCGGCGGTTTGACCTAGCAGCAACAACGAAGAAAGAATGGTTCTTGCCGCCGACACGATTTGAAGAAGAAGGCTCCACCAATCCTTCCTATCTGATTATGTGTCCTATTCTAAGATATCAAACTGTAAAGTCTAGCCATTCTAAAGTAGTAAAGACTACCAAAAAGGCCTTAACAAAAACAGATGCTACGCAATATTGTAGGTAAACAAAAGCTAGCATTTTATCATTTAATTCTATTTCTCTTCATTTCAAAATATAACGCTTATCGCGCCATACGCTTGCTCATCCCCTCTTTTTATGAGTGACATAAAACGTGGCACAGGGCTATGGCGAAATGGTTTGTACAAGAAATCTATGGGCTTATGAAAAAAAATCCGTCAACCAATAACAATAGGGTTTCTAATTTTTTGCCTAAGTATGTAGATCTATCCTTTGCTGCAGTAGATCACCGGGGTGGGTTTACAGAGGTAAAAAATCCTACTCTCTCTGATCTTATCCCCAAAAATCCTGACTACTTCTGAAGGCTTGCCCCCGAAATTAAGTTAAAAATATACTTACCTAGGTAAAATCTTCCGTTTCTATAACTTTGTGAATTTATTCTATTATCAAATCTTATTTTAAGTGATTAATAGATTCGCTGATATTGTGGTCAACAGGTCAACTAAATACAATCGTCAAGATAAGATAAATACAACATATTTCTTTGTCAGTTTTGGTTGAATAGCCAAAAGGTTTGAGCTATTTACAATGAGTCTCACACTTCCCCTTACTCGTTATTATGAAGCCTACCCCAAAATCTTGACAGATATGACGGTCATCATCAAGAAAATCTTGTAGGTGACAACGTCAAGAAATTGGCTTCACTTTAAAACTATTACTGGAACATTTCGGCGGATCGAACGGCATTTGTCTAGAGGCCGGGCCGCGCGGTGACAATCAATGTCTCGATTAGGGAAGTCGGTCCTGATTGTAACTCTGATTAAAATTATTGGGAAGTGCGAATTTTGTCTTACTAGCAACAAAACAGATTTGCTCACTAACTTTGTATTATTTTATTGAAGTTTATTTTCTAATAACTGTAGTTTGTTTAAATTTAAAGATACTAGACTTGTTCGGTAATTTCATCGATCAAACCACTTAAACATTATACGTCGGTTTTCGCAATTTTATTAACTTTTTTATTGTAATATTTTTAACTCCTTTGTTTTTGTTAATGACAACACATCCACGATTGCAGGACTTGATAGATTAGACGTGCAATTTATGCCCCTTGACCCTTTCTGTCAGGTATTGAACCGTCAAAATACTCGTAGATGTTATTACCATGCATATTTTATAGAAATTAGTTCATTTTAGTTTGAAAAATATTTTTTTGTGTAAACTGTAACAACATTAATACATTGTATGACGTAATTACTGAAACAATTACAAAGCCATTATATCGAGAGGCGAGCCCTTGGCAATGAGCGTGTTAAAATCAGGACTTGCTCTTCTTCTTGCACTTATAAAAATATCCCACTTCCCACCGTACACCTGGCAATACTAGCCCCCATCGCCCCTCGGATTACCCGGGCAGAGGGGAGACATTTACTAGTGACATTCGGAGTATTTATTCGCATAATAATAATTCCTCAACACGACGACGGCGGGGACGTACCTCCGTGAAGAGTTATGGCTGGGGAGACACCTTCGAGGTGACAGCGACGCTGTTGGGAGATGGAGGATGTGACGGGGATTTTAAGGAGGATGTAGAAAGTAAGGTAGAAATCGTTGTGCTAATTTAGGTAAATAAAGATACTGAAATATAAAGCATTTCTTTGCATTAAGATATTTACAGGCACTTTTAAATTGTCAGAGTTGGTCAGTCAGAATGATGAATACTTTTAGCACCAACTAACTAACGAATATATTAAATAGTTTTAGCAGACCTTAGCATTTGTAATTAATAAGATATGTAAAATTTTTGACATTAATTAATTTCATTTGAAACAGAGAAGTTCTCGGATATCAATTGATTATGAGATTAGCAGAAAACTGCGTGGTTAACACGTAGTAAAATGATGAATTCATGTTGAATAAAGTATAAATTATTTCATGAAGGTCAGAAAACCAGAAAATTGCCATTCAAAACAGTTTTGTTTTTATACAATATAAAGATTACTTTTGAAGCCAACATTCTTGAATATCAAAATTGTCCATTGAAACATGGCCTCGTCGAATTATATAAACACTGCCAAGTAAACAAGGGTACGTCCACACTGCTCTCTCGATCGTCGTCCACCTTAAGATTAAGGCATTAACGGAACAAGCGGCGACGGCCTACAGACGGCCGATGTTAAACATAACGATAGCTACAAAGATATAATAGTTGCTAGAATTGTTGAAAATGGTCAGAAAACTATGAAAAATGATGATGGCGAGAAAAGAGAAGGAAACAAAGGAAAAAACGTAAAACATAAAGAACTCTATACGCGGCGACGGCCTACAGACGGTCGATGTTAAACATAACGATAGTTACAAAGATACTAAGTGTGCTGGAACTGAAGATTGTATAGAAGAAAGCAGTGATGAAAGTGGAGAGAAACGAGAAGATTATCAGGAAATAAAAACGCAAAATAATAAACAACCTTCGAGACATAAAAGTAAAACAAGTTGAGTAAAATTAATGTCTAAACAATTTAAAAGAGGGAAAAATCTGTGCCTAAACAAATTATTTTAAAATAAGAATGTGAAGTTGTTAATGTCTCACGCGGTGATGATAAGTGGAAGCATGGGTAGACTTTAAAAGTTATATTTCCATTTCGTGCAATTATTATGATCAAGAAGAAAATCTTGAGCAAAAAGGAAAAAAGCAAAAAGTGCATATGAATAACTAAAAGAAACTGTCCAATGAGAATTTAAAAACACAAGCAGAAACTTTCATCAGTTATAGGCAGCATTAACAACAACTCAACAATGCTCAAGATATTGCGCATAAAACTTAAACCAACGAAAACTCTTCTAGTCCCTCTAACTCACAATCATGTAACCATTTTGCGGTGACCTAGCATTACAGCAATACCCATGATTACCTCATCAGCGAATATCTTAGATTAAACTGAAGAATTAACTTGTTACTGTCGACTTGTACCCTTCAGCCTAGCGATGCTTTTGAGGGTTAAGAGCCGAGGAAAGGACAACTATTCTCAAGGTGGAATTATAATGTTGGTTTCAGTAAGAAATATCTACTAGGGAGAGGTGATCTCTCTAGGTCCTTTGAAGATGATAAATTCTTGATTAAAGACTCATTCAAGTAAATCTAGACAATATTGTCATATTTTCCTAGAATTAAAATATCAAACAGTTGGTTACCGACTGACACTGATGTCCACATTGTTTTTCTTTTGCGATTGAAATCGAAAATAAACAATTATAAAGAACTAACTGCTCAAATAACTTCCCAATAAAAATTAATCCAGTTTCTACTAAGTTAGAAAATTAAGAGCTACAACACACAACTTACAACAGACGGAAAAAATAAACATTAATGTGACTTTATTTTACTCAAAGAAGCTAATTTCTTAAAATGCCAATGTCTATCATTTAGTCATCGTTATGCTGGAATAAATAAATATTCAGAAGTAAAGTTAATTCCGTTTCTTCGTACTTCTACACATCACACATCACATCATCAGCCTATTAATGTTCCCACTGTTAGGACACAGGCCTCATCTCAGTGAGAGGGAATGGGCCGTACCCACCACGCGGGCCCAGTGCGGGTTGGTGGATGTCACATGACTTCGAATTTTTGATTCTAGGACATGCCGGTTTCCTCACGATGTTTTCCTTCACCGTTTTGCGAGCAGTGGTGATGAAATAATTTACACAAAGTAAAGCGCCTACCTAGGCTCGAACCCACGACCTACAACTTGTAAGTCGCGGCCGATACCACTGGGCCACCACTGCTCTTCTACGCGTAAGGACATAATTACTAACACCAATTTGGATTGATTGCAGTTATTACTTAAATAAACGAGACCTTAACTCTTTACGCAATTACTATCAACTACAATCGCCCTCTGAAAAGTAATAAAGCACCCTTACAATTACAGCCGATAACGCACCGCCTACTAACCCATCCATCTCCACCACCACAGTAAGATCGACAAATCCTGACGCACTGCAACTTCGCACAAAAAAAGATCTTCTCACATATACATCTTTAGATATTGGAGCCTGTTGACATATTTACGAGCTTCTCGACTATTAAGTGGTGATTTAGTGAGGGCATATCGGGATGGATACGTTTTTATCGCGAGCAATATATCCACTTGGCTTCTAGCTCTATTATGTGTACCATTGTGAGAGAGCTTGAAGATTTCCACCCGCAGTTTTCCCTGTTGGGATTTTTTTAATGTTCGTTTGTGTTTTTGGGTTTTGATCGAGTTCTATGTGAATGCGTTGCACTTGTGGTTGCTTTCAAATCTTAGGCAAGTTAATCACGCTTGCTGCTTTGCAAAATAGCTGTCTGGAAGGTAAGCAATTTTAATTAGACTTTTTGTCATAACAAATTACGATTATTACATTTCAGTTCGTTGTAAGTATTTATAAAACTCGTAACACAGTAAAATAAAAACACACACAACTATAAACGGGCAATAAACGCTGGCTCACAACCGCTATAACTCGACAACAATGCTCAGAACTAATTAAATTCAAATTAATCGTAAAAAAAAGGAATCACGTCAAATTGACCGTAAAATTTCAAGAAAGAAAAACAATGGGGTACCGACGATAACGGCGCTGGACTTAAATTAAATCGGAGTCGTTTCGACGAACCCTTCACTTTTGTAAACTTACGGACTCATATTTTGTCGACAACCGCGGTCAATACCGAAATATTTCTCTTAAATTTAAGTCTTGAAACATTTATTCATAACTTTGCAGTACTAATAGAATTTTCCAGTTTTCTAGTCTAAAACTAAGGGAAACTTTTTAGGTAGAGGTTTTTTTATTTATAGATAGGGTCGCGTTTGACCACTATCTCACCTGATGGTAAGCGATGATGTGGTCGATGGCAAAGCACGCTTGTAACTGTGAGTTAGTGTATTTATAGGTGAAGATAGTCACCTTTCTTTTTATTTCAATAAAACAGTTAAAACGCATTTATTAATATCAAAATTTTCAGTTAATAATTCTTGATACCAGCTGTCCATTATTATTTCTTTTATGGGACACGTAAGACAGGAACCTATAGTAACTAGGTCCTTTATAAAACTAATTGTGAGTGTTATAATCTCAGTAATTATAATAAAATAATAATAAAATGTACCACTGCAGGGCAAAGATTTCTTCTCATACAGAGAAGGCACAACACAACACCACTTGCTCAAGTTGGCGATTTCAAACTTAAATTACATATAAATCCAGGTTTCCTTACGATGTTTTCCTTTACCGCTGTTAGCGATGTCTAAGATAAACTAAGAAAGTACAAATGAATTTGAAAAACTCATAATTGAACCCTCAAGGACGAGAGGCGAGGTCATAGCCACTGGGCCACCACGTCATCTCAACCATTATCCAATCCGAATTTGGCAAGTTTTCTTTTGCAAAAATATGTACTCTTATGCAATTACAACAAAAACTAACCGCACCATTCTCGCTCAAAACCCGCCCCCTCTACATTTCCAACACGGAGGGTTAACTCTAAACTCCGTCCAAGGTATGAATATTTACGAAAGCATTAATTATTTTTTAACTTTCTTCCTCCTTTAAGAGGCTTTTCTTAGCGTAAGGTGGAAATACCCAATGACTGTTGTTTTTAGTTGGCGAAGTAAAGTATACCCTATTACCGTCCAATTCCGAGGTCCCTGCTAAATTAAATCAGGCAAAGTGCGAGAAATATTAGTTTGAGGAATTTTTAAGCTGGATTTGAGAATGGTTTAGTGGATGTGAGAAGTCTGAGGTTTTCCAGAGGAAAATAAGTTGGGGAGAAAAATAAACTACATCGCTTGGGAGCTTTTACCCCGTTTTTACGGATAAGAATCTATATTTTTCAAAGAGAAAACTTACATATCTAAACAATTTAAGTTATGTTGAGCCGTATAATACTAGCATACAGATGCCTCACCCCTAACGAAGAAACCGTGCTGACGTAACCAGCGTTTTTCGTCTGATTAAACTGATTATTTTGTGTCATCGATCGCGTTCGGTTCCGTTCCAGGCGATAGATAGATGGATGGTGATAGCAGCGACTTGCAAGTAAAAGGGTTTACTCGGTTAGTCAATTTTTTTTTTTTAATCCTGTGACGATTTGTTTTATAGTATTTTTATGCACGTTTTTAAAGTTTCATTTCACCAAAATGTATTAAAATACAAATTTAAATAATCGAGTGGAATGCCTCAGAAATCTAAAAACGCGCCATCTATTGGCATCAATTTTAAATGGCCTGTTCAAATAACCTTTGAAATGTGAATTAAAATCCCAATATTCCATAATCTTAAGTTTATTAAACAAGAACATACAATTTTTATGTTCAATTCCAGAAAATGTTAATTTTACACACAATTCAATAACAAATCGCTGCAAATTTTCTTTCTTAGCGCTGGGACCCGGTGGTTGAGCGTACTTACAGGACTAAAGTAATATAGCATGCTATTTTAGTTTATAAGGTACAGTTATTCTACCTCACGACGACACCGCTATGGCAGGTTGGTCTACATAAACATAAACATAAAAAGGCACACACATATTAGTACATTAAACCAAATAAAATCATATAGATAGGAAATGGATAATTGAAATTTTAATTAATAAGAAAAATATAAACACACTCATACACTCATTCCTCTCTCCTAGATACTGGCTGTACGAGTATTTAGAATGTTGCTGTGCCCGACAGGGTCCATAATTGTATCTGTAACTTATATTTACCACCTATATGTACATTATGGATGCATTATGGGCGCACGGTTGGCGCAGTGGTTGAGCGATTGACTGCTGCGCTGAGTGTCGCGGGTTCGATTCCCGCACGGAACAAATATTTGTATGACCTACAGATAGTTGTTTCGGCTCTGGGTGTTTGTGTATGTGAGTTTATATGTTTGTAAACGCACCCACGATACAGGAAGAAATTCCTAGTGTGGGGCAACGTTTTTTTTTAAAAAAAAAAAAAAAAAAAAAAAAAAAAAAAAAAAAAAAAAAAAAAAATTGAATTTGTCTTAGTCGTGTGTGTGTGATGCACATGCACCGTGTTTCTGTGTGCGTTAGCTTGGGAACGCTCAGTATCACCTGAGCACACAGACACAATGTGCATGTGCACCTACACACACTACTAATACCAACCCGCCCATCGGGAGACAGAACCACTGCACCAAGTCCATCTATCTACATCTACTGATAAACTAGCTAAGAACTTCTTTCGTCTACTTTCTTTGTTATAACATCACCTAAAAATCGTTCCAATACCAATTTATCTTTTTTCCAATCTCACGAACAATAACTTAAGTAATCTAGAAAATTTATTGGTTAGCCTCAAATATCTAACTTTATAAGTTTTAAATATCCATCTATAATTTAGTAAGGTGGAGAAATTTGTCAAACAAGGAGGTGTCAAGTTTGCAAGGCCAAACACCAACAGAAATTCAAATTCGTCACCATGAGATAATCAACTTACAAATATGCCAGTTATAACGGCCATCTCAATCCATATCCCAGCAGCACTCACTCCATTTTCATAGTATGCCTTTCCATATTCGGTATTCCATTAGACGCCACAAAAATAAGTTTATTTTTCTTCTTAATTGTCCACCAAGACATTGTGGACAAATTGATAACAAAATGCATGTACAAAGGCGAGCTTAACTCCAAAATGAGTTTTCTTCCAGCTACTATTACAATCCTCACTAAAGGTTACTTAACAGCAACCCATCCAAATCAAAACCTCAGCAACATTCACACTATTTTCCATTTACCTACTCTGCTTCAGTTAAACTCAGTTTCCATTTCATATCTCACCAGCATCCCACTATCTCTGTTTTAAACTTTGATATTCCATATGGAACCACAATTTTTTTATTTTAAAATTGTGTATTAAGTAAGGAATTCTGCAATATGTAGGTTAGCACCTTTGCACTTACACATACCTACTTTCGATTTTATGACAATCATGCAGCAGCAAGCAGAGCATTGATGATGCATTTGTACCAATATTTAATTTAGTGTTCTAATAGACGCAGTTTGGATCGGACAACTTGCATTTTTATTTCTTGATGCCAGCCCGTTGGCACTCATTGACATTTTACATTACACTGACATTTGCATTGCATTTACAATAATTAATGTTAAGGTATATTTGCATTTTGCACCCTACAATCATTTTACAACGAGTTCATTAAAACATTACAATGGCAAGATACCTTTAAGTTTGGAAATAGTAATTAATCCAGTATCAAACTTCATCAACAATTACTTAAACTTGCACATCTTCCTTGTTAGTTGCATCGGCCACCCATCCAAATCTAAACCTCATCAACACACACTGAACTTGCACCTTTTTCCATTCAAACATATTCTCGCTCGCTTCCGTCTCGCCACAGCATCCCACTATCTAAGTTTTAAACTTTGATATTCCATAAGGCGCCACAAATATAAGTTTATTTTTCTTATTACGCAGTTAACAAGGGGTGTGTTATCGGTCGGCAGGCCTGCTAGCAGTTAAAGCGAATTTATACTTTCGATTACACTGGGCTGTGGATGAATAAAAAACAAATGAGCCAAGAATTTGTTGGTACGCTGCGCTGCCGAGGACTGTGTTGGATTAAGGTGGATGTGATTAGGTTTTAAAATGGGGTTTAAAGTTTTCAAAGGTGATGTCTAAAGTAGAAATCTTAAATTTTAGTAAAGAGAGGAAGGTTTTTTATTTCTACAAACCATTCCAGTATTTCACTGTTTTCATCCTCAGCTTCATTTTAGATTCAATAGCTGTATATCTACTGAAAAAGGGTTCATAACATAAGTAAATAAAAATGATTTTGCCATTAAGATCACTTTTATACGCTTGTGTAGGTAAAGAGTTAATAAGTAAATAATACTCATCAAATAGCACCAATTGTTTTGAAGGATAGTATTTATAAAGACAACTAAAACTATATTTAATTACTATCAAATCAGTAATTCGAAGAATAGATTTCAAAATTCTATTGATACTACGCTACCACCGAGTTCTACAACTCTAATTACAATCAATTTCGTTGTATCAAGTTTAGGTCAGATACTTAAACGTTTCTTCAAGCTGTATTTTTTGTAGAATAATACCGGGATTAATTAATGCGATCACGATAAAAAAACAAATCATTTTCAAAAAACCTTGTTTATAATCCTCCATTTTAAATTCCCTCAAAACAAAGTTGTATCGTTATATCCACACTAACCCACCGTCGTCATCCGAAGGCGCAGACCTAAGCTATTATATTTAATGTGTATGCTTGCTTGATTTGAACGTAGTATCAAACTCCAGCATTCTTTGTCTCTTAGTAATGTTAATTTGTCGTGTTTTCTTGTTATTATCAAGTGAGGAAATTAAACTTTACGGTTTTGCATACTTATTGAAATGAGCTACGCGACTGCTACGAGCCTACGCCACTACGCCACTACGCAGCTACGAATGGGGAGCTACGATGCTACGGATCGTCCGTAGCATGGGATTAAGAGAAGTATGAGTTTTCAGATACGTCTTCTGACAAAAAAATTAAGGGCTATTTATTTTTAAGGACATTCATTCCAGGCGCAGTCTAGTCCTAGTAGATTCAATTTGTATCTTTACTCATTTGAACTATATTTTTTTTTTACAAATATTAAACATTTAGGGCCAGTTTCTGAATTTGAATGAAATTTGGAGTTAAGAACTTTTCAAACCCTTTCTAAATGCCAATGTTTGACAATTGTTCAAGTTAGATTTCGAAAAATAAACAACTTTAAAATCTTAATTCAGAAATTGTATATTAGTGTGACTGAGATGAGATTGGGATTAGAATTTAAAGGATTTACATAAGTAGGTACAATAAGTGGGCCAATATTTGTAAAATTGTAAGTATACAAGTTACCTATATTATAATTTATTCTACTCGCACTTATACAATAGTTTTAAGTTCATAATCTTACTTTTTATTAAAGAATTGATTTAACGGACTAAGCAATATAATTCTTAAACGATAAGCACAAATACTTAAGAACATAAAAAAGTTAGTATAGTAAGTCTGCCTCCAGTTAACTTGCCTTTTCAAATTTCTATGAATGATAAACAGCTAACAAACAACATACTTCTCAATAGTTTACGCATTTTCTTGCAAAACCAGCAACAAAAGTTTGATCCCTCCTTCGATAGATGGCGCTGTACCATGTTCTGACTCGCGCCATGGTTTTATTAGACGCGTTTGGTTAATACATTGTCATGTTCTACTACAATAGCAACGCAAGCACTATCTAATTTTAAATAAGAGTTCCGACTGCAAAAAATGCAGCATTCCTTAAATAGTCCTGTGGAAGTAATTCCATTGGGATTTTTCGAAGCAATAATTTTATTGTCAAAATAATTAACTCACAAGTTAAGCAATTTTGAATTACGAAGGAAACATTATACAGAGTTGAAATAATCTTTAAAATTTAAATAAAACGCTTTTCGTTGGTAAGCGCAACACTGGAATAGGCTGGAAGGTTTTCGCTGCTTTTTGTTTTAAATAGTCTAAGTCTAAAATTTAAAAATAATAAATCTAAATGTTCCAATATTGCCTTTAATCGAGCACAGATGTTACTGAGAACTACTAGATAAAAAAAATACAATAATACTATTAGCTACCCTGGCATCTAATACAAGTACAGGGCACGACGTTCAGCAGTTCGGTGCATGCAACCGCTAGCTAGACCAAGGTGGTGTCATTTTTTCAAATTATTTAAAACAGAATATTTACAAAGTTCACTTGCAGTCCTGCCAAAAATTAAGATACTTAAATATTTTTATTAACAATCAAAGTATAACAAAATCAAAGTTTTCAAAGATCAAAGGGAAAGCCAGATTTGCTTATTTATGTAATTTTTCGGCAAGCCGCTAAAATGAACAGGATTCAGTGTTCAGTGTCCTTTTTGAATATCTGAAAGTGGACCCCTGTCCAAAATGCTCCTTTCTGAAACTTTTCAGACTCTTTGTTCTCTCAGCAAGCCAAACCTTCTCAATCAAAATTTTGCTCTAAATATGCCTTGATACGTTCCCGTCTATTATAATGATTTTGCTTTCGAGATTTTAATAATTTGCGAACAAAATAAAATCCAACTAAGAACCCTCAAACGCAACGCGGTACAAGAGACCGAGTTATAAATCCTAATCCAATTTCAGGCCATATCAATACACAAATATATGAGTCTGATGGGGACAAATCCGCAGACTTAACCCTAGTTTACGGCTGGCGACTGATGGACATTGACCGGTATCGTAGCGATCCAGCCAGCACCAGGGTTGCTAGTGATGGGTTATATTTCCCTAATTTCTGGCGATAGATACATAATCTTTTTTTTGGTTTTTGTGCGCCTGTGAGAAATGTGATGCGAAATGTTTATTAGAAAATATTGCTATTCTTTGTTCTTGTTGTTGACGTTAAATACCTACTTTTTGGGATTCTGTTGCATTTGAAATAAATCGTTTCATAAATAAAAAAACCGGCCAAGTGCGAGTCAGATTTCGCACGTTTAAGGTCTCGTACCAGACCGCAAAATTAAGTTGGTTGTAATAGGAAAAATGAAGGGAAAAAATCTGATTTATCAATATGTTGGTATTTGTGAGGAAAATATACGTAATAATAAACATTATCACCAAATTTCAAGATTATAGGTCAATGGGCAGTTAGAAAATTCTTTCGACACATAATTTTCTAAAACAAACTGACTTTAGTGGCTTCTCTTTCCTTTGTTTTCCAATATTTTTTAAAACAAAAACATAGTTTATATCTACAAAACGAGCTCTAAACAACGATACCCCATTCGATGGGGTATATTTTTTAACAATTTGTATGGTTTTGGGTCAAAAGGTACGTATACTGTGGCATTTGAAGACTGTAGCTCCAGCCGTTTGGCTGTAAAACCCGTGTGACAGATGACGGACAGATGGACAGACGGCCAGACACATGAGTGACAGCAATACCGTTTGGACCCTTCGGGTACGGTACCCAAAAAACTAAACTAAAACAACATCACATACAGAAAAATGTAGGTCATTGCTATTATTATATAGAGCAAACCGATTGTTTGTCCAAGTTTTAATAAATTATTATGTACCTTCAAAATATATTATTGTAAATAATGAGTATGACCTTTGCAATGTTGTGTGACACCATCACCATCTTCCCGGCCTTGTCCCATGTTCCTTGGAGGCGGCGTAATACGTCTCCTTCCATTCTATCAAGTAAACCGTTACGCTATCACTGACTTCTTTTTTCTCTCATATAACTTGTCACACAATCCATCTACTATCATTTCTTTGGTCTTCCTCTCCCTTTCCATTTATGAGGATAAATGGAAAGGGATAAAAAATCATCAAGATAAATGAGGATTTATATTGATGATTTTTTTAAACGACTTTTCAAAAAGGAGGAGGTTCTATGTTTGACTTTACGGTTGTTTTTAATTGTTGGTGTATGTTTTCCGAATTTTTCAAATAAAAAATCTACACAAAAAATTGCTCTTATATTATAGGGAAAAATATCAGGAACAAAGCAGGCAACCCCAAAGAATCCCCGTTTGAATTACTATAGTTATTTCTTGTTTATTGTCCCAGTATTGGACGGCAGTAGGGTTGGTCATTTTATTGCCGCGCGTCATTCTAGGGTTATACGATGTGGGATTTAGTGCGTGTTACGATATGCAGTTTTGCATCGTGACGTCATCATATAATTAGTATTTATAATTGTTTTGTTCTGGGTGCCGATCTGTTTGGTGAAAGAACATAATTTTGTGAAAAAATGTGTATGCGTAAACAACTCATGTACATCTCGCTCGTTCACAGATTTTATTAAGTACGTGTGTGAAGAGGGCAGTTCCTAAGTTTGCAGCATTATTATAAAATGTTTAGAATTCTGTACAGATTTAGCAAAATCACAATAACTCACTAGGAGCGAAGTAGTAGATATTGAAAAAAAAAGTAGTAGACTGTTGCAATAAGATACTCGTAATATGTACTGGGATGTTATAAAAGAATCTTTACCACTGGCACCATTTTAAGTACATACGTCCGGCATGCCCCGGGCAGACAGTCTTGCTAACAACCTGGCTGACTGGCAAAACTTTTCACTACAACGACAGCACCGGGTAGAAATCAGACATTATTAGAAAATACCCAGACATCTAATTCCAGAATTCCTGACACCTCACATCTTTTATCTTTTGTGTTAGGTACATGACACAAGATTCGACAGCTTTATTTTAAATTTTATTCATACGGTCAAGGTGTCTGTCATAGACTGTCACTCCTCTTAGTAAACAGTCGTTGCTATGGTCCCGGAGACACATACTTGACAAGAACCTTACTGAGCCATAGGATGTGAGTAACTTATACCTGCAACGTTGATGTTTCAAGTGATACCTCTAGTCTGTTGATTTTTCCGTAAACTTGCCCATAGCACGGGGTCCCAGCGCTTAGAAAGAACATTTTGTTCAAATAAATCTCACTAGGTGGCACGATATGCACCAATTTGTTATTGAATTGTGTGTAAAATTAACATTTTCCGGAATTGAATATTAAAAGTTTATTTTATGGTTTAATCTCTCCTAAGTACAAAATTATGGCATATTGGGCTCTTAATTCACATTTCAAAGATTACTTGAATGGATCATTTAAAATTGATGCCAATAGATAACATGGTTTTAATTTTCTGAGGCACTTCGCTCGATTGTTTAAATTTGTATTGTAACACTTTTTGGTGCAATAAAATTGTAATCACGTGCAAAAAAGTACTATAAAACAAATCGTCACTGTATTTAAAGAAAAAATAACACAAACCGAGTAAACCCTTTTACTTGCAAGTCACAGCTAACACCATTTATATATCGGCGTGGAACGGAACCCAACGCGATAGATTAACAAAAAATTATAAGTTTAATTAGACGAACAACGCTTGTTACGTCGGCACGATGTCTTTGTATGGGATGAGACATCTGTTAGTATTATATTATCTGTGAAATAATAGTAAAATCTATACTTCATAAAAAGTAGCTTGATCTCTGCGACAGCTGTCAGTATTAATACAGTAACAATAGCGCTTGACAGGCTAACAATAACGTAACAATAACGTATACGTCAGTTTGACAGTCGCAGAGATCAAGCTATTTTTACCCGACTGCCGAAGGAGGGTAATGTGTTTATCAGTCTATGTATGTATGTATGTAAGTATGTATGTATGTATATATGTATGTATGTATGTTTGATCCTATGTGGCGTTCTAGAGACCAAACGCGTTTGCCGATTTTGATGATTCATACGTCAATCGATTCGTCTTAACCCCGCGAGTGTCACTGGCTACATTAAAATTGGAAATTTGAAAAATGGCGGATTTTGGGCGCCATTTGGGAAAAAATAAAAAATGTCTTCCAAACCCATCGTGTGGGGTATCAAAATTAAGGGTTTTAAGAGTTGATTTCAAAAATATATAACACTTATTTGTTTAAATGTACCTAAATCTTAAAAAAAAGATAACTAAAAAGTTATAAATAAAAAAAGTTAATTCAAAAAATCTAAAAACCCGACTGCTTTAAAAGCGAACTAAAAAGACTTAAACAAGGAGAAAATCATGCTGTGCAGTCGGAGGATACATCTGGTTTTCGTCAGCCAGCTCGCGAATATGTATCCTCCGACTGCACAGCATGATTTTCTCCTTGTTTAAGTCTTTTTAGTTCGCTTTTAAAGCAGTCGGGTTTTTAGATTTTTTTAATTAACTTTTTTTATTTATGAAGTATAGAATCAAGTTTAAAAAAAATAGGTATTTTTATCCACAACGTATCACAAAAGAATCCCCCGCCACAACCGATCCCAGTATATCTGCCCAATGCAACTTAATTCGGCAAAATTACAATCGTTCAACAAACAGTAGCCGTACCGATTAAAACAATTGAACGTATTTATTTCAACCATTATAACCCTCCCAATGCATAGTGCACCGTAATTATCGTAAAATGCGAACATGTTTATGTATTTTTAATTCCGTCGTATATCGCGTTTGGTCGCGATGTAAAATGGCGAGGCCGGGTGTACGGAAATCACTACAATAAACTTGTGTTAATGTTTGAATTGTTATGTATCACTATTGTGTTAATATTGTCAGACTGAAGTGATATTTTGTTGGTTTAATTTAGTTATAAAAAATATTTGGTGATTTTAAACGATAAAATGATTTTTCTCAAACATGCATGCAATGTTGCAATATTGTCATTATTTTAGAAAAAAAAACGTACAATTTACGGACAAAGAAAATCAAATCCATTGCTGGAGCGTTTTTTGAATTTGGAACATTACAACGCTCCAGCAATGTTGTATGAAACGGCGTGCTGGGGTTATTAGATACTCTTTGATTGGATCTCTTTTATCATTCTTGGCATACCAAAGTTAGTCTCTTTGCTTAGTACAAATTGCGTTCACGTGGCTGTATAGCCATACATGCGTTTGCCTTTCAGCACAGATGATAAATAGAAAATCGGCGGCAAAGTTGAAAATTCGTCTTGGTAAGTTATTTAAATATTCATTTAATAATTAAAATGAGTTCCAACGGTTCAGAGAGTAAAATGGAGATCGATTGTACTCCACCAGATTTAAGATCAGAAGGCAAATTGGCAATGGAAAACCTGCTTCCAGCGAAGTCAAAAGAAGAATACATGAAAGTATATGAAAATTTTAGGATTTTGAAAAAAACGAGAGGTGAGGTCTTATCCACTGGGCCACCACGACGGTCAGTTAAATTATATCTAGTTGATAATGGTTTATTGGTTTGTTGTTTAATATAATCTTGATAATGGTGGAAGTATCAAGATAACCTACATTTTTATTCGGGTAATCGTTTTACAATTATTATTAAATTATTGAAGTGAAACTTCTTTATCGACGTATGGGAGAAATTTTGTACGTAGAGTCCGTCCAACGAAAAAAGTCCCGCGGAAATACATGGAAGTAACAAGATTTGTTAGAGGACAGCGTACAGTCGCATAGAAACTAGCGCCGCGTCTACGGGACTTCTTTCGTTGGACGGACTCTATAGTCACGTTTTTCGGTTACGCGCCATGTTGCTTTTTTTATCAAAGTTTAGTAAAAAGACTTATTCAAATTTAAGTGAATTTACAAGAAAAGTGAGTGATTATATATTTCGTTTTATAAATTCTTTTTAATAATGATGCTATCATTATTGATGAAATACAACAATAGCAACAATAGATATTATAATAAGAACAATGATAAAATAAATTACTCATTAATTGTATGCATGTCTATAATAATAAAATAGCTTTAATTTAATACCGAAAAAATTGTTTTTCTTAAGGCTTAAGCCTTATCTACCCCATTTTCATGAAGTTGCAAATAGTAGAAAAATGATATGTCGTAAAGAAGTTTCACTTCTTACCTGTGTACTCTGGTACACACACACATTTTTTTTTATTATTATATGCTTCACAGCTACGATATTAGCCCAAAATCTTTCTAACTTAGCCAGCCTGTCAATGCAATACTAATTCACAATGCCCACCGAAGCCATCCACTTCTTTCTACCCATCCCTCTGCGGGAGGATCGTGACCATTACCCAGGCCACTTAGCTGACCCACCCTGATGCAAGGTAGATCGTTGAAAACAGCACTAAATATAAACCAATAGCGGCCACTAACCGCGCTGGGTCTAATTACCAATGATTATCGTTTCGTGCCGTTTGGCCGGGATGCAGTTTTAAATACGGCCATTTTGTTCCGCTACTCGGCTACTAATGAGTGTAACAGATCGCTTTTTGATAATGTTATTGATATGGCTTGGGGACCACGATCCGTTGAGATTTTCCAAATTAAATTAGTGCGCGTGTGTGAAGTGTGGATCGGAATGGCCGTGTCGTAATGCGGAATTACTGCCGCAAGCGCAGGGTTGAACTGTCAAATTGACAGCTCATTTATTAATTTTAAAGTTTAAATTAATAATTATTTATCATTTTATTAATTTATAAAGTTTTAATGCAATTTTCTGTTGATTTTTATAACGGCTGGTACTATACATACCCACAGCACTTGACAAAAGGATTTGTGATTGCAATCGTTTCATGATGGATCTATAATAGAATCACTGACCACGGTTTTTTATGATACACTACTTTAGCTGATAGATATCTAATGATAATGTCAGTGTTATGGCTTTGGGACAACAATCCGTTGAGTTCTCCAAATTAAATTAGTGCTGTATGAAGTGTGGATTGGAATTATAGCTGTCGTAATGCGGAATCACTGCCGCGGCCCAGGATTGAACTGTCAAATTGACAGCTGATATTACATTAATTTTTCGTGGCGCATTTATAATGTTATATTAATAATTATGAATCACTATATTAAAACTTTTAATGCAATTTCATTTGCTGTTGGTTTTTGTATTCTTGCGTTTCGTTTGACGAAATGGTTTACGATTATTTTTAAGATGTCACAATCACGGCCCATAGATAATTAATAGTGTAATGTCTACTCTTTTATTATCGTATCTTTTTAAAGTAGCTAATAGTTATGAACCATTACTACACTGCTGCTATTCAGCTCCATCCGGCTAGATCGGGAGCCGACTCCAACATCATTTTGAAAAGGCCAAGTAGATTGGTTGATAGTTAGAAACCATAACCAATAAACACCTTGAAGAACCACAAATATTCTTCATACACACCAAAAATGACGTTACAAAACACAACCCGTTATACAGGTTGTTCCAAAAACAAATCCGGATAGCACGGCGTACGTTGTCTACACGGTTGTCAAAATGTATCGGCGCGCAATAAAGTGCGTCGCAATACGAACCAAGCCGTGTCCGCACGCCGCCGCGCGCCGTAACTCCACACGTGCGGTTTGCTGCCGGACCGGACGGGATTTTCGAGAGAGGATGTTACCGGATTAGATTTTTAAAGAGTCTTATGTGTGTGTCATCGGTGTACGGGAAGTTGCAGCGTGGATAAAGTATGTCTCACTCATGGTGGGCAGATCCCCTGGTGTAGGTAGTGGGAATTAATTGGATGGGAGGAACACAAGACCTTTTTTCTGCTCCTACTCCCCCATTTCCTACTTCTCTGTTATTCTTTTCTAATTAATTTCGTTGCGGGATCCAAGACAGTTAAATTCATTCTCTGGGATTTCATCGAGCTTCATTGCTTCGACACTCTTCTGGTGGTCGCCACTGTTGGTTCTGGCTTTCAGGAGTTGCAGTGGTTTGGGAAAGTCGCAAAACAAAAAACTAGACCGAGCAATGTCGATTCTTGACAGTGACTTGTGTCCAGGAGTAGACGATTCCCGAATGAATGATGATAATAACGTTCAAAGAACGATAAGCTAATATCGATTGGTCAAGCAATCAGTCGTCATAGATAGGCTGAGTTGATTGATGAGTTTGTAAAAATAAGAAAACATAACCACCTTGTCTAACCTTTCGGGGTATACAGGCATGATATTATGATTTTAAAAACAAGATAAATAAAAAACACAAGCTTTAAATGATAACACACTGATTATTGAAATTGGAACAAAATGCAGTAAGTTTCCAGAGACATAAAATCAGAGAATCGTGAAATTCTGAAAGTACCATAACATAAAGTCGTGACAATCTAAGAAGTCGGATTTGACAGCTATAAAACTACTTAATAATAATAATTAAGCTTGATGCTTACGAAAGGTTTCACTGGCATCTGTAACACAGGTTTTTACCTAGCTCAGAAGTCAGGGTTTCAATTATATTGTTCTATATACTTATTGGTCAGGAAAAATAGTTGATATTTGATTTGAATGATACTCGTTATAGTGTATGGGTAACAAAGTAATTAATAAGGGTTATTTTTATTATTTTTTCTATTTCTTACGTACAAATTTATGCGGCATGTAAAATGAGAAACGTCATCGAACTTATTGGAATGTCACGATTGTAGATGTCTAGCTTGGAAATAACCGGCAACTTTTATAACTTATGCATGTTGACTTTTAAAATAAGCACTGAACCACAGAATGCAGAGCTGTGCCTAGGTGTATCCTACTTTCTGTCTCTTTATCACCGTTTTCATCCGATGATCCACTGCTGAATATAGACCTTACTTGCTGTCCACTTAAGAACACCCAAACAGGTATACCTCCTTCAAAACGAACCGATGTCCTGTTAAAGGCAGGCGCATAGGACCGGTGGATGTGGCAATGCTTAAGGGAGGCCTTTATCCAGCAATAAATGTCCTTTATCTGAAATGATGTATAGGATAACCTCGTAATACAGAGGTATCATCACCTCTAAACATTCCAAAACAAACTGACCAATTAAAACAAGGCAAGTCGACGTCGGCCATCTTAAATCTGCGCGGCCGTGCATTGGCAATATCTGAGCGGTACCTATTACTTCGGGCCGGCTGTGTGCGTACACTATACGTTGCGCGTTGTACAGCAGCATGGGATTTACTGTTATTTCCTCGAATACGACGCTGGTTGCATTTTGTGGCTGTATTGGATGCAGTTTTGAAGAAATTTTGATTGAGATGACGGTATTTTTGGTTGTTGCCTGACTATCGTGGGTAGAATTAATGACAAAATATTAGGTGATCGGGACCTATGGGGGAAATAGGACCGAAACTTGTCGAAGATCCTTGTAAACCACATTTTTGAGTCCAGACCTGCGAGCGGCACACCTAGGCCAACCAGCTTTGATTGACAGGACACCATGAGTTCCGGAATAACATGGTATATCCTTATATTCATATCGAACGGATGATTTAATCATTATCGCAAAGACATTATCAGTTTTCACACACAGCTGACCCATCAATTATACAACATCCTCAACTTAAATCGTCTCTGTCGCCTTGACTACAGAAAAAAAACCCTTGATTAATATAAATAAATAGCAAGCTATAACTATCGATTTCAGTGAGTCGAGTGGAGGAAAGAATATAAGGGTGAGTCTTATAACTACACAAGCCTCTTTAGCTGCTCGCCAATGAGGCCTGTCAAATTTCTGACTACTCTCATCTGAGTGATCGGTGCGGTGCATGGATATGAATCAGCTAACCTGCGATGGTCGTCATTTCACATATCTCGAGACAAACCACAGACAAACAATGTTAGCTTTAACGACCATCGGATCAACGGCCAAGCTTTGCTAATCCTATAAGTGCCTACAATCCTTATCAAGATAATCATTAGTTACTACGCATTGAAACACAAAACTCATTTATCAATAACAATAAACACGATTAGCACTGATTCAGTACAAACTATCGTAATGGTTTCAAATAGATTACGATAAAGCATTAGGTCACCTACAAACTCTTAGATGTATATTTTACGTGTATCGGTCAAGTAATTACAACCTGAGGCTGAAGTTGCTTTCTTCCTGCTATGCACTATATTGGCTAGTTTTAGCACAGATTAATTAATAGTTACTACGTAAGTTTTAGTCCGTACTGTTTCGCTTTCTCTGTAATATGCTGAAGGTTTAATTTTTGAAAGTTTATCTATATATGAGGGATTTACGGTTTGGTAGTATGTTTATTTGTGTATTAATGGGATAGTTCATAACAATCGTTGACTGTGGTGTATGAAGTCTGTACCTACTCAGAAGCAGGATGATTACCTAATTAGAATATCTATTTGTGTCCGCAGATTTGTTAGGCATAGATTGCTATTTGCGATAAGACTGATATTTAACTATTTGTTATATAAAAAAATAGTGTACCTACATCAATAAAATTGTATCTATGAACCTATTAGTTATAATTGAACATGACAGGCTCGTTTCTACGATTATCAATCGCGGTCAATTTTTACCAGACTGCCCCAAAATGGCGTAAAATTTTCCACTGTTTTGTCAGCTCATGAGGGAGTACCTACCATCTTTATTGCCGTTTTTTTTTCAAACAACAAAAACAACGCCCAAACAGCACATCCGACTAATTACAGTGCGCGTATTAATCACGGCATTATTCGGCACGCGAGCGCATCCTTTCGATGATTATTATCACTAAATCATATTTAGTGCAGTCATTATCGCCTCTGCGCACGATATTATTGAGTGCGCTCATAATAAATAACAGCTATTGGGTGAGATTCTAATTTTAGCCCCGTATTTTACAGTGGTTGCGCTGTGGCCTTCCGATTAGCTGCTATACAGATTAGATGATAAATTGGTGAAAATAATGGCAGTATCAAATGTAGGTGTTTCCTACTAAAAATGGTAATTTCATAAAAGGAGAATTCAGTGCAGATTTAAGACATAATATTATGTCCCCTAATTAGGGTTCCGTACCTCAAAAAGTAAAAAAGAAACCTTTATTTTTCTCCACATTTACAAAACTTCTTGCTGGATAACAAATTTTTGTTAAGAATGTTTAATGATTTTTGCACCGAGTTCTTCTACTTGTGGAAGCTTGCTATGGACACCTTGGTGTTAGCAAGGTACTTTTAAAAAAATGTGGAGCGCATGACATTAAAGCACAGTCATTTCTGCAGTATCCATTTCAAACTCAAATTACGCGCTATTTCACACAAACCAGCTTGACGAATAAGCCCGAAAACAGCAACACCTAATGAACTAATAACCAAAAATTATTGCCACACTAAAACCTTATCATTACCAACATTATAACATAAAACATGGCAGCATTGTTCCAAACGCGACGCGAATCACACAGCCTATAGCCACGCTGACGGCTTTACGATCGTATTAATGCTAATTTCGGCAAAATTCGGGAAAGCTCGGAAGTGTTCGGCTCGCCGAGTGCTGATGACGGTATGTCATTTTAATGCGAGCACCTTGTTTTGGTGATTGGGTTGTAATGACGTTATTTAGATATATGGCGCAGAGTGTATATTCGTAATGAGTTTGGTGATAGTTAGGAAGGTAATTTGGTAATGTGCTTTCTAAACAGGCTAAGCAGCACCTACGTGCCAGGCTACTAGTTTAAAAAAAATCCTGGAATGAGAGAGCAGCTGCAAATGAAATGAGGGGTACATTTGTTGGGCACTACAGGCAGCCCCGCAACTAAGTTTGATGACAAATATGTTTATGACGTTTAAATTTAATGGATGGAATAGTTATCCATTCAGAGTAAGAGAGAAAGAATGCCCATGGACCTTGCACGATCTTCTTCATAGATAGATCGACCTACGCTTTGGAATGGCTATGTGGCCAACTAGCTTCATTTTTTGAACTGGTCGACTCCTCGACAGTTCAAACGTGCCTGTAATATTTTTGATTGGCAAACAAGCAAGTGGCCCACCTGATGATAAGTGATCACCTATGGACATCTCCATTCCCCGTGGAATCACAGGTGCGTTGCCTACCCATTTCAAAAAGGACTCTCCGAAAGTTTTGTTTGAAGCTACCCATGTCATAACTCTGCAGAAAGACTTCAGGAGTGAGCCCATTCTACATTTTGCAGCATGGGACGACCATGTATCTAAAATGTGTGCGTCACTTTCTCGCGTTGGTGGGATGATCTGTGGTAGAAGCCCGAAGGATGATGTAAAACAGTTTATCAAAGCATCGTACCCCATTGTTATACCTATAATATAGGCAGAGTGTGTTGAAATCTCGACCAGGCATTACTCTAGAATCTATCTTCAAAGACTTTAATAGGAAGGCCACTGCAGCACTTCACGTGTACTTGTATTCTAATAAGAATCATGTTATCAAAACGCGTCAGACAGATTGTCCCATTCGATTGACCGTTTTTGTCATTGAAAAACCAATGTTGAACTGGAAGTTCGGCAGTTTGGTTCCTAGCTAAGGGTTGCTTTATAACCTTCGATTACGTCATCGACATACCCACGTTACGTCATCAATATCTAAATCCCCCGGCAAACAAGTCCCAACAACCAAAACTGACAGTATTTCCCTCAAAACGACAGCACATAAAAAGTTATCAACTAAAATAATTATCGAAATAAATGGCCGCTAAAATGGCGCACTAACCCATAAAACTAAACGCAATCAGTTCAAAAACTACCGCAGAGAGTGGCATAAATCAAAATTTAACAACGGCTAGTCGGCCTGGATGATTAAATTCATAGCTAACTGTGGGTTTATTGGGTAAATGGCAATCGGTTGCTGAGTTGTAGGGACAGGTTAAAAATTGCGGTGTTTACAAGTTAGCTTTTTCCTGTGGTCTATCCTACTGGAACCGTAAGTTTTATCGGAATTAAAGTAGATGGCATTATTTGAGTAGGTTTCCGTCAGTGAAAGATTTTTTAATCGACTCACTATTTCCAGAGATTATAATAAATATATTTATTTTACAGACTTATATAGGTTCTCACTGCTTCGCAAAGATGGTGACGTTAAATATCACACTTGACTGACACACACACACATCACACTTCGTGCAGACTTCATGCTAACAAATATAATACATCTTGCGTATATAAATTTCTTTGCAATTAACTGAGTTGGCTATTCCATCAAAAGCCCTATAAATAACCTCAGCAAGTACAAAAGAAAAAGACAAGCATAAACTGGCAACCATCCTTTGAATATATTCTCCTCCACGGTCGAGGACCGAAACAAAATGCTATTAAACTATTGATAGACTTGCAACAACCATTTCCTATCTCACCTGATAGTAAGCCGTGTTCAGCAGCCTAATCGCGTTAGTGAATTTAGCGGGGCAAAGAGTATGACTCCGTGAAAGATTATAAAAAAATCCCTTTAAATAATTAGGTATTGCCAGTATTGCCAAAAATTGTTGGACACTTTAATTGGTGAAGATATTCTTTTCGAAAGATTCTAATCATTTTTGGCCCTTGTTGTTCGGTTGTCCAGCAATCGATTGCTTCCACCAGTTACTCGATACAGTCACGCGGGTATATCCCCGTTGTAAAATGGCTGGCCCGCCATAATGAGCGCGCGATTGTCGTTGCTTTGATTTAATGACTCGAAATAATAGCAATCAATGCGATCACTGAACGACTGCCGATATTTTTGCGATAGCAAAGGGTGTTAGGAATTTTTAAGGGTTAATTTTTGAATGAGTCATGATGGGTTATTTTGTTTTTTGGGGAAGTGAATGAAGGGGTACAGCCAGTCGATTTTGTAGACATCACACCGTGATAAGTCAGGTGTACTGAGCTTTTATTCTATATTTTATATAGCAAGCAAAGCCGATTACTATTTCAACTATTCCACCAATGGCGAAAGTGAAGTGGAAGAGCAAGTATATGTTATTAGTACCTAATTAAAAGACCGGCTAGAACCAAAAATTCGAAGACATGTGACATCCACCAACCCGTACTGGGCCCGCGTGGTGGATTACGGCCCATTCCCTCTCACAGAGAGGAGGCCTGTGTCCCAGCAGTGGGAACATTAAAAGGCTGATGATGATAATTTAAAAGAGAAGGAAGGAACTAAATTCTTCAATAAATACTAAAGTGAACTGTCATTCCAACGGATGCTGGGGATTTCACCACACGCACCACCACCACACCACATCACGAGTTTACTTCACACAAGTCATCACGGTGAGATTTTTACAGAATAGCACTTTAAAATAATCTTGGAATGTTTACAGGGAAAGGCAAAAAGTACTTGTTAAGAAGAAGTTTTCTGGCCTTGAATAAAGTTCGCAAAAACTTTTTGTATCTAAATGTTTAGGGAAGTTTAACAAAATACAACTTTTTGTAAAATGTTTAGTAAGTTCGACAAAGTTTCAGTCACAAAGCTTTGTCAAGTTAGAAAAACTTTTTTACTATATTATTATGATTTGATTTAAGTACCGTAAATATCACAATGGTGTACCAATATTAATACATTTTGGAAAAAAATCCCTAGTTATAAATTTGCATAATTATTTCTATAAAAAATGGTATTCTTCTGTATCCAGGACAAGAAGCCCGGTTAAGGTGGAATGTCATGAGATTGACTATCAGTAAAATAGAAGTACATAATTTATTGGATAGTTATATTATTTATGTGTTGGATAGTACGTTATCTGTTGAGTTGCGAATCTGGTTAATTGAGAATCTGGTGACTTGCTAATAATCCGAATCAGACGCTTCACTCGAGTAAAAGTTTACTAGAGTGAATGCTTCATTTTTCTTCAATTCCGTGTTTACACGGCATAGCTGGAATGACGTAGAAAAGTGGTAGATGGTAGCAGAATAACGAACTTCATCATGTTCACGAAGTTCGTCATTCTGCTACAGGAATCGAGACAAAATGGCCGAATCGAGTGAGTGAGTGAGTGTTCCCTCGATTCGGCCATCTCTCTGTGTTCTGTCAGACTGTATGTTTTCGTTCATTCGGAGTATTTCGGAGTGGAGTGAAAGATGCCAAGTGCCAATGTTTATTGCATTGGATCGGTTCATTAATGAATTCATTCCGCACTCTTGTTACATTTTGTGTTCAAACGTTTAATTTCGATGAAATGAATGTGATGAATGAAATACGAAAATTTAACTGTCTGATTCCACCTTTTGAATGAAATTTTAGTTTAATAAATAGGAAGGTCAGATCAACATGTTTTAAACAACCTGTATCGTTCGCCGCGTTGACATCAGCCCGTGTAATGGAAGCGCATTATTTTGCGTCTAATTAATTTACGATAATGTACTGATACGCCATTAAATAATATATCATCAATCGTAATTTTACATTAATTCCATTATATTGCCATCAGTTCCGGATACTTTTCAGGATATTTATTTACCACACATTATTAATTATTCTGTGGACAATAATACGATCTGAACTCAATCTCATTATGTAATTCTCACACAGTAAAAATATCTACTATCTTACTCTCGAGCGCAAAAAGTTAAAAACAAGACGTTTTAAGAAAGTCTTTAGAAACTATGCAAAATAAGATGTCTATTATTGAATGTCATAACTTTAAAGCACTTATCTCCGGAGTTGAATAAGCTGGTAAAGTTTCAGATATCCTGCTGACGAATCTCAAGTTGTTGATGACCGTTGACCAAAATAACGACAAGCAATCAGAATGTTTACACAATGACAATTAATAACAACAGATCAAAGGACATGGCTAAACAACTGCCCTTAGCACGTCTAGAAATTTCTCACTAGCTCGTAACATTCAAATATTCATTAATGAATTATTACAGTTTTATTATTCTTCTAGAACTTTCGTGAATTAATCAAATAATTAAAAGATTTTTCATGTTTTTGTTTGACAAGAAGAACATAAGATTCCGTTCTATTAAAAATTGTAGTCAATAAACCTACTTTTAAATACATTTGCGTAAGTCGAAACGAACAGTATTCATTATTATTTAATATTGTACCTATCGCAATACATCTCAAATATTCATTAATGAATTATAACAGTTTTATTATTATTCTAGAACTTTCGTGAATTAATCAAATAATTAAAAGGTTTTTCATGTTTTTATTTGACAAGAAGAACATAAGATTCCGTTCTACGAAAAATTGTAGTCAATAAACCTACTTTTAAAGACATTTGCGTAAATCGAAACGAACAGTATTCAGTATTTTTTTTGTCCCTTTCGCAATACATCTCAAAACCTTAGAGATTATCTGATTTCTAGAAATTATTGGCAAAATCTGCAAAGCAACGGCGCTTAAATAGTGCTGACACTAAAAAGTTCGATTCGATTAGAACCAAATAAAAAAAACATGTTGGGGGTGTCATGGGAACTCACTTTAAACGAAGTACTTTTCGCCGGGTATTATGTATTAATACAGAGCCAACTAGTATGGTCTTAAGTTTCAATTGCGTATTGATTCATCATGAGAAGCATAAACTGTGATGTAGCAACAAATGAAAGATCTTCAAATGACAGCCAACGGACCAACGGCTTAACTAGCTTTCCAAGACACAGAGGAAACTCGCTATGTAAAGATGGTACACGATGGAACCACGGAATGATCTCGGCTAGCGTTGCTTAACCTTGAAGATCGACCTGTGCGTCTGTTATTATTAAGCGCCTTAATAAAGTATCATAGCAAAATCTTATTCTTTTACAAGTGTGTATACCTATTAATGTAGGCGTTTCTACGATTTTATTTTCAGGATTGTGACGATATAAAAAGTGTCTGTAACTTTTTTCATACGAAATACTCATATTCAGCTATTCAGAATTACGTATTAATAGTTAAAATGTTAATTCATTGCTAGGGCAGTCGTCCATACTTTATTTAGCCATGTCCTTTAAAAGACTTCCACTTATTGAGAAGAATAGATCACAATAAAAAAATATTATTTGGCGAGTAGATTTGAGGATTATAGTGGTTGACACAGTGGTTGACACTTTAAAAAGTATGTTCAGGCTTGTTGCAATTTACCTAAACAAAACGAATACTTTTATTTACATTTATTACAGTTATCATTCACTGCTTGGAGTCCTGCCCACTCCGCAAGCTAAAACCATGACGATAACTTAGAAAATATTCGACCACAATAAAACATTGACAAAGAGATATTACTTCCGAACTTCTGCGAAACGAAAACGAATTATTGTTTCAACAAATTATTATCAGGACATAAAACTACCAATTGGCAAAGATACTGTAATAAGTAGAGATCTACTTATCGAAGATACGGAACCAACAAGCCGTGGCGCAATAAACCAATAAAATAAGAATATAAATAAAAATAACTGCTGTGATATAAATAATGTTAGAGTAGTACTTGTATAGGGCTGTATATCACACGGCTCAGGGTGGTGTGTCACCCGTCTGAGTTATAGCGTCACAGAACATAAAATATACAACAAAAACTGTTGTTCTTCCAACAGTTTTGCCCCATATTAAGAATGAGCACAAACAGAATGTGGATTTGGAACAGGGGCGCGCGATATTGTGGAGAGGGTGTGACACTAAACATTTTGAAAGAAAGTGCACTGTTGTCATCGTTTTAGATAAGGAAAATAAACTGCCAAGTACTATTTTTTTCTTGTTTTGTTTCTTACAGCATTTAAAGCACTTTCATCGAATGAAACATCGCACACCGTCATCGGTGGCAACACTTTTTTGTAATATGTACATAATTGGTGACTGGCCTGTATGTCCCACTGAAGGGCAAATGTCTCCCCTGCCTGCTTTTCCTGGTTCACTATGTTTTTGGGTCCGTACTTTGAAGAGTCTAGCGTGTCCTACTCTTCTGGACCAAATATAAGTTAAATCAAAGTAACAACAAAAGATTCAGAATTTAATAAAGGTAAGTATAGAAAACCGATCTCAAGGTACGTTGATCATACATACCTTATTTCTAAGCGTCATCAGAAGGATTAAAGTCACCCAAAGGGCAATGGAGAGGACTATGCATGGAAACTACGAAGTGATGGCATCAGAAATTAGGATATCCGCACGAGGACCAAAGCTACCAACATGGCCCGATGAATTGCTAAACATAAAAAGTGGCTGTGGCAGGGCAAATTGCTCGAAGAATGGTTGGTCGATGGGGCCGAAAAGTTCTGGAGTGGCGCCGGGAACTGGAAGACGATGCGATGAAAGGCCTCCCACTATGTTGACCGATGTGTAACTTTTATGGTGTACAATAAAGTATATTCCATTCTATACTATGTTGACCGATTAATGGTCTGGTTAAGGTTGCGGGAAGACGCTGGATGCGAGACGCACGGGATCGGTCAATATGGCGACACTCGGTCAAGCCAAGTCAACCAAAAACGTCCTCTTTCGGCTAAAATGATGATGATGACATAGCTTATCTAGATTTAAGGCCTAGATTTCAGGGCTATAGTTTGAATGTTACTGGCTACGCCCTTGAAATTATTTCCTTCTAACAGCGACTCCACGTCTGCCCGCTCGCCGCATCCTCGGGGCCGATTCAAGCCCAGTTCACGGGGTAATTCGTTATTTTTATTGTTTTTTGTTATTATGATTCTGTCCCCTGGATTACTGTCCGTGATACATGGCCGAGCACTGGATGCGTTTAATTGCCCCGGACGCTTTCCCGGTACGCGATAAATAATAAGATTAAGGTGGGAAATAGTGGATTTGGCTGTTTATAATATTATTATGAACGTTGCTTACCCTTTATGTTTTTGTGAGCGGTTGTACGGACGTAAATGTTTTTTGAAGAAAATATATTATATTTTACGAAAATAAAAGAATGGTGATGTAGTTTTTAGGAACAAAAGGTTATAATTTACTACTGTGGTTTGTACCTATAACTTTGTTTATATTTATCGCCTCGACTATCTGTCAAATAAGGTCGAGCTTTAAGTACTATCTTTGCTTGCACTTATGACAAACTACGCTTGGCCAATATGATGAATGAAAAAAATTTATTCGAATTTTATCAAAAAAAAATCAGGCCGGCAAACGAAGGATATATATAAGATTTAAGGGGTGCAACATTGAAATTAGTCATAATTTTTTTCTACCATTTAATGTTTTTACCGCAATGAGGAAATTATTTTTGCTTGAAAGTTGCTTTACATATTATTACTATTAGATTTGGATAGATACAGGCATTGCATAGAAGAGAATGGAAAGAAATGGAGGAGGTCTTTGCCAATTATGGGCAAACAGACTAAGTTGTTTAAGTCGACTCACCAAAGTAATAATTCAAGTAATATAATTGTGTCAAAATGTAAATGTGTCTGAATAAAAGCTTATATTATATTAACAAAACCGAAACGTGATGATACTGTACAAATTTCACCAGTCATGTTGTGATAATGTCTACTCGACTACCCGTATTCCATTAACTTTTACCAGTCACAAATAAACAGATTAAAGCCATTTTTTATAGACTCATGCTTGACCACTGTCTCATCTGATGGTAAGCGATGATGTTGTCGACAGTGAACCACGCTTGTCTAGAAGTAATCAATTCATTCTTGACCAATTCCCACTAGATTGTAGCTATCAGAGTATTCTGATGCTGGAGTGTATCACTTCAGCAGGGAAATCCACTCCTTAGCTGTACACATCGTACACATAATGAATGTATTTCCAAAACGTTTAGTGGGTATGGGTGGGATGTCCACCATGTACCATTGGCGCATCTCCGTACGTCTTGTAGTTAGATGATGAAACGGGCTAAGCGGTATTAGATCATGCAATTCCATCGCACACGCCCCAAAATGCAACCGATAAAAGCCGACAGGCTGGCATTCGGTGACGATGTTCAAAGCGACCAGTGCCGATGAGCCTCTTGGCCCGTTTTACGATCGACTCTCGTGCATCATGGTGGTATTTGGCAGCTCCGCCCCAGAGATAAGAAAAGTACTCTATGCATGATCGAACTTGCACTTGGACGACGACTAACGCCAACGATCTTGAGGGAACAAAACGCGCACGCTTTTCACTCCCGCGCGACCCAAAATTTTGTAATTTTTTGTACTTCCTTATTATATACTATATGACTTTAAAATAAAAAGCATCAAATAAAAAATGGCCAAGTGCGAGTCGGACTCGCGCACGAAGGGTTCCGTACCATTAACGCAAAAAACGGCAAAAAAAAAAAACACGTTTGTTGTATGGGAGCCCCACTTAAATATTTATTTTATTCTGTTTTTAGTATTTGTTGTTATAGCGGCAACAGAAATACATCATCTATTCAACTGTCTAGCTATCGCGGTTCATAAGATACAGCCTGGTGACAGACAGACAGACAGACAGACAGACAGACAGACAGACGGACGGACATGCATACGCCCAGTGGTTTTGGTGCGATTGTCGTGTTTTTGTCTATTTTAGAAATAACTTTATAAATTAATAACACTATGTTATACGAATAAAACTCAAAATTTTCTTAGATCAAATTATTTAGAAAATGGTCTAATGCAACATATATTTTTTTCCATTAAATTTTCGACTAGCCGTTTACACGTGATTCTCATTTTAAAATCAGCTACTCAGGGATATCTGCGCCTTAAGCAGCTGTTCTGACGCAAATAGTTACTTATTGACACTGGTTTGACTGACCCCCACACAGAGAGATCAGAGGGTCTCCTCGATTCTGTGGCAGTGTGACAAGAGGCATTCGATGTCAGCGATAGCGATAATCGAATTGTCAAAATGTAGATCACGTGATTTTTCGTTATCACTTGTCAATCCCATACAATTTTGCCTTTTTGACAATCGCTATCTCCACGCTTTCGATGATAGAATGACACTTGTATAGGGCCGTATACGACCTAGCGTCTAGGTCGTCTGGTTTCCTCGATTCCGGTGTTATTACTGTCTAGGTATACTCTATTCACTGGGGCAAAAAATTAAAGTTAAATAAACCATAAAAACCAGCATAGTGCGTGTCGGACTTCGCTCATTTAGGGTTCCGTACCAAACCGCAAAATTAATTTGGTAATAATAGGAATAATGAGGGAATTTTAAAGGAAAATATTATTGATCAATATATTGGTATTTGTTAGTAAAATATATGCAATAATAAACATTATCACCAAATTTGAAAATCATAGGTCTATGAGAAGTTAAAAAATTGTTAGGAACAAATTTATGTAAAAAAAGCTGACTTGTGGCTTCTCATTCCTTAAATTTCCAATATTTTTTAAAACAAAAAAAGCAGCATTTATCTACACAACGAGCTCTAAACAAGGATACCCCCTTGATGGGGAAGGTCAAAAAATCTAATCTCAATAACATTTTTTGACATGGATCAACAAGATGCCTATACTGTAAAAATTTGAAGACTAGCTCCCGTTTGGCTGTAAAACCTGTGTGACAGACGACGAACAGACACGTGAGTGACAGCAATAGGGCTCCGTTTGGATCCTTCGGGTACGGAACCCTAAAAGGTTTTTACAGTGTGTCCTCTGCTGTCACTAAAATCTAAAATATCATAAGAAGACGTTTATTTCATACAACAATCAATTACACTCAAGCACAAATAGGTCAAACACTTAAATTATTATTTTCATAACTTAATTTCACAACAATTTCAATATTTTAATGTATAAACAAAAAGTAGATATAAAATCAAAACCAATAGCCGACATTAAAAAGCATCTCGAAATCCTGGAGTTTGGAACTAAAGATAATAAATTAAAGAGTGCTAAACGCAACGTAACGTGCTATAAACGTAACGTTTTTGCGTTGTAAGGATGTATTTTTTAAATTAATTAGTCGGATTTTGACCGTTTGACGTTTGTTTGCTTACCTTACAATTATTTTGTTCCCCAGCAACATTCTATCACCGATTACGTTTGTTAAAAAATCAAACATGTATTGCGATCCCTTACGGATCATCAGAACGTCTTTGACATTTGACTTTTTTTTCATTTTGTCTTTTTGACAATCGTTGTTGCTCATAGAATATCACTTTGTATTGAGTCTAACCCCTATACTCTCAAGGCATTGCCGCGCTCAAATACATAATAATAATTCTTTATTGAGGATTTTTTTCCGATGTCGTGGAGACTGCTTTAATCGGAATGGAGGTAACTTTCTTAAAATGGGTTACTGCACTGAAAAAAGTGGTTAATTAACAGTTACCAAAGTTTTGATTGCTGGTCACAAAATTATTATAACTTGTCAACCTATTCTTACTAGCAACAACACAAAGTTTTGGTATTTGCTAATTAGCTTTGTATTATTTTAATAAAGTTTATTTTCCAATGACCAAAGTTTGCTTAAATTTAAAGTTGCCAAACTGATCGTATATTTTTTTATGAATAGTGTAGCAGAAACATTCGTATTACAAATACAAATCGACCAAAAGAATATTGTATATAATGTAGCAGTGCATGAAGCGTCGCCTAGGGAACGAAACCATAGCGTAATCTAATTCGACGCCACCGCCATCTATCGAGCGGGAAGACCACTAGTGAAGGGACAAGGAATAAAATATGAAAAATAATCTGGGGGCTGATTTTTCAATAGTCATATCATTACTGTTATAGTATACATACACACATAAACTCACACCATTTTCGAATGGGGGTAGGCAGAAACTACAGAACGCTACCTGCTAGGATCCTTCATACTCCTATTTTGATCATCTTTTATACAATGAAGAATAAACATTGCAGTTAGGCAGTTTTTAATAGAAAAAAAACATTCACAAAAAATACAACCGACTTGCAAATAAAAAGACTGCAAAGTGTAAAATAACTTCAGTTACAGCAATCCGTAATTGAAGTTTTACAAATTGTTTAAAGGCAAACTTTTCTATGGTTAATTTCAAACTAATTTGAAGGAAAATTAGAAATTAGATTAACACATAGAAAGAAAAAAACCTTGATTAATGTCAATAAGTATCAATTTCATCATTTGAGGTGGAGTCTAGTTAAAGTATATGACTAGGAATACATGGGCGAGAATCACTTACCTCAAACAAAAAGAGACCCACGCAAAACATTTCCATGATAATTAGCAAAAATTAAGAAGATAAAAAGGCAAAAAATCAGTTGTTTGTCCTAAAAAAGTTAAAAATAATAACAGCGCGGGTCACAGTTTGAAACAAAACAGCGTTACGATGTATTTGTAGGTAATATCAGCCTTCTCATTAGGGTGCTGGGATACGAGTATTTGTATGAACTGTTGGATACAAAAGTGTTGGTGGAAATAAATTAATAAAATTTTATAATAATTTTATAAATTTATTTCCACCAACACTTTAGTTAGTTTTTCTTTTATCTCGTTTATTCATTTTTTGACGACATTTTTAGTAATAAATATGTTTTTTTTAAATTAATTTTATGATTGCCAGACTATACGTGTTGAAAATAGAAAACAAACATTGTGTAAATGGCTATATTGTACCTTTAGGGCTGTATAAATGCTCAAGAACTGAATAGCATAATTACAAAAAGGTTTCGGTAATAAACGTGATAGGTAACAGTTTTGACAGATAAAAATCAGTGCTGTCAAATAAATAGAATACTTAAAATAGTTTGAAATACTGCTGCTCACTTGGTATACTGAAATATCTAAATATAAACGCTATCTGTGTTTTTTTTTGCCGTAAACAAAACGTCATTAGACACATGAAACTAACAGTTACGAGAACCAAACACAGGACACCATCTTGACATTCCTGCTACCAGCCATACTGGAACTAGTCGTCTAATTTGAAAACTTTATGGTACTTTTTCTTCCTTTATGGTAAAAATGCAATCATTCAAAAATAATTATTTACTATGATACCTCAAATCTTCATTGTAATTATTTAAACTGTTATGTAACCTTGTTAGGTTTATGATTAAAATTTTTTGATTTTGTGAACATTTCTATAATTAAAAATGTGACATGGAATTTTAGATTCGCATGACATGTTGTTCATTTGAAAACCGAAAGGTAACATAATTTGGAATAGCCCAGTTTACACAGTTATTACACAATTAGTACATTGCTTAATGTGTAAATTGTGAGATCACCCTGCTTATGTATATCTGTGAAATTACCTGCACCCTAAGTAAAATTACGCTTTTGGAGTTTTTTATTTAGATACGAATTTTGATAAGGTTCCTGGTTTATGTTTCGTTTGATTGTTTGTATTATTAAAGTTTAATAATTTTCCAATAATACAATACATTTTTTATTGGGCTATCTCGTTTCTATTTTAATTTATTCCCAAAAAAACAATTCAGTATTCCAAATATGATGCAATTACTGTAACATTGTGAACCATTGTCTTTGTTGCTACTTTGAAGGTATTAAAGTCTGAACAGGCTACATACATTATAGATACTGAGATAAGGATAGATTAGAATAAGAGGATGATTATAATTTGCAAGACTGATACACATTTAGATAATGCCGTAACCTACAGTTGCATCAATACCTATTATAAAATTGGTTGTGAAAGTTACGATTACGATTCAATAAAACAAGTACTGCTTACTACACAAAGCTTAAAATATGAATAATGTTTATTCATGCTTGTAATTTTAATTTATTTATGCTAAGATTTCATTGTCCACTAATCCGCACTGGGCCCGAGTGATGGATTTTGACGCAGTCCCTCTAACAGAGAGAAGGCTTATTTCCCAGTACTGGAAACATTAAGGACTGATTATTTTCATAGTCAAATCTTCTTCTTCTGCCTAGCCTTTTCCCAACTATATTGGGGTCGGCTTCCAGTCTTACTGGATTCAGCTGAGTACCAGTGTTTTACATGGAGCGACTGCCTATCTGAACTCCACAACCCAGTAACTGGATAACACGGCACCCTTTGGCAAGACTGGTGTCAGATCTCAAGCTTCTGACTACCCGTAACGACTGTCAAAGATCTTCAAATGACAGCCGGGATTTGTTGAAGAGTTCTGCTGTATATACCCAAAGTTCTTCATCAGATCTTTACCAAATTTAAATGGGACCATTTCGGAATAAACTTCTTTCGAACAAAACAAGAATTGACGGAGTAATGCCCGAACATACATAATATATATATAAACATCCGAATTGAGAACCTCCTCCTTTTCGGGCAGTCGGTTAATAAAACCAATCCAACACAAAACACCGCTGCGCTCAAGCGTACCCAGTATTATAAATCCGGTGTAACGCTCATTCCAAAACGATAATTAAGCGACAGCGGCTCGTTGTTCACAAAAGGTGCCTAGTTTATGGCAACGTATGTGTACGCGAGCGTCCTTTTTGCATATCCCCTCTGTTATGAGGAAAGATGTGCCTATGTGCTGTGTTACACATCTGGACGTGAAATGGAGCTAATTATATCAAGTTAATCTTAATCTTTTTTTTGTTTATTTTTGGTCGTCTCTGTTTAATATGTGGAAATATGCCTACAGATGTTTAGAATGGCTTACACGTTTGGGCATGAATTGGAGCTAAGTATAATCAAATCTATCTGTATTCCTTGCACAAAACGTTTGATTGGATTTGTGCCTTTATCCCTCTTACTCATAATACATATACTGATATCCCACTGCAATAATCTACAGGTATTTTGTTTTCTATGAAATTTGACTTTTATGAATGATTCTTGGCAATAGAATGTAATACTGCAGGATTGTGCGTTTTTTTTTTACCTCTGCCCTGTACTAGGAATTTCTCCTGTATCCTGTACACCATCTAGCTCTCAGTTAGCCACCCTTTGTGGGTTGCCAGGTTTTGCAGATAAACTGGCAATTCACAGCTGGCGGCTAGCTGAGAGCTGGTAACTTTATATTTTTCCTATTTTCTACACCAGTTTCTTTCAAATGACGTTGGATTCACTTGAAAATCTTTTATATTTGGGGTTAATTATCAAATATAAATTTCAATTATTTAATTAAGGTTATTTCGGCTAAATATTTCCAGGCAATGCTGCAATTATCATTCATGAAAATTAAGTTCAATCAAACAACCTGGATTCATGAACATTTCTGCAGTCGGTTCTTAGGCTAGTAGTGAACTTATCGAAACGCCTTGAAATCTATGGCGTATAACTTTTAAAGAAACTATATTTTGTTTTTTAAATAAGTTAGTGATTTAAGTTATAATTTAATTTATTTATTTCTTACCACAAATTTACAGAGAAAATAATTAAAGAGTTTAAAGACACTTGTACAATTAAATTGTGGCAGACTGGTGCCTTAACTAAGTTTTTTACAAAACTTGTATGTTTGGTCATCAGGCCCCCTTAACAAAATTTTACATTATAATTGTTAACTGGAGACGAACTGAGTCACATATAATATTCAAATAAAAATCTCATACATTATATTATTGCAATATTTCTCATAAAAATTCGGTTTACAAAAGTAAAAATAAAAAATTCGTATTTAATAGGAAATAAATATTAATGAAATGCCTAACTAAACAAACACCGTAGATACCTCAACGCCTTGATTATATTTACGTTGAAAACCAGATTATAAAGCTTATTACCTAACTATCTTTGCGAGAAGTAACAAGAACCTTTGAAAATAATCCCATTTAAACAATAATTGCAATGTTTACTCATTAATTAACAATATGTTCATAACATCTAATAGCGTCTTTAGAAAATAATTAATTGTATTAGTTAATGTGTATTTAATCTCTTGAAGATAATTACTACGTGAGAAACAACTTATCCTCACAAACAAGACTATGCCGGAAACCCGCCAAAATACCTTTAATGAGTTTATCAACAATCGGCAACCATTATCTAATGAACCACAACAATGCGCATACGCCCCTTAAAACGACAACAAACGTGTCGACACTTCAGTTCCCACCGAGCGTTCGCAGCTTTAACACGTCTCCAAAATGTGCAGCAGATTCCTTGACCCCGAGGCAATCTTATCCGGCAACGAGCAATGGATAGAGCTCGAAGAAAAGTGGGGAGAACCAGTTGACTTAGAAACTGAAGAAGACAATCCTCCAGGGACACTACAGCCTGTCTTCAGTACCTTGGACTTGATGAAGACTACCTTCGATTCATCGTTTTTGTTCAAAAAAGTGCGCAGGAAAGTTGGCAGGAGGTTATCAAAAGCAGGAGTTCTTGACTATAAAGACTTCATGCAGGACCTCGAAGAAAAAAAACAGTCAAAGCAGTTCTACTTCATCAATGGACAGATTATGTCAGCTGCATCTGTAGAAGAAATCTGTGACAAGATTGATGACATCTTCAAATCAGTGGAGAAGCTTTCTTCAGCAACCAGCACCATTCGTCAGAAGAAGTATATTCCTGAGAAAGTAAGCTGCAGCATATCCGTGGACGACCTGTCCTTTGATGATACTCCAACAGAAAAAGAAAAAAGTGATACAGAAGACGTGGAGAGATACATCGATGAAGCTTTTGAGCAGTTCAGCCATCTCTCAAACATGACCATGGATAATGTAGACGACGTTACGAGGGAATCAGTGACGACTCTTGTGAGGAAGTTCAGCTCTATTCTTCAGAGCCCAGCGGTAAATTGCGGCCCTAGGAGAAAGCGGGAGAGTGGCAATAAGTTCAAGGAGTTAGCAGAATTTTGGAACAGCCAAGCGTTTAAGGAGACTGAGACTGAACATTGAACATTACGTGATAGTGCGTTGGTATTTCCATTGGAGGGTACTTTTGTGTACTTGTTATTTTAGATGTCTTGACTTGAGACAGATTTTATGTGCTATTTTGTATAGTGTGGGTGTTTGATAATGACACTGTGATCTAAACATGTATTCAAGTAAGTATTAATATAATAATAATTTATATGACATAGTAGTTATTAATAAATAATGCAAAAACTAAACTTGGTGTGCCGTTTATGTTTCGGTTTTTTTCACAATTAATTTTATACAAGTGAGTTTGAAAAGGATACATTGAGAAAAATAATGTTTTTGTGAACGATAATTGCAGGTAGGCATGATGTTATTAGATAATATAATAATAAAATAAATAAATAAATAATATTATCATAATGATTAACTGACGAGGGTAGACTAGTAATTTAGTATTTATGTAAGACAAAAATTACATAGTATAGTTAATTTAATATACATAAGTAATGATAAAAAGTAATTTAATTGAAACATTTTTCAAATATTTTTTCATGTTGGTAGGTTCTGTAAAACTTTACTTATTGTCTTAGGTTAGTAATTTATTTGTTCAAAGAATGTAATTTTATAACAATAATTGTATGCCAATGTCGTTGTTTAATATTTTAGATTTTTTTAATATGTATTTATTGTAAAAGGTCATAGAATTTTAATAATATATTGTAGTTTGCAAAACAAATTAACATTTTGTATTATAATGTTTTAAATAAACGTTTCGAAATTATTTAATAGTTTCATTTACGCATCTCATTTTTATTCACCTCAAAGTTAGAGAATTGTTTACCTTGAGAGATGATAATAACACTCATTCAAGGTCAAAATTAAAATCAGTATATTTATTCATATTTTGTTGATTATAACACTGATTAGAATGAATACCATTATCTTTATATAGCAATCTAGGTTAGAGTTGTAAATAAATTATTATGATATTTTTATTTCTAGATCTTTTGATTTACTGATAACATCATTTACGTATAAAATAAGTGCTGATCATATCTTTTTACAATCACCTAGTTTTGGTGATACTAACTTATATGGGTTACTAGGGCAATGCCTACTAAGGTCGATAATATTCTGATATAACTAACTTATTATTGCATAAATAATATTTTTTTATTATTTAATCACACATTTCAAGATAAGATAACTGAGACAAATTCTAGTCGTCAGCTGCGGGATTGTAGATCCTGTCATTTTTAGAATCTGAAAATTTCTCAGGAGCCTGGAATCTGTGCCTCATTTACGGCAAGAGACTTTAACTCGTGGTCAAATGCAATTTATATTAGGGACACTTCTACCAAACTCTTCGGGCATAAGTCGTGATGTTATCATCACAACTTCTTTACAACTAACGCTAAGACATTGATCTGGTTGGGTTCCAAATAAGCCTGGGCGCAGTTGCATTTCTTTTCAAAATATTGTGGACCATATTATTTTGCCAGATGCTCTTGCTAGGGTTGTTTAGTCTATCTGTTGTTTAGAAAATAATAAACAAACGACATACATACAAACATTCATGACACAAACAGAGTCGTTACCAAGCTATTACTTAATTACCTGAACGGACAACAAATAGAAATTCATGGTTCATTACGCAAATAACCGTGGCTTGGTTCCGTAGGTCCTCGCAGGACACGGGCCAAGTTAGTCGCTAAATCACGGGCGGTGCCTGTGGACCCCTGGATGGGGACTCACGGGGGGCTAAGCGGGAGCGGGGCCGTGGTGGCTGATGATGGGAGTCAGGGATTTGTGATGAAAATTTGTTAAGTATTTTGGTGATGAAAGTAGTAGACGCGTAGAATGTAGGTTTTCTTGTTCTATGTTTAAAGGTTTTGAAATTGTTATTTACTAGTTAATTATATTGATGGGATTGACATCTATTGAACGAAATATTACATATGTCTTCTTCGGCATCTGCTTTCATTTAGCAGATTTTGAGGTGCCCTTATTTGGAAACATACATTTAACCAACACCTCAGTCGGGAACCTTGAAAATAAAGCATTCAACTTTTCACGGGTTTTTTATTATTGTAAAAATTTTCTTTTCTCTTGTGTCTCCAAGAAATATTTATTCTTCTATATTTTCTTTCTTATCTGCACTAATTAAACAACGTAGCTCCAGCTGACCTACTCATTAACATCAAAATTATTTTGACGACTTATCAAACTAAACATAATTTTGATCTTGGACAGAAAATGCTGATTTTTGGAGAAAAAAATGCATCACACTATTCCGGAACGTAACCAAATAATCTTATGATGGTGGCACGACCTTGTATCGACGTTCTACCTAAAATCCAGCAGCCCCATCCTCAATTCCTCCCCGTATGTCCGCCATGTTTCGCGCACTGACCGGAAGCAGAAACTTATTCCGGCTTGTTCATGAGAGTTAGACAGTTTGTCAATTTATGAGCGCAGAGCACAATAACGCGAGCGCAGCGGATCGGACTGAAGGCAGATGCTGCTAATTGAGTTAACGTGATTAGCTATCTGTTTGTGCCGTGTTTGTGTCAAAGGGGAATCGAGGGTCTTCCTGTCTTTTTTCTTTGACATCAGTCATACTTGTATGCACCCGTCTAAAAGTCTTCGAAGAAACCGTATAAGACAGATTAAAAAGGTGTTGATACTAGGATAGGATAGATGGACCCCTTTTCCGCACTTAGACTCGCATTTGGTCCATTGTGTGTGCAAGCCTCCGCTCTGTGAGAGGGAATGGGCCGTAATCCACCACGCGGGCGCAGTGAATGTAAGTGGATGCCACATGTCTTCGAATTTTTGATTCTAAGACATGCCGGTTTCCTCACGATGTTTTCCTTTACCTTTTTGAGAGCAGTGGTGTGAAATAATTTACACAAAGTAAAGTACTTTCCTGGGTTCGAACCCATGCCCTACAACTTATACGTCGTGGCCGTTACCAATGGGCCACCACTGCTCTTGGTGTTTATGCTTAAAACAGGTAATGTAAGACGCAATGGAGTGCTTAGGTCTGAATAGAGGGCCATTCCCGCCTTCTTTTGACATGGATGAGCTGACACACAGCTATAACATCAATACAAACTTGGATTCTGCCACAAGCTTCTTAAGTCCTGGTCTTCTTCAATCAGTTCAGCACAATAACACGAGTGCAGTTGATCGGGCTGAAGGCAGATGGTGTTAATTGAGTTAGCGTGATTAGCTATCTGTTTGTGCCGTGTTTGCGTCAAAGGGGAATTGAAGGGTCTTCCCGTCTACTTTTTCATTGACTGGGGTATTCCAGTCTTCGAAGAAAACGTATAAGATAGTTTAACACAATTTGATGCTTGAAACAGTAAATGTATGACTAAACAGTAGATGCTTAGGTCTATGAAGTGTGTCGTTCCCACCATCTTTTGATATGGAGGAGCTGGCACACACAGCAATAGCATCAATACAAACTTGTTTTCTACCACAGGTTACTTTAAGAGATCTGCTACACCCACAGGTGTCTGAAATTCTGGTCTCCTTCCAGTCAGTTCTGCGTTGAGTACAATAACGCAAGCGCACGGATCGGACTGGACGCAGAAGGCAGATGGTATTAATTGAGTTATCGCTATAGCTAGCTAGCTATCTGTTTGTGCCGTGCTAAGTCCAGGGTGCATTAAAAAGGCTGATGATGATGATGATGAATGTAGGGAGCAGTCAAGAAGGGAGCCTATATTTCAGTCTTATGAGATGAGTGAGCAGGCTCGTACATTAGCATTGTCAAAACTTGGACTTTGACACTTTCCTATAGCTAACAAATTTTGAGTTAGAAAGTTAGAAATTAGCTTGAAGTTGAAATATCCACGTGAACACTCAAAACACAACGCCACCCCAATTCTTTTACCTACAAAAAAAAATCGAGCCTCAGTGTTCATCTCGGCAACAATCAATGGGAATGGGCCGGTTGCGCCTCTGTGTAAGTTTACTTTACTACCCTTGCTCAAGACTTTGACATGCCTAACCTTGCACAAACCACCAACCCCCAACTTGTGTTAACCCCCTTTCAAAATGTATTAATTAAGAGTCCACACTCCACCTTCATTCACTTTAGCTATCAACAACTTGCTGCACTTTAATTAGGTGTAACGCAGCGTGCAACGTTGCGGCTGCACCGGACTCCTAAATCCGCCATGTTACTAGACAAGAATGGCGCTTGTTGTTGTGAAGTAGTGTAGCAAAGCTATTGGTTTGTGGCGATTTTGTACCTCAGTTCAGTGTTTAGATCGAAACAAGATATTGAATATTTTAAAGTACGGTTTTCGAGTATTTAGATAAAATAGCCCCCAGAAATTAAAAAAAATACCTAAGGACGGTCGATGGGGCTCAAAAGTTCTGAAGTGGCGATCGCGTAACGAAAGACGCAGCGTTGGAAGTCCTCCCACTAGGTGGATCTATGAACTAGTGAAGGATGCAATGGACTCCTAAACTAAACCCGCCATGTTACTAGACATGTATGGCGCTTGTTGTTGTGTAATAAAGCTATTGGTTTGTGGAGATTTTGAGTTTATATCAGTAATGTAACGTTAAGATACGTTTGAACCTAGATTAAATTTAGTTTTTAGAAGGTGCGAACGATCTTTGACCCTCAGAAGTAAAAATGGGCTTCCTTACATAGTATAAAACAAAGTCGCTTCCCACTGTCTGTCTGTCCCTATGTATGCTTAGATCTTTAAAACTACGTAACGAATATTGATGCGGTTTTTTTAATACATAGAGTGATTGAAGAGGAAGGTTTATATATATATTACACGCGGGTGAAGCCGCTGGCAAAAGCTAGTTATTTATAAAAAAATACAATCCTATGATAAGTTTCAAAATAACTCAGTTAGATCAGAATTTAAACTTGGTAATATTATTTATTAATTTTTTATAAATACGGTCCGAAATATCCTATTAAACGTTACATTACTGGTAGTACCAGACTCCCAAACCCACCATGTTATACTACAAGTATGGCGCTTGTTGTTGTGAAGTAGCGTAGAAAAGCTATTGACTTTTAGGCCTTTTACGACGTCCGTCTTCACGTACCTACCGTGAGAAAATCCTGGTCATAATATTATGAGATAATTATTTTGTTCTTAAAATAATACATGTTGTAGATTTGCAACTGATTGCATCTCGAATTCTCGATGGTCTTATACTTTATCATCAATATCAATCAATATCATCAATAGGTATAATAAATCTATAGAAAAGTCGTTTTTGTACATCAAAAATATTTCCAAAGAAAATGGCCAGGCTGGTAAAGGATAACTAACAGAACCCATTTCCAGCATTTTTTGAATTTTTGTCTGTTTGTCGGTTTATCTGTTTATCCCTTTATTTGTGCGGTTATCACGTAAAATGTACGAAACTAATGTAGATAACTTGTATACATAAAAATTGTACGCAACTTAATGTTAATATTACTTAGTTTTTGTTTCATCGCAATCGGTTCACTCTCTCAAAAGTTAGATTAATTTAAAATGTTCAAGAAGTAAAATTATTACAACACGCAATTCAATGATACAACGCGTTGTGCATTTTCTGAATGACGGTTTTAAGACGTCGCGAAAGAATGACCGTAGAAAAAACCTTGGTTGGATGGCAGGAAGGTAAGTAGGGTAGGTAGGAAGGTAAGTAGGGTAGGGTAGGCAGTTGACGGGAGCAAAGCCGCGGGCACAGTTAGTATATAATAATTTTGGACTAAGGTGAAGATCTTTGTAGAAAAAAAATCAAAAGTAATTACGAGAGGCGCCCCCTAATTTCTGTTGTCACCTCATTACGCACTAAGAACTTAATGTCTTTGATGACATAAAGATGGGTGTCCACTAACGCGGTTATAAAAACGGCAACAGTGCTCCATTAGTGACGTCACGGGCTCGGCCGCTCTCGATCAATTTGAGCGAAATCGCCGGCGCGAAGTGTTTTTTAATTAATTTTATGAGTGAATTTTGTTGCGGGACAGAATTGCGTGGAGTGGCGGCTGCAATTTTTTTTGGAGTCTCATTTACCTGTATTATAAATCAAAGCCCAATCACTGCAAATAAGTACTGCAATACAAATGTCTGCCGCATTTGCCGTTATTATTAAAGACCTTTTTTTTTGATGTACGTCTCTCATTTCAATCAGAGTGATTGGCTAATGCTTAACCGGGCGATACTGTGGAGACTGAACTTGAGCCTCCAGCCAGGCAAAGGAAATCCTCAATACCGGTCAGTATTTATACCAAAGAACAATGGCAGTTCATACATTGTTTTAGCTGAGATTAAATTCAAAAGTCTTTAAATGAAAAATATCTGGTTTAACTCAGGGTGATGTTCTGAATTAGTTTGTGCAAGAATTTTTGTTCGAGAATGTAGATAATCATAGATATTCAGTCATAAACTTTTGTAGGTTATGTCTGGGTAACTTTTAATAATGTGTTAAATAGGTAATATTATTCAATTTCGTGGCAGTAAAAGGGGAATATCGCATTAGTATTTCCCTTACCTAGTTATTTTAGCATGAAATGTGAAGTATAATCTTTGGAAAGAGTATATTTATTTAAACTAAGTGACCTTGACGTGTATCAAAAGGTTGTCGTCAACAACCAAGCTATATTTTTTTTAGACTTGGGTACTAGTCTTTTTGCCAATCATTAATTGAAAGTAATTCATTTATTTCTACTACACTACAATATTCTTACCTACCTGCAAGGAACATCTACACTTAGACATAAACTGTATTGCTAACTCATTTACTGCAATAAATACAATAATGATATTATTTCTTAATATAGTTACTACTTGTCACTTAGCAGATAAAATATATAATGGCAACACTAAAGAAATGAACTAAAAAATCAAATAACGTTTTATTTATTATGTTTTTTTTTTATCTATTTTGGACCAGGCCTAATTATACTTTAAAAAACATAGACAATTAATAGAATGTCTTTCGTATATAACTCACTTTCAGACGCTCAAATTTAAGTCAGCTAAAATTTCGCCATTGTTCTATGTCTTTCAAACTTTCGGAGTGAAATTAAGGTATTAGGATTCTTATTGATTAATTATTAGTTCATGAAGATTTATAAATACAGGAAATTGAGTTTATAATTATTTTATGTGCGCTTCGAGTTATATGTATCTGCAACTATTATTAAAACCACCCACATTATGGATGCACTAACCCTTCAAGGAATGTATATGTGATGTTATCTTTTACGTTATTAGATATTAAAAATTAAATATATTTCAAGCATACCTCAAATAATTCCCTAACAATTGTCCACCAAATTAAACAGAAACCCCTTTTCCTGTTACCAATAACAACCACTGTTGAGACCCGCTCCTCTCAACACCGTCGCGCGCTAGCAGCAGTGAACGAGGCACGCGGGGCAGCGGGGACCAGCCGGCCGACAGCCGAGCGCCACACTGCCACTACAGTCAGCTGTTGCACACCTCCACGCACAGTGTGCTTGCGCATATTATAATTTTTATTTGTTTACTTTTTAACCGACCGTTGTGTTATAAGTTCTTCTTTTTTTGTTCAATACACTTCATCTCTTGTTATGCAGTCCACTCTCTTTTATTTCCTCTACCACGACCTTTCAAACAAAACTTTTTACCTCAAAAAAAAACTACCCTCGGCGGCTCTATTCCCTCAGTGTCCGCGCGACATTGTCGTCGTCGACGCACTAATTCAATACGGCCGACGTAAGCCATTTGCGTTCGCGCTTGACGCATCGCCCGTGAAAAAATCAATTACGATTTTTTGATAGCCACGCTGACCGGCGGGTTAGTGTGGAAATGGCTTTATTTTTTGAGGATTGTTTTGTATGGGCTTATTTTTTACTACGAGTAGCTTCTGCCCGTGGCTTCGTCCGCGTGATACGTGTTTTATTATCCCGAGGGAACATTATACTGAGATAAAAAGTAGCCTATCTGCTATTCCAGACATCTCTGTGCCAAATTTTATCCAGATCCGTTCAGCTATACCAGAGAGTAACAAATATCCATCCATCCAAACTTTCGCATTTAATGCAAACTAAAATAATGGCAACCAGTTGTACTTTTTGTTTTCTTTTCTCTTTCTCTCTCGTTCCTCATACTGGTGGGCTACTAATTTTTATTATCTTTCACGTTTTTTCTCATATTTCTATGTGTATATTTAAAAACCAGCCAAGTGCAAATTGGACACGCGCACGAAGGGTACCGTAGCATTATCTAAAAAAAATGGCACAAAAATCACGTTTTTTGTATGGGAGCCTCACTTAAATATTCATTTTATTCTGTTTTTTGTATTTTTTGTTATAGCGGCAACAGAAATACATCATCTGTGAAAATTTCAACTATCTAGCTATCACGGTTCATGAGATACAGCTTGGTGACAGACAGACAGACGGAGCGCGTTAACCCTTTGGGTACGGAACCCTAAAAATGATAGTATTTAAGAATTATTATACTTAATGAATAAATGGATTAAATGTAAAACTCCAACCACAATATTTATAATTTCCAGTTGTCTATCCACATTGCTATTCGACGTGTCAATGATGCTGCCCATTCTGGGGGCACTTTTCCCATTGACAACTATGTGGACGTACTTTTTGATGCCCAATGAGTTCTTCCCGTCTACCCTATTGGCTTGCAACTAAGTATTATTATCAGTTTTTATTTAATTAAGTCAATGATGATATACGTATACTGAGGTAGATACGTTTTAGCGACGTCTGCGCGGCAATACAAACACAAGCTGACCAGCTTGAGTGAACTCAGTCCGTCCTACGTCTGACCGCTACACGAACGTACATTTGTACAGTATGTGTATCTCTTTCTTACAACGGGTTCCTATTTATATCTCTGTGAAATTTTAACCTACTCAGTGATAGAAATAAAGTTCAAGTGCCATAGGTCCTATATAGGTAGCTAAAGTAAAATATCGCCATGTTTTTATTTATTTAAAATGAGTATGATGTCTCTATTGGTAAAATCTCATTGATTTAAGTACGTTACACATAATCAACGTTTTTTAGTTAAATTCTCTTGTAAATAATAAATCCATCATATATAATTAAAAAATAGTCGGATTTTAAAATTCTAGTTCCGTCTCCATCCTCTCCAACCCTCTGACTGGCCAGTGTATTTTCAATAACACTACTCTGTCACACGACAGTTGACACTTCAATTCGCTTCAATCTAAAATGTTGCCGTCACTGCGTAAGCCGTGTGGTAGGCAGGCAATGAAGTGAGGCCCCATTTTATTTTTGCAATATTGGCAGTAAGTTGTGAAAAGTTGAAAATATTTTATGTGCAGGTTATTTTTTTTGTAACTGTTTTAATATTTAATGGGTGTTTTATTGTATGACGGGTTAATTGGTTTTTCACATTAGGTACTAACCATGAAATGAGGGTAGTTTGAGATTTTAAAAATAAGATAAATCTGAATTGATGTTGACGAATTTTATTTTATTGTTTTGTTAATAATATCTAACTTGATTTTAACCACAACTTCGCTTCCGTGACCTAATGCAACAGGCATCTGTATTTTTCTGGCATAGAAAATATATGTTTATTTTTTACATACTATACCAACAAACAGATTTAAGTATTTGGAATGTAAAGTTAAAACGAAATATAATTATTTATTCGGAAACTCGGCTACTAAAATAACCACACGTCTTTCTTTTAAGCTTTTTGAGACGATATTTCCTACCTCTCAAAATAAATGTATCGTTCCATCCTCTATTTGGCCTGAGCGTTCCATCATTATATTCCACAAGATATACCTATCAAGATATAAAAACATCCCAATCAATGATTCCGGGCCTCTATTCTCATAATCTTCATATTAGCGGCGCAGCACATAATCAGGCAGCTTGGGCCAGCACATGTACACATTCTGTCACTGGTATATAAAAATAATTTTACGTCTTTTTTTAAAGTTTGCTGCGTCACCATTTCCTATCCGACTGTCCATGAGCAAAAAGTTCTACTATCTTTCTTATTTCCAAACAAACAATCATCCCGATCAACGAATTCTATTATCATCATCATCATCAATACATATAATGAATCTGTAGAAAAGTCGTTCTTGTACATCGAAAATATTTCCAAAAAAAATTGCTAGGGTGTTTAACCGAACTCATTGCCAGCACTTTTGGAATTTTTGTCTGTTTATCTGTTTGTCTTTTTATTTGTGCACGCATCACGTAAAATGTAGGAAACCAATGTTGATAACTTTTATTCGTTATTATTATTATTATTTAAGACCTGTATTATGTACCTACTTATGATCCACAATAAAGCTATTGATTGATTGATTGATTGATTGAAAATTATGCGTAACTTGAAATATTACTAAGCTCCGTATTTTTTAAAGTTCGCTGGAATCAAAATTACCCATCCGACTATCCCACACATACACAAAGGTCACAAAGGTCTAATATCCACCTCATTTCCAACAAACAATCATCCCGATCAACGAATGTTCGTGCCCCTATTCTCATAATCTTCATCTAGCCCGATAGACTTATTAGCGGCGCAGCACTCGACATAAATCAGGCAGCTTGGGCCAGCGCAGGTGCGTCTAATGCGCCAACGCACGATATATAGTCGCTTGCCTAGTCATTGACAGTACTATTGCAGATTTTGATTTATGACAATCGTTTTTGTAATCGAGTGATCATTAAGTTTTCCGTGTATTTAGATATGTGGTTACTATTTTAAAGCATAACTTTCGTTGCCGACTCGTAGTCACACCAGATTATCACACCAGTATGACAAACAGGATTTTTTTCTCGTTTGTCACACCACTGATTTTTGCACAGAATGTATACGATAATTGCTAGTGCAGTACCTACCTATATATTCTAATACACTTCAAATTCCGTTATTAACGCAATATGTCAAGGAAATGGTCGACCCTTCTGTTTTTTTTTCGATATTAATTTCCTTTTGATTAGTTTTGATTGAATAATACTGTTAATAATTTATTATTCAGTTACATAAGCGTGACTACGAGTCGGCAACGATAACTTTGACTCAAATATACAACTTTCACTCATTCTTTGATTTCAAAAGAGGACCCCTCTTATTAGGCGAAGCAGCCACGCAAAACATCGGACAGGTTTGAAAAACTAATGGAAAAGTTTGAGGCGGTTCTATTATTATTATATGTTAATAGGCTTAATAATACATCCGGTTGTGGAAACTATTTAGCTCTTTCCTCAAATAATGTGACTATTTTGAAAACAATTGCCTCATCAGTATCCTAATCCCTCCAAACTACTCATTTATTAATTCAGTTGCCAATAACAAACGGTGGGTGTCGTCATCGACCGTCCGCGTCGTGTCTCCGCCGCCCACAAATTAATTCTGTTACACTTGGCTAACGGCCGCATCACCTGGACCTCTAGTCACCCGCCCTACATTTCTCAAGACCTTAAACTAAATTGGCTAGATGTGACAGCGTATTTATGATTATGCCCATCTATTCTATAATAATATATAATATTGAATGTCGTGGTGACCCAGTGACTAATACCTCGCCTCTCGCGTTTGAGGTAGTGAGTTCAAATCTGGGCAAGTACCAATGTGACTTTTTCAAATTCATATGTACTTTCTAAGTTTATCTTGCTCATCGCTGACGACGGTGATGGAAAACATTGTGAGGAAACCTGGACTGATAGATAACATTAGTCTGAAATCGCCAACTTACATTGAGCAAGCGTGGAGGGACAGTTACAGGTTGATATTAATTATTTTTAGAATCGGACCAGCTCACACAATCGCCTTGTCTAATCATAGACTGAGAATTCAAAGTTTCAGATGTAGCCTCTCGACGTGCAGCCAAGCAAACGTCTCAGACATTGGCATCAAGCCGAAAAACTACTTACCAACATGTTAGTAACCAAAGAAAAATATTAGTCCGAATCTTAAGAGATGAAATCTTAAAGTTTGTCGAGACTCCGCAAATAGCAGACTGTTTTGAGGAATGCTTTACCGGCTTTTGGCGAAAATTGTGGTACGTATTGGCAGGATAGAGTCCTTCAGGGCGATGGTCTACCCTTGTTCCAAATTTCAGCATAATCCGTTAACCCGTTGCGGCATTGATTTAACCAACATGCAAACATACAGGCTTTTATATTTATAATATTAGTAGAATTTTAGAACCTAGCAATAAATTGTAATATAAATCTTTTTGAGGACACTTCCAGTAGTTCCTACAGTTTGTCTCATCAATAAATGCTGACACCGGCAGCATGTGAACACAGTCGCTTATTAAGACGAGGAGAAACTTACTGCTTGATCTGTAACAATGTTTAGGTTCAGACTTTTAATTAATTGTGTAATTTTTCTTTACAAGATGAACGGGACGTTAGGAATCGTGGACGATGTTTTTTTTCTGCAATACTAATAAAACATAACATCACGCCTGTGTTTTACCGAAATGTTGGGTTGGGTGGATATTTAAGTCCAATGTAATTAATTGCATTTAGAATCCGGACTACTAGTGAGAATTTCCAAATGGTATTTTTTTTACCCGACTGCCGAAGGAGGGTAATGTGTTTATCAGTCTATGTATGTATGTAAGTATGTATGTATGTATGTTTGTTCCTATGTGGCGTTCTAGAGACCAAACGCGTTGGCCGATTTTGATGATTCTTACGTCAATCGATTCGTCTTAATCCTGCGAGTGTCACTGGCTACTTTAAAATTGGAAAATACAAAAATGGCGGCGCCATTTTGTGGGGAAAAAAAGTTTTTTTTTCTTCCAAACCCATCGTGTGGGGTATCAAAATAAAGGATTTTAAGAGGCGATTTCAGAAATATATAATACTTATATGTTTAAATGTACCTAATTCTAAAAAAAAAATATCTAAAAAGTTCTAAATAAAAAAAAAATTAATAAAAAAATCCAAACACCCGACTGCTTAAAAAGCAAACTAAAAAGACGTAAACAAGAAGAAAATCATGCTGTGCAGTCGGAGGATACATCTGGTTTTGGTCCGCCAGCTCGCGAATATGTATCCTCCGACTGCACAGCATGATTTTCTTCTTGTTTACGTCTTTTTAGTTTGCTTTTTAAGCAGTCGGGTGTTTGAATTTTTTTTTTTTTTTATTATTATATCCGTGGTGCAAGGGCACTGGGCACAGCCCAGTTGTAAACGACCCTTTGTGCCAATAGGCCTTGTTTGTTCTATTTCCTGCTTGATATGTAGGGAAGTGGAAATTATGTTATTTACCCTACTCCTCCGTTATTCTTTTCTGATCAATTTCATTGACTCCAAGACAGTTAAATTCATTCGCCGGGACTTCGTGGAGCTTCAAAGCCTCGGCGCTTTTCTGGTGGTCGTCACTGTTGATTCTGGCTTTATGGAGTTGCAGTGGTTTGGAATAGTGCGGTGTGTTTCCAAATGGAAATATCTAATCACACTTTGACCGACACGGGCACATCATATTATTTTGTTCGAGCATCTAATATTTTATAAAATGGTTTCTTATTTTCCAGAAAAAAAAGACGATCCTCAGTTATTCTAATAAACTTATTGAATTAATTACACAGTTTTGTCAAACTGCGATCCATTTACATACAATCTGAATGTATTGCAGCTAGTGATGTGCCTACTCTTACTGAAAGTGAGCTAGCATACTCTGTTTACTTTGCAACTTTATGGCTATATTTTTTTTATAAGGTGTTGAAAATCGCTACTTTTTAATTAACCAATACCATCTATGGAACCCATTCCAATATATTTGAATAAGTTTTAAACTCCATCCACCATGCAGGTCAAAAAATAACCAGGAGACTTATTGGTGAAAAACATTGATTTCTAGCATCATCTTTTCAGTCCAAAGGAGTCGAATGCTGGGCAATAAGGTCACCACGTTCAAGCGTCGCCACTTCGACTGGGCAATTGCTTCTCATATCCAGCTGGTACCCGCACCTGCACCAGTACATCGGTCATTTCTAGCATTACGAAATGAAAATGAAAACAGTTAAATTTTTTAATATATATTTAAGTCGTGGCCAGATCACAGAATTGACCATTTCATAAAATGCTTGTATTTCATGATCTGGCCAGCTAAAACAGACCATATCGTTTAAACGTCAATGTTTGATGATATGTCAATCCCCATTTGGCCGTATCATTAATGAACGGTTTACATCATGATAGCAAAGGTTTAATTTAACTTTTCTTTAAAACTTTTGTAAACTTCAAGTAGTTTTGTTACGTATCGACATTACACTTCACTTTTATCTTCAGTTAGCGCATTATTATTAGCTTATTTTATCAGAATAGTTGCCTGCCGCCATGATGCATCAGAAAAACATAAAGATATCAGCGCCTCTAACGGTGGTTTATGTGACCATATATGAACAGCTAAACGCACGCGTTTAGCTGTTCATATCGTCAAATGCTGTTTATTCATTGATCTGGCCAGACCATATCATGATGTGGACAACGGTATATTTCATGAAATACAACCATTTCACGGAATGGTTGGCCCCATTATGAAGTAATCAATTCTAGGATCTGGCCACGACGTATATATAATAAAATAACCCCACATTGCAAGGAGCACCATTCTCCCACATCCCCCATCACTAAACCTCGACCGTAACACTAAATATCTAGCGGTTTTAATTTATTATCAAACTTGAGCAGTTTGTCGCTTGCACATGCAGGGGGCCAAGTTTCGATACACTGGGACCATAAATTGATAAGATTATGTGCATTCGGACTTTGATTTACGTCCCTACGATAGATAATTGGGACGAGTTTTGAGTTTACTGCATAATGGACCGGGGTTCTGAAGTTTTGGGGTGCTATTCGGAGTAGGTGCATATGTCATCGTTTTATGGAGGGATAAGGGACAGTGTCAGAGGCAGAAGAAGATGTATTCTGCATCACTTCGGTTTTGTTGCAACATTCAACCATTTTCTGATTTGATTAGATATGTACAATATTTTGAGCATTGCGATTTAACATAGCAAAAGGCGATACCTATCAGTATTATTTTATCTGTGTTTTTATATGTGTTTTAATAACAGAGCCAGAATTTTTCAAAGCTGTAAGTAATGAAAACCGCCAATTATAGCTCAACTTGAAGACAAAGTCTTTTTTTCATAGGTACTTACTACTAAAAATAACTGAGCATTGAGCACCAGTTTTTATCCTTGTATGTTGACCATTAAGTAGTATTATTTGCCAAATTCTAACACTTCAGAAACACAAAAAATCTTTCCTTAGTGTTTTATGCAATTGTTGTTCATCATCTACACTTAAGTTCCGTACAAACCTTTCACCAATCGAAAATCTCCGTACCCACCATTCAAAACTACCACACCACCCAGCTAGGTAACATTTCACCACCTCCCGTATATTACCGCCATATTATCACGCTTATTACCGAGCGGGTATCGCAGCACAGCCACGTGGGACAGAGTTAGCGTGGCATGTTTATGTTCTACGTAATTATGCCTCAACTGTGAGTACGTAGTGGTGGTGTGTTCTGATTTATGAGTGCTGTTCGATTATGTGCGATTTTTGGATGTGTAGATCATAATCAGCATTTGGTTATGTTTTGGATTCTAGTGTAAAAACTGATAGATGCTGGATAGTGCTGGTTGACTAGTTACTTTTTCGATATCGGAAAACGTGATATGGAACTCTAATGGAATTGGGCAGGCAATTTTGGCCATCCGGTAGCGAGATGGACAGACGACACGTTGCCATCGCTGGTACTCGTAGGACCTGGATAAGGGTGGCACGGAAGTGTGGGAATTAGCACAAGAAAAGAAAAGCCTTAGCAGTGGACGTCTTTCGGCTAAAATGATGATGGAATGTTGGATGCTTTATTTCTTTTCGTAGCTTAATTATAGTTAGAATATTTAAAATCTAAGCAAGAAGAGTCAGAAGCAGTTTGATAGAGAACAATATCATATGAGAATTTCCTCGCTATAACATGACAGCTGCGAAATTTTTCACTTCCAAAGTGTTAAGTGTTTGTTCTGATGTAGTGCTTAGTTTAGCTTTACCTTATTTCTTCGTATTTAGTGTACGTGTATTTTTTATTATTTGTAATATAAACATACTACACATCTATTTTTATCTTTTATGTAAGTAATTACTTGTTTCACATACACATTCTAAAACTAATTTACGTCCGTCAGTTGAAAACTGTCGGGCACTAGTTGCCCGAAATTATGCTGAACTGGTCCTATTTGGCGCAGCCGTGGGACACACAATGTTACTTTTATATTTTTCTCTCTTTAATAATATTGTTGTTTAGTCTAAGTTTTCTTTTTTATATGTTTATTTTGTGTGCTCTGGCTTGTGTCAAATAAATGTGTTTTCTTTCTTTTTCTTTAATATTCTTTGGGAATAGGTAGTTAAATGCACGACTTACTTAGCTATAACATTCTGAAGTAAGATGGAAAATGGTACGTCCGTTCTTAGCACGCACCCTTTTACACAAGAATACAATGCTGCCCGCTAGCCGCTACTGCTAGCCCTTTGCCATTTCAGAAGCCAATTCGCTATGTGCAATTAATTGCATCCATCAAGAAAGGGTGACCCCACTTTCGAGTGGCCATACCTACATGTTTTAGGTTACCACTATCCGTGTCCAGTGTTTTTTAAAGCCACCCCACACTCCATGAGCGATAGCAGTGGCGTACCTAGTCTTACAGTGGGTTTATTCAACAATTGTTGGTCTAACAAATAGTTAAATAACTCACCAACTTATCTCACTATTTGTGGGGCTAATAATTAATGAAACCGAAATTTGAAACCATTGATTAGCAGTAACCATTGGTTGAGACATTAACCTATTGATCAAAAAACTGGACCGAAAATCAGAATGTTAGATCAATTGGAGCATCCTTAATCGGATAGATTAAGCTGTCATCACAACAATTTAAATAACTTAAATTTAAAAACAAGTAATTTTACGGACCAATTTCAGTTCCTGGATAACATTTTACGAAATTTTGATTCCTTACTTTAGGACTACAGCTCGGCGACCCCATATGATACCGCGGTAGCTACGCCTCTGACTGATAGTGCCACAAGTATTAATGTGTCTGTAATTACGTGAGTCGTAGGTCAGTCGACACTATTAGTCAGGGTGACACTCCCTAGTGTCAATCTGTCACTAAGAGTGGGTTTTTGTTTCTTTAGCCGGGTACTGCTGGGTAGCTTTTGAAGTGGTTTAGTGTTTTCTTTGAGTTGAATCAATTAAGTTGGTTAGTTAGTGGGGCTGTGGTCGCAAGGGGTTTATACAGGGTGTAACAGTAAATGGGTAGGTACTTCTTTCCCATACAATTTTTTATAACCTTTCTATGGAAAGAACCATCAGCTCAAAAAAAAAGATTTATTGGGAATTTATTATGACTTCCTTGAAGAATGTTTTTCATTTGACTATCCATTTCCGTTACTCTCCATATAGTCCCCGATGCATGGGGTTGCAATTTTGATACTATTCAAGTAATAATATTTTTAGTAAGACAATCAGACAATCAAGACAAACAAGACAATCAGTCAGAAGCCTGTGATCTGACACCAGTCTTGCCAAGGGGTATCGTGTTACCCAGTTACTGGGTTGTGGAGGTCAGATAGGCAGTCGCTCCGGGTAAAACACTGATACTCAGCTGAATCCGGCTGAATCTTTGCTATACGCATAATAAAATTATTCCCAAGTTGTTCAACTATTACGTTGTATCCCACGAAACACGATATAAAAATATCGTTTTAGTATGCATTGCAAACCAGCTACTTTTTATTTTAATTGCTTACCAATCAGTACCTCCACCTTTAATTTTGTTGGCACCCATCACCTTAACTACATCAACAAAAACTACCTTATTTTTACCACACACAACCAAAATTCGCAAACACTACGACACACACATACACTATAAATAAACACGCTTTTAGTGAGAGATAAGGGTGTCCATCTGTCCTGTCAGTCCGGGACAGGGGCCGGCCGCGACGTCACTAGTAATCCTGACGCGACTTTTGACGTCGTAAAATGTCGCTGATATGTCCTGACGGGATAAGTCCTTGTGACTTTTGGAAATCACGCAAAGAAAATGTTTTGGTCTGTTTTTGTTGTAATTTTAGAACGTTCCTCGTTATGTTGGGTTGTTTTTGTGGGATTTTAAAATAATCTGCTTGGCATAAATAAAAACTGTTATTAAGACTGTGGTGCGACAGGTGTCATGTTTGACAGATGACATTGACATATCATCTGTCAGAAGTGAGGCATAAAAAATCAGCACGCATATTCTAATGCCCCTTTTTCTGCATTAAACCGACTCTGAAGCAACAAACAATATTTTATTTATCAAACATAATTATCACGTGTTATTTGAAAGTTTTCTTTATTTAGAACTAGCTTCCACCAGTGGCTTTACCCGCGTGAAAAGTGTTGTCTTAACCCAAGGCAACATTATACCGGGATGAAAAGTAGCCTATGTGCTATTCCAGACTATATGCTATCTGTGCCAAATTTCATCCAGATCCGTTCAGCCGTTCTGGCATGATTGAGTAACAAACAAACATTCACACACACATCCATCCATAAGTTTAGGTCGAGTATTAAAATAAAGTTAACTTCATTGCTAAAATGAAATGCTACTGTTTTAGTAAATAAGCAATTATATTAGTATGCTTTTTTAAAAACTTTATTAACATTTATAATTTAGGGCTGATTTTTTTACTGACTATTTATTTATTTTTACCTCTCCGTACGCAAAATACGCGCTTGGTCGTGGAGTTGCGGATACCAGCCCGTTTTAACCTAACCTAACCTAACATTTATCTGAAGAAAAAATTATGTAACTTAGACATAATTTCTGTAAGCTGTCAAACCGCCAATTTAATTCCTCGTATGAAAATCTGTTGAAAAGTCTACCCTAAAATATGGGGCGTGTTTGTATCTAAATAGGCATTAATCTCTTGTTGAATCCAATTACACCTTTGCTTTTAAAATAGGAGGAGCTCGTGGCTAAATAATAATAGCCGCACTGGTCGATCATCAAGGTTAAGCAACGCTTGGCGAGGTCGATCCGTGGCTGGGTGACCATTTCAACATACCTAGTTTCCTCCGTGCCTTGGAAAGCACGTTAAGCCATTGGTCCCGGCTGTCATTTGAAGATCTTTGACAGTCGTTACGGGTAGTCAGAAGCTTGAGATCTGACACCAGTCTTGCCAAGGGGTTCCGTGTTCCCCAGTTACTGAGCTGTGGAGGTCAGATAGGCAGTCGCTCCATGTAAAACATTGGACTCAGCTGAATCCGGTAAGACTGGAAGCCGACCCCAATATAGTTGGGCAAAGGCTAGGCAGATTGATTTTGCTATTAAAATAAACAGGCGGACCAGTGAAAAATTGCAAAATTACTCCCACAAAAAATTCTCAGTACCTCAATCTAAACAATTAACCCAATGATTAATCACTAAACGTTAATTTTTGCTACATCCAATGAGCACTAGCCCCGATATTAATCTACCGCCTAACACACTAACACGACACAGGGTAAGGGTGACCATTCTTCATTAGCACAAAGGAGCCGGCCTTTTGTCTCCACTCCATTCATTCGCGATTGTTCACTACTGTGAGTGAGGAGCTTGGCGACTTATTCTGGAGAAGGTTGGCTGGTAATCAGTTTGATTTTATTTATTTATTTTATTTTATTTTTTTATTAATGAGAGATTTATAATCGAAAACAATAAAGACTGCATTTAAGTACTTCCTTGTTTTTATTGCAGATGTTACCTATGTTTACTATTGCACGATTCTTTGTTATTTCTTGGCTATCAATCCGCCTAGCCTTTTTCCAACTATGTTGGTGTCGGCTACCAGTCTAACCGGATTCAGTTGAGTACCAGTATTTTACATGAAGCGACTTTCTATCTGACCTCCTCAACCCAGTAACTGGGTAACACGATACCTCTTGGCTAGGCTGGTGCCAGATATCAGGCTTCTGACTACCCGTAACGACTGTCAAAGATCTTCACATGACAGCCGGGGGCAACAGCTTAACATGCTTTCCAAGGCACAGAAAAAACTCGCTATGTAAAGATGGTTACACGTTGCTTAACCTTGAAGATCGATCCGTGCGGCTGGTATTATTTAGCCACTAGCTCTATTACTATTTTTCTTGGCTATAAAAAATACCTAGGGCAAATAACAGTTTACTTGTCTAAAAACAGATATAAAATCAAACGTCACTCAAACATTGGTGAGTTTAAAAAATAACAAGTGAATTAATCATGAAAACTATATTAAAGATAAAGAAAGAAAATGTTTTTAAACATCACAATTACCACTATATATAATTTTCAGTAGACACCAGTACCTTACAAATAAACTATTCCTTACAAAACACACGCACATCACAAAATCAGCCCGTTCCGCACACAACATTCGAAGGAAACGGACCCACATCAAACGGCCAGAATACGGCCGCTGACGTCCAGACGTGATCCCTGTCAACAAATCCACAGTACAAGCTGACTCGTTGTCACCCTAGTTCAACAATGCAGTGATTAATGAGCACTTCTTGTATCCCACTATTGGACGGGCGGCGCTTCGATTCAAATCCAGTTCACTCGTGGATTTTTGGATGGAGACAGATGTTTGCGTGGGCGAGGAAGGAATGGAGTAATGATGGACTAACAAGTGCTGTGTCACAGTCTCTTTTCAGTCGTGGAACAAATAGATTTTTGTCGTATTGTGCTTTAGTATTTTCCTCTTTTTATCGCCAGATTTGTGACTGATGCCGTTTTCTGAAATAAGTGTATAATTTTGTTATATTGTGTGTGTTGCCAGTGATGACCTATGGCTCTAAGACGTGGCCGCTTACAATGGGCCTCATCAGAAAGCTCAACAGTCACCCAAAGGGCAATGGAGAGGGCTATGCTCGCATCGGAGTTTCCTTGCGTGATCGAATCAGAAATGTAGAGATCCGTACGAGAACCAGGGTTACTGACTTAGCCCGAATAATTGCCATTTTTAAGTGGCAGTGGGCAGGGTATATTGCGGATGGCCGATGGGTTAGAAATGTTCTAGAGTGGCGACCGCGAACCGAAAGACCGTTGCGTTGGAAACTAAATGTGAAGAAATATTTCATTCGCACGAACAAATAGTCAAGTATGGAGTGCCCCAGGGTAGTGTGATGGGTCCCCCACTATTCATAGTATATATAAATGACTTACCTAAACATGTAGACCAACCAGTTACACTCTTTGCTGATGATAGCACTATTACAACTCAATGTAATGCTAAAGATAGTTACAATAATGACATAAATAATTCTCTGACATCAATAATAAATTGGATGAATAATAATAATCTAAAAATTAATCTTAATAAAACTAATGTTATGCACTTCAGTCAACGTTTATCAACTACGACTGATCTTAACGTCCAATACAATAATAGAATTATTATAGAAGTTGACAACACCAAATTCCTTGGGGTCACGATTGACAATAAGCTAAACTGGAAAGCACACATAGAAGAACTCTGTAAAAAAATTAGCAATTCTTGTTATGCGCTGTTCAAACTGGTCCCGGTGCTTAACATTGAATCATTGCTCTCGGCTTATCACGGTTTGGTTTCTTCTCATTTGAGATATGGGATAATTTTCTGGGGCAACTCAACCAACAAGGACATACCCTTTAAAGCCCAAAAAAGATGCATCAGGACTATGTTTAAGTTACAGTCAACTGAAAGCTGTAAGCCCTATTTTAAAAAATATAAAATATTAACTCTGCCTTGCCTTTACATTTCAGAAATTGTCACGTTTGTAAAATTAAATCGACATTTATTTCCACTTCAATCTGAAGTGGTTGATCGCAACCATAGTAGGCGTGATGACAGTATTCTTTCTCTACACAGCTCGAAAACAGCATTAATGCACAAGAGTGTTTTCTGTATGGCCCCTAAAATTTTTAATAAACTCCCAAATAGTTGGAAGGAACTTAATGTCCGTCAATTGAAAAAGAAATTAAAGATACTGCTAGAAGGGAAAGCATACTACAGTATTCTAGAATTTCTTAATGACAACATCTAATGCCGTGTGGTTACCAATGTTATCAATACATCTTTGACGTAATCTGTGCTTATAGTAACATAATTATTATTGTTATTGAAATTAATACATTTGACATTTTATTTGACATTAGATTTGACATTTTATTTGACATTGGATAATTTTAATTGACATTTAATAATTGTTATTTAGCTACCATAAATTAAATTTATCTGATTTTGAAATTGTAATTTACTATTTTGTTCTTATGTAATCTAATATTTTATCTAATGACTTTGATTGAACTACTGAAATTTGAATATTTGTACGCCACTAAGGCCAAACATGACTGATCCTAATCTATGTTGTAATTTAATAACTTGTGTCAGTGCCACTGGGCTACCACTGCTCTGGTGTGCAATAAGTATAAATTATTACGTAAGCCTTAGACACAGCTAAATTCTCAAAAATTACCTTATTAAAATATCCACCACACATTCAGTATTACTTACCCTATCTTACAGGTATTCCTCCCAAACCCAGACAATCAATTCAATTAGACTGTATACATTGAGTGTGAGCCCAACTTGCTATTAAACGGAGCAAGTGACAAAACAAACTTAGCGTGAGTTGGCTGAGAACGCCTTAAACTGGTTTACGTCGGTTTGAACCGGTTTATACTGGTTAGGCTCGATTTAAACTTGCTACGAAGTTATTTGATGTGAAAAATGTTCCGTTTAAGAAAAACGTTGTAATGAAATTAAATTCACATATAAGTAGATAAAGTTATATAACAGAATGGGTTTGTATTTAAAAAATTGTATTATTTGTAAAAAAAATTAATTTGTAGGTTTTTCTGTAGAAATATATTTGAAGCCAAGCTGTACCAGTCCACTTCCCCAAAGTTATGTCCAATTCATCGAAAAAAGAACCATTGCAAAGGATCTTTAACAAACTGCAACAAGTCCGTTCCACACACAGCTGCGCAGTTCCTAAGGCTACTTTATGCCTTCCAATGTCTGTCTATCTGCTCCTACATCCAACTTTGCAAAGCAACAAAGATATCGCCGATGCAATGGGCCGCGGCTAGCACGGAGCATTAAGCCGGACAAAATCTTTACGCGACATTCTGGGCCATTTGGGGACATTCTCTGACATTTGGGAGTATTTGGACGTTTGTGTGTACTGGCATTTAGGTAAAAGGGTGTTATTGTGATGTTTTATTCGATGGGTCTTGGAAGATTAAGAGGGGGGATAGAACTGTCAATTTCAATTGTTTAGTTTAGACTGTCGTTATTAGTTTTGCAAAAGAATTGTATTATAGTTCTATGAAAGCATTGACATTTTGTTTATTTAACAAAGAACGAAGGTTTAAGTAGAGATGAAACAGAACCAGACACAGGTACAAGAAAAGCTCAACACAACCCCAGAAGAAAGTTCCTGTTTAAACCTTCTGTGGTCCACTTTAAAAGTAAACTTGAAATTCCATGGTTTTATGTACTCAAAAACTGGATCCAGTACAAGAATCCCGAAAAAAATATTGTAATATCCAATACCGCGAATACACTCATCACTTCAGCCAATTACCCACAAAAGGGCAACACAATAACCGGAATCCATTAACAAATCGTTTACAGACAACACGACAAGTGGCACGGCGCGTGTACCGCAAAGCAAGCATGACAGAACAAAGTTTGTGAACCGGATTGCGCCGGTTCCGGGCGGATTAAACCGGTCCGTGCCGGCGCGCGGCGGTTAGAGGTGGTTAGAGGCAGTTAGTCAGGTGAGATCTGAGGCGCGGCGCGGGCTTACTATCGAATTATTGTCTTTGTGCAACTAGGCGTTTTGTATGCCAAGGGATTTCGTTTTTAGGGATGAGTTTCGGTTTCTGTTCTGTAGTCGGTTTTGGGGATTGTATTTCTGAGATTGCATCTGTTTGTGAAATAGCTTTAAAGTTTAGCTGGAGTTTGTGTCTTGGAATAAGAGAACGACGCAGTTTTGAGAGTGTTTCAGAACAAGGATACGTTTTAACAATTCCAAATTAAAATGAGAGAGGAGAGTACAAGTATTTTAATAATACATCATCATCATCTTCCTGCCCTTGTCCCATGTTACTTGGGGTCGGCGCCACACGTTTTCTTCACATTAACAGAAAAATAAAGAACAGGAAAAGAAAGTAAAACTTGGACAAATGGACGATGATCATGTCAGTATATCTGAAGTTCTGTGAAATGACGCTGTGAATTTCTGTGTATCTTTAACTTGGCGTATAGCCGTTTTTCAATCAATAATTATAGTCAAGGTGTGCCTTAATGTCTATAGATCTTGTCTTACCTACACAGCCCTTTACTGCCTACAACATTCAAGATCCCACCTCAATTGACACCGACCAACACTCCAGCATCCAAGAGAGATTAGACCATTCGGACTAGACCTAAGATGCACAGATCTCCCGATGACATCAATCTATGTAAACAGGCTCTACACAGCTCTTAAATCAATAGGTCTTTGTTCAGGTACTTGGTAGACCATCGAGAGCGGTTTGATTTAATATAATGGCTATGTGGGAACATTAGACGATCAATTGGCCATCAATTGTGCGGTTAATTTGCAGTAAATACGCAGTAATCCGCCGCCTGTCCGGGGCTGGATTTGACAATGTTATTGCATGATTGGTGCTATGTTCGGGATTATACAGTTTGGGTCCTATTTGTATAAAAAAAATTGGGATTTTTTGGTGTGAATGGTTGTTTAGTTAGCGATGATGTTGAACAAAAGCATTTACTTATTGAAATAATAGATAACGTCCGAAAAATTATCTGGCCTAAATAATGGTCACCCTATTAACATTTTGCAATTAAATGTTTATAATTTTATTATGGTAGAACTGTCTACCGGTGTCAAACTAAATTGAATTTAATGTTTAGGATGTTTTGACGTATAAAATAACGACTATTTTAGTAGTAATACTTAAGGCAAAACGTTATTTGGAATATATGCAGAAATAAGGAATGGCCTATTTAACCAATTTCTACATCTTTTTGATCAGGTATTAACCATTTTTTAACCGACTTATTTGATAACACTTTAGACTTTATAGGGCACGATCAAATAAGTCTAGACTTTCAAGGACTGTCTTATTTAAAATGATTGAGTAACTAACCCAGTTTTGTCTTAACCCTCGAAGTCAAAATAACCACATACGTTGGTAGTTAAAATTAGACCGCCTTCTCCCTGGGACAATAATTACAAACTCGGTTATTTAATTGAATACGAAGACGTACGGCGATGCGCCATCGGTACGTAGTAGACATCCCACCCATACGCAAACGCTAAACGTTTTGGAAATACTTTCATTCTGCGTACAACTAAGGAGTGAAATTCCCTGCCGGATTCCCGATAGCTACAACTTCGGGGTCTTTAGGTCACGAGTGAATAGTTTACTCCTAGGCAAGCATACTTCACCGTCGACCACATAAATGCTTACCATCAGGTGATATAGTAAAGTGGTCAAGCGCGAGCCTATCAATACTAAAATAAAAAGGATTATCAAAATGAGCTGACAATCAGTATTCACTATCTTTATTATTTCTAAGAGATGTGAAGAATATAGGGCAGAAGAATGATTAACGGTCCTTCTGCTATATTCTTCACATCTATTTTTTTCTTACATAATTAATAATTACCGATTATAACAAAAAATACTATTTAAACTTCAAAAACCTAACAAAAACAATTAAACGCCACCCCATCAACATTTTTTCCCATAAAACGCCCCAATTAATTGATTACCGTTAATTCTGTACCGAACAAGCGTCTACAAATTGCCGTGCAATATCTCAAGGCGACAACGGCCTATCAATAAAGGCCTCCAGTCCTCCACTGGGCTGGCGAGGCCTCCGTCTTGCCAATACGCAGACCGGTAAATTGAGACAGCCGATTTACGAGGCCTGGCCTGGGCGACGTATTAATTTACAATAGGCAGTGAGATGTGTGGGAATGGAGGGTAGTTGCAGTTGCTTCTTCGATTTTGAAAGCGATGTTGATAGGGTTTAAAATGGAGATCATTTAAAACTTGACAATGATCTTGAACTTGATAATGATCGTTAATTATGTATTTTTGTACTTAGAATGCTCCTTTATCTTGTTAAATTGGTTAACGGGAATTTAAATGATTAATTATGAAACTGTATATATTTTTAGCCCTAATTTACAATTAATATTATGTGGATTTAAACGAGGGTGGTCGCTGATACCTATATTACAAGATACTTAGGAAGGAGGAGGCGTGAAGGCCCCGCTGTAAAGGCGGGCGTCGGCGGAGGAATGGACGTAAAGGCTGTGCCGGTTTCCCAGTCCTCCTCCACTCAGATTATGCGGGAGTGCTGCTGGGTTATTTTAGTGGGTATACCGGGTCATCCTGGAGAGTCCCACATAGGTCCCCCATTCCCCCGATGGGCGGGTATGCGTAATGCATTTTTTCTCAGCAAGATCAAAAAAAAAAAGTATTAGTTGCGATTTGAACATTTTAAATATTGTAACTACCTTTCGGCATATTTTATTGTAAACCTGTTCCTTTACGTAAATTTTTGAAGGTGCATATAAACATTGATATTAGTATTTTATTTATTTTTATTTTATTATGTTAAGTGATCCCTATTTACCTGGCTGCTAAGGTCTTTATGTTTAGTTTTATAATAAACTGCCGAGCAATGAAAAAGTTCCATCCACAAAATGCCGACCAACACCTTAATTTAATTTTTTCACATTTAATTTAAAATTTGATCACAATATTTACGTTTTTAGTTGGTAATATTCTGATGCGCTGTTAAATGTACTTCAATATTGCAGACGGCGTCATTAAGCTAGCCTTTCTCGTTTAGGAGTAATTTGGTGCTATGTCATTGGAACTTTTTCATTGCTCACGAGTGTAGTCACTTTTTTATTCTGAATGCAGAATAAAAAAGTGACTACACTCGCGCGCAATGAAAAAGTTCCAGTGAATCACTATACTACAAAAATATTAAAATGCCCTTATTCTAATGAGAATAAGGGCATTTTAATATTTTTTACTTTAATGTTTTCCGATTCAACAGTAATAGTATAGTGATTCTTGATTTTGAGGGAAGTGAAATTATGATTTATCTTACTGATTTTTCCAATTAATTTCAAGGCAGATATTTTGGGACATGTAAATTCTTTTAGCTACCAACAAACCTAGAAACCTTTTATACCTACAAAAAAACTACCTCATTAATCACAATAAATATTTCTTCAAAATGAGTACCTACTAATAATATTTATGTTAAGCTTATTAAGAAAAAAAATAAAACAAAAGGAAACGAAGGATATGCTGATCAACTTTAAATCAAGACATGCGGCTGTCTCTAATGTCTTACATCCGTAAATCTTGTTTTTCCTCTACAGTATCTAAGTTATTCTCAGACCCAGATATAAATAGTCCATCAAAATTGTAACTAATTGAGGAGACAGCGTCGATCTGATCACCTCCTCCTCATCTCGCGCGGCGCTCACTTGCTCCGGAGTCGATACACATCAATATTCACGATACTGGAGATATGACGAGCTGCTATTTTTAGAACTGGAATATTTCTGTTTCGGTTAATATCTGAATGTGTTATTACATGATAATTTTGAAGTAGGAATTGGCTGGCGAGTATATTGTGTGAATGCACTATTGACTCAAACACAATGGAGTCAGACACGGTTGGCGTAGTGCTTGAGCTATCGGCTGCTGCACTGCGTGTCGCGGGTTCGATTCCCGCACGGAACAAATATTTGTATGGCCTACAGATAGTTGTTCCGGATCTAGGTGTCTCGTGTATGTGAGTTTAAATGTTTGTAAACGCACCCACGATACAGGAAGAAATTCCTAGATTGGAGCAAAGATATAAAAAAAAATATATCTGCTAATATCACTATCAGCTATTTCCTAACAGTCTCATTATATAGGCATTTCTAGAACTAAGTTTATGTGTCACAGAAAACAGTCGCTCGTACGGCGGTATGAGATTGACACCATTTTGAGTACAACCTGGATGATTCTAGGTATAATAATTATTAATAGGTTTCTAATTTTTTTCATTTATTAGTATATTTTATTTGTATATGTGTATTATAATATATATGTAAGTATGTATATTTTCGTATACAGGTTGTTATTTTTTCATTTTATTTTGTACCCATTCACAATGTTGTCCTTTTAACCCAAGGTTGACTGGTAAAGAATGCCTTGTGGCATTAAGTCCACCTATGTACCACTATTGTACATGAAGTTTAAATAAATAAATAAAGATTCTACCACAGGGTCGTGGAAATTGGTACAGGCTGAGAGTGGCCTTCGTTCAGCAGTCATATAGGTGAATTCGGCATCTAGATTATGATAATTAATCTAAATAAGATACATAACAAAAAAAAAAGTTTATTAAATAAATGTTTATTTTTATTTTTTATTATTGTTTGTGTTTTTATTATCTTGTGTCTCCTGTGCGGGTTACAAATAAACATTTTTTCTTTCTTTCTTTCTTTTATAACATTCAATGTTTCCCAAATATGTAGTTCTCACCTTTTAATGGAATACTGGCATTTCAGCAGGGGATGGAAGAGAAAACGCACCGACTCCAAGTTAAAAGGGAGAAATGGACTGGAAGATAATCACAAATTCCTGTGTAGGCCCGAGGACTTAAAACATAAATAAAATCGAACTAACAATGGCGTTATTGGTGGTTGAACTTCTATCAATTAGATAAATACATTATAATACTACACACACTCCACACACACACTACATACACACACACACACACACACATACTACATACACACATACACACACGCCCACGCTGTTACTACACACTCATTGTAAGTTCATGTCTCATACGAAATGCACGAACACCAATAGAAAGTATACCACCCAAAATATTGCACGATAGTAATTACCAAACCCCACTCCCCCTACTCCAGTTACACTTAACCACCTTCAATCAAGAGCCCCCAAATAAAAAACAAAAACAAATGACGTACCCCTAAACAAACTAGAGCCTTTCACCTGACCAGCTACATAAACTCCGAAGAAGAAAAGCAAAATGTATGTGCCGTATCGACGGCAAAGCCCCGTACAAATCTGGCCAGTGGATAGCCGGCCTGATCGACAAATCCGGTAGATTACGCGTTGATACAGGGGCATGTTTATGAGACAGCCGCCGGACCGGCCGGACTCTGGCCGGTACGTAGGGCTGCCGGGAATTCGAGGGAGTTGATGAAAGAAGGCTATATTATGTGAATGTTCGTACGCTTAGTAAGTGAATAGAAAAAAAACCGGCCAAGTGCGAGTCGGACTCGCGCACTAAGGGTTCCGTACCAATATCGCAAAAAACGACACAAAAATCACGTTTGTTGTATGGGAAATATTAAATATTAAAAATATAAAATCCACGCGGGCCCAATGCAGGTTGGTGGATGTCACATGTCTTCAAATGTTTGGTTCTAGGGCGTGCCGGTTTCCTCACGATGTTTTCCTTCACCGTTTTTAGGTGATGAAATAATGCCTGCCTGCGTTCGAACTTCGAACCCACGACCTACGACACGTAAGTACCAACGTTACGGGCCGTTACCACTTGGCCACCACTGCTCTCATAAGTGTCCTTAAAAGGTAATAAATTCTAATTGAATTACTTAAACTCTTTCAAATTATTGAAATCTACACTATAACTCAATGCCATAGGTACATTTTTAACCCGATAAAATGAATGGTTCCTGTATTATAGACCACGGAAGCGAAGCCGTGGGAAATAGCTAGTCATTAGTAGGATAGAAGTACATAGTTTTACATGCAATATATTTTTATATATTTATTTAAGGATTACCAAAGTTTGAAACAAACACTGTACTGTTACAAACTGTGTCTCATTTGGCAGGCAGGCTTCAAATAGAATTATTATAACGAAACGTATTTGGTAGATTTGTAATTTTATTTTACCAAAATATGTATTGTTATTACGGGTATTTTATGTTTGTATATTTTTTTTTTTATATTACTAAGGCTGGTTAAGGTATTTTATTTATTGTGTTAAGTGTTAAAAGATAGGGGGCGGGCTGTGAATCAGGGCTGATCAGCATTTGCTGAGCCCGCTCCTTTTCCACACTGAATGTACTAATATTGCCACATCTGTGTTTGACACTATTATTATTAAGATTGTACACGTAAAATAATTGGTAACAATGTTTTCTTTCTTTTTTTCAAATATTCGTGAATACCGCAAAGTAATATATTCAAAAATACAAAATACCTTCAGCAGAATGCGTCAACACGAACTAGAAGAACTATGGTCAAACAAAGATGGAAGTTAGCCAAAAAACACACATTCTAGAAATGCAGACAATTTTAGGTGAAGGTATGGTGGTATTAAAATGACGACAGAAATATGACGTTAGATCTGCTTATATGAAGACTGGGTTCTTTCAAGACTATTTCAAGATTTGATCACCAATCTCGCACATTGTGTGATTGCGATATCAACAAAATAACAATTACAAAGGATATCTTGAAGAAGCCGAATGTAACATCTTTCTTCGTAAGTTTAGATGCATCTTAGGTTACATAATATTATATACAAAACATATTCCGCCAATTTAGAAACATACACCATACACACACTTACATATGAACACACACTCACACCCACACACTAAATCCATTTAATAATGAATTGAAATGATATACTTACAAACTACTTATCCAAAGTGTCACGGTGTGTGTTAATTATTTTTCTGTAGTATTCACTTAATTGTATTATGCTACCATTACTTGGCACTTATTCTTGTATTGTAAAAACTCGAGGGGAATGGTGCTGATAGCTGAAATACAGGCTATGCCTAGTTCGGCTACAGACGCTAATCTCTTTGCCCAAATTGAAATTGCTGCCACATTGCCATTGTAAAGTAGTTTTAGGGTTTGGGATTTAAATAAATTATTATTATATTGTCGTTTATTTATTGTTTTCTGATTATATTACATTTTTAAATATTTCTTAAAAGCAAAAAAAAATCATTTAAAAATATAAAAAATAGAGGCCCACCGGTATCGGGAACAGGGTATATGCTATTATATTAATGCTTAATATTGTAAAAGTTAGGAATTCACGCCTTAACCGCTGGACCAATTTTGATGGACCCTGGAGAATACTTTTTAAACCCTAAGTATGTTCATTGAGAATAATTTTCAACCTTCATGCAGGCAAACACACTGGCAGAAGCTAGAAAATTATAAAACAAAAAGACAACGCAGACAATCGTACTCCATTTCCCAATACAAACAATAGTCATAAACTGACAAGAAACTATCTTATTTGAAAGCAGATAACATTTTACAAACATATCTCTATACTGAAATAAAAATGGTAATTCTCTGGCAGCCCTAACCCGACGAGATAGAAGGAAGGTAGCTCGCGTAATATTTTGGCTTACAAAACGAGTCCAAGTTTTAATAGTGTACCCCATGTTTATGTTATGGCCTTTCGTATCGGAAGTATGAACCTGTCCTTAGGGACCGTCTGATGTACAACGTATGGGGGCCAGATGGATTTGATTTGATTTTTTTTTGGCGATATTTTGTGTTATTTCTGCCAAAAGATGCTATGGTAAAATTTACTACATTATACATGTACGTATATAACCAAAAATTAAATTATAATAAACAAAAAATGCAGAAAGTTGTAGTTTTATTATATATCAAATAGATCATTCTATAAACTGGCACAGATGGGAAAGTTATTTACATTAATATAGTAGCGATAACGATTACCAAAAACTCCAAAATGTATGGAAATGACAAGCGCTTCTGAAAAGCGATTCTTAACTTTTCGAACATCTCTCGATCTCCATTGGTTGACAGTCGTTATCGCTGACAGAAAGCCATTTTGACTAGCCTTTAGTTCTGTTAGTTAACTATTTTGAAATTAATAGTATTTTTTTTTCAGGAAAACAACTAAGTTCCAAAGAAAATGTAGGTCAAACTTTGATAAGAATACTATTTACAAAGTAAATGAAATGGGAATGAAAATGCGTTCCCGGATCTCGTAGAACCGGCCTCGTAGCTGCGACTACGACTGCTTGCTACGGCGTAGCAACTGGCGTAGACACTAACATTTTTTATTTTCTACCCACTACTCCAGTTTTATTATTTACTACGTGTATTAGTTGTGGCTTATGCTAAGTATCGATTTTGTATTAGAGCGGCTGGTACGTATAAATTACAACCTGAAATAATATATAATAGCCCAGGAAATAAAGACATTTGCTGCGAAAAAAATCCTAGTTAAGTAATTTCACCGGAATTATGTTCATTATGGTAGTAGTAATGTTGCCTGAAAAGTCCATAAAAGTAATATTTCTCATATTTCCTTATGTTCGAAAAATACTGCTATCCTATATGCTATATTCAGTACCGTTAACTTCCTATTTTTACGTATTTTAAGTACCCAACATTGATAATAATGCTATCAAAACGTGAAAACATACCAGAAAACGTCAATTTGAACGTTACACGGCTCTCTTGAGCATAAAAACGTAATTTAACTAGCCTTAATTACCATACGCATAGATTTAGTACCAAAAATAAACATAAAAAAATTGCCCATTGTACACTTGTATATTTGAACATATGTCCTGTATATTTTTTGTGGTGTACAATAAAGTATATAATAATAATAATAATAATAAAAAAATGTATTTTGGCTCATAAAACTAATGAACTTTAACGAATCTTATGTAGGGCTTTTTTGTGCACAATTTAACAATAATAAACTTGCTCTGAGGACAAATTGCAGTAAAATCAAAAGTCTATGAGAACTAAGCAAATAATTAAAAAAATCAAAAAGCCCGACTGCTTGAAAAGCGAACTAAAAAGACGTAAACAAGGAGAAAATCATGCTGTGCTGTCGGAGGATACATCTTCGCGAGCTGGCTGACCAAAACCAGACGTCTCCTCCGACTGCACAGCATGATTTTCTCCTTGTTTACGTCTTTTTAGTTCGCTTTTCAAGCAGTCGGGCTTTTTGATTTTTTTAATTAACTTTTTTTATTTATAACTTTTTTGTTTTTTTTTTTCGAATCAGGTTCATTTAAACATATAAGTGTTATATATTTTTGAAATCACCTCTTAAAATCCTTTATTTTGATACCCCACACGATAGGTTTGGAAGCAAAAAAACATTTGGGCCCCCACAATATGGCGCCCAAGAACCGCTATTTTCCTATTTGCCAATTTTTATGTAGCCAGTGACACTCGCGGGGTTAAGACGAATCGATTGACGTAAGAACCATCAAAATCGGCCCACGCGTTTGGTCTCTGGAACGCCACATAGGAACAAACATACATACATACATACATACATACATACATACTTACATACATACATAGACTGATAAACACATTACCCTCCTTCGGCAGTCGGGTAAAAAACAGATTTTTAGGCCATTTGACATAATATTTTTGAATCGCCTATCCAACCATACCCCACACTATGGGATAACAAAATATAAAGGATACAAAACATTTGTTTTTTGCCTGTAGACGAGAAAAAAAGTTTTATTTTTTCTCGTCTACAGGCAAAAAACAAATGTTTTGTCATAATTTTATTTTACCACTTTGTCGGAATTATTAATATGTATATCCATGCCAAATTATAGCTTTCTAGTACTTAGATTTGCTGAGCTAAGCTGCGGACGGACAGACGGACAAAGCGAAACTGTAGGGTTCCTTGTTGACTTCGGAACCCTGAAAATGGGCTGTCAAATGGCCCAAAAATCTGTTTTTTAGTTAATTCTCTTAACCTTTTGTATCGGCTCCTTTCGCAATTTGCACCCGTGGTGGTACTCAAATAGATAGGTAATATTTTTCTAACTTCAGTTGCGAAGTTTATAACTCCTTCTTCAGTTACCAGTTAGTTCTTCTTTAGTTTAAGTCAAGAGTGAATAGGTTACTTCTGGTCAACCGTAGACCACATCATCGCTTAGCAACAGGCGAGATAGTGGTCAAACGCGAGCATATAGATTAAAAAAACATCATCCTATGTGGGCCCGTTTTTAGACGTTGTGTGCCGCTGAAACCGTTTTAATGTTCATGTAACAACAACAAAACCCTCTTCTTATCATTATTATGCAACTTCGGAACCTTATTACTGCGCGTGGCCCGACACGCACTTGGCCGGGTTTTTTTTTGTTGATATGCAAATTTTTATGGACGTTTGGCACTTACTTATGGCAGATTGGCCACCTATTACAGTTATTTTCCTGGTTTATAATGGTTGTTTTAAATCAACATCTCTGTAAATAAAAGTGTGATTAGAAACATGTATACGTATAATCAAAATTCTCCTTATCGTCGAATCGACGCAATTATCGTTCCAGCGACTTTTTTGCTGATATTTTTGTCAGTACTAAATAATTTATTTAGATCTAAGTAACTTTATTTATCTCCACCTTCTTTGTTTATGTTTTAAAACTTACACAATACGTACATTTAGTTCCAGGTACCTCTCTAGCACCAGAAACAAACCGACCCAACTACCCACCTTCCCATTATTTAAATGAACTAAACAAACATTACATACAAAACCGATTACAATTTACAAAACAAAATACATAGGCACAAAACAAAACGAAACAACGTAAATAAACACGGTTAACTATCTCAAAATGTAACCAGGCCCGGTCATTACGCATAATCGCTGGGCAAAAACTACAAAAGCCCATAATTATTTACAACTACCGGCGTTTGCACACGTTTTAAAACTACCCGCCGACCGTCCCATCAAAGTCAGATAACGCGGGCTACTATGAGAAGCCTTGTTTATTGAGAGAATGTCACGGGGGTCCCGATGTTCAGATTGGGAGGCTGAGAATATTATGTGAAATTTTTGACTGATACTTTTTTCGGGCATGTTCTTTTTCTTACCTAATAAAACAGAAAATGAAATAAAAACCGTAAGTGACATACCCGTTTTTACTACGTCATTATTCTGGCTGAAAAATGTTTCTTAATGCTTTTGTTAATAAAGACAAACTAAACCAAAACGTAAAGTACACTTTTAAATATCATTATCACTACTTTAGTGTATGAAAATAAAGAAGATTACTAAAAAATATATTTAATCCATCAATTAGATTACCCAAAAATATTGGACGCGACATGGCACATTTTTTACTCAAAAGAGACGTCACAAGCTCCCACTTCTAAACTTTGTTGCGCTTTATCTTGTCAATTATTTTTATTGACTTGATAAAAAAAAATCGGGCTAAATAGAATTATTATTTTTTTACCCAGGAGTCATCTCTATTGGTGAAACGATATTCAATATATTATTGTAATTGAATTGATATTAAACCAATGGCCAATGCCTTTTTATTAATTTACTTTGACAATTGCTAGTTTACGTGTCTATCAATGAATTCAATCTCAGTTTTTTTTTTCATAAATATCTCTTTCATAATACATATTCCACATAATTATCAATAATCAAGTACCCAAATCCGAACACGCCGTTAAGCTATACATCCGCCGATAAGGCCTTTTGTTTCTCAAAATAAATAAAATAGCTTAAATATGTCCGGTTGGGGACTCAAACATGGCGCCCGAGCCCATACGAGTCCAGCAGTGAGGCGAACTACACATATGTATGGAAATTAATACAACAACAGACAACTTTTGTGAGTAATACCGGTTTAGAGAGTATGTTTTAAGCGTTTTGTAGGTTTGAAGTGAATTGTTTTAAATGGCAGTGACAGGAACGATGTGAAATTAACTTAGATTGCCTTTAGTAAGTAGTTTAACCTAATTTTACGATAAAAGTTTAATCCATCAAGACGAAGAAGAAACACTGCCCCTATTAGATGATACGAAGACATCACTAGTCATAATAGTCACATTTTCACACTAATATTATAGAGAGCAATGGTGGCCCAGTGGAATCGGTTGCGACTTACAAGTTGTAAGTCGTGGCTTCGAGCCCAGGCAGGCGCTTAACATTGTGTATATTATTTCATCACCACTGCTCTCAAAACGGTGAAGGAAAACATCGTGAGGAAGCCGGCATCTCCTAGAACCAAAAATTCGAAGACATTTGACATTCACCAACGCGCACTGGGCCCGCGTGGTGGATTATGGCCCATTGCCTCTCACAGAGAGGAGGCCTGTGTCCCAGCAGTGGGAACATTAATAGGCTGATGATGTTGTGATGATTATAAAGGCGAAAGTTTGTGAGTGTGTGTGTGTGTTTGTATGTTTGTAGAGAGATATTGTAATGGTTTGATGGTCAACTTTTTTTTTGCTTAAATCTTTTCATTAATTTTGTGCCGTTAATTAGCATTTCTGTTTTATAGCTCAGTGTAGTCTATTACATGAAATACCACTTGTTTTGATTTCGAAGCTCATCTACTAATCCTCAAATATTCTGCTCAAAAGAACAGTAGGTATCTTTGTGCTCTTCTATCTGTCTAGTACACCATCGGCAATGTTTTATTGCCTAAAAATTTTCGTTTGTATGTAGTATTTGTACGAATCATAGAAACTGCCTCAAAACCAGCATGTAATAGTGTCTGGCATATTTAACGCAACTTAATAATTCATCATAACATCATCATCATATCAGCCAAAAGACGTCTTCTGGACATAGGCCTCCCCCAAACGTCGCCACATTGATCGGTTCCGTGCGTCGCGCATCCAGCGGATCCCCTCGACCGACCCTTCACCAGGTCATCGGTCAATCTAGTGCGAGGCCTTCCAACGCATCGTCTTCCGGTTCGCGGTCGCCATTCCAGAACTTTCTGCCCTATCGGCCATCCGTTTTGCGAGCAATGTGCCCTGCCCACTGCCACTTAAGTTTGGCAATTCTTCGGGCTATGTCAGTAACCCTGGTTAATAATTAGAATTAATAATTTAATTAATCCTAATACGCAGTTAACATCTGTCATCGACCCGTCCCATCCTACAGCTAAAACTTTCCACCACCATACCGATACCAATTAAAGGCACCAGCAGCAGCAATAACAATAAAAATAAAAAACTTTAATAAACAATGAAACACGAGGCGCTGCGAATTCGCCAAAAACACGGCCCGACGCGATTACTGCCCCTTAACTCGGTATAATTACGGTCATTTGGTGTCATCTTACCCTTAACGAGATCATCAACACAGCACCAATGTTGAGCTACGAATATTTGTGAGCACGACCCTGGAGGAAAGATTTGGAGAGACTTGTGTTTTTTGGAGACGGTATGAAATACCAAATGAATGCCGCGCTGAGAATGGTTTTTCTCGAAAAAGTATTACCACCAAGTTTATATCTACCGCCAAGCAGTGTTGTTGTCAACGTAGTTTGTGGTTATAGGTGGCAATGATATTCAATTGACATAATTATCAGAATCATAGCATAGAACTGAAGATTGTTGCTAATTCATTAAGATCTTTGTGACGACAAATCTTCGAAGATGATTGAATTGACTATTTTGGTTTAATATACAGTAAATAGTATTATGTACTGGAATTAAATCTAACATTCTATACTCTTTTTGTGATTGCCTATCCTAAAATAAAATAGGAAATAATTTCACGCGCCAACTTCTGATTGTAACTTTTTATTGCACATTCTTTTAAATAGTGTTATTCTTTGCTAGAGAAGAATAATACGGTTAGGGAAGGGGAGGTGGATGAGAGATCGAGAAAATTGCGTTTTTTTGCATAGAAAAAATAAACTTCTGTCACCTCCATCGCTTCGACCATCCCCCATCAGTATAAAGCTTCAAACTATAAATAATATTTTAAATTAATGCTAATGCCGCTGGTTCGCCTAAATGTCGGGTAGACATTATAACTCACAGCAAGCGACGCGAGCTGGTTAATGTACGAATTTGCCGTTATTTATTATGATTACCCGGGCTAAGCCGTGATCGATAAGTAGTCAAGGTGCGTGGATTTATATTGCGGTCAAAGTTTTGAATATGGAAGTAAATGTAAGGTTATGCGTCATAGTTGAACGGTGGCCTATTAGAGGTTAAGCAGGAGGCTAAATGGACTGCCGTTTGGGGTCAGATAAACTATACGCGGCAAATCAGCAGGTAATTCTGGGTTACAGCATCTATTAACTTAGTGAGTATTTCAGGTTTCATGTACAAAGAAGCTCTTTCTTTGATACTGCAGTAACGTGTGTATCTGGAACTCTCTCCCACACTCACTAAGCGACAGCCCTTCTCTGGTGGTCTTCAAGACGAAGATTAAAGATAATTTCCTTGCGCAATGACATAATATTATATGTATATATAATATATATGTAAATAATATATATGTATATAAAATTATTTTAATATTATTCTGGATAAGATTCATTGGATCCTGCCCTCTATTTTCATGTTTCTCTGTCACTCTAAAGTTTAAGAGAACTCAACATTGAGTTAAGCTCGCCTTTGTACATGTACTTTATTATGGGGATAAATATAATGACCACCTAAAATTACTTTGTGACCATAACCTCTATTACCTAAAATTGTACTATGAAACCCAAATTTAGTAAATTGATCACCAAATTTTAATAGCAAATTATTGCGCTATTTAATGTTGTAAAATAGGTTAGGTTAGGTTAGAACTGTGACCAACCGCGCGCGAGCCGAGCGAGCAAAGCGAGCGGTGCCGCGGCAGCGGCCGGCGAGCGCTACTTCCAAGTTGCTCCCAGAAATTTTATAATCTTTTTGGTCATTGGTTTAATTTTGGTGATCATTTACTACTTTTGGTGATCATTTACTACTTTTGGGTTAACAATGATTTATTTGGAGTCATTTTGCCTAAACAGGATAGCGAGATGTTAAAACTTTGGTTATAATTTTACAATAAGATGCGGGTTTAATTTTGGTGATCATTTACTATTTTTGTCTGTTATATGTTACTATATCTGGTGGTAAGTTAAACATAAGCCCTTTATTATCACACTGTAGTTAATTTTGCTTTTGGTGTACAATAAAGAATTCAAAGAAGGCCTGTACCTATTGATATATTAAAAAACCATATCAATGGCTGCACCTAACACCACAAACATAGCTTGCTTGAGGCGAAGTAAAAAACACTGCTTATGTTTAATACGATGAATTTGTACAAAGATTACTGGAAGTAAGATCAATCTGCATTCTCTTTTTCTAACTATGTATCTTAAGGTTGGCTTCTAGTTTAACTAGATGCATGTGCGATTGCCGATTTAATCTCCATAATCCAACAATTGAGCAACACGGTACCCCTTGACAAGACAAGTGTCAGATTTTATATACATAGATAATTCTTGTACTACTGGAAGTAAGATGACATTTAAAACTACAAAACAATCAATCTGTAAGTGTCTATTCCTATTGACACATTGGCAATGACTAAAGAATGGATCGAATTATAATTTGGCAAAGATTTGGCTTTGGGAAACTATTGGGATGTCTTTGTATCAAAAAATTTATATTGTTACACGTGCAAGCAATTTCAGGCACAGCTCCAAATAAATATCACTTTTCTTTATTTAAATATAAAAAAACCGGCCAAGTGCGAGTCGGACTCGCGCACGTAGGGTTCCGTACCATTATCGCAAAAAACGGTAAATATAATGGTAGCCCCACTTAAATACTTATTTTATTTTGTTTTTAGTATTTGTTGTTATAGCGGCAACAGAAATACATCATCTGTGAAGATTTCAACTGTCTAGCTATCACGGTTCATGAGATACAGCCTGGTGACAGACAGACAGACCGGCAGAAAGACAGACAGACGGACAGTGGAGTCTTAGTAACAGGGTCCCGTTTTTACACTTTGGGCGGAGCCCTAAAAATTACTCCTCTGCACTATAGTTGTTTCGATTTAGAATGTCAACAGCTCTTTCCTTAATAATTCTTTGGAAGAACCAGAAAAAGTATGTATCATTTTTCATTAATAGAAAATGTTAAATATCACGAGAGAGGTCGGTTAAGGATGGCTTTATATCTTGATATTCACTTTGGAAATGAGAATGCAAAAAATATAGATGGATCCGCCATTGCTATGCTTAATTGAAAATGGTATACCATAACACGATTTATACTAAAACATTATAGGAAAAGTTTTTTTTTTGCTTGAACGCGCTAACCTCTAAAAATTACCGATCGGATTTGTTTTTTTTTTGTTATTTTGCATTTGATAGATCAATTAATATTGAGGAGGGTTTTATTTTGCACAAAATATGGTACATACAAGGTTTTACAATTTAAAATAGTTTCACATGTTTCGCTTACTTTCTTTCAGTATCCTTAAGAACCGAGAAAACAGAGTGAAATCGCGGGGCACAGCTAGTACAGAATATTAGGATAACTATCACAGTACATAACGCATGGAGTAACAATAAAAATAATGAATGTGCGCGCAGCACGGATAAGATTAATAACGGAGGAATTTATGGGAAAATAAATTTATTTGACGGAGTTAAGTGGCTATACTTTACCGATGTGCCATCTTAGATGGGTATGAAGAGTCGTGCCATCAGTATGTTATTGTTTCTAGTGAAATAATGATTCTCGACCTTATAGACAAGACCTGGGGTTTAGTTAAGTCTAGGACTACACAAAACAATCCCAAAAACAAAAACTGTTTTCAACTTGTTTAAATGTAGTATTTTGATGTACATTAAATAACTAACAGCCACACTCAGAGACGATAGATAGTATAGATTTTTAGTACAAAATCTATACTAAGGAACGCCTTAAGTAACCGTTTAATAACTCTGAGTACGGCAGTTAGACATAAGATGTCGCAGAAATATAACTGTGTTGCAAAATTATGCTAATAAATCGGCGCAAGATGATAGGCAAGATGACAGGCTCAAAAAAATAGTATTTATTTCAATTACCTAGACCATTCAAAGTTACTTGTGAATTGTCAAACAAAAAAATTAAGCTTGTTGCACATTCACAAGCGTCAGTAGGTCTCTATGGAGACGAACGTGCAAGAAAAGTTGTTTTGTAACAATTAGCATAATCCCCAGAAAGTTAAATGAGGTGTCACTGTATCCGCACTGATTTGAAAAGTCAAAATAGCAACCACCTTGTATGAAAGAGGTGAAACAAAATTGCGTAAAAATTATTACAGCCAAGATTATCTACAGTAATTGTTTAAACTAATTACTGCATGACTAAAACACATAACAACTTATGTAGGAGAAAAAGAACCCACTAACAAAATTACTCAAACACCAAAAATGATTACCTCACCACTAGAAATCAAACAAACGAAACTCAACCCTCAAAATGTAATAGCAAATCAAACAGTAGAACACCGCGGGTACTTTCGACCCATCCACCCTAACTTGAGTTATTTGCCCAAGTTATCGGCCCACCGTTTATCACTAAAATGTCACATTTAATAATAATTAATGATAATTGCCTTCTAGCTTACGACAAAGGCGATCGGCCGATTCTCATAAGTTATTTCAGTTTAAGTTAGAGAACACTTGGAATTTGACTAGAGAACTGTATCTTGTGTAGTTCGGTGTGAGTGTGGGATAGAGAGTGCGGTGGAGTTGCTGTTAGGTTTAACAGTGGCCGTTGTTAAGTTTGTCTATGATCTGCCAGGGGGATGTGGGGGAAGAATTTTGTAAAAGTATTCAACAGTACAGTAGTTTGTGTAATTTATTTCATAGCCACTGTTTTAAAAACGGTGAAGAAAAACATCGTGAGGCAATTGAAATGTCTTAGACCTAAAAAAATCGAAGACTGGTGAAATCTGCCAATCCGCATTGGGTACGTTTGGTGGATTGTTGCCCACTAAGCCTGGAGATCTGGGTCCCAGCAGTGGGAACGTTAAAACGCTGATTATGATGATGATTCAGTAAAACGGTACTTACCTGACGGAAATTATAATAAATTACGTTCTGTTAAGAAAATGAATGAACTCATATAATATTAAAGCTTTTAAAACATAAGACAAGTTGGTAGGTACCTAATATACAGTTATATGACAATACTGGATTGGACTCTGGGGCTCTTCCCTTCCTTCATAATTATTGACAAAAGTAGTCAATTATTGCTGAATTTTAGCTTTGATAATTATTTTTGAAACTACTGTTTTTTTTTCAGCGTACAAATTTTTTTTTTTTTTTTTTATCTCTTATAGGCTTGCGCTTGACCACTATCTCACCTGATGGTAAGCGATGATGTGGTCCACGATGGAGCACGCTTGCCTAGAAGTAACCTATTCACTCTTGATTTAAAGACCCCTAGATTGTAGCTATCGGGAAACACAGACTCCGGCAGGGAATTCCACTCCTTAGCTGTACGCACAATAAAAGTATTCTCAAAACGCTTAGTGCGTATGGGTGGGGTGTCCACCATGTACCGATGGCGCATCGCCGTACGTCTGGTAGTCCGATGATGAAACGGGCTGGGTGGGATTAGATCATGCAATTCCTTCGCACACTCCCCGAAATGTAACCGATAAAAAACCGACAAGCTGGCAACTCGGCGACGATGTTCAAGGCTCTGGAGCTTTGACTTAACCAGTGCCTCATCGCCGATGAGCCTCTTGGCCCGCTTTTCGATCGACTCTAGTGCATCAAGCTGGTATTTGGCAGATCCGTCCCAGAGATGAGAACAGTACTCCATGCATGATCGAACTTGCGCTTGATACAAGCTGAGCAGCTGTTCTGGCCTGAAGTACCTTCTCACCTTTGCAAGGATCCCCAGCTTTTTGGCAGCCAGCTGAGCCTTTGCCTCAATGTATGGGCCAAAATTGAGAGTCGATGTCAACGTAACGCCAAGAAGCTCAAGATGGTCAGTTATTGGCACGGTCACATCGCGAAAAGTTGGAGCCGGGTGAAATTGGCTCTTTTTAGCGGAAAAAAGACACGCTTGGGTTTTAGCAGCATTAAACTTGACCAGATTGGCATCGCCCCATTCGGAGACTGCCTGCAAGGACAGGTTCAAGCGCTCCACCATGGCCTCCCGGTGAGACTGGAATATATATTAGTTCACACTCGGATCAGTGCTATATGATGCATAAAGTATCAGCCAGTTCTCAAAGATTTATAAGAACCTTTATCTAAGACTAAAATCACTGCCAATACTCCAAACACAATCAACACCGACTCCACGCCACTCCTATCCTCAACGAGTATTCTTAATCACTTAGCATTGGTAAACGTTCGCACGACAAGGTAAACAATATGAAGGCTACAAGTTGAACTATAACTCTCGTGTTACGTATAAAGTTGTGCTCCTACGCAAACGGCTGCATTGTTTCATGTTTGACTAGCAGACCGAGTTCCGCTGCGACACTGCTGGTGTATGATTGTAAGCGGATTGGGATGCCTATGTGTGTTGTTACAAGTTTATGTTATCGGTGTTTTGGAAACTGAAAGTTTAAGTGTCTAGTAGCCGGGAAAAAGTTCAGAAACAGTGTTTTTAATGTCATCTTCTTCTAAGCGTGCCAATGACAAATAATCACCATGATTTGGTTTTATCTAAGTCAAAACATGAAGCCTACTCATTTTATGCGGAAACGCAGCCACGATTCAATAGGTAGGAACTTGAAGCAGCTAATGAATAAAAATTGGGTTTGCAACATGGAGAAAGCACAGATCACAATCTTTATAATCCTTATTAATTGTTGAGTTTCCTCTAATCCAGTCTAATCTCAATTATAAGGATGTTTCCTGGGTAGAAAAATGACAATTCTATTTAGTCCGTCAGTGAGATTATCAAATAATATTGGACACATATTTGCTTTACCAAATCAGTAAAAATTTACAAAGTAAAAGCGCTTCAAAGTTCAGGAGCCCCACTCCTGAACTTTGATGTGCTTTAAGCTTGTGACGTCATTAAGGCAGTATAAAGTGTACTAGCGGCGTGACGTCACACGATATTTCAACGCATTATATCGTCATCACTTTATGTTTACGTGTCAAAAGAAAATATATGTGTCCAATATTTTTTATTAATCTAACTGACGGACAAAACACTAATTTTAAGTAGGTAGTTTACTACCCTATTACAAAATAGTGAGAAAGTAACTCTGTCTGTTTGGCTATTCGGATTTAGATGAAATTTGCCACACAGTAGATCATGTCCTTGATTGGTATACTTTTTATCCCAGGAATAGGTTTAAATATAATTACATTTTTTACGCTGCAGAAACTAGAACTATCATAACTTTACAAAACTTATAATCACCCAACTTTTTCTTTTATTTTTTAAATAATAAATGTCTTATTTACCTTATCTTCTCGGCATCCAAGACACCTGCCTTCCAACATCAAAACAAGCTGGCCATTTTTAATTCCCTACGGAGGTATTCCTCGAAGCGCCACAGTTTTGAGGCGCACCTAATGAGGCGCACCATTTTTATTCCTCGGAGCGCACCTTTTTGTAGCGCTCCCGATAACAATTAAAAATATTAAATTTTTATTCCTCGAAGCGCACCTACGTTTAAAAATAGGGAAGAGCATGAAGTAAACGTAATAAATTATATCGATAATTTTTAAATACTCATTTGTGCATCATCATCGTTGAGAGTAAGGAAGGCTCCACACGTCTTTATCGTACACCGCCACAAAGTGTTCCCATGTTTATTTACTTTTATCGGTCTGTACGTGTTATTATCATATAATAAAACTTTCTTGCCGCTTCTGCTTTGTACATATTTAATTAGCGCGTTTCTATTACTTGATCCAGCAATTGGTTCCATGCTCACAAAACTGCCTTGCACAAACTTTCTTAAATAAACAAACTTTCTTCAGTTCATAGCTTCACTTGAGCCTACGTGACACATTGCAAAGCCTGTTCCCCAGCAGTGGGAACATTGGAAGGCTGACAATGATAACTTTAATTTACGGTTATACAGATGGACCTATTGAAAAACCGACGAAAATATAAAAAGATAACCGAAATACTTTGCCGCGCTTTTTTAAACCTGTTCTGTGTACACTATAATTAGGTGGGGTTACCTGCTGGATCAGCTTTGTGTACTGTAAGGTTCCCAATACTCATTTTGGTATAATTCAATAAAATCCTTTCATTCTGGTGGAAAAAAAGGAATTCAAACGAATAAGCATGGAATTATTAGGTACCGAATTGGTCCTTCTTCCTGATTTTTCCAAAGACAAATATTTGTTTTTTTCTTTCAAAAATTCATATTTTTGACAGATTACATTTTTGTCTGACTGTGAATTATTTTTTGCGTTTTGTTTGAGGTAATCACAAAAAAAGTCACATCAGTTTAGCAGTTTATAAATTTTGCCATAATTAACATTTTTCTGGATTCTTACAAAAATTATTGTTCGACTATAGCTATTGGTAAGTTCATGTGTTTTCTATAGAAAACTATTCAAGTATAGTCTAAATAAAAAACGGATACATAATAGAAATAGTACGACGCACGACGTACGATGCACTCAAAACGATTTGCACAGGATTTATATCTATTTTCGGTGTTGAAGAAATAAAAAACCCGTGTTCTTTATTTTAATGAGCAATATGGTTTTCTTTCTGTTGTTGCCTGCTATGACCATGACACTGAAATTTTTTTTTATTTTGCCTAATCCCCATTCGATCTGGCACTCTTTGGTGTGTTTTAAGGGTTCCGTTCATCAAAAGTATAAAAAGGAACCCTTAAAGGATCCCTTCAGTGTCTGTCAGTCTGTGTGGCTGTCTGTCCATGTATCAGGTTGAAATTAATTTTATATCTTCAAGTCTGCAATCCTTTGGAATTGTAGAAAAATCAAATTTATAATTAACATAATCAAAAGATATGGCTGTTAATGTAGCATATTTGACACTCGCAAGGGTAGCAAGACCTATGGGATATTTCCCATTGAACTAGTATCAGGCAATTTGGCAAGAAGCAATGTCTTAGGTAGTATCTTAAGGTACAAGTAAAGGAAAAACTCTGAAAACCGTAAACTTTTAGGTCCTTAAAATAAAAGGATTATTAACTTATTTGCAGTTGGTAAACTGACCTCAAGTTATGTTGATGTATGGAGTCAACAGTTTTCTAACTGCAAAGTTAATTTTGACCCCCAATTCAGTTTATCTTTTCGTTAGGGCAATGTTCAGTGCTTTCATTGTTTATCAACTTCAGTAATGTTACCTATTTATTTTGGTGAATGTAGCTGGGCGGAGTCTGTCCGGCCGTACCAAATTCGAACGTGTGTTAGCACTATTAAACACAACAAAACAAAACTATGCAATTTTAAGTAAACAAGTTCCGGAAATGCTCGGCTGGATTCGTGTGAACTCGTCGAACGCGCCTTTGACGCGACTATCTAGGATACAATGGGGAGACGGGGCTGCGGCTTATGTGTGCAGTGCTCCCGCGCCGCATCGCCAGAGGTTAAATACGTACTGATTGATACAGTTGTCTTTGTCCATACTAACTAGGATAACTTTTTTTTTTTTAAACCAATCTTTGGTCTAGGAGTATAGAGTTTTTGCAAATTGTATAAAATAACGTGTTTTACTTTTTATCGATAGTTTCAGTTAGTATCCTATCTCTATTCGAAAGTTAATAATAGGTGCGCTTCGAGGAATAAAAAGTTAATATTTTTAATTTTTATCGGGAGCGCTACAAAAAGGTGCGCTCCGAGGAATAAAAATGGTGCGCCTCATTAGGTGCGCCTCAAAACTGTAGCGCTTCGAGGAATACCTCCCCTACGAGAGCAACTAAAGGGTTAATCGATCGAACTCGATCAAGGGGATGAAGGGGGGTTATTCCCCTCTTGGATATTAGCAAGGTGTTTCTCATTGTCCCGACAAGTTTCAGTTCCAATGGCATTTGTTCCAAAACTCGATGTTAACGGCCCTGAATGATAAAGATCTTCGATTGACAGAGCTGGGTCTAGAGAAGGCAGGGTATGATTATTTGGATAAAGTATTAAATTTGGCTTGCGACATAAAAGATATTAAAGAAAGCCAAAGATAACGCAATACCAAAATTAAAAAAACGTCCATAACCTACGCTAAAATGAAGCAAAATTTTATAAGTCAATAAGGACTCACCTGATTAGCCCTCTTAGAAGTAAATCTATATCTCTCAAGGATAATAGGAAAGTTTCGGATTCTCCGACACAATCCGAACCGCCCTGGATTCTTCAAGACATTATGCGTGCACTTTCATCGACCACATCGTTTACCATCTGGTGAGATTGAGGTCAAAAGCGAACCTATTCAAACACCAATGACAGACCCATTTTATGTCCTGGCTATTACTATCCACACCAGTTTGCCTGGAAAAGATCGTGGCATGCGATAAGTTCGCCCATTGTAAGTGTTTAGTGTCAAGTTTTCTTTTGAAAGTATCTTATGATGTACAATAAATATTTATTACATATAGAATTCTACTTTCTTGTTTTCTTCATCTCTAAACATTCGCAGGTCTATTCTTGTCAGTCGCGGACTATATCGGCGATCTCTTTGTTGGTCGCTCATATCGCGCTGAATTAACTGGGACTTTCGATACCTGCTAAAATAAGGAGCTTGAAGATGTTGGGACAACTGGAAGAGGCAGAATGTGGGTCATGCTATTTTAATCCTTTTTTGGCAAACAAGGAACGAAAATGTCAAGAAAACAAGCTTTCTTAATCCTAAGTTGGCAGAGTAAATTTATGTACGATTGTTTTTTGTGCTGTTCTGAATTGGCTTAGTACTCCTAGGCAAACGCCACCCGTTCCTTCTATCTCTCAGTGTAGTGTGTCATCTCGCTGATTCTTGAGGAAGCCATCTAAGATCCCGACATCGTCTCCTTAATCTGCGGTCACCTAAAATACGGTGGCATCGCTGGCCACTACTCGTTTAAAATTATCAGTTCTGTTTGAAACCAATTCCTTCGAACCTTTTTTACGTTTAGTACCATTTTTGGGGACACATTTTTAACGGAACTAGAAAACTTCTAAAGCTCATTCAGTTCTAACCAAGAACCCTTTCCAAACTCTCTACCTCCTTCATCTATCGAGATTTTGGGTCTTTTAATATGAGATCGTCGAAGTTATTAAGATTTTATCTGCAACACGTTGTATTGAGGTGGATAAATGAGTTCTGTTGCTTTAACGAAGTTGTATCACTATCGGATCGAGCTTTGTGTTGCAAAATTTGTTCAGATTTAGATAACACTGATGTTGACTCTCGTTTTGATTAAGTTTGAGAATTCTCGAGTGTTTTCGATTGTGTTTGTGTTGGCAGGTATCTTGTTACTATTTGGAGCAGTTATATTGCTAATGTGAAAGGTCGTCAGCTAAGGTCGATTGTGTAAACATTTTTTCTTCTATTAACTTTTAAACAATCTTTTTCACGTTATTTCTTGTAAAAACATCCTTGGAGGCCTGATTGTATTAATACCGATAAAAAAAAGTTAATTCCAAAAATCAAAAAGCCCGACTGCCTAAAAAGCGAACTAAAAAGACGCAAACAAAAAGAAAATCATGCTGTACAGTCGGAGGATAGATATTCGTGATCTGGCTGACCAAACCCAGATGTTTTAGGCAGTCGCTTTTTAGGCAGTCGGGCTTTTTGATTTTTTGAATTAACTTTTTTTATTTATAACATTTTAGTACAATTTTTTTTAAATAGGTACATTTAAACATATAAGTGTTATATATTTTTGAAATCACCTCTTAAAACTTAAAATCCTTTATTTTGATACACCACACGAAAGGCTAGGAAGAAAAAAAAATTTGGGCCCAAAATATGGCGCCCAAAATCCGCCTGTTCCAATTTTAATGTAGCCAGTGACACTCGCAGGGTTAAGACGAATCGATTGACGTAAGAATCATCAAAATCGGCCTACGCGTTTGGTCTCTAGAACGCCACATAGGAACAAACATACATGCATACATAGACTGATAAACACATTACCCTCCTTCGGCAGTCGGGTAAAAAGACTATTCTCTTTTATGCAGATTTTTGTATGAAATTGCAATATTTAATAACATTGATAGTTTAAAATTAAGAAAAACAACAACTCATTCAATACGCTCAAACTGACTCACTCTTTTTTTCTTTATCTAGTTTTTTTTTCTTCATCTAGTTTTTTTTTCTTTGCTACTCATCTGTTTTCTGATAAAAACAGACCAGGGGGGTGACCATAAGCTCTTAGAATAAGGTTATTTTGAGATCGCGTAAGTGACAGATGTATACAAGTCATATACATCTGTCCCCTACACACACTCAAAATAACCTTACTCTAAAAGCTCATGATTACCCCCTGATATTGAAAAACAATACTTATAGTAAGCCAACATTGCTCAACCAGGTTAAACAATATTCTGTGACAACTCATGCTACTGATTAACCTATATCACAATTCCTCTATTATTAAAGTAGGTACCGGTAGAACGGGGTTACATTGAGATCTGGGGCAACTTTGATGATAACTTATTTTTTAAGGTTTTTTATAGCTAACGCCGTGAAAACGGAACGCACCTCAATTTTCTATTTAAAATTTGCAACACTGACATGGAGCCATGTTTTGCAACAACGTCAGCGCAAGAATACGTTTACTTGTTGCAGAAAAATATTTTAAATTTTACAGTGAGAATTCATTAAAAAAAAATTGTAAATTGGGATTACTTTATATTGCAATGAAAAAACAATAAGTTATCAAATTTGCCCTTTTTTAACGTTGCTAGGCTCGAATTTTTTTTCCCAATCTATGGAAAAATAATTAAAAATAATTAGAGAATATAAAACTTTATGTAAAGTCACCAACGCTGCATTTTTTCATATTTTTCAAAATAATAATATAATTGAAGTAGTTATGTCAATTTTAATTTAAAATTTATCAATTTTACCTCGTATAAGGTTGGGTATTAGAGGAGAATCGACGAAAGTCTGTACCACACACAGCGCGCCCGCATTGCGACCTGATACCTCATCTCCAAACATGGCAGGGTCGCCATGTAAGGTTGGGTATTAGAGGAGAATCAAACGCTCTGACTGCTAGTTGATAACTGACACATTTATTAGTAATAATCGGTATTTAACATATGAACTTAGAACATAGCTTATACACTACACCCGTTTTACGGAACCTATGTAAATAAAAAAGCCTTTCTTCTTTGGAAAATATTTTGTAGGTATATATAATCATTGTCAAGAAAAGCTAAACATCCATTCCAATTCCGTTAGCTAATAATCTACCGATCTATAAAGTTCACGGTACTCGTGTAAAACGAGGGTAGTCTTACAAACGGACTGCGTTAACGTTTCGTTCTTTAATTAAACAGTAATTAGTTACCGATTAACAAGTGTTCGTGTACCAAATAATGCTGGGTTGTAAGCGCTAGGAAAGGCCCTTTGTTTTTAGTTGTCTTTTTGTGTTTTAGCGTAGTTAGTTTTCGGTTATAAAAGCATTTTATTACCTTTTTAGGGTTCCGTACCCAAAGGCTAAAAACGGGACCCTATTACTGAGACTTTGCGGTCCGTCTGTCTGTCTGTCTGTCACCAGGCTGTATCTCATGTGATAGTTAGACAGTTGAAATTTTCATAGATGATGTATTTCTGTTGCCGCTATAACAACAAATAATAAAAACAGAATAAGATAAATATTTAAGTGGGGCTCCCATACAACAAACGTGAATTTTTTGCCGTTTTTGCGATAATGGTACGGAACCCTTCGTGCGCGAGTCCGACTCGCACTTGGCCAGTTTTTTTTTAACTACAGACGATCGATAGGCCTTCAGTACATTATTGAAAAAGTTGGAATAAAAATTCTAGAACGACATCATGGCTTTAGAAAACCCGCAGGATAGCTTCCTAGTTCTTCATCTCATATGCCTGGCTTTGTCTTATGTTACTTTGGTAGTATAACATCATCGTCGGCCTGCCCTTGTTGACCCTCTATTAACAGTCAACACACCGTTGACTAGCTATGTAAAAAAAAAACAAATTCTTTTTCTATTTTGCATTAGAATAGAATAGAACATCTTTATTTCGGTCGCAAAAATCCATAGCGTGTTAGTAACATAGAAAAACTTATCATATACATAAGAGTAAGTAATATTTTTTTTTATATATTACTTATTCTTATTTTATTATGCAATGCATTGCATTTATTTACCTGGATTGAGAACTGGTGGCCCAGTGGTAGCGGCCGCGACTTACAAGTTGTAGGTCGTGAGTTTGAACCCAGGCAGGCATTTTAGCTTGTGCTCTTAAAACGGTGAAGGAAATCATCTTGAGGAAACCGGCATGTTCTAGAACCCAAAATTTGAAGTCATGTGACATCCACCAACCCGCACTGGGTCCGCATGATGGATTACGGCCCATTCCCTATCACAGAGAAGAGGCCTGTGTCCCAGCAGTGGGAACATTAACAAGGCTGATTTCCATTGGCACTCATACTCTTCAAAACCAAACACAGTAATACTGATTAGTGATAAAAAGGTATGTTACAGATATTTCCCCTGAACGAGCTGATTTTTATTTCTGCTCTTTTTATCTCAATTAATGAAAATTATTTTCAGAACATTTCCACCAACAAAATTCCAAGTTGGGACATCGTCTTAGAGCTGGCAACACCGAAGCTACTTGTTTTGCGTAGCCCGCCGCTCTCGACAAATGAGGTGATCGCGACCTCCTACAAATTGGCCACATTAATATAGACAGGGTTACAGGCTGTTCGCGGAGGTAGAGTGCGGGGTTTGATGGAATAAAAAGATACAAAGTAAAGGAATAAAATGCACTCAATTTTTTTTTTTAATGCTATTTTGTAAATATTAATAGACACGTAGAAATTTATTAATTTAGAAATAAGCTAAAGCCTAATGGAATCTGTCTTCAGCATCTAAAACTTAAGTACTTCAGGGATGATATTTCGATTGATCTCACTTGACATGAGAATATATTAATCTCTCTCTTTATCTTTGCTTACCTTTAACCCATTCCACGCTTGACAACAAGTTTTACATATTACAATGAACTCTATGTAAACTGATAACTTGCACGATACGAATAACTTTCGCAAATGAGTAAAAATAGATACAATTTATTTGTGAAAGTTATTTTGCTAATACGAGTATTCTCACAATTTAAATTTTAATTTAATTCTTTTCTTCTCCGTTTTCATTTAAAAGCACTCTCATCCTTCAGTCGCACTGGTTGTAATGTGTAGGATGCCTGTGTCGATTCGGTAACGGAGCCTGTCGAACGCTCGTCTCGCGAGCGCGCCAGCTTAGCCTCGCAGTGCAGTGCTGAAGTAAAAGCGAAAATATAATGATAAAACAATATTGATATGAGTTTAACGCTTTAACTAGACATTATGTTATTATATAATATAAGGCACATAGAGGACAAAAAAAAAGTCAGTCACCAGTCTTACCAAGGGGTATAGTGTTACCCAGTAACTGGGTTGAGGAGGTCAGACAGGCAGTCACTCCATGTAAAACACAGGTATTTAGCTGAACCCGGTAAGACTGGAAGCCGACCCCAACAATAATTGAGAAAAAGACTAGGCAGATGATGAGAGGACAAAAAAAACATTTTTTATTTTTATTTATCTACATTCTTCAAGGGAGCCCAGCAATAGATACTGCTTGATTCCATAGCTTTACTTTGCCTAAATGATTCAAGAACGTAAATGATTCACCTTGGTTAGGTATTGACTGATGTTTTTGTCACACAAAGGGCAAGATTAGTTAATTATTTTGTATGTTTTGACATCAATTATTCTCAGTAACCAGAGCATAGCACCTTTTGAGAGAAACCTTTAACCATCCCAAACCCATAAAATAATCCACCCGACTCCTGAACGCCACCGCGAGCCTCCCGTCAATAAGTGCCGAAGTGATATCGGTTTAATTCGCGCGTCTTGACGCCGAGCCGAGCCGAGGTGAGCCGGAATGTTAATTACACAGACTGATCGCCTCTCCGCTGTATACGTCGTTGCTCTGCGGAAAGATGGCGGCTGAAAGAATGATTGGTGAGGGAATTCGGCTGTCGTAAGCTCATTTCACTTGGGAACTGCTAAATTGGTGATGTGTTGTCTTTTCTAAGGGGAGCTGTTAATTGTTCAAGTCTTATAGTAGGATGTCTCAGTAAAACTGATCAATTTATGACAATACAGAGACAGTTATGACAATACCAAGCAAGCAATGCCCAGCGTGGGACAACGTTTTTAAAAAAGAAAACTACGGCAACACCAAGTAATTTACGGCAGCATAAAATTGCATTTTACTTGAATTCTTCGTGCTGTTCCCTGAAAACTATAACCTGGGAGTCCTGAAGTTGAGTGAGGTTACTAATATAATTAGACAGACTGATGTCCTCTCTGCTGTACATTTGCTATACGGAGAGATGGTGTCTGAAATAATGATTGGTGAGCGAATTCGGCTGTCGTGCGCCCATTGGACATGGGAACTGCTAGCTGCTGCTGGTGATGTGTTGTATTTTCTTAGTGGAACTGTTAATTATGCAAGTCTTATAGTAGGATTTCTCGAAAAACCTGATCAATTTATGACAATCCAGATCCAGAGCCATTTACGGCAATACCAAGATTGTATTAAAAATTACAAGAATTTCGACTTTTATCTGATAGCTATTTTAACCTGGGAGTCTCCAACTCTGTTATAAAAAGTATACACAGACTAATCAACTCTACACTGTATACACCATTGCTCTGCGGAAAAATGGCTGTTGAAAGAATTATTGGTGGGGGAATTTGGCTGTCGTAAGCCCATTTGACTTGGCAACTTCTAAATTAGTAATATGTTGTATTTTCTTAGGGAAACAATTGACTGTGTTAAATATAAAGTCTTGGCAACACTGAGAAATTTGCGGCAATACCTAGGAAAATACGGATTATACACCAATGCTGAGCAATTTACGGCAATTTCAACTTTGTGAAAAAAATACAAGAACTGTTTAATTTTCGTTGCCCGTGCAGTGCACCTATAGATTAAATCCGTCGAGCCACACACACAGTTACAATTACCAGGGAAGACCCTGGTAATTGTAACCTGGAAGTCTTCAAGTCTATTTTACAAAGGTTACTTCTATACTTAACAGACTTATCGCCTCTCCGCTGTGTTCGCCATTGCTCTGCGTAAAGATGGCGGCTGAAAGAATGGTGAGCTGGTGAGGGTATTTGGCTGTCGTACGCCCATTTGACTTGGAAAGGCCTGATGTCTTTAGGGAATCAAATTACACAGCCATTTGCGGCAGTACCAAGCAAATTTCGACAGTACCTAGCAATATACGCAATAGAGTGCAGTGGTGTCTTAGTGGTATCGGCCGCGACTTATAAGTTGTAGATCGTGGGTTCAAACCCAGGCAGGCGCTTTACTTTTTGTAAATTATTTCACCACCACCGCTCTCAAAAGGAAAACATCGTGAGGAAAACGGCATGTCCTAGAAACAAAAAATCGAATACGTGTGACATCCACCAACCCGCATTGGGCCCGCGCGGTGGATTACGGCCCATTCCCTCTCACAGAGAGGAGGCCTGTGCTGTGTCCCAGCAGTGGGAAAATTAAAAAGGCTGACGATGATGATGATGATACGGCAATACCAAAATTATCTGGTATTTATAGTCTTCAAACCTCAAGTGTAAATAAAGGTTACTTCTATGTTTACCCAGACTGTTCGCCTGTCCGCTGTATATCGCTGCTCTCAAAGGCTGCATGTTGTCTTTTCGATGTTTGACAATCTTTCAGAAAATCAACATTCTTCATTGCTTCTATAACGGATGCTGTTGATATGTTTTTGTCTCTTAAAACAGTATCATACTCAAAAACACCATAACAAAACTCAAGTCAATTATACTCAGTCCCAATTACGTACGGCAATACGAAAAGAAACAAAGAACGAAGCGATAGCAATAGCAATACACAGCAGTCTCTATCGGGGACGAGACAATGCAAAAAGGCGCTAATTCCCCGAAACGAAAAAGTGGTAACGATTATGCGTTGTGCAGCCAGCACGTTTGTCTCGCGATAACGCGCGCTTACAATTAGCGTGAATGGTGTTATGTTAGAGGGGACGGTTTTCTATGAAAATGTTTTTTTTTTTGGGTGCAGTTGTGCTTTTTTCCTTGAGGGTTTTAATGAGTGCATGTTTGCAATGGATTTTAAATCCATTCAGACATCCGAATTCATAGTCCAACACGTTTCGGTACCAAGTTGTGATTTATAATTAAATTAAGTTAGTTGGCACATAATGGATAAACAAATTAAAGGCTAAAACACTATCGATTTTATCCAAAAACTATCTGTTTCTATGGATAACTGGATGAACAAGTGTATTGTAATAAAATCATTTAACAAATCTTTAAAAAGTACTTAAAATATTTTGTCAGATCTAATTTAAAATTTATTTTATTTATCGAACAACGTGATCCATTCTTTGTTAGTAGAGAACACCTTTAAATATTGTTAGAACAATTACAAATAAGCAAACAATTAAAAATAAATAGTGTACATATAAAAATAAAATTGACAATAAATAAAAAATAAAAATTACAACCAAAAACATAAATTAAAATAAAAGATTTAAAATGTCATAAAAAATAAATTTAGAAATGTCAAAATATTAAAAAATCTAATGGTTCTAGCTTAAAAGTCAGTAGCTACTTTCGAATTAGACTTTTACACTAATCAACATCATATCACCAACAGTCACTGCTGGACATGGTATTTTTAATCTCACTCTATTCAACTCAATTCTCGGCAACTCGCGACCAGCCTTCCTACGAAGATCGCACACTTGCCTTTACACTCACTAGTGCATAACCCCATCCTCTTTCGCAATTAGACGTGACTCGGCGACTATAATCGTTAATGTTTAGCACCGGTCACATATTTCTGTACCTTTGTGCAAATGCACCCTCCGTCTACCTCCTCGTCGACCAATCAGAGCGCGCCTTTATTGCTAACCGTTTCTAGCTTTGATAGAACGTTCCTTTTTTAAAGATTTTCAAGTTTCGAACGGTTTTTCTGGAAGTGTTTAATAGCCAGTTAGCGTTTCATGTAGCTTCTGTTTCCAGCTGAAAATTATAAAGTACTGTTTGGTTTTTCGTTGCCGACGGAATTTCTTCAGGATAAAATAGATGAAAACCTTAAGGCTCATTCTCATACAATCTCATCTCGGAGACAAGCATTATCAAACACTGTCTAAATGTAGGGCAATTAGGGGTAGGTATTTTGATTAATTTTTGAATGAAAACATTATCAAGTAAAGTTTACTTAATAATGCGGCCCCTCAGATCAAATCAGTATAAATGTTGTATGTCAAAATGCGACATCAGTGGACCAACTTTATCACAATTTCAACACTCGGGGTGCATTTGAAGTAGTGCTGTTCAGTTAAGCATGAAAACCTGTTAATTGACATTAAAATAGGGCTTGTCACGTACGTAACTACGATTTATCAATTCAGAAACCGATCTGGCCATTTTAATGAGTTTTTAATTAAAAGAGTCTGCCTAATCAACCCACAATTTAATCGAAATCAAAACACGAGGAAGCAGCTAAGACGTTTTTCCTCAATATTTTAATTATTCGCGGCAATATCAGCGATATTTACGTAGCAGGCGTAATTAACAGCGGCTCATATGGACTCGGCTGATTTCTCTGGGGCTCGCCTACCGTTTGATGGAGGCTCCCAAGCCCTTTTATTTGTGAGGCCACGAAGAAAGCGTTTGTGGAGTTTGGCGGCGGTAAAATTGTGAATAATTTAGAGACGCTTGACGTGTAGGTGTTTGATTAAACACCTTCATAAGACTAAATATTAGTTTGATAGTAAAAAGGAAAGGTACGAAAAATAATCTAATAATACAGATAATATATTTATCAGGAATAACTCCGTACTGCACAAAGAAAATGAAATATAAGTGTATCATCAATGATAAATTCTACATGACTTTGCAATATAATATCATGCATGTGTACACTTAGGTTGGCGGGGCAATAAATAAAAAACCTGCCAAGTGCGAGTCGGACGCGCGCACGAAGGGTTCCGTATCATTATTGCAAAAAACGGCAAAAATACGTTTGTTGTATGGGAGCCCCACTTAAATATTTATTTTATTCTGTTATTAGTATTTTTTGTAATAGCGGCAAAATAAATACATCATATGTGAAAATTACATTTGCCTAGCTATCACGGTTCATGAGATATAGCCTGGTGATAGACAGACAGACAGACAGATGGACAGTGGTGTCTTAGTAATAGGGTCCCGTTTTTACCCTTTGGGCACGGAACCCCAAAAACGGTATAAACGCAATCACATAGATTTCCTTCATTGTACAAATTATATTGACCCCCATTCAAAGGCACAACACGTTTTATATGGCTAGCTGGCTGGCTTGGCGGCAACAGTCACCCCTTCCCACTTAGACATCGTGGTAGGATGTTACTTCATGGCGTGGTTGACTGGCTGGCTGTCACTACAATGGCGACATCTTTGGCAGGTGGCAGTGACTAGCTTTATCTTTTGCACTGACCTTTAAAATAATAATAATAATACCAACTTGTCTCTGCAGGGCAAAGGCAAGCCTTCTCTGTATGAGAAGAGTATCATACAGTGAAGGCACGAGCATTGATCACTATAGTCCCCGGCATGTAACTTGGCAAGGTTTTGGCGTAGCGGGGTAAAGAGCGAACGGAACGCGGACGCGACGCGATTGGTCAGTCGATCCTTGAGCCAACTGACCTAATTTCCCGGTTGTTGTTTTTAATTTAATGTTTACCTACACGTTTTTGTAACTGATTTTAGAGCCCAACAGCCTCGTGAACTAACTTTTCTCAGCCGACTTAAATATACAAAACTTAGTATTTTGCGGGTAGAATAAACAAAATATTCTACTAATATCCGTGTTAGCTGGGAAATGAAAGAAATATAATAATGAAAGAGCAAGCATTTTTTTCTGCTCAGAGGTTTTCCGCTCAATGTTGGCAAATCTTTGTTTATAATTATTGGTTTTCATACCTAAATACATATTTATAAAAGTACCTAAATATTTGTTACTTTAGAAATCTCAGTCTGTTCTTTTTATCAACCAATACCATTCATACTTTTTTTTAGGGTTCCGTACCCAAAGGGTAAAAACGGGACCCTATTACTAAGACTCCTCGATCTGTCTGTATGTCTGTCTGTCCGTCTATCACTAGACTGTATCTCATGAACCGTGATAGCTAGACAGTAGAAATTTTCACATATGATGTATTTTTGTTGCCGCTATAACTACAACAAACGTGATTCTTTGATAACTTTTGTTAACGAATAAAACATTTTGTTATTTATTATTTTGCGATAATGGTACGGAACCCTTTGTGCGCGAGTTCGACTCGGTTTTTTATAAGTAGGTGAACCAAGTGTTCAGTTTAGCCTTACCTACAGAAGGAAAATTTGTAGGTACTCTTTTCAACTTGTCATAAAGATCACCTCAAGATATCAGTAAGATTGACATAAACGGCAACCAAAAAAAGCACCTTTCTACCCCTAAAAACCGCAAAACAATTGCACACCTACCCTCTAATCCCTCTAATCACAACTTTAAAACTCATCGTGGTCCAATTAATCCAGCGTCTTCAGATATGTTCAATTAGGTTCTCATATCGTTGCGCCGTGATTTCTCAGAGGGGCTACAGCGTCAAACTTATGTGATGGGAGCGTGGAATTTTGCTGTTTCTTTACAGAAGAGGGTAGTAAGAGTTTGTTGATATTTTAGATTATGGACGGTAGAATTAAAGTCGTCCGTCCGTTTAAGCGATCCAGTATTATAAGAACCTAGATCAAGACTAAAGATTACAGTAGGACCAGTTTTTTGATCCGTAGTTAACTCAACCAAATCAATTATGCTAACCAATGGTTTCAAAACGCATTTTGTTTTTTCATCAATAGTTAGCCTATAAATGTACAAATAAGTTGGGAGAGTTCATTATTAGACCGGTAAGCATATTTAACCATTGGTTGAGTTAACTACGGATTAAAAAACTGGGCATTAGAGAAGCATTGTCTAACAGAACATTGGTTAAAAGATCACTAAGTAAGGTCCATTAATTATGAAAATTATTGTGTAGTTAGCCATTACAGCAGAAAACGTATGATACACGGTGGATCATTAATACTTATTAAAAATTCTATTAAATCTAAATAAAAAAAAGACATTGCTAGACTGTTGGTTGAACACACCATTGAATTGTCCTGTGTTGAGCTTGATAAGCATGTTGTAGTATGTGTCTACAGACCTCCAAGTTACCAGAATCTATCTGTGTTTGACTCTATATTGTATTCTTATTTTATTTTTTTCAATATTTGACTCACACGCTGTTCCGTTGTTGTTGAATTAGGTATTTACCTATGTTTGCAATATTTGTAAGTATGTGAGAACCATGTTCCTATTTATCAAATTAATGAATTTATGTTATTATTATTATTATTTGGCATATACCTGTACGTAGTATAGTGTGTAGTGCTATTTTTGGGTGCATCGTCCTCACATATATGAATTTATTAATGTATGTACATAAGTAAATATTGTAAAACACCATTTTTTTTTTTAAGTTTATGAATGGAGTTTCTTGTGCGTTCTTTTCCATAACAAGCTACTTTTCCGAATGCACGGTAGAATATATTTTTATTACTTGTAAATTTTTAATTTAAATTTATTATGGTTTGACGTTCAAAAGTGCCGCTTATTGGCCTAGTTGAAATTAATATATTTGACTTTGGCATTTCTTAAGACTTAATTAAAACTATTTGATTTTTACCTTTTCTTTTTGTTACTAAACTGTGATGACTGTGATAAGTACTAGCCCTAGATTTGAAGTCATTGCTCTACTTCTGTTCCAACAAAAATCTAGACTTATTATTTGTTTTCTGTTTTATGGTCAGGGTTTCTTGTCAGTGAAACAGGAATTCAGCTATAGCTTTTTCTTATGTCTACAGACAGTAATTTCGCTGATAAACTATGTCATAATGTTACTTATGTTTTCTACACACCAAAAAATAAACAAAATTCAAAAACCTAATCTGCTGGCATTAACGAAAGAAATAATAAGCTAGTCCCGCGCTGGGCGCCAACAAGGGAAGCCTTTAATATTCATGCTCCGTGAAAAGTTGTGGAAAGATCCGCGGGACCTCATCAAATTATAAGTTGTGCGAGTCATCACCTCAGTATAAAAGTGAGAAAGCAATAAAAATTGAGGCTTAAGACGGACCGCGAGATTTGTGCTGCATTTAGTCAGATAGCGAATTAAATTTTCACTAATTTTTGACAGATTCTAAATTGTATTTATAAGTAAGCAGAATTCTAATTTGCGCTTTGATTGGCAACCCAATTCATAAAATGTGGGTACTAATCCAAACTTCAGCTTAAATAATATAAAACAGAAGTACTAAATAAACATAGCTGTACATAAAAGCCACCTAGATTCCCCGACATTCTAGTAATCAAACTATTGGCAGAACGACCGGCACCGTCGACCGCTCGAGGCCAACTGACAAACTTTTAATTTCTTCACCGCAGACATTGACGTTCGATTGCGATTGGCGGGGAAGTTACATTGCACAGATAACGCCAGCTTTTGAATATAGAAGGTAGAAATGTAAAATGGATGCGTTCGTATTGGAGTTTTGAAGTGTATTAAATAAATCGATTCGGTTTTTACGAGGTCAAAGTTTTCCGATTCAAACAGTAATAATGGATTGAGATCAGTGTTCGTTATTTAAATTATACTTTTTTGTCACTGAAATATCAAATGCAATAAAATATATGGCAATGTTTCTTAAGCACAATTTTGTAGAAGAATAAACTCAACAACTTCTTCAACACAGTAGGATAGTAATACGGTCAAGTGTAACAACCTATAGCTAGCATAAACTTTGTCAATTGTAATAAAGCTAAACAATATCAGCCCTCTAGGCCATAATGCAAATCCAATCAGTGTAAGCCACAAGCAGATTAGCCGATGCAGTATTAGTAGTAGGTACCTGTATATAGTAGTTCTATCGTATAACCTTCATGATTGTAATCCTTGGCTTGTAGAGACAGCTGCGGGTGGCCTTAAAGAAGTTATTTTTGTTATTTAACCCTAAGAAAGACCGTTGGTCGTGGCTCTGAGAGAAGCCGTTTGAGTCGCGGTGAAAGAATTATTCAACAAGTCTCTGCATTACCGAGTGCTAGGTGTCCAGGGTGCACCGGGCGTTCGGAATCGCTGTGCGATTAAGATTATTATAATCCTGAAGTTATCACTTTGCTTTGGGTTCCACATCCATCATCATCATTCTATTGCCCGTATGCGAATTTATTTAGGGAGGGCGCAAAATTAGTTCATCTTCCGTTCTTGTCTATTTCTTGTCATCTTAATAGAAATCACTTTCCTAGGCATATCTTCTCTGAAACAGTCTTCTCAGTCAGTCTTTGGTCTTCTCTAATTTCACAAAATCACAAAAGTCTTCGTACCTAACTGAAGGTCAGAGTCAGATGACCAAAATAAATGAACATGTTCAGCTTCTTATTCTTCTGGTCGTTGATTCCAACTTTATTCGCTTAAATCATATACTGTACTTCGGCCAATAACTGTTAATAAAGGAGACAAAGTTATAATGTATCAAGAGCCTGTTAGTAATTACACCGACACCAGCAGCAGAAATAGTTGCGGCTTAGATTCTATGCGCCTCTTTACAAGCTTATAGCATTCACCTCTAGGAACTGGATTCTAAGCAAAATTCCTCTGTACAACATACACGCCACTTATTGGTGATGTTCTTCCGTAAGGCCAGGTGTGCAGTACTCATAACCGGCGTGCGTGTATAACTAGTCATCCGACGTGAGTGTATGAGTAAGTATGCAAGGAAAGTAGCAGGTGGCGCTCTGTAGTTTCTGCCTACTCCATGGGACAAACGCGTGAGTTTATATATGTATGAGTAAAGTTACAGCATATCTACCTGTGATGTAACCAAGTGAAAAAACACAGTGTCAGTTATTAGCTGGGTCAGCAGATCGCACTAATGACGCATGTCGGATTGCTAAACAATGTTTTAATGTGAAACACCCTTACGCAGATGGCACGGGTTATTTGCTTAGGACAACCAAACTGCCGACCGTTTAGCGACCGGCCCGTCAGCGGTAGACGGCGCAAGGGATTGGTGGCAGCGGATTGGATTTGTGTCATTTTTGTACCGATGCAATGCTAAGTAATTTATTTTTGAGAAACAGCAAATATGGCTTCATAAAGTTCTCTTCCAAGTGTTTTGAATCTGTATTAGGAGAGAGAAGTTTTAGTTTTCAGGAGAATTGAGTAGAAGTGAATATAGCCATAGTGTTATCCTCGTTACTAAAGGGTCTTTCAACAAGGACGGGTCGATGTTAAAATTGAATAAAACAAGATGTGTGTGAGATATTAACGAAATTTATTTTTTATTTAAAAGGCCCATTTATGCCAATTATGGATGGAATATGACATCGTTCAAATGTCCGCCGCGGCTTCGTATGGTGGCACGAATCCGAGAGGTCCAATTTTTAATGACTCTGCTGCATAGATCGAGCGAGCGCTACAGATCAATGATAAACAATTTCTTTTGGCTTGAATTGAACAATATGGACGTGAATGACATGTGGTTCCAGCAAGATGGCGCTACTTGCCACACAGCGAACGACACAATCGACATTCTGCATGAACGGTTTGAGGGTAGAGTTAGAGTTCCGCTAGACTTTTTCTTGTGGGGTTTTCTGAAGTCGCAGGTCTATGCCAATAAACCACATTTGACCGTTGCCCTGAAAGCCAACATAACGCAGGCCATCGCTCGGATTCAGCCGGATCTATGCAGCAGAGTCATTAAAAATTGGACCTCTCGGATTCGTGCCACCATACGAAGCCGCGGCGGACATTTGAACGATATCATGTTCCATCCATAATTGGCATAAATGGGCCTTTTAAATAAAAAATAAATTTCGTTAATATCTCACACACATCTTATTTTATTTAATTTTAACATCGACCCGTCCTTGTTGAAAGACCCTTTATATAGCAACATCAGCTCTGTAAGAAAAAGAAGTGAATGATTGTGTGACGATTGATAGGGGAAAATTAAATGAAAATATGACAAGGGCCAGAAGATGACGATCAATATCAGATTTTCATGCTCTATTAAAATTTGTTTTCTTCGTAATGGAAACACCATTGATTTATTTATTCCTTTCAAGGACCGGACCACTGCTTAAAACACGGATTTTGTTGGCTGAACATCTTTGAAGAGTTGCAGCAGGCAACTAGGTCAGCCTATCGAAGTCCAGCAATGCGGTTGGCTGGAGTTGACCAACATAGACTGCATGGCACTAAAAAACTTATCCAACAATCGCTGGTCACCCCTTACTCACACCACCTATATACAGGCTGATACAGGTGCGAGATTAAATGGCCGCCGTGTATACAGGGTGTTCATTACGATATTGCTGTGAGTACAACGAATATAGCGAGCGGTTTTTATTAGGAATGTCATAACGCTTTACTTTTTTGATGAGAATTGAAAATGTGTTTGATCTGCTGTTGTAAAGGGACAACGCGTCATTGTTTATGGTGTGGGTATTTCGCTTTTCAATGTGCGATGATTTTAAAGGTCCCGTTAATTTGTTTCGATTTCGTTTTGTGATGGAAGGGTTTAATTTTGAGTGTGATTGTCGTGATTAGAAATAATTGGTGAAACTGACTAACAGTATTTGAATTTATTTTTTGTATTGGCGTTTTATGGACCTATATGTGTAGCTGGAACTAGATAGTGACATAGTCAGTAAATAATGTGTTTTCGGTATAATCATTTGCCGATGAATTCTTTGGATACCTAAAACTCAAGATACTATCTTTTGGCGTGTTTTCAACTGACAATTTTCAGCTCATAGTCTTCTTAGGATGCAATAAGGGATACATATCATTGAACAAAAGGGAAACTACAATATTACCTATAGTACCTAAGTAAACAAAACTCTATTTACCCAAAAACTAATACCTACGCACTAGGTAATCACGTAGTATTAATTTAGTAAACTAGGATGGCACAATATCTGCCGTAACGATACGACGTCCGCCGGACAGCCGGTAAACAACCGGATGGGAACCGTTACGGGCAACTATTGTACACACTATTTGAGTCAGGTTTTTCTTATGTAAGCAATTGGTACCTTCAATCTGAAGGTCGTTTTTCGTAAAGATAATCTTGTCCTTTTGTTAGAATATTGATTTAGGGTCCGATTTAAAAGATATTGCTAACTTTTTTTACCGATATTACGCTTTTCTTTTATGTCTGCTTGAAACTTCACGTTTGCCACCAGGACCAGCTACTCTGCTTGTGTGGAAGCAATCATGGACTTCTTTCAACATTAGAAAACCTCGAAATATTGAAATCAATTAAATACAGCTAGTACCTATTTATGTTAGTCTTGATTTCTGTATAAGCTGTATTAGATTTAAATAAAGAAATCAACCAGATAGAATTAGTGAAATTTTAATATTGTTACGAATCTTATTCTACATATTTGTAACTTTTTCATGATAGTTCATGAAAAATCTACTTAACAGTAACTAGATACTTATTTCGAAAAACCCCTGAAGTTCTTAGAATGTCCCCCCACAGTAATTACTTTGTATATCTTCCTACACATTCAAATAACCCATAAACTCCATTGAAACTGTTGTACCCTGATGACCGTTGGCTGCACATCTATTAACTGTAACAGGTGGAGCGAACGGGCACGATGAGTTACTGTTATATTTATGTTCGTGTGTACGTCCCGCAGTAACTCAAGAACCTAGTGCATCGATTTTACGATGCCCGCTTGTTTCGGGAGCATCGGTGCAATTTATTGGCAATACGTGCCCTATTATTGATAGGGAAGACATGTTTTGAATTTTGCGTTTATGAATATTATTTTGAGTTGGAATTTAAGTTGGTTAATTTTTTGGAAATTAACATGGTATAAGAATGGAATGGAATGGATGGAGAGGCAGGGGAAGGCCAAAGAAATGGATGGACTGTGTGAGGAGTGACATGAAAGGGAGTCAGTGATAGCGTGACACGACGGTATGGAAGAAGAAAACGTGTTGCGCCGACCCCAAGTAACATGGGATAAGGGTGGGAAGAACGGCATATTCAATGGTAAAGGAAAACATCGTGAGGAAACCTGGACTTAAATAGTTAATGTAAGTCTGAAATACCCAAGTCAGAGGCCTGTGGTGTTACCAGAGGAGGTCACATCCTCACACGAAAAGAAGAAGAAAGGGCAGTAGAGGAAGATAAGAATGGCCAAGTAAATAGTGCAAAAGGTAATTATTATATTAATTGTCACAGTTAATGCTATTTGCTGTTCCAGTTCCAGAGACTTGCCCAAAACTGGCAGTAATGAAAAGAAGAAAGGGAGCTTTAGATCTACTGTGGGCCAACGCACGCCAAGTTTTATATTCTCTGTGACACAGGCTAAGAATAAATAAATAAAACAGTAAGTAAAATATTGATATTTGCCTGCATCAGGCGACCCAAACATAGTTGGGAAAACGATAGACAGATATTTAAACTATAACAAAAATATATATAAAACTATAATAACGCACAAAGGACATCGCGATTAAATTAAACAAGATCAACATTTAAAACACAATAAAACCGCATGTAATTTTAACCCAATCAAAACCTGCCATAATCCAAAAACAAAATTGTCCAAACAGAAAATGACAATAAAAACGACCCAAACGCCAATTCAAAAACGAATTTAAACAATAACATTAACAAAAATGACAAAGAAACAGTCATTTCAAACGGCTTCCACTAAAATTTTAATTAAATATATCGAAACAAAATCATAAATATGGCGGGGCGTAAATTCGTACCTTTATTAAAGCCATTAGGAGGGTAGAAGAGTATTTCTACATCAGGATGTTGTACAGAACAATAAGGGCGTAAGTCAAAAACGGCGGATCAAGGAGGTGTCCATAAGCTCTTAGAGTAAGGTTATTTTGAGTGTGTGTAAGGGACAGATGTATATGACTTGTATACATCTGTCACTTACGCGATCTCAAAATAACCTTATTCTAAGAGCTTATGGTCAACCCCCTGTTATGTTATTTAAAAAAATATCTTAGGGATTACGTGAACTACTAACTAAGAAATGATAATAATTAATTGCAATTACTCGGTATCTAACCGAGTAGACAAGTAACATACTATCATCTAAAGCGTGGCGATAGCAATTGTCAAAAAGGCGAAATTTAATGGGATTGACAAGCGATACTCGTATCGAAAAATCACGTGATGAAGGCGAAAATCGAAAGTCAAAATGTAAGGGATTGCCTTACATTTTGACTTTCGATTTTCGCCTTCGCTGACATCGAATGCCACTTGTCTAGCGCCTTCAGGTTTTATTTCTTTTAATATGTCTTTCAATTTGAATCAGTTTATATCCAAAGCTAGCTAGCTAGCTAGCTGAATTGACAATCAGAAGTTGTCAATTTCTACTACATCTGTCCCTTACACACACTCAAATTAACCTTATTCTAAGAGCTTATGGTTACCCGCAAGTTCTAAACTATGAAGTCTTATAAAATAAGAATTAGGTTCAGTAGATTTTATCGTATGATGTTCTTCTTAATTATCCAATCTACATTGTATGTTGCAAATATCTCGTCAAAAGTCAATATCATCGATCATAGCTTATTTTTCTTGCCTATCTACATGGTGTTTCAACATACGCCATTACAGTCCTACGACCGTCATATTATTGTTTCCTCATACGACCGGAGAGTGGACCACCCTTTCTGCCCTCAGTAATTCGTGAGAGGGACTTTTGGTCAATACAATTAAGGGTGGGCAAGATTTCACACGTACAATTTGAATTTTAAACAATAGTTTGTCATATAAATTTAATTTTATGCCCCTCATGTTTATGTATACAGGGTGATGTAAGATGGAAGAGATAGAGCTTTGCTTTGTTTCAGTTTGCTGGAGCTTTGATTGACAAAACTGTAGTTTTGGAGCACCTACCTGAAAAAGTTTACTGTGTGTCTTTATAATATTTAGTTTACAGGGTTTATTAAGTTTTTTTTTCTGTGTATTCCTATTGGATTACATAAATGGTTTTTGTAGTTAAGCCTATAGAAGAAGATCGTTAAAAAAAAGATTTTTGGTTACCGCATTTAGTACCTAATGTATTTTTTAAATACAGAGCAGCACCAGCAACCAAAGAAGAGAAATACGAAAAGAGTTTCATGATATTATGGAGTTTCTTAAGCATTCTTCTCCTTTTCCGAATGCATGGTAGAATCAATTATTATTACTTGTAAATTTTAATAGTAAATTTTAATTATGTAACGTTCAAAAGTGCCGCTTGGTGGCATTTGACTATGATTTGACTTTGACTTTGATAATCATATTATTAAAACTGATAGTTATCATGGAATGTATCACTTTAAAAATCTTGTAGTATAGATAAGGTAAGGATCTTTATACCCGACTGCCCCGGAAGGGGGTTATGTTTTTTCATTTTTGCTTATTCAATTATTTAATTTCCTCAAAAACAGTCGAGCCATCAAGATAACCCATCCACGTGTACCAACCCCATCATAACCAACATCCTGTAGGCTAGCCTCGACTATAACCGAAATAAATTGTCGTTTAAAACTAGGGATGGACGAGGGTTCAGCAATTAACTCGTGTCGCCGTTAAGAATAAAACATTCGGATTCGGTCCGACACCGCCGCGCGCCGCGCGCCGCGCCGTCACTAGCGAGTAGATGCTTTTCAAACTATGGACGTAACTTTTCACTGTTTAGGCTTTGAGGGCCGGTGGCACTGGTCTTTGGTTAGTAGTCGTTTGTGGTGGCTGTACTTGTAAAGGTGTGTGTGATGAAAATATGTAGTGACTCTGAGAGAAGACCGTTTTTAGAGACAGACATATTGTCCTTAGTCTTTTTAGGGTTCCGTACCTCAAAAGTTAAAAAAGGAACCCTTATAAGATCACTTTCTTGTCCGTCTGTCCGTGTGTCACTACGGATTTTCTCAGGAACGGGTGAACCTAGCAAGTTGAAATTTATACCAGATACTGAGGTTTATAGTTCCTATTAGGTCTATAAAAATCAAGGTCCTGAGTCAACACGATAACAAGATATAAGCAAATTGAGATTTTCGCGGATAAAAGCAAGGTCTTATAGTACAAGTAAAGAGAAAATTCCGAAAAATAAAAAAAAATAAAAAAATTAAGGTAAATTTTGGCATTTACAAGTTTTAGCGAAAATCTAAATTTGCCCTTAGCTTTAAAACTTAGCCACCAATAAAAATGATACCACTTATATAGCGGTATAATGGGTAGGTACGGAACCCTCGGCGCACGAGTTCGACTCGCATTTGACCGGTTTTTTTTCTTCGGATCGATGGTACATCAATTTTTTTTGGGCCAATATCAATTTTGCCACTTCCATGGTATAGTTTTAGACACCAATCTATCTGTTCTAGTTCTTCGAAACTAAGAGATTACAATTTTAAAGTAATTTGACTGTGCTGCTACTACTAAGGGAATTCCAGTCAATGTTTATTCAAGTTTCAGACAGATTTCAATTAAATTGCGTTAGTCGGGTCCAATTAATGTTCTTGCAGTTGATTTGAACTCAGAATGACCTGACCTGCGCCGATGAAGCCTGGACTGAAAACTACACAGGGACAGCACCCTGCAACACAAAGGCTTATATTAATCTCCAACAGCTCAAAGACATGGCATGGCACTTTTTAATACCCCTAACTAAAAGTCACCACCACGGTGGCACCTACCTCGAAGCGCCGGTTACCCCGCCAGTTAACGGCTTTAATAGCCAGTACAAAACGAGTAAAACCACCAAATACTAATTCTCCTTTCTCAAAATGTATCAAACTTTTCTAATTACTGTAAATGTGATGTCCCCGCGAGTTTTTGCGATTGCAATATCGTTCAAGTATGGCGTCTGGTTAGTTGGTAACGTGTACGCGGTAAATCTGCGGTCTTTATTTCGTAATGAAAGACGTGAAATTAAGGTAATTTGTTTCGGGTTCCTGGAGAAATGAGGCTGACTAATTTTAACTTCGGTCTAGTTAGATCAAATCCTAAGACCTAGGTCATGTCCTGTAGAACATGTCTTAAATTAAATGCCATACTAACTTAAATAAAATCCAACCCAGACCAGTCTATAACTTAGGATCTTTAAACTCAACGTAAATTGCTACACGTACTACTAGGCAACTGTTTATACCTGCTGCTGATACCTATACGACACATTTAGTTATTAATGTATTTAATTACTATGAAAAACCACAACGTTAATACCTACTAAAGTAACAAAAATGAACAACCAAAGATTCAACTCATCAAATCCCCAAATTAAGACAAAACAAAATAGCATCTCCAACCCGGGCAAACCGTTCCGAAAATCAGAATTACCAAAATTAATTCAATAAACAACATCACATATGCAACGTCGGACAATAATTCGCAGGCGTGTATCCGAACGGACCACGTGACCCGCAAGATGGCGCCGGACGACCTTTTGGCGGGAATCTGTGCTGCCATTGTCAATATTTTTTCCGGGATTTTCGGTGTTTCGCTGTTGTGATTTTTTTGGCGAAAGGAATGGTTTTCCTTAATCAGATTTATAATAATAATAATATTATAAATCTTATTTTATATTATATAATAATATTATGAAACTTCGTCTACGTGAAAAACACTTTTCACATATACTGTGATTTTTAATTTCGTAGACTAAACTGACAGCTGCCAATTATCATATTTTTATTAAATGTTGCAGGCGCTGGGCATTGTAGGTAAGGCTCAATCATAAGTGATTCATCGAATCGGTTTGACAAGACTCCTCAATTTAATTTTGCTAATTGGTGTAAATAAATGTTTTATGAATATGAACGTAATATATTTATATATAACATTATTCACACACATAGTACATAAACTTTTATTGTGTTAAATATGAAATCAACAATAATATAAATGCGGTCGATAAATTTAAGTCTGACATAAATGAGTAGAAACTAAACAAGGGCCGCTAGTTTCTTAACAAATGTATGTTTTTTGCCGTGAAATAGTTACATTTTCGATCTACTTCGATCAACTTTCGATCTCTCAGGTTAGTCATGCTACGACACTATTTTTATGTAACGATTTTATAAACGATAAAGTGACAACCCCCCAAATGTCAGTTTAGTCTACGAAGTTAAAAATCAGAGTATAGACGAAGTCAGAAGTTACAGCTAGTTTGACAGAAGGCTATGAACACATGTCATCTACCAACCTACTTAGAATGCCGCGAATTGAGTACAAAAATATCTAATATTAAACACTTCAATTAAATAAGAAACTTTGCTTACAATATTCATTGATCACGTTTCCAAAAATACATTCATCCGATATTCCTCTCCCTAGCTAGCAACACTGACAGAAAATCGGGAAGCGTTTCCTAACGGCGTCTTTTTACGCTACCTGCCTGCTAATTGGAAATTAGGGGCCTAATGTGTAGGAGTTTAGTTACAGTAGCCATTGTTATTGGCAATTCCTATTCGCAAAGGTTTTTGTCTTTTTCTATTTACTTGATTATTTTGGTGACTAACGTTAATGGTCTGTTGGGGTCATTTTTCGTTAGACGATTAAGGGCCACATAAAGTTGAATAGAGATTAGGTTAGTTACCGTTGATTAGATTGAGTTAGTTTATTTTATTGGGTTTGGGAGGTTTGCGTTATTTTCAGTTATTTAGAAAAAAATAGGTACTTAACTAAACTAATTAAAGCAGACTAAAGTAGCTTATTTTGTTACTGTCGTCATAAATTTATGGAAATACAGTTAACTGCAGCCGTATGAGACATTAATAATAACGATTATGATCCAATTAAATTACTTATAATCTCACTCGCATCCTACTTGTTTAGATTCCTGCCAACCCCTTAAACAGCCCCATAACTAAGCACTTCAACCACCCACATTTATTAACAAAACAACCCTTTAAACAGCAAAACGTTAATATCAAACAAAAATAAACAATACAAAACATTGGCCTAATTAGATCACCTATGAATACTCACAAGATGGCGGACGCATTCGCGCCATCTGTCGGCGCTTATACGAATTTATTTATACATCTAATTGCTTCGTACAGGGAATATGCTACGCGTATGCACTTAATACCTTTAATATTACGTTTAAAGCGCTATTCTGCTTAAAACAAGGGTTATTGTGAATGCTGTCATCAAGTTTTAGTGGAAACGGTGATTGCAGCAGTGTTTGTCTTTTGGGTGATGAGATGTATAAGTATTAAGTTGTGTGCTGCTTCTGTGGCAATCTTTTTCACGGATAATATAACCCTATTGCATAAATATTGTTGGTAGGTAATATTCATATGATATTTAGCAACATTTTGGTACCCCAGGCTTCTGACAAAAGTCGCAGGACTAAGTATGTATCTCCGATAAAAAGAAAATGTATGTAAATCATAATTCTAGCTGTCGTTGTTTTCTTGAAAATAAATACCATTATAAATCATAGTGTGCAATTTTGTATCCACTAAAGAATGCGAAATATTCTTACCTACTTTGTTAAAAGTAACGGGACAGCACGTGCCCTATTTGGTGCCCAATCATTAACTTCTACAACATGCATTATTAAGCATTATACATCTGTTAAATTCCATATTCAAACTCCAAGGATTTGCAAACCTAAATAAGTACAAAAAATACCTCTAAAAAATTACGGACAGATCTTCACAATAAAGTTGACTTAGCAACCTCATCTGCCATCACTAAGTCGTCTAATGTTCTCGTAATCTATCCTGCCATACCCCACCGCTGGGGTTTGGGCATAACAGCCCGACGCTAATTATGTGGCACGCGGCATCCCCCGGATTTGCATGCCACTAAATCTGGGTTTCTGAGATTTAGCTGAGGACATACGGACGTATTTCTTTGAAAAGAATTGCGATTTAAAGCAGGATGGCAACGAAGCTTTCGGTGTGATTGTAAGGTGAGCGCTTGAAAAATGAGAGGTTACTTTGATGAGGTTAAGTTAAATAGAATCTACTTGGTCTTCCGGAAAATTGTATATTCTATTGAGTATGTCAAATATAAGATAAAGATATTGTATTTATTTGATCAAACACATGTGTATACATGCAGGAATAAATTATACGTGCATGCAGGATAACATTAAAAAAGTACAAAAGTTCGGACATGCTTGCCACATACAAATATACCTATTGAAGTTATTTCTATGAACGATTACGAAAATGAATTTAAAACAATAATCACAAAAATTTCAACAATAAAAAGAATTAAAACAAATGATAATAATGTCATAATATAAATGAAATGTCAAACAAATATATACCTATGTCAAATCTATTTCAAATATTAATCAAATGTTAATCTCATGAACAATTACAAAAATTAATTTAAACACAATAATGACTAAAGGTAAAAAAAATAATAATAGAGAAAAAAGGTAGATAGTTTTCCATAAGAAACGTGTATTGCTTATATTTATTAAGATGTATGGCATGGCAAAATATTTTGTTTTTCTAAATGCGTTAATATGGTATGAAAGTTTTGATTTAGCGCCTGAAACTTGAATTCATGGAAAAAAAATGACATTAAAAATCATGCAACGTGATAGTAAGGTAATTTTGGACACAAAATAATATAACGCGAGCATACCTTCACAATATTATCGGCAAATCTGTATGAGAATGTGTTAGTTAACCAACTTATTTACAAGAATTTTCCTAAAAAGATGACACAACCACCAACAAAAACGCGGGTTTCGATCGTCAAGATGAGACGTTGGCAAACCAAAGGGGGAAGCAGGGGTAACTCGCGCAAAACTATAAATTCCAGTTTAATTACCCCCGGGCAGCGTCACATCATGGATTCAGACAGTTTTATGACGATTTACGGCACATTTCGACGCCGGGACTGGCCCGCTTAGGGATTTCCACCGCCCGATCAAGCAAGACCTACCAAACCGCTCTCGCTGTAGAAAATAGTTGGAGAGCAGGGGGGAAGTCGGGGGAAACGAGGGCTCTTGTTGGACTGGTCGGTATTCGTCACCTTTTACACAGCCGGGGGGTTTTAAGGCTTCCAGTTCTTTATGGTAATGAAATCTGAGCAGGGTGACGCGGCGAGGTGATGGCTGCGAGAGTTTTTGTTGTGCCTCCCCCCCTCCTTATTTATTGTGCGTTTGGGGTGCAGAAGTTTTGGTCGAAGTTTGTCGAATAGAATGTGTTCCGTGCGGTGTTGATGATATCGGGAGTACGAATTGTTTTTGTTCATTTCTATTTGGGAAAAAGGTACAATAGCTTGGGTATCAGCGCCAATAAACAGATGGGTCGGTTCGGTGATTTGTGAAATCGAGTTTGAGTTTCTCTGCGTGTTTTTGTTGAAGACTGTGACGTAATGAAGATGTTCCTCAATAATAGTTCGCGTCGTCACTTTTTATCTATGCTTTTGACGCCAATTTCTGTTATTATAAGTATCTATTAATTTTGTAGGTGCTTTAATTATTATTTTTGTATTTTATAAATTTGTTAGTTGCGTCAACGTGATCAATCTATCCCTCGATTCCCGATAGCTACAATCTATGAGTCCTTAAGTCAAGAGTGAATAGGTATTTTTCGAGCGTGCTTCACCGTTGACCACATCATCGCTTAACATCAGGCGGACGAGCACGGCCTATTGTGACAGGCTTGAGTCACACATTTTTATCACAGTTTAGGAGCAAAAACCGTGATAAAATGCGTTTGCCTATCACAGAGGCCGTGCTCGCCTGGCAGTTGAGATATTGGTCAAGCGCGAGCAATTCACTTTTTACACGCATAAACCCGTATTTAGCAATGGTTCGAATATTTTGGTGAAATTCTACAGGAATTTTCTTAAATAAAAGCTTCGATCAACAAACAAAGCTATATTCTATTATAAGCTATACTCGTAGAATACAGTTTGAAGAAAATATTTTCTTCAGCTCAGCAAATCGTTACCAAAATAATAAAAACCAGAATCTTATAAAATTTCAGCCCGACACAATCACTCCACACGAAGACAGAACAGAAAAACCAATACAAAAGAGATCCACTTAAAAAAGAAAAAAATAATTGTCATTCCCAGCACAATCCAGTCGGGATCATAACAGTTTAACACACAATTTTATTTGTCGATACAGAACGTAAGCTAACGAGACTTTATAAGCAATAAACGTACACACAGACGTTTTGGTGTGACATAAAATCAAATCAACAGTTATCCTGCAAGCCTACATCACAATCGGGCTTAATCGCGTATGTGACAAGTTAGCTTGTACGAGCAAGCGACCAGTTAACAAAGAACTCCGATAACTCGGCAGTTATATCCGCCAAGTTCTGTTACACTGAATAAATCGGGGAGAGCGGGGGTCGGATGTAAATTTGTCGGTTTGTAACACGCTCAGCGCTCGCTCGGGCCCGATATCGCCTTGAGTGACGGACAAGTATGCATTCAAATGGGTTACTTTAGCCCCCTTCTCCCCTTTATAAACATCGTGGCTAGATCCTCCACCAATTTGGTACAGAATTTGTTGTGGAATGTCGAATGCTTTTTGAGGGTTAAATTGCATTTAATTTGCAATAAACAACGGAACTGTTTTGATGTACATTTAAATGTTTGTTAAACGATTTTCGGTGTGTTTAAGGTTTTTGTTGTAATTACTGAATGTTTTTATTTATTTTGGTGCTAATTTCCACTAGGAAATTGTTGGAGAAACAGACTCTAAATATGATACGGTACCTATAATAATTACTGTCAAGTATCATTTTCCACAACTTACTAGCATTGACTTGTTTAATAAAAAACTTTTTTGCAAAAAAATACTACCGACTTCCAAATAAAAAACTACAAAGTGAAAAAAAAAGTTAATTAAATAAAAAACATTTTTACAAAAAAATACTACCGACTTCCAAATAAGAAAACTAGAAAGTGATAAATAATTTTATTTTTGGAAGTTGTCTTTGGTAGGTACCAATTTTTTAAGTTATGGACACCGACTTCCAAAAATAAAATTATTTATCACTTTCTAGTTTTCTTATTTGGAAGTCGGTAGTATTTTTTTGTAAAAATGTTTTTTTATTTTTCACTTTTTAGTTGTACCTAATAGGGAAGTAGCTAAGCAAGTACCTATAACGACAGAATAGATTACCCGAATAACATGAAACTTGAATATAACCGGTGAAATGAGAGATCTGCATACCCCTTTCGAGCGTACTGGCGTGTTGTTATATTATGAAATGGTATAAACAATAAACAGACATGCAATTGCAGCAATCCCGAGAGATTTGCCGTTATTTATTGAAGAGTTCTGTTGTATATCTCCGAAGTTCTTCATCACATCTTCACCATATTAAAATGGGACCAATTTCGGAATATACCCTATCAAACAAAAAAAAAATTTCAAAATCGGTCCACAATTGACGGAGATATCGGTGAACAAACATAAAAAAAAAAAAATTACATACATAATGTCGAACATAGAACCTCCTCCTTTTTTGGTAAGTCGGTTAAAAATAGGTGCGTATACACACACAGATTACTTAATAGTTTACTACGTGTGTATTTTTTTTTGTATTGTGCCATTTAATTGTATTTTTTAAATCTCACAGTTTTAATGACGTGATAGAAGCTTTTTTAGCCTGGCACAGGATATTTTTTTTCTCGATTTTATTTTATTATCTATAATTGCCGTGCAAATCACAAACCAATAAAAATATTTAGCGATTTCACATTGTGTATTTTTTCAGATTATTTGTTTGGTCTACAATTTTTCCTTATTTAGATTACAAGGTGTTTGGTTTTATTGATAAAATCCTCTGCCATCTTTTCTACCGCATTTTTAGGAACGCATTTTCATATTTTCTTCTTAGGATTTTCTTTACCATAATTTACCAAATCCTTTCCATCAAAATGATCCCCATTATCACAGAAAACAATATCCATCTCCCTTCAATCCATAAAATGATATTACAATATAAATCACTAGCGAATGCATCTCACGCCCCGGCATAATGCACAGACGTACTAACAGACAATATATGACGCGTACCCTCACGCTAGCCCCCATTGTAGGTAGGCAAGGCGATAAAAACAGAAACTCGTCAGCAAAGGAGATGGTTGAACGATTTATGGGTTGGTGTGGAGGAAGATATGGTGGCAGTGTGGCTCCCTGCCTCAAGTTAACCGATTGTGTATGTAAGAGATGCTGTGCTGATTAGTTTTGGTTGTTTTGTATTTCGATAAACTGTTAGGTACAAGATGGGTAATCACAAGAGACTGCTAACAGATTGACAAAAACTAGAAGCAATTTATTTTTCTTTTTTGTCATTAAAAAGTACTTTCTAATGGTCTAGTTGAAATAAACATCTCTAATAACACCAAGAAGAGACTCGTTAGAACCCTGGTATTCTCAATTTTCCTTTACGGCTCCGAATCTTGGGCAATTCGCTCGGTGTATCGAAGAAAGATTGAGGCTTTCAAGATGTGGTGCTGGAGGAGAATGTTGCGCATATCATGGACAGCAAAACGCACAAATAAGTCCATTCTCGACCAGTTAAACATCAAAACCAGACTCTCCACGATCTGCTACCAAAGAGTCCTAAATTACTTTGGTCACATCGCCCGGCGACAACTAGATAATCTAGAAAAACTGGTTGTTGTAGGAAAAGTGGATGGGAAAAGGCCACGCGGACGCTCACCCACTCGGTGGTCAGACGAGATCAGGGCGATTACGGGCCTCACGGTGACCACTGCCCTGAGAAGAGCCGAAGACTGAGTGGCTTGGAAGCAGCTCGTCAATGACTCCGTGAAAGCTTTCCAAGACGGGCACGACTTTCAGTAATGAAGACAACGAATAAGAAGAGAGTTGAAATAAATAATTTAATGTTACTTAACTTCTAGGGGCGCTCAACGTGTTACAAAAATATCATACTATGTATATAATTCTCACCAAACTTCTTAGCCGCCCTGAAGTTGGCTACAATGGTTGCGCAGTAGTAAATCTCATACAAAAACAGCACCGTTTCGTACCTGACGTATCGGAAAGCCAACTTTAGGGCGGTCCAGAAGTTTGCGCAGAATTATACAATAAATTGATTGGAATGTTCTCCTCTCCTCATTTTTTGAGTATACCAGAACAAATTGTTTTTCTTATTTTCAAACACTCCCTAAACTTTCAACACTATCCCACACAAGCCTCAAAAACATTATTCTTCATTTCACCGCAGTCGGGTAAACAGCCTTCATTCCAAAATTATCTCCAAACCCGGACGCCTATCATACGCTACCTACCCCATAACCGCACCAAGTCGTTCTCTGTCCGGCACGTCACCGGGCCAAATCATCGTATCATTCGTGACGGACATGCGGACGTGACTGGGAACCGAACCCGGACCGGCGATAAATCGCGCGCCACTGCCTGCTGTAAGTTGAGCTGTAGTGGGGAAGATGGCGTTGAGTTGAGACAGTTTTGTAAGTGTGGTATATATGAAATGATTGATATTGGAATTGAAAATTTGTGATTATTAGGTAAAAAATAACGAAGAAAAACCAAGAACTTTGCTTGTTTTACTATTTTATCCTCTTGAGTGCCAGAAACGTGCATCCACGAGAGACACAATGGCTTTTCAATTGTTTCAGTAATTACGGCATTCAACAGGTTAAGAAAATGGTTACTAAATTAAAATATTTTTTTTATATTTTATCGGTACGCCCAAAATATAGAATTGAAAAATATTCGCAGAAAGGAATTGTTGAGAAAGAAAATAAAGAAGGAAAAAATGGTTTATTCTGCACAGACATAACGCACATTATACCTAAAGATTATACAGAATCAATTGTACCGATTGTGTGGTTACTTATATTACTTTTATTTCATAATTTGAAGTTCTCTTGGACTCGATCTATGGAAATTACAGAAAAGTATACATTTTTCCTTTAAAGTCTTATTACAATCGATGATTCTCCAATATAATGCGAAAATTATATTTAACTATCCTCAGTTCTTATTTTCTTCAACAAAATCATCTGTCTTCCACATTTCTTTCACACCAGCCACACAGAGCTCCACCAACACTGGCCACACACGACTCAGTCATTATTGAACATGTTATTACTATTATAAATAAGGATCTCATGATATTGTGCTCATATTAAAATGTTTTGTTTTCCTTTTCTTCGGAGGATGGTAAATCGATAGGCGCACAGATGGATCTAAGATACATGTACACAATGGCCAATGGTTGTAGCAAAATTATTTTGGGAATCTGGGCCTTGTGAGCGCTTATTCCGATAGCCTAATTAGTACTTATTCTGAAGCAGCCTTGGTAAGTTCTATTTTTTTCTTTGACATTATGTTTAACTAGCTTTTTATTGCAACTTCGGTCCTGTTCCCTATTTCACAGGTAGGTACTGTAGGGGACGTAGCCAGGGCGCTACGTAATAAAAGAAATAATTAATTACTTTTATCTGATATATATTCATATTAATTCAACAATGTGCCTGCCCTTAGGCGGCTTCTATCGGAATCCGCGACAAAGCCTTTAGATACACGGAAAAAGTCTAGCAAAAACATCTTCATTTATTTTATGTTCGAAATTCAGTTACCTTTTAAGACTATTTTTATATCTGTTGCCAATCTTAATATAGGCAAGGAGTTCTCACAGTACCATGCATTTTTTCGGGATTAAAAGTACCTAGACTATAGCAGCTTCCTCTATGCAGTATATTAGTTGAATAAATATTATGAATCGGATCAGTGATCAGAGAAGTCCGATGAAGTTCCTCGTTTTACAAGACGCAATAACTTTTTATGTAAGAAATTGAAAAATCAAATGCATAATCCTAATTAATTACAATGCTACCCATACACTATAACAACGAGTATCATTCGTAAGCATCAAGTTTAATTATTATTAAGTATTTTTATAGCTGTCAAATCCGAGTGGCAACCAAGTGGTTGGCCACCACTGGGGGACAGCGGGAAAATGTACCTAAGGAACAACTGATTTTTTTTCTGTTTTGAGAATTGGTTTTTGTACAGATTATCTCTTTGATTGATACCTACATGATGCCTAGAAAATCAGGCGGTACCTGTTCATGTGGCTTTGTAGCTTTGCCGTAGTCAAAAATTCACATTCCTCCTTTATTCCTATTTTTTCAATAATTAAAATTGAACATAAGCGTGTGCTACTACGCTAAAAAAAGAAATACATTTTGTTTATTTGTTGGAACAAAATGAAATTTTCTTTTTTTTTCTTTTTCTAATACCATCATTGCATTATTGCCTTTCTAACGAAACCAGTTTGAGGCTCATCGGTTGGATGGTTTGAAAGTCTTTATCGGACATAGGTAGAAACAATTTTTGTGTTTTATATTACAATTGAACGGGTGAATACGCTTTCTGACTGAACTTACAACCACCAAACCAAAGACTTCTTTTACCCATCTGCATTACCAAATCCCACTCACTACCACCACCCTTATACCAAAAAGAAATAAAATCATTAATTCCCCACGGCCATATAAAAGAGCTGGCATATTCTTCGTAGAAACACCATGATATCCGGCGGAGTAGTATTCTAATGTTTTTAATGGAAATTTATGGGTTTTATGGGTGTTTATGGGACATTTGATAGGTAATGCTGTCTCGTAGTACTGAGACTATGGGGTTGGGGTGGGGTAATTTTGTTATGGGTTTTGTGGTTTTAAAATATTGTAATTGATTTATTCTTCAATAATATCTTTAATTCGTAAGACTCCAAATTAAAAAAATTATATTAACAGTTAATATAATATAAATAACATACGCTTGAAGGGCAAGTTACTGAGTGAACTTGGATTCTAGACAAAGCGATATTCATAATCGCTCATTAGAATGTCAATGTGTGCATAACACTTCTTCCCAGTCGAACCATTATAGTTTTGACACGTCATGGTACGAGGGCAGGCCTTATAAGTGGTCTAAAATCGCTTACCAAAGATAGTAAATTTCTTCATTATTTTACTTTACTAACAAATTGAAACATTGAAAAATTGCATCATTAAAATTCAATGTTCAAAGTAAACCATTCATCATTTGATGAAAAAATAACAGCTTTAAAAAAAACGAAAAAGCACGCTTTAATAGAAAACCAACGTTTCAAATTAATCCAACGTTTTTAAGGGGGCTCACGTTTAAAGATTCCATTACATAGATTCATAGATAATACATACCAAGCCAATAAAAGTGTTTTAATAGGGCATCACGAAATACCTAGTTCAAATGATTTTTGCTACGCTGTAGACCCTACGCCGTAGACCTCTCAGCTACGAACAACGGCCACGCATTGGGATTTATAGTCCAGTAGCCAGAAGAATATGCCCTTTGATAATTCAAAAGTTTTTTATTTTCGCTGGGTGGATACCTTATGTGAATTCAACGCTATGTACAAAAATGCTAATAGTTTAGAGTTATGCAATAGGCATAAAGTAGGTATTTCCTATTATTTCGTGTTATAACAATAATATAAAATTTAAATTTAAATAATTTACTGTTTCTTTATTAGTAGGTACTAACTAAACTTTATATTAGTGAAAATGCTAACAGATACATACTGTGGAACAATGGAAAACTGAAAATGGCTCGTAACTCTTTCAATAAAAGATTTAAGTTTTCAAATCATTTCCTTTATGCATAGAGGGATTAGTTATACCTTACAACAAAAGTTCTAACAACTAAGTATAATGCTGCATAGGTTATTGTATTTTTACATTGTGATTTGCGAAATATTGAATTTAAGTTTATAAATTTGCGCCTACATATTCGAAATAATAAACTGTGCCACCATACAAAAGTTTAAACACTTATGTGCTATGCTAGTTTAATAAATCAAATACAATTTGGGTATTGCGGGGCGCGGTGTAGGTATGTACGATCAGTATAAATTCTTCGAACCATACAGACCACAGAGGCCCACATCATAAACGGACTATTCTGATGATTTTTAGAAAAACATTACCGCGCAAATTCTTATTTCAAACTGGCGTCTAGTATCTGACATATCGTTCACTGTTATTTTGCCTATGAATGCAACCTTATTGCTACGATAATAAAGATCACTAAAATAGGTAATCTGGCATGTGTTATACAAGCCTTCCCCGTGCTAATCGAATAAATATTAAAATTATGTCTGGTACTGTACGACTGCCCCATATAAGAACGCAGTAGGTGACATATTTTTATAATGGTTTTATACCCTGATAATCTTATTTATATTATTTTAATGAGTTTTAATATGCTGCGACGGACTGTGTAATTTTAACCAGGAAATTTATAATTTGAATTGAGATTTGGTGCTTTAATTAATACATTTTATCATTATTTACAATCGGAAAGTCCCTTCAAATTGTAAAAACACCTTAAATTAGCAAATGTCCGGTACTTAATAGGTATTGAATTATCTTGTTTAGAGATATGTAAAATATTTAATAGATTTAGGACACCATTAATATCATTTGTGTTATTACGTATAGTTCACCCGTAAGCCTTGTTTAGTACTGGCTTATTTTTTTTTTTCGTTTAGTTACCTAACACAACATGAAATTCCATAGGCTAATTCAAATAATATTTTTGCGCTTTCCTGGAATCAAATATTTTATGGCATTTACTAGGTTTTGATGTACAGCAATCGTATGGTAAGGTCACGTGGTGCCGATTTTTCGTTATAATAGAGTTTAAAAACTAATAGATAGGGCGCAATAGATACGATCATGTAAAATTTATCTACCTTTAAAATAAAAAAATGTTCTAAATCTTGGTAAGCGTATCACAAAATTGACACCTAAACTTGCCGGACTCACTAGGGTTGCTTCTATATTGATTCTGAATAAAAAAAATGAGTAGGTAATATTTTACAAACATAAATACATCGATTTGTATAAGCATACATCATATCATGCTTACAGTGTCATCTACTAAGGCTTAGTGGGTAACACTGCCTTTATTGTATTAGGTCTTAGAACCAGCGATGTAGTCAATGTAGTTGTGACAGTTGCACCGGTTATAAGATGTTTGATATTTCTACAGTCACATCTGTTTGGAAAACGCATTTGCTTCGACTTTTCCCTAATATGTTGGGGTTGACTTCGAATGTTTTCAGTCGAACCAGACGCATCTGAATACCAGTGTTTTATATGAAGTGACTGCCTACCCTGCCAACCCAGATTATACGGTAATCCTACTGGATAATACGGTACCCTTTATTAGGGTGGCCGCAGACTTTCGGGTTTCTGACGACCCGTAACGACTGTCAAAGATTCACGATACGGAGAATTTTATTATTTTGTCATCTCGATATACTGTCAGCACGGCAGGTACGACTATTCCGTGTTCTGTGAATATTTCTTTCTTATTCTTTTTATAGGAACAAAGAAGTTAGAAATCGTATTCGACCTTAACATTAAAAATAACAAATTGCCATAAAATTAGATTTTATGAACGAGGTTTAAATACTGATGTGACAGTAATGAAATGGTTTCGCGCCTCATTCAATACATTCAGAGTGGAGTGTCACAGCGCCCCGCAATACCCAATTGTATTTGATTTATTAAACTAGCATAGCACATAAGTGTTTAAACTTTTGTATGGTGGCACAGTTTATTATTTCGAATATGTAGGCGCAAATTTATAAACTTAAATTCAATATTTCGCAAATCACAATGTAAAAATACAATAACCTGTGCAGCATTATACCTAGTTGTTAGAACTTTTGTTGTAAGGTATAACTAATCCCTCTACGCATATAGGAAATGATTTGAAAACTTAAATCTTTTATTGAAAGAGTTACGAACCATTTTTAGTTTTCCATTGTTCCACAGTACGTATCTGTTAGCATTTTCACTAATATAAAGTTTAGATAGTACTAATAAAGAAACATTAAATTACATAAATTTAAATTTTATATTATTGTTATAACACGAAATAATAGGAAATACCTACTTTATGCCTATTGCATCATTCTAAACTGTTAGCATTTTTGTACATAGCGTTGAATTCACATAAGGTATCCACCCAGCGAAAATAACAAACTTTTGAATTATCAAAGGTTATGTGGAAAATAATTGTATCCCTACTGCGGAGCGAGCATGGGCGTACCCAAGACATTTGTGACAAGACATGATAAATTATGTCATGTCTTACAATTTCTCTTAAATGCTAGCCGGGTCAAACATGTGACTTATTTTAAAGGCACGACATGCCTTTCTTGTTGCTTCCCGGCAAGCACGGCCTACTGTGACATGGCTTGAGTCACACATTTCATCGCAGTTTGGACGATAAAGCCATTTTGTCTTAATTATTAGTACCGGCGGCGTGAGAAAATTTCCTGACGTTTATTTGGGACTCATCGGGTCTTAGTTGCTAATACGGGCGCACCCATTTTGTCACAAATTTCACATTTTGACAGATGATTTAGGAAAATTTATCACTTTCGTTCGGAGGTGGTGATAAAATTTTATAGTTGAAATATAAAATATTTTCCTTCTAATTATTGCACCAAATGGCAATAAATTTATTTTGTGTGTGTGGTGATCAATGCTTATTAATTAATTGAAATGTTTCAGGATTATTAGTTAATTCTATTTTATTACTCTTTTTATAATTACTTTTTTATAATTATTTTCTTATATTCTATTTATTTTCTTTCTACATTTTAAATTATTTCTTAAATAAAATCCCCAAAAAACAAAAAATAGGGCTCACCGGTATCGGGAACTGGGTCCAAGCTATTATATTTTTTAAGTAATTATTAACATTTTCAAAATAATTATATCTTTCTAACAAACACTTAATATGTTATCAAACAAACAATGAAAAATAAAGTGTGCATAAGTCTATGGTCGTGGGTCAAATATTAATTTGTTCCCAACAAAATTAAAAAGTATTTTATCTGTATGAACGGCACACTTTTATAAGTTTTATTTTATTTGGTCGTCTATTCAGATTATGTCGCACTATGAAGTCAACTACAAGAAAGGCATGTCGCGTCTTGAAACTATGTCACATGGTTGTCCCGTGCTAGTATTTAAGACAAATTGTAAGACATGACATATTTTATCATAACTTGTCATGACCCAAAATATTTTATGTTAAGAATTTGTAGTTCAAGTCGAAAACTAAGCAAAGTAAAAAAAAAAAATTTTTTTTTTCAATATTTCATGTTTTGATGCTGCTAGCATGGGGGCATTAAAGGGGGGGCAAAATTTTGGTTATTTTTTGCCTAGGACATACCGTTTTCGAGATATAGAGCGTTTTATGTATAATAAAATAAAATTCGGAGGCCCATATTTTAGAAATAGTGCGTCGTAGGACTATACTTCTCTGAACCCAAATGGTTTTTATGGCCAAGGTTAAACCGAAACTGCCATAAAATTGGCAAATTTCCAAAAAAGAAAACAAATAAATGTCAAGAAGTTATGCCACAAGTCAAGAAAGTATCTCACGCGGCCGTGCTAGCATTTAAGACAAAATGGCTATATCGCCCAAACTGTGATAAAAAGTGTGACTTAGGCCATGTCACAGTAGGCCGTGCTCGCCGGGCTGGACTATTAGTCACACAGACTTTACGTTAGTTTAACGCTAATTTTCGAGCGATTTTCTGTGTATTAAAATACCCTAAAATAAGTGTGAAAAACTTGATATTAAAATGCATTATCTTATTAGAATTGCATAATCAATGCAAATTATACAGGAAGAAAAAAGTGTGCTCTGTGCCAAAGCTATCCTGATTTTCACAAAACCTGAGTAGGTTAGTGCAAATAAGGATATAAAAGCCCATATAAAAATACCTAAAAAGTGGTGATGTTGGTTGGGATGAGAACCCAGCCAACGACTTAACAAACAAATGGAAATCATATCGTGAGGAATTGTTACTACTCACCAAGGTTCGGATTCCTCTTTGGCTTGACTCCAAGTCGAAAGACTATCAAGAACTGCACGGTTTTATTGACGCCTCCAAAACAGCGTACTCGTACTGCTGCGATTTACTTGCGGATTATAGACGCAGATGAAAATGTTCAAATGTCGTTGATGGTTGCTAAGACAAGGGTTTCACGGTTTCACCAGTAAAGCAGATAAGTATTCTGCGGTTAGAGCTCTGCGGAGCAGTCTTGCTGTCACAGATACTGTCTCAAACATCTGAGGTATCACCCACGACAAGGTCAAGGCGTGGACGGACTCCACTGTGGTGTTGGCCTGGATAAATAGCCACCCAAGTAAATGTAAGACGTTTGTGGCCAATAGCACGTTGGAAATATTGACCTCAATCAAAGAGTCGCAATGGTTTCACGTCCCTACTAAAGATAATGCAGCAGACTGCGCCTCTAGCCTATACTACCCAGTTCACTGCTAGAAAACGATTTATGGATTTCTGGGCCATCGTTTCTTAAATAACAAAACGTAATTTACAAACGGCCAAATAATTATTGCAGTACAGATTGAGAAGAACCAGCAAAGGCACATGTAGCGATCATTCCAAACCGTTCCTTCTTCGATCAATTTTCTCAGTTACGAAGACTGGTTAGGATTGTTGTTGTCGAAGATTTTAAAGTCGAACCAAATATACAGAAAAGAATATTTACGAAAAACAAAATTAGACGCTGCACTCGAATGTTATATTAGGAAAACACAGGGAGATCTATTTACAACAGAATATAGGAAACTGAAGGACAAAGGTTATATACAATCAAAAACAAGTCCATTAAGGTCGCTCTGCCCCTGCCTCGATGATAAGGACAATTTGAGGGTTAGAGGCTGGAGAAATCAGAGCTAAGCGAAGAAATTAAACATCCGATAGTCCTGCCTCACTCCAGTCATCTAACTCGGCTAATCATAGCTGACGCACACCATAAAACCTTTCACGGGGGTCCTCAGCTCATGATAAACGTAAATTATTTGAAGACAGCCTACTGGATTATAGGGGCCAGAAATGTGGTCAAACACCATGACAGGTGTCTCACACAAATCACACAACACATGTGTGATTTGTGTCAGGCAAAGAGTCAGTACTCAAAATCAATGCATGGGTTCACTACCAGCTGTTCGGTGCACTCCAGCTCGACTTTTCATGCATAGCGGAGTTGATTAGGCTGGTTCGATTAATGTGAGGACAACGAAACGTCGTGCCCACCGTTCATACAAAGGCTATATATGCCTGTTTGTATGCATGGTCACTCGTGCACTGCATTTAGAATCTGTCAGTGACATGAGCACACAAGCCTTTTTAGCGGCATTTAGACATGTTGTCTCGAGAGGAGATCATTGTGACAAACTGTGGAGTGACAATGGCACCACGTTTGTAGGTGCCTCCAGGGAGTTGCAGCAGGTGACAACTATAACTTCAGGTCAGTACACAGTGTTTTTATTTATTATTCCCACTAGTGTACCTTCAGATCAATCTCTCCCAAATACCATAAAGTAGTAAAAAGTAGTGGCAAAAATAGTTAATTCGTTTCATTATTTAACTTAGCTAGGTACGATAAATTGTAACATTCAATCATTTCAATCATTCATTTGATGAAAATAAGGTGCATCATGAAATAGTTCAGATGATTTTGGCTACGTTGTAGGCCCTACGCCGTAGACCCTACGCCGTAGACCATACGCCGTAGACCCTACGCCTTAGACCCTACGCCGTAGGCCCTACGCTGTGGCCCCTACGCCGTAGACCCAACGCTGTAGACCCATCGCCGTAGGCCCTACGCCGTAGACCCTACGCCGTAGACCCTACGCTGTAGACCCTACGCCGTAGACCATGCGCCGTAGACCCTACGCCGTAGACCCTACGCTGTAGACCCTACACCGTAGACCCTACGCTGTAGACCCTACGCCGTAGACCCTACGCTGTAGACCCTACGCCGTAGACCCTACGCTGTAGACCCTACGCCGTAGACCTCTCTGCTACGAACAACGGCTATGCATTGGGATTTGGTCACACAGACTTTAAGTTAGTTTAAAGCTAATTTTCTGTGTGCGATTTTTCTGTGTTTTAAAAATATACCCTAAACTAAGTGTGAACAACGTTTTGAAATGCTATTTTTATTTGAATTGCATAATCAATGCAAATTATAGGAAGAATAAGTGCCTGTGCTCCTTGCCAAAGCTATCCTGATTTTCACAAAATCTGAGTAGGTTAGTGCAAATAAGGATAAATAAGCCCATATAAAAATACCCAAAAACAAACCTTCAAACTTCGCCAAAGACAAACCTTCAAACTTCGCCAAAGACAATAAAGTCTCGTTCATTACATTAATAACACAATTATTTAAGTAAGTAACAAAAACTTGAGCCATTAGGCACAGTTCGCCGCATACGCCACGCTATGGCGGCGTAACGCCTCATATCGCGAGCCGACCAACCTTCACGACATTACTCATCGGGGGATAAGTTGAACGGTTTAATTTTTGACAGTTGGTATTAAAGGGTTGGTGGGGCGGAGATTTGTAGAGTTTTAGTATAGAATTCTATTGCCAGTTTCTTAAAGAGATCACCCGTGGGGATTCAATGGGAAAAAAAAACCGGCCAAATGCGAGTCGAACTCGCGCACCGAGGGTTCCGTACAAACCTGTAGGTAACCTCTATGTTCCGTTTCTTCCTTTCGAGGTACGGAACCCTAAAAATATTCAGTTTTTCCAAGGGGTATCTTGTTCGGTGTAACAAGCAGTAGCTCTATGTCAAATACTGGTCTGCATCTGCTCCTGGTTTAACTAAAAATATCTTGATAATCAGCATAAAAAAATGTAGCAGTATCAAGTTTAGAAGTAGATCTAGCTAGCGGTTCAAGTTACATACAATTTTAATAAGAGAAGCTTGTTAGTTACAAGTAACAGCTCAACCAGTGTAACAGCTGGTTTTTTATTTATTTAATGGTTCTTTTAGCTCATATTTCGCTTTACCTACGAAGAAGAGCTATCTATTCCTAAAGAGTCTAGTCTACTATATTTGTGTTTTATCAGCATTTCAATAAGGCATCTAATGCCGGACATAGGCCTCCAACACACACTGTTGTCACATCACATGGAGGTCCCGTGCGTGTCGCATCCAGCGGCCTCCCGCGGTCCTCACCTGCTTATCGGTTCACTTTCTGGGAGGCCTTATATCGCTGAGTCTTCCGGTACGAGGTCACGACTCCTACCTTCCTTTCAAAGAATACCAAAATCCAATTGCAAGAGTAGAATTCCAAACAGGATACTTTTTAAGAAAACGAATGAATCATCCAAATCGGCTTCTCCATAACGTCCTGATGTTAGTTTTAAGCAGTAACTTATTATCTTTGCGCTAATTGCCCCCTCTGGCTTAATGCTGGGAGATTTCGGTGCAGCTTGATAACAGGCTGTGGTCTGGTTACATCTTGGAGGTGAGGTGCTCAACGTAGGGCAGGGTTTTGTAGGCGGATTTTTATTTGAGAGTATCATTGCTAATATGAGGCGTCCTATTGGTAACTTTTCAATCGGCAATGCTTGCGGGCTCTATCAGCATACCATTGCTACGTTTGTTTACGCTACGTACTGTTTTAACCCCTTGAGTGCCCGAAACGTAGATCCTCGCGAGACACAATAAATTTTAAATTGTTTCGGTAATTACGGCATTCAACCGGTTAAATGTCGTAGCACATACTGAGATAAGACCCTTCGGTCAGATCTCCTGTGCGAGTCACGAGTTCATCTTTTTACTTTCTTTCAAAATTAAAACAAATAATCGAGAGGTCTCATTGTCGTGGCATTATTTGATCCGTGAAAAACTTGTAGGTATACTTCAAATCTGGTTATGTATTGTATAATTAAATTTAATATGTGTGTGTGTGTGTGTGTGTGTGACACAAAATCTCTTTATTCATTAAAATATTTCAGGTTCTAACCTTTGCTACAATTTACCTAAGTATGTCTGATGGTCAATCATTGTAGTAAATTATTGACGCTAAGAAAAAAAGAACGAGTCTTATTTTTATCATCTTCCAATAAATTCATAAGAGTTTGATCTGAGAATGCATCCTGAGCCTACACCATACAAAAAGAATTCGTTCATTCAAATATAATCTCAACATCCCAAAATGTAAACTGAAATAAAATTCTCGCTTGCAGGGGCCGTAAACATTTTTATTAAAAACAAAAACATAGAAATTCACTGCGAAAACTTTAGTCACCGCAAGAATGAGATAAGTGAACTAAGTTGTTCTCAACTGGCAGAGGCTAAGTGTAATTATAATAATTCACTTAATAAGTGACTGTGAAACTGTGGTGTTATGTAACTTGTAAGTATAAGTTATCTTTAAGTGGTTAATGATGCGCTGGGGAAGGTGCCACTTTTTTGGGGTGAGAGAGAGAGATTTTCTGTTTGTATGAATGAAATAGTTAGGCACCTAGTTACTTAGATATTTTTTAAAGACACTTACCCATTAATTAGTATTTTGTATTTTTACAAGCTTTTATTTTACTTGCAATGTATGTATGTATGTTCGGCTCAAATCTTGCATCTGAATTTTAAAGCCTCCACCTCCTTCGCCTCCTTTTTTATCCTCCACCGATTAAGATTAAATTTTGCATAAATATTTAGTTTGGATGACAATGCATGGTTAATATGGCGGACGGCCTAAGACGGCGGACTAGTTATTTTTTATGCACTGCCATGATATGGGTATCAATATCAAATGAAAGTTTTTGCTGAGAAAAATACGAAAAATCATGTTTTAAAAAAATGTTTTTTAATTAGTAATTTTATTTTTATCAAGCTTATAAATATTGATCCGAAAGGTTATCAACACACATCCAATGAGCCAAAACGCGATGGTGCTATCTGGTCTGGTTGAGGAGTTGCTATGACCACCTGCCGGCTCCATCATTAAACCAGCTCCTTAGAACTATATTATTTCAATGTTTCTAAAGTTACGTATGTAGGCCAAGTTTCAGCTTAATCGGAGGCAAGGAATAATGTAGATAATAATTTTAAGTGTTGGTGAACATAATAAATAAAATGTGCTTGTAGTATAACACAAATATTATCTAAGATAGATAAGAATCTGGTATAAATACATAAAGCTGAAAACTAAATGTTTGTAAGTAACTACTGCTTATATAGGTGTTATTAAGGTACTATGTTGTGTTGTATCGACTTACAAGTCTCTGCTTATTTTTTATTTTACATTAGAAAAAATCAAGAAAATATTTATGCGTTGTGCCGTTTAAATGATAAATGATTTATTTCTGTAAGTTCATTTGTACTAACACTTTTACATGTCGATCATATTTTTTAAAACTACTCTGAGAAGAAACGCCGAAACAAACTCAGAGGTCACAGTCTCTTTTAAAGTCCAGACAAAATCTTGGTTAGATCATGTGAAGACCATGTAGACTGATGTCTGAAATGGCCTTTTTAGGAAAGAACCAACCAGATTGAGTGGACCTGTCCAGTCAGTGCACGCATTTGTCAATAACCGTGCAGCTCAACTCAGAATTTAAGGAGCTCAACGAATTGACGAACAATACCAAAGAAAGGACATTCGGGTAGGCCGCATAAACTACTCAAACTGCCAGACCATGATTAAAAACTAACTAAGATAAATTAAAATAAAAATCAAAATAAAAAAGATTGATCCACATAGTCTTCACATTCACAATAATTAAAATAAAATAATATAATACTTTAAAAAGTAAATTAAAAAACTAAATGCACGGTGCAAAAAAAATAAAAAAATATATTAAAAAAATTGGAGCAGCTCAATCCCAAGCCTTTTTGTCCTCAACGTAATCTGTAATGGGTTTGCCTCAAAACTTACAACTCCTAGCAACAAACCGATTTGAATCAAGCAAGTGTTGCACCGAACATTCTTATTTTATAATGATCGAGTGTAATTATAATAATTAACTTAATAAGTGACTGTGAAACTGAGGTGTTATGTTAACTTGTAAGTATAAGTTATCTTTAAGTGGTCAATGATACGCTGGGTAAGGTGGTACTTTTTTGGGGAGAGAGGTTGAATTTTGGGGGATTTTCTGTATGTATGAATGGATTAGGTATCTTGTTTGATAACTTCACCTGAAAAAAATATTAAGATAAGCATCTTTTTTCTAAGTGGATATAGGTACCTACATGTCTACGCATAGGTAGGTAGGTATTTAAGTAACTTCAACACGTGTACCTACTATGATAGTAAGGTACTGAGGTGCGTTTCGGTTTTGTATCTAGATATCAATAACGATTTTCATAATTACTTACTTGTTAAAAGTTCAGAGAAATAACTAGCCGGTTCATGAAAATACCTATCTTCTCATGTTGCACCGCTTTTTGCCTGTAAATAAACAATTCTTAACTCTAAGTAACTAAACAAATCGAATCAAACAAACATCGCAACAATTGCGTTATTATTTTGGGAATAGATATGCCGTGATAAAATTTTGTAGCCTAAGCACTTACTTACCTAAAAACATATAAGAACCTACGATATGCAAGATATACAAGATTACGCAAGAAAATGCTAAAAATGGTGTTAACTAGTAGAAGCTAGAACAAGGAATGTCTAATTAACTGCAGCATCAGTGTTCATCCAAAGTTTATGAGCTGACCATAAAAGAGGTTCTTTAATAAGTTTTTCCAATTAAAAAAATCTTTTTTGAAACAAGCTTTTTAGCTTACCATGCATTGTCATCCAAACCAAACGTGTATGCAAAATTTCATCTTAATTGGTTGAGGATAACTGCTTTAAAATTCAGTTGCAAGATTTGACCCTAACACACTTACATACATAAAAACATATATACATACATTGCAAGTTAATAAAAAGCTTGTAAAATAGAGTAAATCCTCAAACAATACTTACCCAAATCCCTTTTTGTTTGTAGTAACTGTCCGTAGTGATCGTATAATATTTCCCTAAAATAGTAACCATTTAAATAATAGCAAGTACTTACAAGTTTATAAAAGTGAAACAAAATTTATTTCAAAGTAACTTCTGAAACACATTCACCAGCTTGAGTGACATGCAACGCCATCTATGTTGGAGAGCACGTGACTAGCATACTGATCGTCGCCGGTAGATGGCAGTACATCGCTAGGTGTCACTCTCGACATATTTATGGCCAAAAAAACAGCACCCCGCTTGAAACAGAATCGCTTTTAAATGACTGGGCGAATTTGCGCGCGATCTCACGAATTTGTATGCAGATTTAAGAAGAAAGATGTCTGAGTGTGTTTTCCATTCGTGCAGACGGATTTCGTTATTTATTTTGCTTGGAAAAGCTGTTTTGTTAGATCTGTATATCGAAGTTTATGTTTTGTGAAGATTAACTTGCTTTATTCTGTTTTTGTTACGCGAAAATCTAAGTAAATCGTTGAAATAATCCTTCATTGAAATTGATTGTGTAATAAATAGCAATCCAATTTCTGGTGGTTAAAAAATGCTGATTATAAAATGGTGGTATAGACAGTAAATAAATAGGCGTTATTTCCATCAGAGGTCACTTAAAAATCAGCACTAGGTACCATCTTGTCCTTCAGATCAGACTTAGGTAGGAAACTATAAGTCCACGTAACTATCTAGGAAAGCAGTAGTTACCTACCAGACAGATTCCTATAACATAGGAACCGTTTAGTACAATACAATAAAAACAGTAGGTATAAATACAATCAGTACCTGTTTACATAAACGAAAGTATATTAACACTACCTTTGCATCTTCGTTCCAACTCCAAGGCACCAAGTATGTTCCAAGTCTTGAAAGCAACGACCGATGCATTATTCATTAGTTTCTTTCTCTGAAACGAAGTTTAAATGTAAATATCGTCTCATGTTGATAGGAGTGTGTACTTGAGAGGTCATGAATGCACTGTGGTCTTGCGTTGTTTAATACGAGAACCTAAGACGTTTTTTGAGATCCTGAAGATCTGATAACCAGTCTTACCAAGGGGTATCGTATTATCCAGTTATATGGTTGTGGAGGTCAGGTAGGCAGTAGCTACATGTAAACTGCAGGTCTTCAGCTAGGCAGTTTAAGCGATCAGACTACTTATATTTTTCATAAAAATAAAGTAGGTTGGCACATATGCATCTGATGTTGTTCCAGAGTTGACACCTAACTAACTTAATAGGTAACGGCTTAAATTATTTTGAAATTATACCAGTTCCTGAGTTTTGCAGGTAGTCTAATGGAACTATGCTTGACTTGCGGTCCACTTTTCAATTACTAACACTGCCAGACTCCTAAAAGAAATTACCTTTTATATATCAAAAGCTGAGGCCTTAGTTTTACCTAATGATTACTTTTTACAAAATGTTCGACCAGTACCTAATCTAGCCCCCAGCAGGTGGGAATGTTTGAGTGATACAAATAGTCACACGATTCTAACATAACAATCAGTCACTATTTTTATTAAGGAAAAACTCTATAAATTGTACAAACATAACTTTTCACCCCACATTTAAGTAGCGTGGACACAGTTCCCATAAATCGCCTTCATTAACACGCATCGCATAGTTCAAATTACAAAACTCGAATATTTTATTTTGAAATAGGACCGTCAATTCAGTTCCGAAGTCGCATAAAACGTTAGTCTATGACAGACATGGGGGTGGCAAAAGTCCGGGCCCCGCCAACGAGTCCTCCCATAAATATCAACCGTCTGAGACATTGTCAACCGGCCACCCTAATTTACGGCTAGTAATTAGGAGTTTGCACTTTGCCAAAACGATTTGCATCGATCGCTACGCTATTAATTTATTGTTATTCTAGAATGTTTGAGCTTCATCTGGATCTTAGCATTCGCAGCTAATCTATAATAATGCTCCGATGATAGTAATTTAGTTCGAAGTTTTGAATTAAATTTCGTAAGTTTTGCGAAATGTTTTATATTGAAACGCTATATGTAGCGACATCTGTCAATGATTATAATTAACTATTTGCTACGTAAGTACTCACAAGTTGTTACAGTATCAGTATAGATGTCGCTACTGTGCATTATTAAATTGTGAATTTTTGTCTAAAACTCTAAACAAATCTCTAATAGAATTATTTTTTTAAAGATGAATGTAATTTTTTTTTTTAATATTAAAGGGTAAATAGATAGGTCATTATTTCTTATGTATGCGGCTGATTAATATTTTATAGTTTTTAAGTTTTATAGTCTGTGGTGTGGTAAAATCATTTTCCCGCACTTTATATCACGTCAAAAAAGAATCAAAACAAAACTCACCCGCTCCCGCTCTCACTCAGGAGATAAGTTTTGTGTAAAAATGTGTTATTAAACAACGTTTCGTTTTGCAGCAGTGATTAGAAAATATCTAAAATGGACCCCTATGAAGTGGAATTCATTGGCGAGAACCGAATCATTAGTGTAATACCAAATTTTACTTACGACAAAATCTATCTGATTTGCGGTGAATTTGGACCTTTCCGCGCCGGTTTGCCACTAAATGTGCCACTGTGGCTTGCAATGATGTTGAAACAGAAGCAAAAGTGCCGTATAGTGCCTCCCGACTGGATGGAATTAGATACTTTGGAAAATATAAAGGAAGAGGAGAAAAGATCTAGGTTAGTTTCTGTTTATAGTTTGTTTTTATCTCATTTTGTACTTCTTCAATATTTTGACTGCTATTTACTCTTACTGTAAATGCACAATACATAACTTGGCTTTTATGTAATTGAAGTATACAAATTTATTAAGGCAGGTCTTCATTCCTTCACTGAATTACAAGTTACTCCTGTACTTGAATCTAGCCATATATAATATTATAAATGTGAAAGTTTGGATGGCCTGTTTGTTACTCAATCATGTCAGAACGGCTGATTGGATCTGGATGAAATTTGGCACAGAGATAGATTATGCTCTGGAATAGCACATATGCTACTTTTCATCCTGGTATAATGTTCCCTTGGTGTAAGAAACATTTTTCACCCAGGGGTGAAGCCACTGGCAGAAGCTAGTGTTAGATAAATTCATAGTTATGCAGTTACTGTGTAATCATTATCAAGCATTCGTCTTCTTTTTTCTTTCTTTCTTTTTAAAAAAAAGTTGCCCTGCACTAGAAATTTCTTCCTGTATCGAGGGTGCGTTTACAAACATATAAACTCACATACACAACACCCAGAGCCAGAACAACTATCTGTAGGTCATACAAATATTTGTTCCGTGCGGGAATCGAACCTGCGATATGCAGCGCAGCAGTCAATCGCTCAACCACTGCGCCAACCGTGTGCCTAAAATTAGGCGAATCATTATCAAGCATTGTTGTCCTGTTCCTGATACTCATCTATAACCTTACTCAATGCTCGCCTTTGGGCGAAACTACAGACCGCCACCTGCTGGCTTGTTGTAATTAAAACTAACTCACAATTTCAGGTTCTTCACAAAAATGCCAAATGAACATTACATGGTGGAAGCTAAACTAATCCTCGGAGCGGCATCAGAAGACGTCCCTAACGCTTCAGAAATAAAGACCATTATCAAAGACATTTGGGACATCCGTATGTCAAAGTTACGGACCTCAATGGATGCTCTCATGAAGTCTGGAGGCGGATATGGTAGGCTGGACCACTTGACGATGATGGAGATTAATTCTGCTAAGCCTTTGTTGCCATCAGCTATGGATTATTTATTGCAAATACAAAAGGTAAGTGTTGTTATCTGCAATTTTTTTTGTTTCTTCTGCCTGTTAATATTAAAATCTTGATAACAGCCTTAGGCCAATTTAATAAAGCCGACAGATTAGTAATCCATTTTTCAAGCACTTCCTGACATCCAATTAAGAAATAATATGGTACATGTACTATGGAGTCAGAAGGTGACCACAGCAACTCCTCAGCCAGACAATATTGCACCATAGTATTTGGATGAGTTTCGGCTCAAGAATAGAATATGTATTTACAACTGATATTATATTTAGTACCTTTCAGTTCCAAAAGATTGATAAAAAAAAATGAATACCTATTTGGTAAATATGTCTCAGCCAGATATGTTCAGTCGGACCCTGATTACTGATAGTTATTGAAGCAAAACAGTGTTCAGTTAAACAATAACCTTCTAGAAGTAGACTATTATTATTGGTGATGAATAGAGAAAGTAATTTATAAAATGAAACTAGCTGTTACCCGCTACTTCATCTGCATAGCATTAGTACTACGAAGCTAGCTTTTCTTATTTCCTGCAATAATATTGTAGGTGTGGGCCGCCTTACTTGAGAAATTATTAGTCCACCATACAAACTTCCACCCCCCTTTAAATCCCCTTAACAATAATTTCAGGGATAAAAACTATCCTATGTCCTTCCCAGGGTCTCAAATTATTTCCATACTAAATTTCATCTAAATCGGTTCAGCGGTTTAAACGTGAAAAGGTAACAGACAGACAGACAAGAGTTACTTCCACATTTATAATTAGGATTACTAACCAGTATGTTTGTTCTCTTCTTACAGAAAGCCCAGAAAAAGGTACAACAGCCATCAGCCCTCAACACGTCAACATTCAGCCAATCAGGGAGCGGCAGCTCACAGAATACCTAGATCTCTAAGTGCAATATCTACTTGTTAAGATAGCATGTAAGTTTGTTAAGAAGCTAGTTATTTTTGTAAGCATTTCGTACTGATTAAGTAAACAATTTCCTAATTATTTGTGTTTACATTTACTAGTGAGTGCAGTATTGGCCGCGACTTATAAGTTGTAGGTTGTGGATTCAAACCCAAGCAGGCACTTTACTTTGTGTAAATTATTTCACCGCCACTGCTCTCAAAACGGTGAAAGAAAACATCGTGAGGAAACCGACATGTCCTAGAAACAAAAATTCAAACATGTGATTTCCACCAACCCGCCTAAGGCCCGCATGGTGAATTATGGCCCATTCCCTCTCAACATCAACATTAAAAAGGCTAATGATGATGACATTTACACCAACACACAATTTTTGAACATATTACTTGCTGATAAAGAATTACAAAATCATTTGGTCTGCTTTAGCTAAGTATCTTTTACTTACTAAAGCTTATGTAAAATTGCATACTTAAGGTTCTCGCCAAACTTCTTGGCCGCCCCGAAGTTGTGTTTCCGATGCGCAAGGCACGGATCGGTGCTGTTTTTGTATGAGATTTACTACTGCGCCGCCATTGTAGCCAACTTCAGGGCGGCCAAGAAGTTTTGGCGAGAACTGTACTTACACAGTTTAAGTTGCACAGTTTTTTATTGTTTGTTGCATTTTTCATGTGAGTTAATATGTTTGTAAAAGCACCCGCTTTTAAAAACATAACATAACTCACATACACAAACATCCAGAGCTGGAACAACTATCTGTAGGTCATACAAATATTTGCTCCATGCGAGAATCGAACCCGCGACACGCAGCGCAGCAGTCAATCGCTCTACCACTACGCCAACCGTGGGCCCTATTTGGCCTACAATCAGCTTCAAGATAAAGGAAAGGCCATCATTCTTTTGAACAGTAATGGAATATCCACTCTTTTTTTGTAAGCACATGGTATTTTGCGGTGTTTTTCTTTTATTATTAAATAAAGGCTCGTGTTAAACCACTATCTCACCTAATAGTAAGCCATGGTGTGGTTGACGGTACTCTTGACTTTTTTTTTACTTTTAAATTAAGCAATTGGTCATGAAATGGTATTGCAAAAACTTTTATAACTTCTGATTCCAATCAAAACACAAGTAAGGTATAAAGAATCATAGACTTTTATCCACCTTTAATAATTAGGTATTATTTGGAACTACAACAAAGAAATATCACCCAGTAAGACACCCAAAATACTCTCACAATCTCAATAGAAGATTTATGATTATTACTAAAAACAAGTGACAGTCGCCGCAATTCGCTCCAATCTACAATTTATTGCGACGATAACCGGACATTCAATTATAAACACGATGAATTGTGAGGTTACAGTGTTATCTAAATAGGATTTTAGCTTACAGTCGACTTATTGATAGTTTCGGCCAAAGGTGGGTAGTTAAGAGGAAATGCTGTCGCAGACATCCGACTTCTTCTTCTTCTTCATCGTGTCGATGATTCCATTTTTAGATTTAAATGTTGTGCTTCGACCAGAACTCAGACACGTCGACAGCCCCGCACAGGTCCTTCATGGTGCAGGTGTTTGTGCACAGAGAGCAGGACAACAGATGAGGCATCGTTTGCGGTGTGGTTCCACAGTCACATTGTGGCTGATCGGAGTACCCCCATCTGACCAGGTTGTACCTACAGCGGCCCACTTGGCTTCGCAGCCTATTTAGAGATTTCCAGGTAGGCCAAGGCAGTTTATTCCCAGCTGGGAGCTTTTCTGCTGGATCAATATAGTCAGTTGGAGGGGGGTATTTGAGGAGCCACAATTTCCTTCGTGCTTCGCCTGGGCTGTTGTCGTAAGTTGTTTCAGCCGACTTAAGGAAGCTGTTCCGACTCTTTAGTCGCCCCGTGATTGCTCCGCGTTGTACAGTAGGTGGCGGTTATCGGTCTCTTGTTTGTGCTTTTCGGAGGAACAGGCAACCTCCCTACGACTGAATATCCTAAGTAAAAAGTCATTATTAGTGGTTTGGCTCTCACCTATTTCCTCCTCCAATATTGACCAATTTAAAAGATATTACCTACATAAACTGAAAAATAAAGATATATACTGTGGCCCTATGTTTTCCTTTTTGATGATCTTTATAAGCTCCAGAACCCTCAAAAGATACACAAAATTGCGCTGTCAACAGAGGCAGTGTAGGTAAAAATATGATAACTGTAAATGAAAAAAGTAAAACATAGAAGCACAACATAATACTTATATCTTTTTTATTAAATTTACGGAATATCTTTTAAATTTATCTAATACTCGAGGAGGAAATAAGCGAGATCCAACCATCGAATTATGACTTTTACTTAAGAAATTCAGTCAGAGCTCTCTGCTAACATATCCTCTTAAAAGTGAGTTTGTAGTACTTTGCCGTTCTTCAAGTAATGGGTAGGTATTGAGGAGCTTGTATCTAAGTAATTAAACCCGCGCAGGTAGATCATCAGGGCTAAGCAATGCTTGCAGAGTTAAATCTATGGATGGGTGACCTTCCATTAAATACCGAAATTTCTTTGTCTCTCGGAGAGCACGATAAGCCGGTGGTCCCGGCTGCCATTTGTAGATCTTTGACAGGAATTACGGCTAGGCTTCTGACCAATCTGACACCAGTCTTGTCAAGGGGTATCATGTTTCTCAGTTACTGGGTTGTGGAGGTTAAATAGCTTCATGTAAAATACTGGTATCCGTTTAGACGACCCCAACATAGTTCAAAAAAGGTTAGGCAGATTGATTAACTCCACGATAAGGTAGATACATACCTACATATTCAGTAAGAAACCTCGAAGTTGTATTCGAATTATATTACTGAAATGTCTACCTTTTCGCGTAGTAAATAAAGTTCAATATTGTGTGTGTGCGGAGCGTCGCATCTGTTGACCCTTAATTGAACTATACCGGTTTTTTTCTGAACTTTGTCGTTGTTTATGTAATGGTATATTTTAGGTATATTTTGTGACATCTTCATTTATGTAGAATTGTGTTACCACGCGGTATGTAACTTGTATTCCACCAGACTTTCTGGAGCCGATTCTGAAGAATGATGCAAAGTTCTCTTAAATTAAAACACATAATTGTAAAGAGCAGTGGTGGCCCAGTGGTATCGGCTGCGACTTACAAGTTGTAGGTCGTGGGTTCGAGCCCAGGCAGGCGCTTTACTTTGTGTAAATTATTTCATCACTACTGCTCTCAAAACGGTGAACGAAAACATCGTGAGGAAACCGGCATGTCCTAGAACCAAAAATTCGAAGACATGTGACATTCACCAACCCGCACTGGGCCCGCGTGGTGGATTACGGCCCATTCCCTCTCACAGAGAGGAGGCCTTTGTCCCAGCAGTGGGAACATTAATAGGCTGATGATGTGATGATGATGATTGTAAAGAGGGGGAGAATCTATGTCAATAAAAATCATATTTAAATCGGAAAAATAGTATATTGCCTCTTATCATCTAAGATGGGCCTTTATCTTATAAATCTAATGTGGCCATGTTTTCAATTATTTTCTTCTTAAAATCTACTGCGTCCGTTCTTGCCAAATTCTTATAATTAGCTTAGAACCTATTCTTAATACAATCTGCTCTTATGCTTTAGTTTTAATTAGTCTTATATTAGGTACTAAGGTTATTATTATATTGAAATAGCCTAGCCGTTAACTACGGTTTACAAAAAAGGTACAAAAAGCTAGAATTGACTGAGAACAAATATTTTTTACAGATTTATTTCACAAAAATCTTTATGAACTTTTTTATCAATTGGGATTTAGTAGAGAAAATACTGGGATTTATAGTAGATAAAGAAATAAAGACAAGATTATTTAAGAATACAAAAAAGTACTGATAGCAAACAAGTTGTGGAAAAAAGGAAAATAGAGTAATAGTTGGATAGTTTTTTTTTTATTCTCTCAATCAACCCATAGCTTAATTGCAATAGAATAAATAATTACAGAATGGCTTCCAGACTTATAATAATGTTTTTTACTGGAATGTAATATTACAGTTGAGATTAAATTATTTTATAAAAAAGCGTTTTAGAAGAGATCCAAATTAACCAAGAAAACTTTAGAAACCTAGGCTTTTTAGTCAAATGTTAAAAACTTTTACAGATAATATTTTACTAAAGAAAAAATATAAAATGTGAAAATTACGACTGTATTTGTTCACCTATCTCAGGAATTGCTAAACCAAGTTTGAAAAATCTTTTAGATCAAACCAAAAATAATTTGCGTTACGTTGACAACTAATACAAGAAGCACACGAAAGTCAAAAAACCAAACTTATATGTATTTCTATAGAGATAAATATATATTACTTACATACAGCTTTAGCCGTGTTTTACGTTGATTCACTTTGCTAAATGGAAATGTACAATACACCATAATTTTTAAAACGCAAAGTAATCACAACACTTTGGTTTAACTCCAGCTTATCGAATACATAAGAATTTTAGTTTAAATATCAATAATTTTAATAAAACATTGATTTGTATGTACAAAGTTAGACAGTATGTACAGAAAGTAATCAACAAAAAAGTCATATAAATTATTTTTCTCGTAAAAACAGAAAATATATACAAAGATCTGCCGATATAACGAAGCTAGACATGTTGCAAGTTTCTCTGTCGGTCCCTTAGAGATAAAGATTGAAGATGCGAGTCCAAAGCATTTTTCAAAGAGCCTTCGATAAATTTCGCTTAAGGCAAACAAAAATGCGTTTTGAACATATTGGGGGTAGTTACACACTATTTTTGCAGGCTACTATAAAAATGTGTGTAGTTTAACTGGTTTGATTTTATTAGGATGGCCTGAAAACTGCCTAGATAAGCCAAAAATGTGGTTTAGTAAGAGTCACCGTTATAGATCAGGAAATGGTGGGATGGAATGAAGAGTTGTTCAAAGAAAGAAAGAAAAAATTGTTAATTTAGCTTCCTATCAAGTTAGTAAAAATCCTGAAAATCCTACCCATTAGTCGTGTTAGTAATTTGAACAACCACAAAGCAAGAATATGGCATAGATTTGCAAAAGGAGTCTATAGTTTCTACTGATAAATCTCCATGTATTTCAGGCAATCTTATTTTTTCAGGCCAAACTAAATTTAGTAGGGCATCCTAAAAAAAACATCTGCAAATGGTGCTAATATGTAAACATTCCTACTAAATATGGCACAGAAAAACAAGTCTCGTTAAAGTAAAAGAAATATGTACACTACTACTAAAGAAATAAGGTATAAAATACTTTGAAACCATGCTGAGCTTGTTACGTTCTTCTGCCGGCAATGAAACTCAAGAGATCTTTAGTGAAAGGATAACAATTGCGTATGCGCATACTAACACTAATATTTACAAATATGTACAAAAATACTGAACTAAATATAAAAATAATATTTACAGTTAAATCTATGACTTCAAGTTACTTAATACTAAATAATGACTATAGAATACACATTATGTGTTAATAACTTTAGTTTAACTTGGATTCAGCCTGAAGTTAGATCTAAGTTTAATCTAAGCCTAACATTCAACTAACCCCAACTTAACTCCTTAGTTCTCTTAACTTCACTGTAATTCTACTCAAAATTTGAACATTAGAAAATATATTTAAGGCTTCTAAAACTAGATAAAACCTCAAAAGAAAAATACTTTTTACCAGACTATATTGAAGCCAAAACATTAATATTGTACCCCAGCATTAAAATCTATAATGGCCGAATTTAGAAAAAAGTTTTGTTCTGCTAAATTAATTTTTTACTACCCACAATCGAGTTTATTACCGTAAAAAAATAACTACGTTCTTAAACTATAATACTAAACAGCTACAATTTTACTTGGATCTACCTTAACTCTTAAGAACATAACATCATCTTTGATAAAGTTCCTTTTCTTCAGCATCTCATGAGAGACGAACCTTGGGAACCCGAAGCCTAGCGCATCAGGTTCCTTGGAAGGCCTCTGGAAGTTCTTCCATGTGGGGTCTGGGACGAAGCTCTCGACGATGTTGCAGGCTCTGTCGGGGCTGGAGCTCTGGTCGAACAGGGTGAAGGAGACCGTGTGGGCGAAGGGCCAACGGAGAAGAGCGTCGTATTCTCCTGGCAGGATCTTGATGTATACTGACATGTGAGTCGCTTCGCCAGCTCCGTTGCCGTTCAAGAATAGTGATGCCTGAAAAGAAGAGGGAAAAGGTTTATTTTGCTGTACAATGTGTAACTAATTAAAAAAGGTTTTCAGTTAGAAAAAAAAGTCTACAAGTCGTAAGATGAGATCAATTGGAAAAACAAAATACAATCGAAATATAACGGAACGGATCCTGCCACGTGGGAGATCAAAAACTATTACGCAAATCGTCCAAACCAAAATAACTACCGAGTCATTGAGAAGTTTAAAACTCAAGAAAAAGAATTTAAATTAATTAACAAATGTCACAGTTTACCAAAACGAACAACTATGATGAACACTCAAAATAATATTACATTACACACTGAGTGAGCAAGAGTATCTAATTTAGTCTCCGTGGGGACGCAAGTTTAGTCATCATTGAGAGTTGACTCATACAAATATACCGGCGTGGTTTTGTTTACCAACAAATGTGATGCATTTGGCGTTACAAAAGGATTTTTTGGTTGGCAACACGGTTTTCTGTGTTAAGAGGTCAACATTCAACAATTGAAAATAAACATGCATTTGCCATATTATATTTGCAGTATGTATCACGGCATTTTCACAGCAATAAATGCGAGTTTATTATCGACCTCAGAGTTTTTCACCACGTGGCAACGAACCAGGAATTTGGCAAACATGCAAAAGTGGGTAGTTAGAAATAAGTGAAGCGTGAAAGTGGAACAAACGTATTTTTTTCGAAGCTCGTACGACATTTAGCAATTTTTGGAAAATGTGACTAATACTCCTCTGGGGAGACTGAGATTGGGATGACGGAAAAAAATATCAGAGAGAGAGAAGACCGTAGGAAATTACTCCAAAACACTGGATATTTCTACAAGGAATGAATTTCAGAAGTAAATGAATCAGTTTCAAAAGCTCACCTGCAACTTATATCCATACTGGCTCGTATAAAACGCTGGAGACACAAGTTCGACACCATCCTTGCACTTCGCCTCCGCCATCTTAGCAGCCCAGTCGCTGATGCGCCACACGAGTGCGCCGGAACAGTTGACCGACAGTCGCGCTACTGCTGCGCGCAACGAGTCCAGTTGTCTTGCTTGTCGGCTGGCGAGCGCTGAGACGAGGGCTAAGTGCTGTTGGCAACTTTCTTCTGTATGTTTTTCTAGAGCTTGTCTTGTACCCTGTAAAGGTTAAAATATTAGTTAGTATTGTAAGATCTTTAAGCCGAAATTCAATTATAAGTAAACAACTTTTTGAAAAGGAACCTTGCCTAGGATCGCTTGGAACAGGTTCTTCACATTAAGTTATTCAAACTTTTCACTACAAAAGTAAGTACCCAAACTAGAACTATGAAATACTTATTTTTCTGCTTATTTGCTAGCTTTGCTATGCTTAAAACATCATGATACTTACCATTGGTTGCTTTGTAAGTAGCATTTTTGCACTTATTTGCTCTAAGCTTAAGCTTGTATCCTCACGCAATTAACAATGTTGCTTGTCGATTTAACTAGCTAATAGCGTCACCTTGGCTTCAGCTTTGCGAGCTTTATCAAGATAGCTATAACCATAATAAATCAGCCTTTTGCTTATGTTGCTATCACATCACACATCATCAGCCTATTAATGTTCCCACTGCTGGGACACAGGCCTCCTCTCTGTGAGAGGGAATGGGCCGTAATCCACCACGCGGGCCCAGTGCGGGTTGGTGGATATCACATGTCTTCGAATTTTTGGTTCTAGGACATGCAAGTTTCCTCACGATGTTTTCCTTCACCGTTTTTGAGAGCAGTGGTGATGAAATAATTTACACAAAGTAGAGCGCCTGCCTGGGCTCGAATTCACGACCTACACCTTGTAAGTCGCGGCCGATAGTACTGGGCCACCACTGCTCTCCATTGTTTAAATTGCTATATCAATTTATAATCTTTGAAACATACCTTAAACCTACACCCAGCATCTCTAAAGGAGCAAGGTAACGCAGCAGCAGCGGCGGCCGCGGCGTGGTCCCGGAGGTGAGCGGCCAGGTCTGCGCGAGGTACGCCACTGGCTCCACAACGTTGTGGACACGCCACTGGTGCGCGGGCGCATGATGCTCCGTGCGCTGATACTGTATCCTGAGGAGAAGGAAACAGTTGGGTTTTTAGATGAGAAAAAAAATCTTTTATAATGTTTCCGATTTGACGTGGTGGAGCTTCAATAAGATAAAAACCTAAAAATGAAATTGGAAAGCCATATGTTTGTATAATTTTACGTCAGTTACAGCCACAGGGACGTTTTAAATGTAATTTTTTGGAGGGTAGGATTTAATTTTTGACCAGATTATTTTTCTAACTACCCATCATTTCGACAAAAATATTATTCACCCAGAAGTCTTCAAATGGTCTCGTGACTGATTAAGTCGTTAATTCTTACTGTTCTTTCATTGGCCTAGTAGCCTTTATAATTTAACATCAGTAAAGCCTTACCTGGGTATAACTCTGTCCACAGTGTTTGCAAGGCACTAGTCGTTTACTGCAATGCTGCTGAATGTGCTGCTGTGTATGTCTTCGCTGCACCTTGGCTCCGCACTTGTTCTCGCAGTAAACCGGCTCGTGGCCACAGTTGCCTTGATGTTCCTGGAAATTGAGGATTGTGGTGTTAATTAATGATGGAAATCGATAGTTTGGGTAGAATCTCTTGGAAAAAAAGCTGCTTCTTCTGAAATTGAAGACGTGAATATTTTCCTTCCGAAATGTCTGCAATTTTTCTATGGTTTGTATGTAATCACAATGAGATCTTAATGTTTTTGCGTATTTAGCAAGAAGATATAAAAAAACAAGCATTTTGGTAAAAATATCGGCAAACTTTTGTCTCGCTTTTGAATTGTTTACCCTCGTTTACACCTTTCGTAAATATCATAGTCGTTTGGGTGTTCTCTCTTCAATATTAACATTAAAAAAATATCAAAAGGATTACCCTTACCTCTAAAGCGCTTCCGGAGAACTCCTTATGACAATGCTCGCAGTTAGCGCGGCGACGAGGACAGGTGTACCGCAAGTGATCCTGCATCAACACCCGCGGGATCATCGCGCCGCATTGCGCCGCGCACAGCACCGCATCGTGCTTGCACGTGTTCAGATGCGCCTGCGCAGGGTAAAGAGATCTTAAGGATGTTGATTCGGGAGTGAAGATTATATTAGGTCGGTGATGTAAAAAAAATACGGGTGAATGGGATGAGATCTTAGTTTGATCAAAAGTGTGCGATTGTTTGGAGTAAGAAAAAACATTACTCATTCAATTTATGCAGCTTATTAATTTATTTATGTACGAGTTGTTTATTAGAGTTTTGACGCTAACTAGGTAGGTAAAATCTTTATCTGTATTCTATGTGCTTACAAACAATACACTGTAAAACAATACTGTAGGTATTTTAAATTCATCAGAAAAATCTTAATTTGTTTATAATTTAAACGAACATTAGATAAATTTGCGTGTTCGCGCTACATAAACTTACGGGCAATTAATTTTGAAAACTGACTCGCACTTGCCCTGCCATAAATTAAAGACTATTGTCGGTCAGATAAATAAATGTGTCGTGACATGACAGGCGCACACAAAATGATAGATCGATCGATCTATTTACCTACTTAACATTATCTTAGCAAATATTTGGCTTTCCCACTCACCTTCAATTTGCGTAGCTCGTCCGACCATTGGCATCCTTCTTTGTGGTGGATACAGTACACCACCGATCCCATAATAGCCTTCTCCGACTCGGGATCTGGATAAATCTAAAACAAAGAGAACAATATTTAAAATCATATCTCAACAACCCAAGTACGTGCTCCCAAAAATATATCGACCTTTTTTATCTTTGAAATAATGTATTTAAGCATTTTGTCAGAATTAATTTCAGTTTTAACAGAAAACACGACGTCAAAAGCAACGGCTACCGTTGAGACTGATTGAGGCGCTTGCCACACTCGCATAACGGATTAAATAGGACAACGCGATTAAAAATAAACCACATTTCAAAGAGAATATCAAACGGGCGCTGTATACACACCGTACTCTCGAATATGGAACACATCGTACGGAAATATGCAAAATGGCCGACTGTTTTTCGCGCGTAATTTATTCAAAGTAAAGGCGCGGGTGCGTTCACCGCAAACGACTGATACGTAGTGAATGCGTTCCCGTTTGTACATTTTCGTTATCTTTATGGGTGCAACGAACAGATGGCTCGAGCCACGGACCACCGTTCCCTATGTTTGTGCCGCGATAAGCGTGATTTTTCACTTCCCAAACCAGCTGGGTAATGGAATGAGCAAATACACGCGTGAGATGCCTTTGAGCAGGTTACTTTCACATGTTGAAGCTAATTTTTCTATGAAACCGACCCAGCGAGAACTGAAAAACTTTTTTGTTGACCTACGCTGTTGTTAAATAAGAATGCGCTTCGAATGCTAAATGTTGTTAGTAAACAAAGCCAAGTTGGAATATTTGCCCAGGAGATGTCACTAGTAGTCGCACGGATCTTTAAATAAGCCACCCGTATCGTGAACACGGATACCCGCTAAGCTTCAAAATCCATCGAAAGTTCTCCATTCATTCGTATTTTCTTCTGAAGAAAACAAGCGATGGACTGTTCACGTTTCTAAACTGAAAGATCAAAGCTGTTCCACAGTACGCAGTGTTTCTATTTACAAACATTGATGCATGTGGTCATCGGCATGGCTGCTGCGTAACCGTACCACCTTAGCATATTCTATTCAAGTAAAACGAAGTACCTTATCATATCCATTATCGCTACTTAACTGTGAGTTTTATCGCAAAGGAATAAGGGTGAGATTCCTGTATCGTTTCGCGAAGTCCTAGGTGCTCTCAAAGCTGGTGGTGTATAAATTTACAAATATAGAATGTTATTTGTGTCGTATTCTAAAAAGATGGACCGCGATGTGTTGAGCTCTCCCGCATCGGTCAATTATAGAACTCTTTGTATCGTAAATAGTGTAGAAACGAAACGTAACAGGTTGCTGAAGTGACGCGGCGGTTATGACGTTCTGGAGCACAAGTCCCGCGCAGCAAAAGGATAGATTGAAAATGAGGATGTTACGCTGCCATTTGTAAAATATCACAGGCCGAGGTGACATTAGACAGCTAGATGTGACATATGTAACATAAATTGTATAGCATTACTTTAAAATATTTCTTTCATTTAACTAATATTTATGTAGCCACTTTAAATCTAACTGTCAAACAGCGTTTTGTTTTTGTTGTAGGCTATAAAATGCCACACTTGTATTTCCTTATTCAGGCTATTTTAATGACGGTTCCATATATTATTTAGATTCGAAATCATTAAGAATGTGATTAATCAGTTATTTGACATAACACATGCAAATGATTGCCGACAAAAAGGTTACGAAATAGTCAGATATAACAAGAACCATATTAGGTGGCAAGACCTTATCCTCCTACGTGCAATGTTTGAATTAAAACAATTTAATAGGTTTTATAATTAATGAAATTTACACTGACAATCAAGGGCATTATCATAAAATTAAATGATATTTATTTAAGTTATACAAACATAAAAATCTGCCAGAGTAATTTTAATAAATCTTAATTACTATAAACTCGTTCTGATTTTAAAAATAATCTACCACTGTGTTCATTTGTTTTTCATAATTTAAGTCAGTTTTTTAATAGCCATTTCACATCACACGAGCTAAAGTAAGAATCATCTTTTATCTAAGGACTAGTCAAGCAAGACCAACTTTAAGTCGCAAATGTTATGCAAAGTATCGTGCTCCCAGCCATTCTATTTCAAGAAAAACTAAACAAGTCTTTCTTACAAATTACTTAACAAAATCGTCACGTACCACAATTCTCACGAAAACACTCAACTTTAAGGAAGGTAAAAAACAAGGTTTCAAATCTTATATGGCATAAAAACGTTATCTAATTACAAGGTAAAGCGTCATACGCCCACCGTACACAGGGTTGCATCACATCTCCCACGCGAGCAGACACTTGCCTTCTATCGATATGGAAGACCTTGGGGATATATACTATTGGACTAGGTATTAGATTTCTATCAGATAGGACTGATTTCAGTTCCGTTTAATAATATTTTTGGACAAGTATTGAATATTTTTGTCTTCGGAGCGCCTGACTGTATATCTCTAAACTGTTGTCTTTGATAATTTTTGACGTTGGAAAGCGTTAAATCTTCTCTGTTATTTAAAATATTCTTTGCGAATCAAATAATCTATCACTCCAAAAGCAGTTAAAAAGCTCCAGTTAACGCAAAAGTTATTTTAGTCAAAACAATTGAGGGTACGTCACAATCCACTTGACGACCGTGTCCGGTCGCAGGCGACGAATTGACGTCTCTAATTTGTTACGAGCACCATTCGGGCTGATTATTAACACAATTCCCTGTGTTAAATTTGATATTCCAAGGTTTATAAATGTGCCAAAGTAGGGGCCGGAGTGAACGGACTTGGAACTTTTTAGCAACTTATTTGCTGGAAGACGCTTAAGCGAAATCGTGTTTAAAGAGTCAACAGACTCAACTACATCAAGAACAGCAAAAAATCTTGATGTATGTTCATGTACAGGTACAGGTTCATGTGTAGGTAGAATTTGTGTTATTTTAAATAGAACCGCGTCCGATTGAGACGCTATTGACAATGACAAACACCCCAATTTCCAAAATGTAAACTCTTCTGCATAAAATGTATTTCCCAAAATATATTTTAAATCTAAAAAGGAAAGTTCTCAACTGAACGCACCCATCATCGTTTAAAACAGAACGAACCATATAAATTATGGCGCGAACTTAGCTGTCAGTTTGTGTTCTAATTTGGAAAATGGCGGTTGGAGTGGTTCGGAAACCGTTATTTTTTTCTTACTTCAATGTTATTCTGGGTACACTTCTTTGTACAACATCTTTGAGGTTTCTACACTTCTGTTTTCATCAAGTCACACCGTCAGTTGATTGACATCTGACGGTGATGTGCGTACAAACGTAGCCGCACCTTCCTGAACATTCCCTTTACCTTTATTACCTTCGAAATAGAGTTGATTTTTATTTGTATGTGTTTATCTATTTTGTTGATACAATTTTGTATTCGTTAAGCTATCGACACGCGCTGACGTGGGAATGTAAACATTACACCAAAAATATACCCAGGGATTATTTTCAAGTGTATCCGTAGTAAACAGAACTTGTAGTAACGTTGAAGGGCCTCCTTTAACAGCATTATATTATCTTTAAACGTAAAAAAACTCTGCTAATGGCTATCGCAGTACCGCATAGTCTCAATAATAAATTTTCAAACCATGTCTTCTTGTAGATGACAATATTCTTTTCCAAGTTATAATAAGTTCATCATTCATCTCACCATCTTTGTATACTTAATGGAGACTCCTACTCAAGACAAGCCACTTAATCAGAAAAATGCCTCTAATAACTTATGCTTGTAAAGTAAACGCAATATTTTCCCAGCCTTGCGTGCCTAGCAATAGTTATTAAGTTTTCAGCAGTCTTAAGTTAAATACTTAGTTTATTTGATTTATTAGCTTAGTTGGATGTGGTAATTATTTCTGCAGTGTCTTGACCTTCGAGTCTGCTCACTTTTGTACTAGTTTATTTACAGTTAATTAATTTATATATGATAGATTTTTATACGGGTTTATAATACCGGATAGCATTATATATATGTATTAAGATCCCACCGCTTAAATCTGCAGGTGTATGACTTTTTGATAAAGTATATTTTCATTAATGATAATTGATAATAGAATAGATTACTGCAGGGTTGCATAGCAATATTTAGCCACAATTATCTTTTATTAAATTTCTTATAATTAATATTTGTTAACAAACCCGAGGACCCAAATAGATTGAACAAGCTAAGAATTAGTTTTACTGAAAAGAAAATTACAAGCCGTAAAAAATTACACAACTTGTACGACAATCCATCTAACCCATTAGAATTATGTGTAAATGAGACCGGAACAACTCAAAATTGCAGCAATTTTTTTTAACAAGCACCGCATAACAACAACTCAATATTCATAAGAGCATGGTATTACAAAATTTAAATAATAAGTCTCGATGGTTATCACCGGTGCGCGCGCGCAACGGAAGCGGGTTCGACGCCCGGCCGGGACGGTACCGTGGAATATGTAATGATGTCTAATTAAACGTTATGTAATGGATGTGTGATTTCTGTCATTGTTTTTAAGGATATTTACTGTAAGGCAAAGCGTCATTTAAGTTCAGGTCAAGGCACATGAGGCAAGAGCGTTTGATGATGTTGATTATGATGGTCAATTCAGGTTAAACAATACCAAAACTTTTGGAAAAGAAGATATTAGACAAAAAGGAATAAGAAATACGGTAGGTCAACAGCGAAGAGCAACAAGGAATGCATTCAGTACAACAAAACAATTTCAAATTTTTTCAAGAAGACTGAGTAAACAGTGACATTCCACGCATTAATAGAATAAATAATTCTCATTCTTATCTATTAATCAATGCGTGCCTATACGTCGGCAGAAGACTGAAGACCTAAATTTCTATTAGAAACAATGAAATGTAAGTAATTGTATTGTAATGCTACAAGACACTACTTTCCTACTCAGAAGATTATTATCTGAAAAATGCGTGCGTTCTCATGAGCATGAATAACTTTGTTACGTACCGCTATGATGCGCGCATTTTTATTGAAACACTTTAGATAGTATATAATTAAATCATCTTCCAGTTATGTATTTAAATAATAACTAGTGTTTATCGTCTTATTTATTATAATTATTACTCTCAATCTTTCCGCTAAGTTGAAAACAGATACCTTATCGACGTCATCTACGTAGGAGCTATTGAAAATAATTTCGTTTTTATTTACTTCCATAAAAAACAAAAGCAAATTGGATGGCGTGTCCAGTGTCACTAGACTTGTACCGGCAAGCTGACATCCTAACTATTTAGAAAGCCAAACATGTTGTTATTCTATATGTAATAACAATAATGAACTCTCTTTTGCATCATTTTTCAACTACCCACCTCAAACCTACAGACTTTCCACCCGACTTTGGTTATTCTTCTAAACTATCTCATTCGTAGATCAGTTTCTGTGCCAGTGTGGGAGTAATATTAAACTTCATTGATAAACAAACGGATTTCTTCAATGGACTGACATCACATCGATCCATCATATACGCTAATGCATTGATTGTGATTGTTTACGCAACGTCACAGCTTCGGGTGTTAGCTTCTATATATGGATTGATTAAAAAATCTTTGATATCAACGGCGAGAAATGCACTGTGATTTGTTCGTTTTTAGAAAGCAGATGATTGAAAAGTCTTCTCATTTCTAATTTCGTTTTTGAAGCTCCATCCAAAAAAAATAACCACCAGGCGAAAAATGGTGAAAATGGACATACCATCACGCCTGTATTAACCAATGGATAAGGCAAAGGTGCACCTTTTGGTATACCCACATTTCACCAGTTATGTTAAAGTCGCTTGCAATGGGGGTTGAGCAATCAACCGGCCACAAGTTCAGACTCCGGGCTTCTACAAAAACTGAAAAGACGTTATTTTCATTCAATAAAGCTGTGTTAAATCTCAATTAACCGATTAGCCTCAGTAGCAACTAACAGCGTATTAAAATCTCGCTCCTAAGTAGTTGTGTTTTTCAAAATAGACCACTTCGTTAGAAGCAACGAGATATCAATTAGGATGTCTGTCATCGCCCAAACGTCTCGGGTTGCCGACGAATTTAATTCTAAAACGCACCCTGCCATTTGGGATACATTAATTCATAGTTTGTTTTGTTTAGATGTTAAAATTAATTTGAAATAGGAGTTCTGGGGAACATGGAATTAGAATGTAAAAATGTATAGTCGGATTTTCTTTTTAATTGAGAGAAAGAAAAATATTCAGTATTAGTTTCTTGTCATCCCAAGTTATATTAGGAAACCGAAGAAGCTGTTTTTGTGATCTTGTTCAAAATACAACGAATACAGACATAAACAATAATATCTTAATAAATTAACGTCAAGTAACGAAGACATGCCAATAAAATACTCGAAAACCGCGTCCAAAAATGTAAACGGAAGATAAATTCTAGGTAATATAGACAAATCGCATTTCCCGAATGCCTACGGTCGCCACTGTCGTTCTGTCACGCCACAAATTTCAGAAGAAACCGCAGGTATGCGCATACGCTTCCAAAGAGCCATTTTGACACGTACTGTCTCGTGAAAGATCACCGTTAGGCATATAATTATAATATACATACCTATTGAGAAGAAACGTAGAAAAGAGACATCGGACTATGTATGATGAAGATAAAATATTAAGACCTAGATAAGTCGTTGGTTTCATCTATGATTCTTCATAATTATATCTACATGAAATAGTTCTGCCTACAGATAGAGATATTGTAAAGGTTTTGGTGGTCACTTTAAATGACTTACTTTTACTAGATATTTTTTTTTTACTAAAGAACATTTTTACATCAATTGATCCGAAATACCACAAACTCTAATAAAAGTAAAAATCACGTCAATCAGCCTTATCAGCAACAGTACCATTCCACTAATAAATGGCAATAAATCAGTGAAGCAGACGCACCGGAAGCGGCAGAGGTCGCTGGTGTCAGCGACAAGCGCGCGCGCATCAAACGATAGCTTTTGTAACAATCGGTGACTGGACTCAATTGTTGTTACACAACAACAATTATCTACTTAGTGTTTGTAGACAATGTGAGCCCTTGGGGTAAGTTTTATATCTGTGTTTTACTTAAAGTTTGGCTATATATGATTGTGTGCACTTTACAAGATTCTAAATGCACTTTTTTGGAGCAGCTTGAGTACGATTTAAATGAATTAGAAAAAACAATCTGGCGAGGTTATTTCTGCTGCAATCGAAACCACAATCCTCTCCACCTTGGATTGTTTTATGACTTATTGCCGCCTTAAAGTTCTCAAGACCCTATTGCTCTATCCACTTTATTGACCCATTCGCTTCATCTATTGTTAAGGCAAAACAATTTAACAGATCCCAATCTCCTGCAATCTGTGCTACACCCGAGCTAGCTGCGAAAACAATCACTCCTTGTAACAACTCGGCCCCAGCAAGTATTACTCCAATTGAAGTCACTAACCGCTTAGCTCGATTGGATAATTCACCGACTGCTCCGAGTAAAAGGGTAATGTGTTCGCAGGCGCAGATTGATCGATTGCCGGAAACAGCCATTTTGAATCGGCCACGACATTGCGATTTCAATCCTTTTATTAGCTGTTGCCTGCTTGCTACAGGCCGTTGATCTTACAGATTCGTATGTAGAACGCGATAAAAATGTCTGTAGATTTGGCCATCATGTGAATGACGAGAACTTGCCTTGACCTAATTGGGGTCGCGATAGGATTAGTTAGGACTAGATAAACGTTGGTGATAAAGTTGATAATGTCGGGTGGCTCAATAAAGAAAGGTTGTCTTTTCACCATTTTTGGCCGATCGTGGGTAGAGTGTGTAAGCAAATTTTGAAGAGTTACATCAATTAGTTCCGGATGAGGGATATTAATATAGACATAATGTCTGTGATTGTAGACCTTATGATCGTTCAATACTATTTTGATGTATAAATGCCTGGTCTTATTCTTTAACATTTTTAATTTGTTGAGCTTAGTTATTTTAAGGGTTGTCTTTATCCTTTAGGGTCCAAGCAATTGATTTTATCGTCATATGACACAATCGTCCACAGACAATCGTCTGTCCATTTAAAGAGATTCAACATGAAATCGGTACAAAATTGTACATGATAACTATTAGAAAAGGAATTTATAGCAATGTGCAATTAAGTTTGCCCTTTTCTTCACTTCTCATTTCAAACTTCCATATTTCAGACAACTTAAATAGAGATGTTATATACCATAAACAAGCTTTAATTACTGAACTATAAGTAGGCACACGTAAATAGACATAAAACTCATTCTTACACTCTTCACGATCCTCTCTTTCTATTCCCATATGTTAGAAAGTGACCAGAATACAAAATGGCGGCGATGACGCATTGTGGTATAGCAATCTAGTAATAGAACGCGTTAAAAGACTTAATGCTTCAGTTACGGTACGGATAACTCATTTGAAATAGTTAACGGGATCCTTTATGTTAAGAAATAAATAAGAAGCGAAGCATGAGGTGTGAATGATCCATGTTTTTAATTCATTAAGACTGAAGAGTGTTTGGTCATAAAAAATGACAAATGGGCGATCTTGTTATGGAACTAATTCGTTTGGCTAATGAAACGTCGGCTTTATGTAAAGAATTTTATGCTTTGACTGGCAAATATTTGCTGAACGCTGATTGATTTATCAATGGTTCGAGGATTCCTAGAACCTAATTATGCCCATAATAAATTGATTAACCATCGCTCTATGGGCAAAGGCGTCGGTAATCTAGGAGTTGAAATCTGTACATATTCCATCAAATTATCAATTTGCAGCTATCCATGTTGGCAATTTTGCCTCAGCTAAAAAACCTTTTGAAAAACACTGGTATACAATATTCAGTCCACATTTTTCTTATTTTATGATCGGTGCAAGCGCATAACTCCTGCGCCTTTGACTTATCAATGAACCATTTAGTAGTAAAGTGAATAATGGCGTGCCGTGACTCAGACAGAATGGCAGATATTTGCCATACTGTTGCCATGATGCGGGTTACTGGGTCTCGCAATTTTATGGGCATTACGCTCATTGGTGGGATTTCATGCGTAGCATGGGAAAAATTGTTTATGGTGTGTGTAAGTGCGTGTGAGGTCACATAGTCACATACTGAAGCTTCGTTATTTCAAAAGAATGTTTATGTTAATACATAATCATCATTCGCATTATGCCAATTTATCTATTTGGAGGCGGCACAACTTGTCTTCTTCCTCCATACTACTCCGTTTGTCGTCAATACATTTAATACCGTCGCTAAAAGTTCTGAAACTTAGAAAACAGTTTTGTAATGCCTAACTACTTGTTCAACATTCTTCCTTTAATGAGTTTTGGTATCTGGTGTTAAAATTAATACTCCCTATGCGCCTTTTTGATCTCGATAAGTCGTTTTGACATGGCTTCCTAATGATTCATATTTTTTCTGACTTCATTGTCAAGTTCGACTTGAGTCACTCTTTGCAAACATACGTGACGTACCAAACCTACAAGTTTCATGATAGACTTGTCTACACAATATTATTCATAATTTTATCATCATAATTGACTGTGACATTATGAATAATTGAAATAAGCTCATGTTATTCAAATAAAAATAAACCACTATGTAAAGATTACAATCAACGTCATATTTAAATGAAAATGATGAGTTTATTGACCGGATATCGCAGCCTCCAGCAAACGGAAGTGACGGCGCGCTATCGTGTGATGCGTGCGCGCAAGTAACCGCAAAAGATTATCATGTCGGTGCCTTCGTTTTATTGATTTATGGTGAATTTATCGGTTTCATTAACTGTTTACTTGAGTTATAAATGTGTTGTACAGTTTTATTACTTCGTTATTGGTAATTGTATGTATATCTCTTGTATGTGCAGATGTCGAAATCTAACTGATGGATGAAATAAAGAATTGAGATAATATGGAACATCATAGTTCCTTTAGTATTTAAACCATAACTTTATTATTAACCATGTCAAACTCCATTGATGAAGTCATTTTACAGTCATACTATTTCAGCTTGTATGACAATTTATTCTACCAACATTTTTCCCTGACTTCCCTCCTGTGGCGCATACCGCAATGATCATATTTTTTTTCGGAAGTGTGCCAATCTAAGTTAAGAATAAACATACTCAGTTATGGAACTTAAGTTAAGCATAATTAAACATGCCGATTTCTGTAGCAATAAATGCTTTTTAGGGTTCCGTACCCAAATGGTAAAAACGGAACCCTATTACTAAGACTTCGCGATCCGTCTGTCTGTCTGTCTGTCTGTCTGTCTGTCTGTCCGTCTGTCTCCAGGCTGTATCTCATGAACCGTGATAGCTAGACAGTTGAAATTTTCACAGATGATGTATTTCTGTTGCCGCTATAACAACAAATACTAAAAACAGTATAAAGTAAATATTAAAGGGGGGCTCCCATACAACAAACGTGATATTTTTGCCATTTTTTGCTCGATATTAATAACGGCAACAGGTAGACGCTTGAAATATTCACAGAATGTTTAGTTGTATATTTACTTCAAAAAATAATAATTAATAAATTAAAATAAAATAAATTAAGGGGGGCTCCCATACAACAAACGTGATTTTTATGCAGTGTTTTGCGATAATGGTACGGAACCCTTTGTGTGCGAGTCCGACTCGCACTTGGCCGGTTTTTTTCTTCCTTTCTTTTACGAGTCTCATCGATAATAGCAAGCTTTCTGTCAGTGAACAAACATCTTTTGTATCATTACTATAGATAAGATTGATGTCACAGGAATGTAGGTCCAAAGGTACTACTGTTACACTATAGCTGCATAGATCGGAATTCTGCCTTGTAATCAAAGCGTAAAGCCCACGTGTTAGCAGTTTGTAAACAGTTCTCGAGTATGTGAGCCATGTTGACACTTAGTAGGCTTATTATATTGAGTGTTTGTATTGGGCAATTTATATTAGATACGGACACAAATATACGAACATCTTCAGTTGTATTGAAAATATTGTGCAATATTTAAATGTATTCTTTGTCCTGCAGTGGGACAAATGTTTTTTATTTACACAATTCATCATCATTTCAGGAGTAAGTTGTCTACCGATGGAGATAGGCGTCCTGCGCTTTTGGCATCTAGATTCTAGAGGTAGGTAATGTAGTAGGTAGGTATGTATCACATAGTTCGTCTATCTATGACGTTAATCGGGTCTTGTTTTATTATTGTCTATTTTAGTCATTCTTAAAAATGTGACGGCGATAAGGTATTTATCAGTCACTCCGGAGTTCGCCTCACTCCTCTTTTGATCATTTCAGACCCATCTCAGGCGCAAAATTCCTATTCAAAACTGCATAATAATACTTCTATACTAATATTATAAAGAGGAAAGATTTTTCTCCAAAACTACTGGACCGATTTTAATCATTTTTGCACCAGTAGTTAGCTACATTATTCCTGAGTGACATAGGCAACTTTTTGACGGGTGCTGTGCGGTGGGCCACGGAAGCGAAGGCGACGGGAAAAGCTAGTAAAATATAACATAACGACTTTATTTTCCGAAGGGATACGCAGAGATGTCCCTATAGTAGGTACACCCTCATTTCCCCAATACAGTTTCGAAAATACCCCGATTCTTAGAGTAAAATGCGCATAACTTTAGAATGGCTTAACTGATTTTCATCAAACATAGCTAAGAACACTATGGATAGAAACCTTCCAAACAAAAAAAAAAGACAGTCAAAAACGGTTCATCCGTTTAGGAGCAATGATGACACAGACAGATACAAACGTCAAACTGCACTCTTTTTCCGTCGGGGTAATTAAACTAAGTAACAATGCCAAAGTCAACTAAATACCAGCTTGATTGTTCTTGCTAGTCATTTGAGAAAAATACATAATTTTCTCACAGTGTTATCTGTCACCATCGGAATGTAATATTATGTAATGTTATTGTTGACGGAGTTGTTATGACCGACGATTAGATAAAGAGCAGTTTACGAGATGCTTTAATACTGGTCTGGCAGTACGCAGCAGGTTTCTGAGTTGGGAGTTTGAAGTTGAGAACCAGGTAAATTCTCAATATTAAATAGAATACGGAGTTTAACCCAGTATATATGCGTTCCATGCTTAGTGTAAGCCCGGACTTATTAATTCCATGTTAAGGGAGAAAGGGAGGTAAAGCAAGCATTCTGAGACTAGTAGTTTTGTTTGATATAAATTATAAGTATTTGAAACAATTACTTATTTGCTTAATTCCTGTAGAAACAAGATAACGGCATTAAATTAGCAAATTCGTTGTGTAAATATAATTGCCAAATAATTAAAATTACGCTGTAAAATAAGCATCGCAAATTCATTCAATGATAGAGTAGGATCTTTTATTTTGAGCTAGGTAATGCTGAACAATAACATTACATAAGTCAGAGGCATTACTCAGAATACTTAAGATGCTGTGAGAAACGATCTGTATCCTATTATAAAGATGAATATGCAATTCCTTCTGCAAACTGCAAAGCTTTAGACAAGGAATTAATTTATAATCAACTGAATAATAGTATCTTGGGTGACAATCTAAAGAATAAAAACGTGATTTCAATCTAAATATTTAAATAATTACCGTTACAACGAGAATTCACAAAAAAAACTGCTGAAACTTTAGCGTGAGAAAGCTTGCAGTTTATGTCACTAGATGGCAGTAGTAGTCATTTTACACCACGCTGCGATTGCTTTCCTCGAGGAAATATCTATAGTAGGTAATTATAGTTGAAAAAAGATAAATTTTAGAAGGCAATTTTTAATTTTCATTCATGTCTTTTAATAAAATTATCAGTAACAAAATACATTAAAATCTCTTTTAAGCTCCGAGCTTTCCTAAACCAGATGAACGCATACAGTTTGTAATCATCAAAACAAACCCAAGTTACGCAAAGACCAGTCGTCGCCGACCCCATAGCCCAACAGTCTAACTACATTCCTAAACAGATTTCTAGATTACCTAGAAGGCGAGTATTTCAATTTAATTCCGTTGCGCAAGCACGTTTCATTTCATCGCAAGGAACGTCTAACTTATCTGAGCATCTATGGTAATGTGTAAAAAGTTTTAACTGTACCGGAGGCATGTGTTTTTTTACGCTGGCAATACTGGGAAGAATGAGGCTGTAGTTAGACTTTAGTGCATAAACTAAATAGTGGTGCTGTAATTTAGAATGTAGGGTACGGTTTTTAGAGTGCAGGATTTTTTTGTAGAACTAGTTAGTACATTAATTAACTCAGTGCCTTTTAACAGGAAGTACCTACTTTTTGCAAAGAATTGAGAAATCTCTAAAATTCAGTGCCTATTTTCTTCATATAACCCGGGGACAGTTCTAATTTCAAATGCTGGAAATAGGAGATCCCGTTAATTTAGACTATAAAGGACAATGTCTACTTTCCTTAAAACCGGCATCACCATAAAGAATTTCCAATTGAGAAACCATAAAATATTATAACCAAAACTTTATTACCAGAAGAAGCAAAGTTGAATTAAATTAAAGTCTTCTTTAGGAAGTCAAAAGCCATTAACCATTCTGGTCTGGCAACCCGTTATGAACATGTTTCGACAAGTCTGAGGACTACTGAGAAACGAGGGCAAGGACTAGGAATCCATGACCTTATAGAGGTCTTTAATGACTTGTCTACACAATGGGCTAAGATGGCACTCGTAAACTTAATTGATAGACGTCTAATTAGCTAATGAGTGAAAATCCATTAGAAGTCGGATATTTATTGAACAGTCGAGGCATTTTTAATGCTTTTGAAAATACACACTATTATAATACTGCTGAATGAACATGAACAGTGATTATTTGATCGAACATTACTGCATCCCATGTTCTGAAAAATCTTTGCCTACCAAGAATTAGCTCTTTAGTATTAAGCTACGAACGTCACAAAGACTGTGTTATTTAAAATCTAATAAATGCCTATTTATTTTTAATAAATGGCCCAGGCATATATCTATAGATAGACAAGGCAATTTTTCCAAAATGTGTCTAGCAAGCCAAATCCGAAAGTAAATGCGAAAAATTGTTCTTTACTAACAACGAATCACAGAATAAAAGTATATATATTTATACTTCACTTCAATTTTCTCCCATCAAATACATTGCGCTGTGATAGTAATATATTAGTTTTAAGTGATGTCTTTATAAGCGCATTTCTCTTGGAATATGTGTAGTTACGACACCGAGCGTAATATTTTCTAAGAAGAGCACATCTTGAGTAGAAGATGTTATTAGACATTGGACACCTGTTTAGTTTTATGATGTTTTGTCAGGATATTTATGGGTTTAACGTTGGTTCTATAACGTCCAACATTGGTAGAATGATGTTGGGATCCGTTGCACGTTGGACTGATGTTGGCAAATATAGCTTCAAGTCATTCCTTTTTAATCTTATAATATTGATAGATAGATAATGATGTGTTATAATACATAAGTATAAGTAGTAATGTACATAAAATGGCAAAAAGGTATAGGACGATGGAGCACAGTCTAATTAAGTTGTGGATTGAGACTGTTTTACACAATATGTAAGACATTTTGTTAAAGAAGTATGTAATTAGTTTTTTTTAAATAACTTATTATAGGTCTTGATAACATCGCCAATACTTTCTAAGGCCAAAAGTTACTCCGAGACTTAAAAACTTACCTCTAGCAAATCGTAAAGAAATTCCACGTAACTCATTATATCACAGTGACAAATTAAATAAATAAAAAACTTCACTAAACAGACCTCACTGCACAAAGCCTGTTGTCGGAGTGGCAACTGCAAAAGATAATTTGTTTATGGTAGGTTACCACACCTATGCGCCTACGCCGATTTTTTAAACACCTGCCTTTCTATATATGGACACTAATCAACAGATTTAATATTAACATTGCCGTTTTTTATTTTTTTTAGTCTGCCATCTGTGTCATTGACACGGTAGACAAAATTTACGAATTTTTTTTCGAAACTCTTAGAACTTTACTTTTTCCTCCTTTGTACTTGAAAGTCATCAACAAATTTGAAAATGGAAGTTAATTAAAAAGCCAGTAGTAGTCATCTTAATTGTCGTTCTAGTGTTTGGTAAATTTTGAAGGAAAATAACGAATAAATCGGCACCAGCAAGTCGCGAATCATCGTCAAAACCGGTTTGAAAAGTAGGCTTGCAAAATACAGCTATGGTGTTAGTAATCATGCAGTACTGTGATTTCTCGGCGACAAAAAACTAAGTTGACTGTAGATTATAACGTACAGGTGCAATAAAAAGTGACAACCTCACGACAGTTGAAGTAAGGCGGGAAAAAGTCCAAATAGATCATACTCCTCAATTTCAAGATGCACACAGAGGTGCTTACATAATGATAAATCACGCTACTTACACACGTCAAAATGCGCTTACGCACCAAAACCACAGTTAATACACACTAATGATAGTGTGGTGCTGCCTCAGCAACCAACAATCAAACGAGATTCAAATGAAAGCTGTTTAGCTCCTTCAGAATCAAGCCCGAGGCGCGGATGCGATCAAAAAAAATAAAAAAACTATGGTCGCGTTCGCGTGCACCGTCCGTGGGAACGTTCGAACAATAAAAAGTATTTAATCGACACGATTATCCGGGGTTGCCATTTCTGAAAAATTCGGACAATCTTAAACATGTACAGTATAATTTAATTTTAATATTACGCTGTCGTATTCAAATTCAACACAATGGCGTTGCGGTGCGAATGCGACAGCTTTTTGTTGCGAAAAAAATATGGCGGATGTAATTACAGCAGCAGACGCAAAATCAGATTGTTATTTTATGGAACCAGTCTTTTTCGATACGGGTCTATTATCGAGAGGAGGTAGCGATTTTTCACGCATAATATTTGCGCTGAATTCAAACAAAGATGTTTCGCAATTGTGTAGCAAATATTTATTTCTGCGAAGGTCGAGTAACTTCAAACTTTCAAGAATGATGTTTGTCAAGTGAATTAAGGAGTATTATTAAAGTGTCGCAGCGCAATCCTTTCGAGGTCAGCGGTAAATAATTCCAACCGTTCAAAGGCTACACCCAACTTAAAAATATGTTTTAAAATGTGAACGAAATAAGACCTAGACTGTCAATCCCAAATATTTCTTCAACAAAGTTCAATAACATAGCTGATTTGCATTCGCCAAGACATTGAAACCGCTTCTCGTCCTGAGAATCGATAAAGACGATCGGATTCGCGCCGAGAATTTCGGATTCGAGTCCGAACAGCCATATAGGTCTAATAAATTAAGAGTCTTGGTGCGTGCGCGCATTACAAAACGATGACTAAACACCGCATCGGCCGTGCAATCTCGTACAACCTGATTTTTGTCGTGACTAATGCGAGATATTCAGATTTTTACTAAATAACCGTGTTCTTTAATAACTTTCGGTTACTTTTTGGGGATTTATTGATCGTAAATTATGTTGAAATATTTCTTGCCAAACCTTGATATTAAATTTTATCAAATATTTGAGAAGAACAAACACTAAAATAAACTTAAGATAATCTGATCTAAGGAACTTTCCAAAACAAACAACTGTTTGGCCCACCAAAGCTCCCAAATAAGACAGTTCAAGTTCAAACTACCATGTGTCGTTAATAACACATTCTTGCTCACTTAAGCATGAAATCACATATGAAGAAAATTGCCCCAAAGAGCCCAATCACCATACCATTAACAAACTAAATTAGGACATACGATCTTTAAAGATTCCACAGAATTTGTCAAGTATTCAATTCAGCCAGACTTGTTAAATTGGTTCCGTAAAGTTACGGTTCAAAAAATTCTCTCACGAATAAATACATACTTATTTTGTCTGTCAACGACTTAAAAAGACCATTCAACTTTAAACCCTATTAATAGGAAGTAAGTCTTATAGTAAGTTGCGCGAAAACTTGAAGGCCACCGGAAATCAAGTGCGGTTGGATTATTGGGATCGCGATCAGAGTTTAAATATGGCCGCGCATCCGGTCAATTGACTGTCCATTTTACTAATTAAGAAGACTCGATTGTTGTTGCGATAGGCATTAATGTCAGTGTAAGTAATAAAAATGAAAAAACACCTGTCATACTAAAATATACCCTTTGAGAAATACCAGAAATTAATGTAAGAACAATATTCCATTCACATAAGCCTAATAAACTGTAAACTCCCTTTAAGGAAACAAGTACCATAAAATCTAATCAAAATTTACTGCGGCCATCAAAAACAAATTTTATAAAAGCTCACTGGCCAGGCCCATTTAGTTAAAAACATGGCGGTAAGTATTCTTAACATGCAACCATTATAGGATTGTCCATCAGATAACGGTGAGAATGAAAGCTTCCGTGATGTCAAAATAATTAAGATCGTAGATACCATTTGATAGGCTAATTTGTTTTAATTAGTTTAAAGGGATCGGTTTTGTATGATATAGGGGAAAAGTATGAGTAACACACGTCCGAAAAGAGATGGTGTCGTTGGAATAGACAGGTTTTTTTTGCTTGTGACAATCGAATCAAAATTAACTTCTGTTGTGTCCTGCCCGTGGCTATTATTTTAAATCTCCAAAAAAATATGTTTTTGGAAACATGACAGGAACATGTCTGAACATAAATAATGGTAGATTCCTCAACCAGACCACTATAATTTTTGGGACTGCAATTGGGCAATAGCATCGCATATCTTAAGAGTTTAAGCAACTATTAACATTATTTATCTGCCCCAAAAATACTTAAATTACTGTAAGATCCCACAAACACCAATTTCAACTAAAACCCCTTTATCAAAAAAGGTTCTTTTCAAATCCATCCATCAGATCTGTATAATTATTACAATCGTATAATATGGCAACACTGACAGCCAGTAATTGATGCGTTCAGTTTTGAAAACGTTCCAGAATCGAATGTAATCATATATTTTTGATTTAATTGTCGTAAGGTTGGTAATGTTCGATTCGAATGATTGGTCATTATTTTTGAATAATTGAATGATTAGCACTTTGAAGCTTGAGCTTATTAATATAAATGATGGTTTTAATAAGGGTTTTCTCATGAGAATATTCTAATAAGACTACAATAGGTAATTTATTTGAATAGAACATGACTTGAAAGCAGATTTGATGTATTTCAAAATTAATTATTTGTTATCTTTCTCAATTGAAAAGGTTTTACAATTTCATTCAATTATTTCTCATTATCCTCAATTATTTCTGTAACCAGTTTAAGCAACAAGACAGTTCTAATTTCAGCCATATAATTTCACAGTTCTAAAAAACACAGAACACGACAGTGTCATGTACAATCACTATAATTTGTCCAACAACATTCAACCTTATTTCTTTTACATCCAAACTAATCGACTTAAAATAGTGAGGGGACTTAACTAAATAAAACAGTAACAGTTGATCCCCACACTATCAAAGGTTGACTCAAAGACTGTGTGGGGAAGCAAAACTACTCCCAATGGACATGTAGCAATAAACAGTAGGGCTCTAGACAGAAAACAGACGTCCTCGGACGAAGAGCCCTTTGTTTAGACTTAGATCATTTATAAATAAACCTTTAAGTAGTGACCTCCTTTGTGTTAATACTGGCATGTTTATAAAAAAGTTTCGAACGATATTCAAAGACTCTGAAAAAAGTTTAAATTAGGAACGTTTTTGTGATGGGTCTACTGGAATCGAAAGGAATAAATAGAAAAACAAAAGAGATTAAATCCTAAATTAATGATTGTCGTGTGTCTGCTGTAAATAAGCATGACCGTCCATAAATAATTCGGATATTCAAAAAAATTCAGCCATATGTTGGTATCAGCTGATCGGCCTCCATTATACTCAGTAATTCCTCTTAGCACAGGTAAAAGCTTTTTTGGTGGCAACTATCAACAGCTGTTCGAGTGCGTGCACGCATTCGAAATCCCGAAATTTTCATACAATTTGAAGTTTCGTTAATGTATCCGAACATCTGCGCTGGCAGGTGCTGTCCCGGAATTTTTGTGTTTCGAATACTCCTTGAATCGAATTATTACTTTTTGCCTGATTATTGACGGAGACAGACGCCTTTTATGATTGTTTAAATACGAATTTTATTGATTCTTATTTTAAATGTTGAACTTTAATGTTTGTTAGCATGACATTTGATATGAAAATTGATGTTTTGATGCTTCTTAACAGAATGGTGTTATAATCTCGTTTAATAAAAAATAAAAATATTAATCACTGTTTTACATAATCTGCCATTTAAATCAAAATGACCGCACGTGTAAGCCTCGAACCTTATGCTTAAAGATTTTACAATCAATATCCGCAAAAAAATCCTTTCCCCTCCACATCCTTTCAATCAATTTGCTTTCCATAACCGGAAATGTCATTTTATCAGTCCACTTTTTTTTTCGCATCCGCATCCCGTACTCGATTCATATCGATGTGTTTGTGTTCCGATACTATGGCGATATCTGTGATATCGGATGTCATATCCGTTAAGTTGATATCGGATAGCTCGCGAAGATTGTGCTGACTCCGTGAGTCTGTGCTGTTCTTATCTTCATTAAGATAAGGATGGTCTTGTGTATTAATTAGTGTGAATGAAATTGAGAATGAATGGTGAATGATATGATTATTGCGCGTAAGAAAGTTTCTGGGAATTTATGTTTGCATTTTTGCACGTATTTTCTGTAAATTAAGGTATTTTAAAAAGAAATATATATCATTCAATTATTTTAAATAATTGTATATAATAAATTAATTAGATTCTGATTCTTGATAGACATTATGCAAAAAAACATTCATAGGTCAAATTGCACCCTTAATAACCTCAAATTAATTCAAAAGTCCCCCTTTTAATCTCTAGATACAATTATCCACAACATTGAATATCAAAAAAAACATCTAGTTTACTAATACATAGGAAGGTTAAAATAAAATCGATCAAAAAAACAGAGGTCCGTTGAGATCTCTATTATTTGCGTCCTTTGTACGGAACACCCCGGGTACCTATCGAGTTCAGTAACAGCTGACGCTACAAAAACTACCCTCTTCCTTTATCTATGGTTACCATTCAATGTTGAGCACTTTTGTGCCTTTATTGGGCATATTATTAGTAGTGCGAGTGATGTTTTGGAATGTACAGAAAGAAATGGCCCCTAAAATCAATAAGTAGATTGCATGCCAAGCCCTTATAAAAATGTTTTGATCTATAGAGGTATTTTTTCAATATAGTAATGAAATATCGAATTGGCACGTGCTCAGTTGCTCACCAATTCTGCCATGTATGTGTCCAGAAAAAACTAAGTAGAATCTAAACAACAAAATCTCACAATTTTTTTTATTATAGTCTAAGAGCCCAGTTCAAATCGCTCATCTAGAACGAAGTACTTATTGAAAGACAAGTACCTACAATTAGAAAATACTATTTATTGATAGGATGTAGGCTAAAAACCATCGAAAGGTAATTTAAATATGTTTTTTTATCAGGTACCTCTTACTAGCGTTTTATAAGTTCTATTTATGAATTCCACATTCTTCGATTTCAAATTGAATTTCGAACGATCCAAGTTTCTAACCAGCCTGGAGCATTCGATAGTAACAAGGTTTTTTTCCCCGCCTCATGTGCACGGTTCGTTTCCCAAGCCTGCACAGTGCACATGGCACCCAGGAATTTGACACGCAGATGTTCGTTCCGCCACCGACACAATAAAATACCTAATAAAAATGGCCGACTTGCACTTTAGAAAATAATTTCAGTTTTATGTTTTACCACGCAATTATTTTGTCGTCGATGTTGTGATAATTATAATTAATAATTTATTTGAAAGAAAGTTGGTATATTAATGATTTCTTGTATTGATGAACTAACATCGTGTTTAACTTTATTGTGTAGTTTTATTGTAAACCAATAAATTGCTGAGTAATATTTTCTTGAACACCTGCATATTTTATTTTCTTTAAGTCGTAATTACAGTAAAAATAAATATAATAATTACTCTTATATTTGGTCTAATAATAATCCACCTAATATTAATAAAATAAAAAAACATGAGAAAGTTGTGACACCCATTAGCGCATGCGCGTGTGAATTACTGTGCGCTTGTAAAGATCATCATTCCATTACGAAATGTCAAGCCCCATATGAAACGTTTATACTTGGTAATGGTCGCACCATAAGACGGTTTTGTAGTGTTTTAAATATAATAAAACTTTAAGGAAATTATTTCTACAGGCCAATTGAAAAAGCCTCCTATGTTAGACGTCGTATAAATATGAGAGTAGAAATTTTTCTTGAATTTTTGTCTATTTATCACTTCTTATTTAGAGGATAGAACATGAGAGATATTATTAGGTAATTTAGAAACTATATTAAGTATACTACCTTCTGTCAGCGGCTTCGCCCGCGTGAAAGTCGAAAATTATCCCGAGGGATAATATTCCCAAAATAAAAAGTCATATGTGCTATTCCTGACAATAAAGAAAAATAAAAAAGAAAGAACACAAACATAAAAAACTTAGACTAAACAAACAATAATTCTATCTCTGTGCAATTTCATCCAGATCCGTTCAGCCGTTCTGGCGTGATTGAGTAACAAACATACATTAGTAATATTATCTAGAAACAAGCCTGTTAGTAATGCAATATCGGGCTCAAACTATCCAACTATGGAAAATAACTACATAAGTAGTGTTCAGCTTTACCACAAAAGTTCAATGGAGTCGATTTAACCTGCGACCTATTGATCTAAAGTCAACAGGCTTTTAACTTTAGGGTAACGTTACGAGAGACACTAGTCTAGATGGTATTACATCTTTAATTTTATTACCCCTATAAAGTGGAAAGTGGTAATAAAATTGAGATTGCTAATATTGATCGTAAATATATATCTCAACAAAAGATAGAATCTGACAAGAAATCGATTAAACTGGAGAAAGGTAGTTTTTATCAGCAAACATCTATAAGTCGGACTAAGAATGACAAGTGACAGCCTAAAAGTGGAACCAAATAAATAATAGTCTGAAAAATACGCTTTAATAGAAAACCAAATTAAAAAGTCGAAAATAATTATCAATAAATTTAAATTAAGAATAGTGTGATTAATCCGACGTTTTGAAGGGGGTGAAAAGACGTTCAAAGATTCCGATACATAATTATATACCAAGCTAATAAAAGCTTGTTAAAAATACAAGAACTACACTATTATGTACCTATTTTAAAACAGGTGCAAATTGTGATGGTAAAAATATGCCTAGACACTACCACAATTTTTAATTACCAAACTTAATCGTTTTATAACACTTTATTAGCAAGGGATGTGCAAAATCCTGCCTCGCCAAACGAGGGCCAACATTGTACGTAATCATACGCAATCTATACTTCGAAATTGTACTAAATGAATTCTTACGTTATTTAGGTACCGGTAATAAAATAGTATCTTCACGGCATTTTAAAACCAAATTACTTTGGCGCCGCATACCTACTGGTTGAATTACAAAAGTTGTTACTAACTCCTCGTCTAAGATGGTGTCTTTTGTAACCAGTCAGTCTTACCAAACCATAAACAAAATAAAGTCGTTTAAGTTCTTATTTGTATTCAAAAGTTTCAACCATTAACTGTCAAAATGACTTTTTAATATTGGGACACGTCAAAAAGCGCGCTATAAATCGAAAATGGCGCCAAAAGAAAGCCATCAATTTATTTTACGATGATTTTTTATTGCGAGTATTTTTTAAGACGTGGGTCATAGCAGTTTGACATTTTGTTGCTGGAAATACTAAGCAAGCATGGACGAAAGGATTTTTATTGCGAATTGTCGTCCGTCGGTCATCGTTAATGACACGATAATTCGTTTATGGTCCTCGGTAAAAGTAATGGTGATAATAACATGAATTTTTAAGATGCGAAAATAAATCATAAGATTTTTACTTTTTTTATTTATCAATGGGCTCGCGTTGGACCAGTATCTCGCCTGATGGTAAGCGATGATGTGGTCAACGGTGAAGCTCGCTTGCCTAGAACTAACCTATTCATTCTTAACTTAAAGACCCCAAGGTTTTAGCTATCAGGAAACAAAGACTCCGGCAGGGAAAACGTGAGAACGTTAAAATGTGAGTCATAAATCATAATCTTCGGGCACAGGCCAGTGACTAAGAAGAATAAAAAACCTGAAATACTGTGCTAAAAACAGTACAACAGCTCAAAAATTTAACTAGGCTAGCTTTAACCATTACTTTTCTAAAAAGATGACACTACAAAAACATGTGGGATTTTTATTAAAACATAAATATCTCGTTTTTCAAACGTCACGTTAAAATAGTGTTGCCACATCAAAATCTTCAAAAATCACTAAAAACGTTAAAACTTTACGTTGGTCACATTATGGTGAGATTTACAACGAGTATTACGTTTCGCAATGAACTGTAAATCAGTTTTATTGTTTCTGATTAATCAAGATAGTGCCCGTTTTTCATGTTTATTAGGTTCGAGTAGAACTACTCTACTTAAGTAATAGGTGTTTTTCCCGTACCCTCCGTATTCATCAATTTTATGGAAATAGTTGTTACGCAAACTTACGAAAGAAATTGAAAATTTTGAATTGACGAATCGAAGTGTTTTTAGATAAGAAAGATTTTTTTTTCAAACTTTAGCGTTAAAGAAGATTTAAACAAACTATTAATTCAGTAACTGGGGATGACTATTGAGTAATAAATGCATTAGTTTTTACTTTTTATTACATAATTATTACAATTCATGCATGCTAATTGGCCCTGTTTGAAGTACTACGATTGTTTTACGAAAAAATAAGTACATTTATGAGAAAATATGTATTGTTTTTATGAATGGCATAGCTCCTTACTATACTATCTTTCTTTACATCCGATATCTTAAGAAATGCATTCCTAAGTTCACTGTTGTACACATTTTATCCTCCAATGGAATTCTTAACACGACCCGCCAGTAAATATTGCAACATCTGCAAAGCAAATTTAAGTAAAATGAATGCTCTTTGCATACCGTTAAAATACGTGTATTTCTGCATATAGTTACCGCTGGTTTTTGCATAATATTTGATAAAGTCATGATAAGTTATCTTTGATAAGTAGGTTACGCATGTGTTCACCGAAAAATTGGATAAAATTATTTCACGTCAGGAATTGTACGTTCATCAAAAATTTGGCAAGACTTACAACTAACGCCAGGAATAGAGCTATACAATAATATAGAATTGGAATCTAGATAGGCATTAAGTATTTTCTAGGTCATCTAAGTACTTCAGTAGCTGAATACTCTTGATAAGTGCGTAATCTGCTTTGTCATCTTATTTTGGACTAGTAACCTACATTAATAGAAAATTATCAGTATCGCGATTTTAGACAAAACTGATAAGTATGACTTACATGCAATATTGCACGTAGTTCACAAAAACTGTACTTATTGGAAATATGAGTGCCACGTAAAGTTAGTATATGTAGGTATGTTTGACCGGTAAAATTCAATAGGTTTCTTCGGGTCAACAGACTTCTGAACGGTACCAGCGATACTTCAAAGAAACGGTCCCATTCAAAGTTGCTCATACACCTTGTACGCTACACTACCCAAACACAACACTAGCAAGTACTTAAAACCTAAGACCTGAATCAAAAACAGACTTCAGCATTTAGAAAGGCGTCTTAAAAGGTGAAAGTCATGCTTTCATGCTTCGCAAAAAACTCGCATCTTGGCGCGGCCTTGCCAAGGTGAGTGCAAGGGGGACATAACGGCGCTGCCACCGGCCACCGCGCACCAACAAACATTAATTTTCATACGCCATCGCCGAGTTTGGCATCCACCGAACGTTCCCACACTGTCCCTCGTACGTGTCTCACAACATAAACAGCAATGGACACGAACAAACCACGTGCCTCGTCGGAAATGAATTATGGTTTTTGATACACTTCCTTTCAATACTGTTGTACTTAATGACCGTCTAATATGGTGTTCTGTGCCATAAAGTATGGTTCAAATTTCATCCACGTATACCGTCGGTTATGGGAAAGCTAGGTAACGGTAGCTAGCCTTATTGAGGTAAGGGACTGTTAGGCATTCGCGCTGGTATTTGTAAACAAAGGTGTAACTGGTGTAAGAGTAATTTTCCCCAGCTAATGGGATATTTCATAAGTATTGTTTCATCGTTGTGTCATCTCCATTAACCATATTGTCATCACGTAATAAAATCTGAGTTGTAATCTTATTGTTTCAAAGTAGGGTAACTATGCTGACGGTTTTTTCAAAGACGTAATCTCGTTATGACAGCCCAATTAAATAACTGAAGCGTGTGATGACCAAATTCATAGAGCTTTCAAGGACATTCCTATTATGTATTGCAAATTTATACAACATGAATAAAGATGTTTAGTAATTTTTGACATAAAATTCTACATACCATCTCTTATTAAATTATGTATTCGTAAAGCAGTCTTAGAGCCACTTTTCTGTGAACTAGCTAAGCGTAAGTTTTCGTACATAATGAACTACTTGGCATTCAAAACACATACTTAAGTTGCAGCTGCAACTACACAAAAGTCCTTCTCGTTGAAATATTTCAGCGAAGAAACCTGCCGTAATCAAAAAATGAGACTTACGATTTGGCTGATCTCCGTGATAGGAATTGGTGTGATGGTTTTATCCGAGCTCTGGGGGAGCGAAGAGGCGCTGGGAGTCGGCGACACTCCTGGGGAGCCAGGTCCATTCCCGACGCTCTCCTTAGAAGTACGATTTGGAGACAGCCTCGCTGGGAAGCTGAGGGTCTTCGTCCACTGCGATAAGCTACGCACCATCTTGACTGTTCATAAGCACAACACTCGTTCACTAAACTCTTTATAACGAGCGACACGCGCGCTCGCTTACACGGTCCGCGGACGAATGAAGAATCGAGGAGAGCAACAAACAAAACGTACAGCCTGTGCAAGTTGCGACTTGACCGGGTGGAGGGGCGGGCGTGTAGGGTGGCGATGTGTGAGTCGATGCAGTTCGGACTTCGGCCACCTATTGGGTTTTGGGTCGGATTTTCTTTTGTTTATAGGATCGCGGCTGCTACCTCGTGAAGCAAAAAAGTTTCGAACGGTCATCTTTGCGTTGTAATGAATTGGCAGTTAATTTACAGTTGTTTGTGTTGATTTAGTCCGTTAAAATCTTATTAGTCACCAACTAGTTTTATGGGAGAGGCACAAAGTAGGTGTTTTATGTTGAATGGAATATCTTCTTTTATTACTCCTTTCACTTTTAAAACTGAGATTATTTTAAGAATTTTCCGTCCTTGAGTACCTATACAAGTAAATCTTCAAATACGTATGAATATAAATCTGAAGAAAAAAACGCTTTTCTCAAAAAGCCCATTAGTTCCCGTACTTAAAAGCGCATTATAACGCAGACTTCAAACCCATGTATACCTACCCCGCACATTCATTTGAATTAGCGACGCCCTATAAACGCAGAAAATAACTGCACGTAACCAGAGGGTGGCACCCTCCTCTCTTTTCAAAAACTCCCAGATATGTGCGAGCGCAAATATAGACTGGTTTTAAATGCGACTTAAGCGATTATTCGGAGTAAGCAATCAAATTTTCCCTGTCAACGAATATTGAAAGAAAGAAATTAAGTTTTATGCCAAGGTACTAGCCCTTTACTTAACAAAAACTTGGCACACTTCAGCAAAAACTATTTCATTATATTCCTATCAATCTGTACTTACGTATAACCCAAGTATTACTTAAATAATCCTATTAATTAGTTACTTCGCAATCCACAGCTCCATCAACTTTTTATAAACAACAGTCTCGGTTGGGTGGTTAAAAAGTATACAAAAAAATACTTGAGCCTTATGGTTCGTGATAACCAGGGGTGAATAAGACGCGAATCGATACAATGGGTGCGCAGGATTGCGTGTCGTTACTTCCTGAAGCCACGTGCGCATGCAGCTGACGCCCGCAGCGCATGCGCGCTGAGTGCATAACATTTGAGGGGTTCGAAGGAAACTGTGAGTGGAATAGTAAGGAAGCTTTTGTTTTTACATCCTTTGTAGGCGACACTTGGGATAAAGATGTCTTTCGAAAGTTTTACGACCCTTCGTTTTGTATTCCGTTGGGATTGATGCAAAAAAATATATCTTGTCTTTTTTGTATTCTCACAATTACTAGCATGTTTTAATCTCGTTTTACTTAACATAACATCACGACTGCATTGCCTGAAAGCTTAAACAAAGGCAGAGTTGCACCTTAGTACTCCTACATCGCTCGTTCAGTTGTTTCAATATCATACATAGTTTCATGTCATCACATCTTTTATGTTATTTCAGAGCTATAAACAAATGATTACCCAATCCGTTTCCACCCTTCACAAGCTCTCTGTTTATTTTACAACGCTCAGCAGCGATTGTCTTGAGCAGCAAAAAAGGGGCCATTACTGCCCCTCGTTATAAGTACGGGGGTTCAATCAGCCCCTGGACCACCCCGACCCTACTATTCCATTGTTCTCAGATAGGGTTGTAAGTTCTTAGCTTGAGGGTACTTAGATACTTGATGTTGGCACGATTCGATATAAGGGCAGTTATAGGAGTTTGTTGATTGTAGTTTGGGCCTGTTTTGTTCGAGATGACGTGTAAGTATCATTACTATGGTTCATGCACGTATATTGTTTTTTGAGGGCTTCTGCATAGATAGCAGCTCTTTCATTGATGAAAATATAAAAAATAGAATAGATAAGTATGTATGTAGTCTGAAAATTATTCCAGACAAAACTTTGTCTTCTGAAGTTATTATTTTCATCTTGAAAATCATTCTACAGTAGTTGCAGTTAAAGGATAGAATCCAGGTCCTGTTCGTGTTTGGCCATAATATTCAAATCGTTAAAATTTTAAACCATTTTGAATTCAGGATGTGTCCATAGCCAGCAAAAACTTGATATTGATCAAAAAGTTAAATTTCGGCATTTTAGTACCCACTCATACTTCTCTATACAATATCTTGTCAACAATTTATTGAAACCCAAGGTGACAGCAACAAAATGCCTAAGCATTTAAAAAAGCATATCACACGATTGTGTCTAAAATGAGTCATAGAATGTGTATAATAGGCAGTATAGGCGTTGACAGTAGGTATAATAGCCAATAGGCAAAATAGTTTGTGCTATAGACAATAGTTCTGAGTACCGGATACGGCGGTACGTGTCTTGAAATACAACAAATTAATTGCGCAAATCAAAACAAAATCAATGACATTTATTTCCTTTTTGCCATTTTATAGACGCCTGTAGGCCTTTAAAACGGTTATTTATTGCTCTTCCTTGTTCTAGCCTGGGAACCTAAGAAAGATGGGAGACATGGTGTGATGGGAAAGTAGTTACAAGTGGGAGTGGGAGACTAAAATTTACTGTTGTGTGTTTCATAATTCTAAGATAAAAGTTTGGTAAAAGCTCTTATGATTGTCAAACTTGTATAGCTATTTTTTCAAATGGACTTGTTGTAAAGTATGTAAATTGTTTCAATATTAAGTTATACAAGTGAAATTCTAGACTTTTAAAAATAAACTCAATACTTAATATTGTTATCATAACAGCTACACGACGTATTCCTAAATATAGTTTCATTTGTTTTGATATTTGAACGCCCCTTGAAAAAGCAAGCGAAAACGTAAAAATAATTTATGTAAGGCAGAAAAAACGTGTACTGCAATTTCTCAATTCAACACATGGCTTGAAAAAACAATTTCTTCTTTATCCTTACCTCACAAGGGATTAAAAGTTACAACGAATAATTAATACGCACAGCACACATGTTTTGTACCTAATACAGACGTTTATTGACGATTTACGTCAATTTGCCCAGTAAAAAGTTACTATAAATAAAATGTTAATCTCTAGTTAAAACAAAGACGTGTAAAATGTCAAAGTGATTTATCCGCGCTTTCGTGAAAAGTATGGTGACTATACTTTTTAGATTTTTAGTAATGCAGTTATTTTGGGTAAAGTTCCTCCATTTTGAAAGAGTATTTGAATGAATGAATGGGTTTGCATAAAACGTACATAAGTCTTGGTTATTTTACCTCAATCTATTAATAGAACCTGATCTTATTTACATTTTATTTATAGAACCAGCACCATTTATCATTTGATCCTTGTTGTTATTAAATATATTACTCGTGCTTTAAATAAACTTTTGTTTTTGTCCGTAATCGAACCACTTTTAAGGGTCAGAGCAATTATTGCAAAAATTGGTAAAACCCGTCATGTGGGAAAACCAAACGTTTATGCAGAGGCTTATCTATACTAATATTATAAAGAGGTAAAGTTTGTGAGGTTGTAGGGGCTAATCTCTGGATCTACTGAACCGATTCAGATGAAATTTGGCATGGACATAGTTTGAGACCCTGGGAAGGACATTGGATAGAACATTTGTATTCTCTTGGGATGATACAACACTTTTTACGCGTGCGAAGCCGCGGGCATAAGCTAGTACGTAGATAAAGTGGAGATCGGATGATATTTTCATTACTTTAAAAGTAACTTTGCCCCGCCCGTGGCTTCCCTCCCGTGGCCTATGAGTAGTTACCACAGGACCCGTGTATTTTCCAAGACGAAAACTTGCAGTTATTTAGTGACAGTGTATAAAAATCAGACAAAAATTATATCAACAAATAATCTCTAGAAGTACCCAGAAATTAGCTTTTACAGATATAATTATAAACAAACAAATACCTCTTTATAATTTAGATCTTTAATGCGTTCTCTTCTAAACTACGATTTAAAAAATGTACATTGTTTAGGAAACTAAAAATACGCAATTCTAAATAAGCAAATATTATTCTCAAATTTCATATTTTTCACCAGTAACAATGCACACCCAACCCGGAATTGTCCCTCTTCCCCCAAAACCCAGACCCACCCTACACATTGTTACCCGAGGGTTCCTTCATTATTAAAAACTAGTAAACGCTTGTACAAAATTAGTTCACTGTCAATCTGTCCGACTATTCCTGTAACCTCGTAAATTACGTTCTAACACCGTAAAATACTTTGGCGAAGGCGTATCAAACTAATTAGTTTGCTCTAAGTTTATTTAGAATATTTGGAAGTGATTTAGCCAATAGATGAATGATTGATTTGGTGTCCCGTTTTGAATAAACTGTTTTGACTAACGGTTGGTTTAAATAAGCTTAGGATAGGAATAACAATGTTGATTAAGGATACTGACAAAGGATGTAGAGTTAAGTGCTTTTAAGCACTAAATATTAATAAAAGAGCCGAAAGATTTGTAAAAAATACACAAACAATATTGCGTGATGCAATTTATATTATGTACATTTTTTTATTCACAATCCGAATGATTTTAATGGGAATTCCAGATAATGAAATTCCATACTCTAATCAATGGATTAGGAATTTCATATACCTAGGTGTTATTATACGAAAACGTATAGCACAATGAATGTTGATGCTGATGTTGTTGATTTAAAAAAGAATAAGGCATTAAGTACCTTTGATTGTGTGCTAGAGCAGTGGTGGCCCAGTGGTAACGGCCCCGACTTACGTTTCGAAGGTCGTGGGTTCGAACCCAGGCAGGCATTTTACTTTGTGTAAATTATTTCATCACCACTGCTCTCAAAACGGTGAAGGAAAACATCTTGAGGAAACCGGCATGTCTTAGAACCAAAAATTCGAAGACATGTGACATCCACCAACCCGCACTGGGTCCACGTGGTAGATTACTGTCCATTCCCTCTCACAGAGAGGAGGCCTGTGTCCCAGCAGTGGGAACATTAAAAGGCTGACGATGACGATGATTGTGTGCTACGTTTTGCGATTACTACAAAAAAATGTTTTGGCATAGTAAGTAAACTTGTGTGGTCTAAAATTAATAGAATAATATATTCACAATACCTAACTAGCTAAACCAAAAATAGCTAAGTAAATCTGTTCATCACAGTATATGCTTCTGGTATATTCTCTCAGGTATACTAGGATATCTCAAAGTATGAAAAAAAGGACGCAAGCGCATAGTTAAGAAATCGTTATCAATTAGTGTAGTGTATGATTAGCTTGTCACACTCTGCATATTCAGTATTGCTGTCCATTGCGGAGTTGGGAATTAACTTTAAACGCTCTAGTTGTCGCAAGGGTTCAATCAATGAGTTATTAGTGTTAAATCAGCTGATAAGTGGAGCTACAACAAACAAATGTAGTATGGCTTGAATGTGAAAAATTTCGTTTCAATAAAATAAAAAATATCGGGTAAAGTCATCATCATCATATCAGCCGAAAGACGTCCACTGCTAGACATAAGCCTCCTACAAGCGTCGCCACTTTGACCGGTCCCGTGCGTCTCGCAACCAACGGGTCCCCGCAACCTTCACCAGGTCATCGGTCCACCTGGTGGAAACCACAATAGATTTTTTAATTCATTTTATCAGTCACCCACTGTGAAGTATTTATTTAGATTTTAATGTTAAATTTTGTATGTCTTTAAACTTCTCAGGACACTGGGGGCCTGGCTCTTTGAAAGGCGTGCCAGGGGCTGATCCAACTGATAGAGGCCTAGTAAAGACCTCTTTAAATGAAATGTGACACCAACCGACGATTATCCCTGTATGCACTACTTAAGTGCACCCAAGGACAATCCACGGTTACTGCAGGACTATTGCAAAATATAGAGACAAAAGATAATGGGCTATGGGATAGCTAGATTAGTCACATCTGACCTAGACTAAGAGTAAACCCATCACAAATAAAAATACAAAGGAGTACCTTTTTATTTTTAAATGGTAATTTTATATGGGTTAAATGATTTATATTTTTTTAGATTTAACTTAAATCTAAAAAAAAATGGTGGCATCGCATCAGACCAGCTCAACTGAATCTGGTTAGACTGTAAGCCCACCCCAACATAGTTGGAAAGCCTACGGGGATTACATCGCAACAGACCAGGCGATGTTGGCGGAACGAACTAGGCAGGACTGGTCTACACTTGTCCAAAACCGGCCGGAATAGAAAGAAAAACGGGAGGCTCCTGCAGTGGGACAACTTAGGCTAAAAATAAATAATAATAATAATTCCATTATTTTGGTACCTGAAAAAAACCTCGCGCTTTACATTTATGCAACAAATATTAAATTAATACTCTCAACAGTAAGGACCGGGATTAATGCAATATAAAAAGCTTGTAATGTGCATGAAAAATGCGTAAAATATGCATGAAAATTTGTAAAATATGCAACATTAAAGTTTTAGAAAAGGATAAAGGTAGGTAGGCTTTAATTTTTGAAAAACTATTTTACATTTTTGTAAACGTAAACAATCAGACATACCAGATTGTTTACGTTTACAAAAATATAAAATAATTTTTCAGGTGTTCTAAATTGTCTATGCGGTGCGGTTCAGGTGTTCATTTAGAACACCTGAAAAATTATTTAATCAATTGAAATATGTTTTTTAAGTGAAAATTGTTAGTGTCTATGGGCGAAATTTTGATTATAGAGTTTATTATTACACGTACCAATGGGCTACCCCTCTTATCAAAAAATATAATAAATAAAGCGTAAATAATTATATAAGATATTTTTTTTTTGAGTTTCTCGGGAATCTGGGGCCGAAACCAACTCGCAGAGGCCTTGTTAGACAGACATGTATGATGAATGCAATTTCCGCCGCGAATGGGGTAAATATGCAAATGAATATAATCCGGTCTCTACCTACTAATCAGCTTATTTTTGAAATTCACGCTTTTAAAATTGCACCCCAATGATCACATGTCATGCGTGACCAAAAACATCATAATACCATAACTACCCAAAAACCGATTAAGCCCATAATACCCTTATCTCTACTGACCTCATTCCACGCAATAAGGGTGAAGACTCATTTCCGGTTAAAACGGCCAGCTTTCAATTAGCCACAATAGACAGTAATCGATTTGGCCCGCAGAATAATCACTCATTAAGGACTCTACAAAAAATATCAATTAGGGTGCTGGTTCGGGAATACCACGTGGGTTTAATATGTTTAGTAGGGTGTGAAGCCGTGGGAATGTTTTCCAAGGAGTGCAGGACATCCTATTTAAAGATATGGGAAAGGGTCTAAAATGCCGACGTGAAGTAGTGTCATCATCCTCTGCTGGAATGAAGAAGAATCAATCCATTTAAGAAGGATGCATGCTTCTACATCTCTCTTATTTTAGATCAGTGTTTTGTTGAACACAATGGGACGTTTGAGATGGTCATGGTGGACTGTTCGGCAATGTACTTATTGACAAAATCAGTCATAAATTACATAATTCACTACACGTTTCATTAACTATAACTAGGTGTCCTGAAGTACCCTCGCCCCTCTCCTACGCCGCCCCTCTAGGGCGGAGGAGATCCAATGAGTTCCACAAAGATTTTTTTTGAACTTTGCCTAAATTGATTCGCTGGTAACATTTTCTAGGCCCACATATAAATTCAAGTAATCACAATTTAGCTAGCCCAGAGCTAGCTAAATTAGGACATAGAATCAATTTGTGAGTGTGTTTGTTACTTCTTCGCGCTCAAATGGCTGGACGGATCTAGATGAAATTTGGCACAGAGATAGATTATAGTCAAGAATAGCACATAGGATATTTATCCCAGGAATATGTTCCCTCGGGATAATTTTCGACATTCACGCGGGCGCAGCCGCTGGCAGAAGCTAGTAATATATTGGTCACAGTTTACATCCAGACATGTTGTTTTAGTCCTCTAGTATTTACCCCTTGACGATAGACATAGCTAGTAAAATGATCAAAATTTAATGAGACCCAATTGGGCTCAATTAAGTATAAAGTTAAATTAAAATTGGTTGTAAAAGTAATAAAACTTTGCTCTTTACAAGTATTGCTATATTTAAACCATCGCATTGCTAGTTAACTTAGATGATTAACTAATAAGTAATTTACGAGAAATCTATAAGGAACTGCACTAATTATAAATATGCTGTTTCTGGAACGAGATGAATTTATTGCTTTAATGCTTTTGCTAAGTTAAGATATTATAGTTAAGGGCTCCCCTTAACTATAATATCGTTCTTATGATTAGAAATGTATAATCCTATCAACATTTCCTAGAATTTAAAGAAATTAGAGCCAATAATTTATTAATATATGGCGAATTTGAAACTGAACGCGATCTAAACCAATACTTACATAAACATTTTTCCATGGGGTAAGCCAGAAACTACAGAATGCCACTTCCTAAGATCCTTACATATTCCTTTTGCTACATTTACGTTATATCTGATTAGATGTAACGTATGATTATACACGCACGCTGGTTACGAATCCATCTATGCATGTATCTAAAGGTATCAGTTTTAATATTCTACAGCAATTCTGGCACGTATGGCTCATGAACGCAGGGCAGCACATTAAGTGCTGATCCCTGATTCAGTTTCATTGGTGAAAGGACATGGCTAAACAACTGCCCTTAGCACGTCTAGAAATTTCTCACTAGCTCGTAACATTCAAATATTCATTAATGAATTATTACAGTTTTATTATTCTTCTAGAACTTTCGTGAATTAATCAAATAATTAAAAGTTTTTTCATGTTTTTGTTTGACAAGAAGAACATAAGATTCCGTTCTACAAAAAAATGTAATCAATAAACCTACTTTTAAATACATTTGCGTAATTCGAAACGAACAGTATTCATTATTATTTAATATTGTACCTATCGCAATACATCTCAAATATTCATTAATGAATTATAACAGTTTTATTATTCTTCTAGAACTTTCGTGAATTAATCAAATAATTAAAAGATTTTTCATGTTTTTGATTGACAAGAAAAACATAAGATTCCGTTCTACGAAAAATTGTAGTCAATAAACCTACTTTTAAAGACATTTGCCGTAAATCGAAACGAACAGTATTCATTATTATTTATTTTTGTACCTTTCGCAATACATCTTAAAACCTTAGAGATTATCTGATTTCTAGAAATTATTGGTAAAATCTGGCAAGCAACGGCGCTTAAATAGTGCTGACACTAAAAAGTTCGATTCGATTAGAACCAAATAAAAATAAACATGTTGGGGGTGTCATGGGAACTCACTTTGAACGAAGTACCTTTCGCCGGGTATTATGTATTAATACAGAGCCAACTAGTATGGTCTTAAGTTTCAATTGCGTATTGATTCATCATGAGATGCATAAACTGTGGTGTAGCAACAAATGAAAGATCTTCAAATGACAGCCGGGACCAACGGCTTAACTAGCTTTCCAAGACACGAAGGAAACTCGCTATGTAAAGATGGTACACGATGGAACCACGGAAAGATCTCGGCTAGCGTTGCTTAACCTTGAAGATCGACCTGTGCTTCTGTTATTATTAAGCCACGAGCTCCTCTGAACGCCTTAATAAAGTATCATAGCAAAATCTTATTCTTTTACAAGTTTGTATACCTATTAATGTAGGCGTTTCTACGATTTTATTTTCAGGATTGAGACGATATAAAAAGTGTCTGTAACTTTTTTCATACGAAATACTCATATTCAGCTATTCAGAATTACATATTACTAGTTAAAATGTTTATTCATTGCTAGGGCAGTCGTCCATACTTTATTTAGCCATGTCCTTTGCGCTTAGTGCTTATCTCCTGGTTCGCGGATAAATTTGAAAGAGAGTTACCGCGGCACTGGCTTAAGCAACTGAAAAAACACGGGTGGCTTTTAGTCAAAGTCTGACACGCTCTTAACTCTGAGCGGGAGTCATTGGAAGATATCGCAAAACAAAAAAAAAGTGCTTATTTCCTGGAAACCTTATAATATCTTGGTGATATAAACCAGTATCTGTAGGTAAACCTTCACCAGCTCAAAAAAGAAAGAAATACTAGTTGCTAGAGATCACATGTTCGAGGATATCATAAGATAAGTAAATATAAAGTAAAAAAAATATTTTTAACAAGCATTTTGAACTGAAAGGTACTAAATATTATGACACATCCATTGAGCCAGAACGCGATGGTGCTATCTTGTCTGGTTGAGAAGTTGCTATGACAACCTTCCCGTTCCATCATGAGACTAGCTCCATAGCAGGATATTATTTTAATGTTTCCAAAGTTATATAAGAACGCCAACTTCCAGCTAAATCGGATGCCAAGAAGCTTGAAAAATCGATTAGTAGTCGCCACACACACGAAAGCAAGATACGCAATTTATAGCTTGGAAAAAGCTTGTAGTTGTAATATAAAGCTTGTAGTTTTGTTTTGCATGTACTCTAGCTTATTATTTAATATTTCTACACCAGCAATGTTAGTATGTGTGAAACAACGTTTAATGTAAGATCTCAATGCATATACTGAGATATAAATTAATACTTACTTAAAAGAATTAGTCCTAAGTTAGCATTTACCAGTAATCAATAAACTACGCTCACCTACAAGCCATCATAACCGTGACAACAAGCATGTATGAAAGGAATTTCAATTTATTCCATGCATTTGTATGGCCTTTGTTTTCAATGCTCATAATACCCCACGTGCATCGGCACCCCTCCTTCATAGATGGTGTTATTCTATGGGGAACGTTTTATGCGATAGGCAATACATTTTTGAAAGCACCTAATAAAATAATATTTATATGGGAAAAGCAAATAGGGAAGAATTTACACGATTATTTTAATTGGAAAGTTTTTGTGGGATATGAAAATTTTTGTTTTAATATAAACTTTTGGGCAAAGCTGCATATTAAAAATCTGAAGACTCAAACGCATCTTTCGTTAAATACCAACGCTTAATAACCCTGACGTAAACGATACTAAAAGTTTTATTACAACTTTTGCAAAACTGTACATAACTAATCCGACCATTCCAGATCAGCTATCAAAATTGCTCAAATACAGACACCAAAATGTCGATCCCATTAATAACGCAAGTGAAGCCAAATAAAATTAATAGACCAAAACTATAGACGAAGTGACGGCAACAACTGCCAACTGAAACCACATTGCCAATCAATTAGAACCACACAAAAACCTACCACACTTCTCTCCAAGCGGTCCCTTTAAACTTTAAACCCATTGTAACATCTAACTGCCCTTCAGTCAAAGCCCATATGTGGCACGAACTGACGGACTAATAAAAACAGTTCAGCAAAATGACCGGTCCCATATGGCGTTGAAGAAATCCGGGACATCTTAGGCACATGTGGACCAATACATAGATGTTTTTTGGCCTATTGTGTTCCAGATTTTTTTGGTGGTCGCACACACGTGGCAGTTTTTTGTGACCCAAATTGTATAGTCTTTGGAGAAGTGTGTTTTTAATTTGTTAGGTCATATGGGTCGATGGGAGACTGGATGTTAGGTAATATGACGACGGAATTATGAACATATTTAATGATCAAGTTCCGATGAATTTTTATTTATTAAATTAAATTAATATTTATGAAAACTCAACAACCAACTTTTGCTAGGTTTTGACGCTTTTAGACAAGATCCGATTACATATATTCCGCGCGGTTGCCGAAAAACTGGGTCAGGACACAGAGTCACCAAAATTTATATAAAGTACCTACTTTTGAAGGATAAACAATTTCTATCCGGTTCAATAGTCTGGTTTATTAGCTTGTTCCAAACCTGGAAATAGGCTATCGCTGATTATCTATTCATTAATCGGCTGGAGTTCCCTTTGAGCATATGAATGTAGCGTAAAGTCATGAATGCTAAACGCAAGGGCTTCAATCAACTTGTGTGTCCCTTCCGTTCATAACACCTGAACATATCCATAAAATATGACATAATAGGAAAAGTCGTGTGTCCACCACACGAGTGTACCGAGAACTGATTATAAACAATCACAATATGACCTCATTGGCGCCGTTTATTTTTGATTGTCTCGTCAAACTATGGGACGTGCTCACGCGGCAAGCGTTGGTACTTACGTGACTGACTAGTGACTAGATTAGGAACTTTTTACTTTGGATTTTATGTAACGCAAACAATTACACTTCATAAAATCACTAAGCATTTTTATCATGATTATCACTTTTGCTTGAGTAACCCGGTCGAAAGGCACCTCGCCTACGCTACCCCAACCTGCATAACAAAAATCAACAACTATCGCGCTGACGTTTAACTCATTATGTGTATTTTGGATGGTCCTCATAATACCGCAGCATAAGTAACCAGTATACACAAGATAATAAGAGTTAAATAACCCCTATCAATTGACGCCGCAACACGCAATTTCAAAATCTTTCAATTATTCACAACATCTTTTCTCATCGATACAACAGCTACGCAATTTTAAATAGATTGCGCAATTCCAATATCTTCATCCTCTTACATCCTTCGATCTTGCATTCGCACCATTTCTTTGACCTTTAAAAAAACCCTAGAATATAGTCCAAGAACCTCATTCTCAAATTAACTACACTTCAAAACAAGGTAGCCTCTAGGCACTAGCAAGTTAGCCACCGTTTTCGTCACCTGACCGGGCCTAGTCCTTTTAAGTACAATTCTAGAACAGGTTTACATCCGGCACGCACGGCTGAATCTTGTGCAAGAGGCTAACAATATTGAATTGATATTTGACTGTCACTCCTACGCTGTTGATGGACAAGACTTTTACGGGACATAATATAGTGATGTTGAAGAAATTATTTGAACAAATACGTGAATCAAATAAAATGTTAGAAAAGACACAGGTAAAAAACTGGAAGATGAATGGAAGACCACTTGAAAATCGACTTGCGCGAAGAAAGGCAAATCAGGATCGAGGTCGATGGACTAGGATCATATTAATGGGTACGATGACTGATGAAAAAGCAAAATAAAATTGGTTCTGCAATAGATCCAGGATGTAAGAAGTTTGGAAGATTGAATTTGAAACTGAGGTACATGCAATATAACAAAGTTGATGAAATGTACAAGAAAGTGACAATAGATTGCATGCCTCTTATCGATAAGTCCAATGTATAAGTACCTAAGGCACACTTGCTCTCAGCTTACGAAGCAGGTTAACCAGCTGATAAATGTATGCTATACATGATGTAAAGGTACTTAAAAGAATTCAAGTTTTGATGTCAAATCGGGCTAATGAATGAAGAAGTTTGCCAATATTAGAAGACAGCGGGGCTTGGAATTTTTCAATTTACTTTGTCATCCATGTGGCCCCCAAAATCCTTAAATAAACAATAATAATTAAATATCTCGTCTACTTCCATAGCTTCATCAATCATTACGACTAAAATTTCTAACGGCTAAACCGCTTCATCCCATTACGCACTAATTCGAAATTCAAACAAAGAAAGGGCATGGAACTTTTAAATCATGGAATAGTGAGGCGACATTGACGTAAGAAAAAAAAATAAAGGCAATGACACATTTATTAGACCTGTCATTCGATGGTACTTACGTCTGACAGCTCATAAGTTTTGAGCCTTAATTTGTGATAAGCTAAATGCGTGTATGTACAGATGGATGCGCTACTGGATTTTAGCTTTCACATTTCTAAAAGTATTGTTGGGTTATCGGTTATTTAAATTGGGTCTTTTAGAGTCTTTGTGTCGATAGTTTTATGGTTACAACACCGTCATGATCCGATATGTTATTTCATCATCATAACGATAATTCCTTGTCTGACTTAAGGCAAGAAGCTTAATAGATACTTAAGTTTAGAGTTTTTTGTTGTAAAGCAATAAAAGTGAACTTCCAACTACTACTTTCAACAAATTATCTGATAAGAACGATTGAGTCACAAACACAAATGTCAATTAAATTTACGATTGGCATAAAATCTAATAGAGCACTGTGTAGCTAAGAATCTAGTTCTATTGCAACGTATCTAGGCGTTGTTAGCTCATTCGTAGCAGGTGTTCTGACTATTTAAGTACGAGAACGTGTATATAAACCACCTTTGTATACTAACAAACCAATAAATTCAGAACTCAACAAGTTGGCCTTACCAACAAAGAGAACAACACATCCCCTTTTATATTTAGTCACATTTATTGGCTTAACTGAGCTAATTAGATGCGGTGACAGTGTGTTTCGGAACATAAGTCGACTAATTCGTCTGACAGCCGAGACGTAATCGTAATCGAGGTAATGCCCCTCACTATGCCATCGACAAGTTATGGCGCCAACATTTACTTCTTTTTTTTTAAACAGTTGACACTGGCTGAGTTTATAACGCATTAAAAATTACTTTGTGATTACTGTCCTTTTTTTCTGGTTAATCCAATTTTGTATTCTTTGTTGATCAGAATATTGAAGTTGTGAATAGCTTGTTTATTATTGGTATATATACTGTTATCTATGTAAAGTGCTTTGTACTCTAAACTACTCTATGGAATCACCCAGGATTCACCACATAGCACTGTATTTTGAGAGACAAGAGATTATTTTTATAGGTAGACGTGCCCTAAAATCCGCTTGTGGGACACTCAAAGTTATCATCATTTCTACCGAAAGACGTGCAGTTCCACCCGTAACTCCGACCCACTGACCATAGGCTGGCCCCAAACAGGCCATTGATTACCTAAGTAAATCAACGTAGTAGTCAACAATATTCTGCCCATTCCTTGCATATTCTCTATACATTTTCATCCTCTACTAAACTATAACTTAATAATGAAGGTTAATTTGATCGAGTCATGCGAGGCATATACAAACATACATAGCCGCGAACTACCTGATGAGCTCCCTATATACAATAACAGGAAATGCCTTAAATTTCAAGCCGGTCAGACTGAGCTAATTTAAGAATTTATGTGGCAATATTATTGTACAATCTGTACCGACATTTTTGTTACCAATTACGTTACATGTCCGAATACTCTAAAAGTAATGATGATAGGTAATACGTCATTAGGCTCTAGGGATCCTTCAAAATTTACTCCACATAAAAGTTGGGTCTTTTTGCCAAATAACGCGCAGTTTCTGACGGTACATTAGTAACTACCTCGGCGGAAGGTTTCAGAGAATCTTATTTCCTATATAGACAAAAGTGTTACCGGGGAGTTTGGATAACTGCAACACTAGGGATTTGTCTTTTTCTTTTCGATTCGATGGAAAACTATAATAAGATTTTGGGCCCAGTTGAGCCACGTTAATAGCAACTTCACTGGTGTTCATAACGTCCAATAAGGTGTATGGGCACTTGGGGCACACTATCATGTAAGTCATATTCTCCACAGGGGCAGCACTCACATTGGATATTGTAATTGGACGGGCCAAAAATAAACCCCATTTGGACAAATTGTGTTTGCAGCGGCCTGCCTGAGTAGGCAATCGAATAAATGCTTTCCATTATAGCCTATAGGCCACTGCAGTGGTTTTTCAAGAACGGTGATGATAGGTGAAATTCTTAAGAGGGGATTTTGGAAGACTAATGTAATTAAGAGTAAGTAATTTGACTTTTTATAAATTTAGTTTTTGCTTTTGGTACAATTTCGGTAGCAGTTCACCCAGAAAATTCAGTGCTTTTGCATAAGCTCAAAACGGATATAAACACATAATCAATGGGTCCAGCTGATTTGTCGTCAACTTTCTCTTCCCCAAGATTCATTATCGTAATTAAATTAATCTTTAATGTTACAATTACAACCGGCTACCGGTTAATTAAATAACAGTTAAAGTAACCGGAAGAAGCGGTTAGACCAAGAGCCAATATCCGGCCGATATAGGTACCGATATATGAATGAACAGTCGTTAATAATACAAGTTTGTGTGGAAGTGGCATAAGAGTATTATGTGTGTGTGTTCAATAAACTTCATCCGCTGTGGTTCTTGGGTAATTAGTTTTAAGCCTCTCGGTAATTTTACCCATTGATGCAAGAGAGATAAAACTCTTTATTTTTTGTAGATTCATATTCATACTCCTTTCCTTGTTCCATGTTACTTGGGATTATTACAACACGTTTCATTTTACATTTTTACTCTGACAACCGTCACGCTATGATTCACTCCCTATTCTTTCATATCATTCCTCACCCAATATTTTTTTTTCTTTCATTCACCCCTCCATTAAATCTTTCATTTATCCCTCTCTCTCTCCTTTCATCCATATTCAAATTCATGACCACCTAAATTGTAGATTCATCAAGCTCTTTGTAATATAATATGTTTCAGGTGCAAGACGCCGTGCAAAGTATAGTAGATGTATGTAAAATTTTATATGTAAAAAAAACTAAAGTACTGGGCAAAATTGAAAGAAGAAAGGCCCCCCGGCCTTTATGCTGCAGTGAGCCTTAACACTTTGCTCAGGCTAAAATATATAAAAGAAAATTAAGCACCAGTATTATTAGCATAAGCGATTCTAATAAAACAACGATAAGATAATACCAGGTAACAACATAAGTCTTTAAAACCAGTGTGAGAAGCAATTTCTTACCTTGGCGTGAAACATTATAAAGAATAGAAAAAGAGAATCCCATCAAGGATAAGCTTATAACTAATAAAACCATGACAATTGGTGAAAAAATACCAGGGAAAATAAACTACTAGACACAACATGAGAAACAGTTTCCTTCCTTGGCAGGCATCATTCTCAAGTCACTGTAAAGAATGTAAGATTATAAGGTCAAAACATGGTGAAAAAATAAGAACATAAAGCAAAATAAGAACCAGCACGAGAAACATTTTCCTACCTTTTCGTGAACCATTGCCACATAAAGATACAATGAAACTGCATACTAACAAAAAAGATTGATCCGAAGACCAGAAGAAACCCTTTGAATCCAGTGAACACGAAGACAAGTAAAAACGAAGGAAAGTAATTTATCCCCTGGCGACAATATAAAGGGTGTGCGTCGTCATACTGTCTGAAGGGAGTCAAACAGTAAAACTTGGACCAATCTCCATTAGCAAGTGTGGAAGGCTATAAAATGGGTATTTTTGGCGCGACCATTCTGGAATGTTTCGTTAACGACGTCAAGTTTTTTGATATTTTTTGGGTTAGTTTTCTAAAAGAGGTTAAATATTTTGGAAACTCATGTATAGGACTAAACGTGTTCTAGCAAGAAGGATATTTGATATTGTTTTGGCAACGAAAACATGAGTCGACCGTATAATATAAATGGAATGCAATAGAAATAATTATCAAGAAGATCCTCAATAGGTAGATAAAATCTGTCAAACAGAAATACCACAAAAGCTTCGAAAATACGTCAGAAGTTTAATTCAACACATAATCCTGCCAACAATTCCTTCGGAGCTGGAAATATCGGCAGGGCTTCAACAAAGGGACTCCCGCGCAGGCCACAACAATGGCGGCGACAGATGCGCGCGCTGCACAATGCGAACTGTCAACTATCAGCTGTGCGCCGCCATCTTTGATTTGCTGGTTATTATATTGAAAGTGGACACCTATGTGGGGTTTTGAATTTTATTGTCAACAGAAATAATGGTAAAAAGGGTATCGCAATAATCGAGCGAAAGTAATGGGACTTGAACTATTAACGATTTTGATAATAGGTTCGTTTTCCGGGTGTAATAGAAAACAATAGACTTTTTTATAGAGAAAACTAATTAAGAAATGGTTAGTCTGAAATGACTTAGGCCAGGTTAGACCTAGGCCTGAACCTTAATGTGCAAGAAGAACTTGTTACAAATGATTTAATTGCATCGAAAAGGAACAGCACCTCATACACGAAATACCTACCATGACAGCTTGAAACCGATTCTTTCAAAACACTGAATACTTAAACAAAATAACCAAAACCCCATCTATTGTCAACAACTAAATAATTCATATTAAATATGGCGTTTTATCTCCGACTAATCTCTGGCCCAATTAAGTTCTATTTGTGTAACCCGGGGTGGTCCAAAAAGGGAATAAGTCGGGAATATTTTGTTGTTCCGTGGCACCGTACGACCTCCGTCAATTAGAATATGTCAGTTACTGTATTATGTCACGGAAGAAGGCCCTCCCGAGAATGATACCGAGTTAGACCCTTTTAGAAAATTGAACATGAGTCTTCAAACTTAGGTCAGGAATAATACTGAATGACTGTAGCTGAATAATTGAAAAGAAGTACGGAAAAAGCTTTATAAAAATATGGCGAAATAGAGAAGCATCATCTGAAAAAATACCTAATTTAACAGCCATTGCCAAAATATCAATGGCCACTGCTAATATCCCCCTAGCGCGAATGATGGTTATAACCGAGATTTTAGAGGTTTTAGTTTCCTTCAAAATTCAGTAAAATTGGTCGTAACCACTGTTGGCTTCACATTAATTATTACTAAAAAAATAACACACTGAGCATCTAATCTCCAGTCCGTAGCGTAAACATGCGCATACGCCTGTGTCATATGACGAACGGCAGTGCGCGGGCGCATTCCTCACATAAAACAGCCTCGCGCCTCGATGCCTCTATTGTACAATATACACTCTTCTTTTTACTAATAGCTACACATCGGAACGGTCACAGTGTTCTGGTCAAACTTAAAATTGATGTCATGGCATGCCTTAAAGATTTTAATGTTTCATCATCACAAAATAAGAGGGATAAGGAGATTGAAAGGGACCTATTGTTCAAAGATGTGCTAATTTCACACAATAATAAAGACAGATTGATAATTCTAAATTAGGACATTAATTTCATGTAGGCACTCGAAGATTGAATTTGACTCACTACCAACATTAAAGGGTTCTCAATCAAACCCATCCCAACCGTTATGGCAAAACCTTTTAGCCTTTTTTAGTCCTTTCCATATCTCCTCAGCCCGCACAAAAAATCTTCATTCACATATACAATTTCCGACCTATAAAATAAAAAAATTAAATATCTTTATTTCAGACCTATAACAGTCCATAAGTTGTTAGTGATTAGTAACAGATTGTGCTTAAATGCTACGTTAGTGTTATTAGAAGGTACTTAAATCTATTTAAAGTAAACCTATATCTATTTCCACCCAGTGTCTTTGGATGGGGCAGTCCACTCTGCCAACAATCATTTTAACCAACAGAAAGATCATAATCAAACACCGGATCAGAAAATCGTTATATTTTTTCTGGCACGCCACTGGCCTTGTTTACATTAGAAATATTTGTAACGTCTGTCTCTACAACCAAGTTTATTGGAATTAATGGAATCCGTCGGTTCCTTTTAGATACGAATCAACGGATAGGTGGTTAAGCCGAAAAGGAGTTACGGTTGAAGATTTTTGAAATTAATATTAGGAGTTATGTGGGACAATGAATAATTGGTGTGATTTTAGTAGGTTAGACGCCAATGATAACAATATAATATAAGGGAAAAGGTTAAGATTCTGAAAGTAACTGGTTTGAGAGACGTAAGAGCATCCATTGCTTCTACTGTTTATAATGTTTTAGGCAAAATTTGTGTGAGTAACAGAGAATTTTTTGCTTTCAAACAGGCGTTTTTTACATCACAAATTGTCTTTCTAGTCATCCATTATGGGATGTTCCTACATCCTAAATGCGTAAACCGTAACAAATTTTTGGTTGGTCTCAGCTTGCATTTCAAACATTGTGACTGAATAAAAAAAATGATTTTTCCTTTACTTTTTGCTACTGATAAGCAGTTTTGTAAAATAAAAGTAAACATTGTATATTTACACCAACGATAACAAATCGTATGACCATTATTGTTTCATACCCATTATCAAAGCCTTTTATCAGAATTTAACCGACAGCTTTAATTTCTGTTTACTTACTGATATTTTTACCTATTCAACGATGAGTAATTTAACGACCAGTTATAAATAAAAATTGCTTAATGTTTTGGCTACGGTCATTAGTGCAAATATCGATAATGATGTTTTTAAAATAAACAATTAATTGATTGCAAGAATTTGTAATGTATCCGACAAGATTCTTTTGTAAAGTTAATGAGCTTTATCTAAAATGAGGCAAAAATTCATAATGGAGCCATTTCTAACAAAGCAAAATTACCAATAGCGATGTTCCATTTCAATAATAATCATCATATTGTAGTGATGAAGAACAGCAGGCAACAGATACAAAATATTTAAGCACTAACTTATAATGAGTCCTGAACCCGTGACCATTCTTTTTCCCTTTTATAATAAGAAAGAGCAATTAAGAAAAATTTGCATTCATTTCATAAATGGACTCTTCCTTCTTGTCTTATGGAGGTGTTGTAATTCTAACATAATCATATTCCTTTGTCAACGTTCATACATTCCTGCCTATCAAGAGTTCCACAACCTTTAGCTTTTTAGATGACATCATTAATGAGATCAGTGGCATCGTTGCAGATATCATCAAGATTGTACCAATCAATCTCACTCCTCGTTGTTGTAAAGACACCAATATCATTTCCCCCTTCATCATAACCCCATAAGGTATTCGAAAGGTCAATGAATACCGGTTCAATAACAAAATGATACCGTCTGTCCGTTACCGAGGACTGGTCTCAAAATCAGCTGTTCGCCGCTCCCATACACTCGTTCCACCGGTTTTGCTAATATTGTTGGTCTAGCAAGAATTTGGACTTGAAGTAGATCGTAACGTCTTTTTAAGAATGGGTTAAGTTCATTAAGAACATGGTTCCAATTGAAATGAAACAAGTGTCAGTGAAATGGAGCATATCAGTAAGATCTTTGCTACGTTGCATAATCAGGAAAAGAATAATTGCAAGCGATTTTGAAAAAAATATTCTAAATATAACGGGCGTCTTATGCGACACCCGAATGCCAAATTGCCAATACGCACAAAAGTTAAAGTTTACAAGACGGCTGTAAGGCCGGCAATGATTTACGGTGTCGAATGCTGGGCCGTGAAAAACAGCCACGTCCAAAAACTACACACCGTGGTCTGTAGGAGCAACGAGAATGGATAGGGTCCGCAACGAATACGTCCTAGATACTTTAAGGGTGGCTCCAATACAGGATAAGTTGAAGGAGAGTAGACTGAGATGGTATGGACAATTCATGAGAAGGACAGAAGAACACATCGTGAGAACGGCTCTGAGCCTACCTGAAGGCAAAAGAGGCCGAGGACGACCTCCTTTGACGTGGTGGACCAGTATGACAAGCTCCTCAAGAAGGAGAAATTACCAGACCCGACAACCCGACCGAGACCGAAGAGCCGACCGGTGACGACTAAAGTAAAGTGGGCAAAGTGAAAGAAGGAGGAGGAGTGAGGGAAGGTGAAAGAGATAATTATTTTCTTGCTCTTGTCCCAATTTATTTTAGGTTAGTACAACATGTCTTCTTCTTTCATATCTCAATTAGTCGTCGTCTCAGAACTCACCCCCTTTTCTAGACATACACGTTTGATTTCGAGACCATTTTACTGTATACCGGTGCTCAGGTAATAAATACAAATCAGCGATATCCAAAATAAATTTGCAATTTTGAGTCTACCGTAGTAATTTTACCGAAAGAGATGCTGGTAAGATTTGTTTTGCTATTTTGTGGAATAACCAGCATGATATGATCTGCAGATTTATCAACTATCAATATTTTGCAATAGTTGTCTACACTTGTTTCAATTTCTATACCTTCCTTCTTCTTCTGTTCTTCAACAGAAGCTTTATTGATTTAAAATCAAACCGACTTATACCGACTTTTTAGTAATTTAGCCGTTAATCACGAGCTCACGACACTCCTACGCACTTTCAAATATCATCGTAGCCCACCGGCCTCTTTGTAGGGTAAAAGCGACAATAACCGGCACTATATATTTAAACGCGGCATCTTTATGACTCATTACGGGAACCTCCAAATGTATGTGCAAACATCGAAGTTTAACATCGTAAATACTATGTTTTTATTGGTGCCTATAAAAATGTTGATGGATGAACAAATGGGTCGGTTTTATTTCATACATATGTATGTACTTGTTACTAGTTCGTTGGAATGTGTTGGTGGTTAGTTTGACGTTGGAGAAGATAATGGGTGAATTGAAAGCTACATAGACATTGTCGCAGACAGTAATTATTTATATCTATAATTAATTACGACAATGTCACTGTCACTGTCTGCGAAATTGGTATCAGTATAGCAAACATAAGTATCTATTTATATTTTTATACATTGATACCAATTTTGGCTTTTTTATATGTTTTAAATAATACTTGTACTGTGTTTATAAATTTACGTTGATAGATCGGGATTCAAATAAAAACCGTAAGATCAATAATTGGTTTATGATAAATCAATTATTCTTCTTTCTTTTTATTTTTATTCTATAACAAGTTAGTACTATGAGCAATAAAAAACAACAATAATAATTGCATGTCATCGCATTAAGTATTACCATATTGTTCTCACTCTGTGTCACACCTTTCTCAGTAATCCCGAATCACGTGTGGCCACTTCGGTTTAAAAGCAAAAATATTGCCGGTAAAATAAAAATTACAGACAACTACCATAATTTACGTGTTGTCAACATTCGATTGATTCTTTACTCGCATTACCGATGCCGACTGTCTGATAACTGGTGCAGTTACCCTAACATATTTTCACCCTTATGCCGCAAGACATAAAGTCCATGTTAAATGTGTTCTTAATTTGTAATCTTCAACTATGGTGTTCTACCATTAACCTGTAAATCGTTGCTTGACACCTTATTACCACACCTAATTTCAACCCAATTTAAATTCAACCTTCGACTGACATGCACAACGTCCAAATTGCCTAAAACACACTACTCAACTTTTGCAATCCTATTCTAAACTCTCCCTCGCCTAAAATAAGGTTTGAAATAGATTACCAAACCATCTCACCATCAAAATCAAGGGTGGTATGATGTCGTGTCTTAAGACCGCCGTATCAGCAGGGAGGCTGGCGGCTCGATTGAGATATTTCCACTAAATCCAATAGATAGTATGTTTGTTTGTTTGCGCCGATATAATGGGAGGTCCCAAATTTCTCGGTAATGAAGACTGTCGGCAGAGAGGTGTTGTGATGATAAAAGGATGCGACAGGTTTTTGTGCTGGTGACTAATTTTGATAAAACATGTAGTCCCATACATCACGGTCCCTTTGTAGAACGAAATCCTAATAGATTATGGCTGTAATTAATACTAGTAGGTACCTTAGCTTTTCTTAAAGCCGCAGGTTACCATAAAAATATTTATTTACTAATGACCCACGGGTGCCTTTTTCGACGGTTTGGGTGCATTTAAACAAATAATTAAATAAACCTTGTGCGGTGTCCCGACAATCAAAAAAAAAAGTTACTTCAAAAAATCAAAAATCCCGACTGCTTAAGAAGCGAACTAAAAAGACCTCCGACTGCACAGCATGATTTTCTTCGTGTTATTTTTAGTTCCCTTCTTAAGCAGTCGGGTTTTTAGATTTTTTGAATTAGCCTTTTTTTATAAAGTAGTTAACATATTTTTTTCAGATTATTTACATTTAAACATATAATTGTTCTATATTTTTTTCAATCACCTCTTAAAACCCTTTAATTTGATACCCCACAATATGGCGCCCAAAATCCGCAATTTTTTTTTTCCAATTTTAATGTAGCAAGTGATACTCGAAAGGTTAATTGACGTAAGATTCATCAAAATCGGCCAACGCGTTTGGTCTCTAGAACGCCACAGGAAAAAATATACATGCATACATAGACTGATAAACACATTACTCTCCTTCAGCAGTCGGGTAAAAAGCAAATTGGTTAAGCCCTTTTTTGAGTTTTAACGAGACTAACGAACAGCAATTTAAAATTTATTAATACCAACAGCTTTTGTTTACAGCATATGTTAGTATAGTAAATATATGGTCACCTGACTTTGTTAAAGTGATTTACAAAAATTGCGGAACTTAAATATCAAAAAGCATTGCCGATCGTTGAACTGTTATTTAAAACGATGACGCAAAGAAAGTCAACCAAACAAAAAATAATACTTAACACAATGCAAGTTAAGTATTTGCATGTACAAAACCTAACAGTAAACAATTCCTTGGCAAATTAACTGTTTCATCCCAACAATACCACATCACGGTCATCACCTTCAAAATACGACCATTTATCAGCTCCTATCTTCAGAACAGCGGAACGAAAGGCATCCGAACATAATCCTTCGAGTTCGTCACACCTTTCCTATATTGTGAAGACAAAGCTATTATTTTAGTAGTTCTATTGTGTTCGGGAATACAGGCAATACGCAATTTTTGGGTAACCGTTGAGGTAGCGAAAAAAATTAAGAACATTAAAAAGAAAAAAATGGCAGAAGTAAAAGTTGATCCCGTTATTGAAATTGGCAGAAACGATGGATAGAAGTGTTCAAAGAGTATCCGTGGAGTTTCTTGCACTTTCTTCTCCATAGAGATCTATTTATGCTTGGGAATGTGCAAATAGCTTCATCTTTTTAACTGACCAACCTTGACAATTTAAAAGTGTCTTTAATGATTCAATTGAAATAAATGCTTTATGCGAAATATGATACAGAAAGAGGGAAACTAGAGTGACTACTAAGTTAAATATTTATAGAAAAGTATGGTAGAAAAAGAAATTGCACCGATCCCAACTAAATTGAAATTCTGTAGTAGGATAAGGTTTAAATTGTAAGATTTCAGATTAGTTTATATATACATACTTTCCAATCGGGGCATCTGAATGACTTCCTTTACACACAGATAAAGTTAATTCAATTACACCTTGATACTAATACCTCTGCCAAGCGTGGTGTGAGTGCTAATTTCTTATGATCATTAATACAAACGACAAAAGTTCAGTTTCGAACTTTTGATGACCTGCTAAACATACAAAGAACCTAATAAAAATTAAACAAATCTAGGATTACAAGACTCAATAGTTTCATTCATTTATAGCATATATTTCTACTTACTAAGACTACTCTTTATCGTTCGAAAGTTGTTATATCGTTTCTACCCCTATATTGTTCAACTAGCCCACTTTCGACTCACGTTTGTTTTCTTTAAGCTCTTTATTGCTATCAACGGTTTCTGCCCACCCATCATTCTTCAAAGTGCTCTAAACAAACAAAACAGTAAGATTTTTACGGCTTAATTGCCTACCTGTAAATGTCATTATACACAATAAAGAAATATATCGGTTTGCCTTTATGGCTACTCCTGTTAAAAAGGACAGTATATTTGAAGAAGAAGAGAAAAGGATAATAGAATCTATAGGGGCTGGTAGTGACGTAACTAATTAAGAATTATTTGCCATAACTGTTGACAAGAATGCAATTGCATTGAAGATAACGACAATATTTGTGGAACAGTGGTTTTAAAACAGGAACCGTTTTTTTTTGGTTAGCACCTGGGTGGTTTATTTATTCAGACCCAAATCAAGTGTTAATTTCAAACTCAAAGGTACTTAAATGTTGTAGTGTATCTGTCTCACTCGCACGTTCGCTTTGCCATCCCCACTTGCCCCCACACAGACATACACAATCTCGTGCGCACCACGTTAGTTTTGCGAGAGCCGCTGGCTAGAGCAGACGTGTTGAAGTGTGGTCATTTAGTGCGTGTACGAGCCTGTGAATTGCCCTATAGAACCGGTCACTACAAATGGCGACGAGGATAAAGTATGAAAAAATATTGGTGTAAATAAAAAGAAGAAGGATTGGGGTAAGTAGATAATGCATGACATGACACACGGTTATTTGTTATCGTTTAGGCGCCCACATTCCGTTATGAAAATAAGACAATAAAGCAGGTCCTACGTGATAAAATTAAGAATTACATGGTAAATACCTATTTATTGTGTAAACACCATATGACTGCTTAAATATAACTATGTAGCGGAAAATAAATACTGCCGAAGTATTGAGTAAATAACCGTTCCAAATTTTAATAATAAAGGAAATTTTGCATTACGAAGGTAAAGAAATTCGTATTATTCTAATCAAAGAGCTAAGGGCCATGACTAAGAAGTGTCTGATTACAAAAAACTTTGCCATTAAACATACACCAAACAGCTGTTCTAAAACGATTGCAAAATTATATTGGTGGGTAGGTAAATAACAAAATTTACTTTACTAATTCAAATCATAACATCTGATCAAAATAATAAAATCGATACATTGTTATTATGAAACCGAACTACTGCGCCTGCAACGCGGATATCGTTGAAATCTTTCCACAGACAATCGAGAGTCTACCCTATTTAATGGAATCATTTTCTGGTTACCGTTCAAAATTCATATAGGGGTTTCCAATGATCGGGAAATACGTTTTGATTGAATACTTAAGTTTTATGGCGACATATTGTGATTTCATTTCATTCGGACACATAAAGCTATTTGAAATTGTGATACATCGATGCATGGATTTTCAGCAATTCGGAAGTTTGATTTGACTTTGGGGTAGCCATCGGGCATATGACATTCGAAATCAAGAAAAAAAATAAGAAATCTATGCTATGTAGAAATCTAAATGTATCCTAAACCTTAAAACGTAGGTATATACGCACTGAGTGTTTATGTGAATATGTACATTGTAGTTACATATAGGCCTAAATGCCTACGTATTTATTCACTGATTATCGAGCCTGACCCCTCAAATTTAGAGGTTAAAATTGAATCGTCTACCGATTGAAACGTTAATGATAATAAACAGTAACTTTTTTATAATAATAAACAGTAACTTTTAATATCACCAAAGGTGGTTTTGGCAAAAAATTTGTGTACATCATAATACAATATTTAATTAAATATCCATATTTGTAGCCGCAACTACTCAAACGAAAGTCTCAAGATTAAATTGAATTACATCAAGCCAAGGTCCACGCAGATTCAAAAAAGCTAGTAAAGGGCACGTAAAAATTTGAAAACATCCTAAGGCCAAGCAGTCGTGTTTTGGTTACATAAGCCAAGCATATGAGACCAAATTCCTGCTGTAAACAGCAGTGACTTATGCAACGACAGTGTTATATAAAATACGGGTTTTAGTTACGTGGTTTTAGGGCTAATTAAACCTAAAAAGAAAATATTTATTTATAAAAAGATAAAGTTAGTTAACTTGCAATATTAGTTAACATATTCGTGTTCTTTTTAAGACCTTATTTTTTGAAATGTGAGGGTAGAGGAAGAATTTTCTGCCCCAACGGAGCCAGTACACCGAGACACCAGTCCACCCGGGACCACGATCGTTGCAACACGGTCGAAACGTCGGGTTAAATAGGAAAATAAATAATCTAAATCATCGCGTTAAATTCCCGTGATATATTGTTTTCCATTATGAAACGCGAAAGTTTTAAAGTTAATACCTTGTTTGTTCATTGCCTACGTATCATATACAGTACGCTTTGGAACTTTTTAGTATATTAGTAAACTTATTACATTGTGGGCACGAAAAAATATTCATGAACTAGCTTCTTCCAGCGGTTTCGCCCGCGCGTAGTTCGAAAATGATCCCTAGTGAACGTTACACCAAAATAAGTGGCCTGTGTGCTGTTCCGGACTGTGATCTGTCTCTGTGCCGGGTTTCGTCCGGATCTGTTTACCGGTTCTGGTGTGGTTGGATGTCGGGCGTGCATCCGTCCGTCCGTGCTTTCGCATTTATAATGTTAGTAAGATTTACGATCGGTTTTCGAGCTAAATCAACTGACAGTTGCCTACAAATCTTTAAAAGGGTTTGAGCTGCTGTCCCTATCAGGTATGTACATTCTTGAGAGTGTAGTGGTCGTGAAAACAGATTTACACCATTGCATTTGAAACATTCTTAATTATTTTTGTACACAGGACATTAAAAAAAAAACTAAATATTTGTACAAAATCGAGTAACTCTGGATTCGATTTTCTACTATCAAACTTTTGAGTGATGGAAAGAGTTTGTAAAAGAGGGTAGAGGTAGTCAGGTGTAAAAAGTCAAACTAACACAAAATGAATAAAACACATCAAAAATACTACGTACATAACAATACCCAATATGTACGGTTAAGCTGTTTGATTTTTGACCCATCCGTTTGAAAACTTCAAAACATTAGTTTTCTTACTATAAACCACTCATCTCATGGTGGATTTAAGACTTTTTAAAATATAAAAAACTGTGTCAATACAGGCATCTGGTCGCGCAACTACTATTACCATTTTGTTCATTGCAATAGGTAGATTATTAATTGAAAAAAAAAAGGGATAAAACAGAAATTGGAATTAACTGTCGACCCGCATTGTTTACTTATAGAAGGAAGCGCAGAATTATATTTGATAAAAAAAAAATCTTTTTAGTTTACATGAGTTTATTCTGAATTCAAAGAAAAATGCTAAATAACAAGACGTCGAGTAAATATTCAATCTACAAATATAATTGGAATGACAGCGAGATGGGTAAACTAATTGTCACTGACTTTCATTCTATAATATATTAGTGTATGACTGTCTTATTAAATCGATGGCAAGTTGTTGCTGAGAAAATATTTATTTAAGCAAGACTTGACCTAATTGGGTTAGAATGCCCGTAGAAGAATTAGTATATGGTGGGCCAGGTTTCAATCTTGTTGATTGTACATATAAATTATATTGTGCCATTGCAAAATTAATTATCTTTAGTTGAACATTTAAATGGAAGTGTCGTGACACTGAGACTCGCGCCACTATACAATAATATAACACAGGATTTACACTTACAGTTTTCTGGGTTTTTAAAGCAGGACGCCTGAATCTATTAGAGAAGACACGATGAGAAATAGCGTTCTCTGTACTTTCCTTTACACCTATGTATGTTTGGTATATAAATATATGGTTTGAGTATGAGTGCTTCATTAACGTCAAAAGGAAGAAAAAGTTAGTTTATGGTCAAACGTAAACAATCAGTACTCGTCATTAAAATATCTAAAGTTTGCCTAATCATTAAGCGTATTTCACGCGAAACAAAAGAACGTATGGCATATGGTTGGCTACATCATAAGCGGGTGATGCCCGGTTAGGAGGCTAGATCCAAGGTGGTTGATGCCATAAGATATAGCGATGCCATAGATCCTAGGCGAGTTATGACAATTTAGGTTAGATTCAAGGCGGGTCAGATGTTGTGTAATAGTGCCTATTTCATATGGAATGAGTGAATGAAGGCTAAAGTAATAACAATATAGATACCGCTTAATGTAGATACTGAAGAGCCATATGGGTGCAAATCTATTAAAACTACCAAAGGCACTGCAAGATACCTCCGGGACCAGACAACTATCGAAATGTCAGTTTTAACAAGGTGCCACATCGATAGCCTTGAAGTTATTTAGCTGTGCAGATATGCAATGTTAACGTTAACACTGAACTGATTTTGTAAAACTATAAAGGTACCTACCTAAACAGTTTCGTAGGTGTTTGGTCGACTGGTGTGGAGGAGTGTCAGATTTCCAAAATCACGAAATAGTGCTCAGTTATAAATAAACATATTAATGTTGAGGAAACCGTATGTCCTGGAGCCGGGGATTCGGGAACGTGTGACGCCCGCCGGGCAACGTTTAGCTCGTGTGGTGGATTGAGGCCTTGTCCCTGTCGCAGAGGGGAGGTTTGCTTTCTAGCGAATGAAACATTATAGGCTGATTATGCTTATAGGAATAGTTGGAGTGAAAAGACGCAGCCATTTACTTGGTTGGTTGTTCTGCCATTTACTTGATTAGTTGTTCTGCCATTAAATTGGTGGGTTTTTGCTACCATTAAATTGGTGGGTTTTGCTACCATTCAATTGGTGGGTATTGCTACCATTAAATTGGTGGGTTTTGCTACCATTAAATTGGTGGGTTTTGCTACCATTAAATTGGTGGGTTTTGCTACCATTAAATTGGTGGGTTTTGCTACCATTAAATTGGTGGGTTTTGCTACCATTAAATTGGTGGGTATTGCTTCCATTAAATTGGTGGGTTTTGCTGCCATTAAATTGGTGGGTTTCGCTACCATTGAATTGGTGGGTTTTGCTACCATTAAATTGGTGGGTTTTGCTACCATTAAATTGGTGGGTATAGCTACCATTAAATTGGTGGGTTTCGCTGCCATTAAATTGGTGGAATTGTGATTTCCATTAAATTTGAGATTTGCATACACACATGAACTCACATTTATTTTTTCAATGACACAGTGACATTCTAGAAAATATAACAAAATATCTATAAAACTAAAATCCCAAACAAGCACTAATGTCACACATACTAATGTTCACGTACTAACAAAATAATTAAATAAGTGTAACACTGAAAAATTACAGTTTTCAGTGGTTTTAGTGATAGCTTTATTTACTCTCATTAAATTGAAGAAAAATAGGAGAGTGAAGGGATATTGAGAACGTGAAAAAAAGACAAGAATATGTCACGTGAAGAATAAACTATATATGATCACAAAAGAATAACAAAAATACATTATTACGAAATGAATTGATATTAAATAGATTCTTAATAAAATCATGAATGAGGAAGGGATGTAGTGTATCTGTCTCACTCGCACGTTCGCTTTGCCATCCCCACTTGCCCCCACACAGACATACACAATCTCGTGCGCACCACGTTAGTTTTGCGAGAGCCGCTGGCTAGAGCAGACGTGTTGAAGTGTGGTCATTTAGTGCGTGTACGAGCCTGTGAATTGCCCTATAGAACCGGTCACTACAAATGTAATTTGAGAATACAGGCCATATTCTAATCTAATTCCATACCTATACTCTCAAAACATTTAAGGCCAGACTCCAGATTTATTTTCCCTTCAAAAGCAGCGAAGCGAAAGATGACACTAAAGATAAAACAACTGAGACTGTTGTCTTTACTGCTTCGGTGAGCTACTAATATCTAGAAACAGGTTGCAGCAGGTATAGTGCTGGTCAAAGAAGGGTTGTAACATGTCAATACTTGTGTGCCATTGAGCTTCTTAACGACAACACTTCACCGGAAGCTCAGATAAGAAAAAAACGGCTAAGGAACAATGCAGGGTTTTTGCCGCATAAAAGACAAAATCTCGTCCTCCTGACCAAGAATTAAAAGCTGCTAAGCATAGATAAGTCGATTATGGTTCTACAATCACTAATGTAATTGCTAGAGTCAAAAGCAAACTCATCTCAAATAAAATAAAAAAAAATAAAAACCAGTCCTTCACAAAAAGTAAAGTATTTGATAGCATCGAAAATTGGTTGCAATATTTTGATTTTGCGTTTGCCCCTTATCATCACAATTTATTTAATTGCTTTGATCCTTATTTAAATATATGACTCTGAATTCTGTTTTAACTAACTCTATCATATTTAAACTTCCATAAACTTTCGTATATATACAAGAAGACTGCTACACCTAAAAGGATTACATTACATTAATTTTATCTTAGCAGTAGAGGTGCCACTTTTTGCTCGACAAGATCACTGGAAGCATACTATTTATTATAGTAATGCGATCCTTCAATCGAGTCAGTTTTTGCGCGAACTGCGAACCGCTGCTTGCAACCACTTTTTACGACTTCACTGACCACCTAATCATGATCTTCCCTGCCTCTTGCTGGACCAAGTTGATATAAAATAGAAAGAGGTGCTGTATGATCGGTGAGGTGTCTTCGTGTCTGGTTTTCAAAGGCGAATGTACGGCCTTGTTGATAGTATGTGTAACTTGGGACTGAATCGGTTAGTACAATTTGATGATGAATGATTTTTTGGTTTGATGTAATCTTGGGTTAAACTGTTGAATGAATGGGCAGATGACGTAGAGGTTCTGGGATGATACGTGGTCTCTAGAGATGAGTTGCAAGATTTTGTGTGAGTGTTATTTGCACTTTCTCTTTTGGGAGTAAATATAGACACGTTTCATTTCCTTCGTGATCTAGAAATAAACGACAAGTAACTTAATCTTCTCTTTATGTAGACAGACTTTATGCTGAATCTATAGCATCTACCCAAACAGAACTTCTTGCAGATGATCAAATAATTTACTTTCCAAAGGTCTACTTCTAAAAGCATTAAAGCACTAATTTAGTAGCAACGCTAGAAATGAAGACAAAGCACCTACTGAATCTAATAAAAAGAATACAACAAAGCTTAAAGAATCACAAATTGTTATTAATGGCGCATTGGGAAGAGGAACGATTATCTCTTCATGAATATAAAATACCCTTTGTACAATATTATACGTCGCAATATTGCCGATACCGACGAGGTCATTCGATGGCTTCAAATATACCTTGAACAAGTCATGACAAGTCGAGATCCGGATTATAAGGCTTTATAACTGGCTTAACGGTCTCATTGATACAATATGATTATCAAAAGGGTCATTTCAATCTGTTTTGCCCCAGTTGTTATTGATGTATCAAGTTGATAAAAGTAAAAACTTCATTCGATGTGTTTCTGAAAAAGCTTAGTTAAGGTAAGTAGTAGAGCCTGTATTCTATCTCATGTTTTACGACCACTTACGTATTTTAAATATAATTCCGTCTCTGTCGCAGTACACCATCAATTGATCGAACAATTGCAATTGTGTGTGCTTGAGGCACTTATGCATTCTCTAATGTCTTTCTTCTTACACTCTACTTTTCCTTACCATAAAAGTCGTATTTGTTTGTCATTTTTCAACTTAATTCTTATTGTAGATCTCTTTTCGATTATGCCAGTCCACAAAAGGTCTTTCGATATCCTCCAATTAGCATAAATATCCGCCACGACTGCTCCGCTTCCAAATCAAATTAGGATCAACACCGAATAAGCCAACAACGGTCCTTGGACAGGTAGTGACGTGTCTACTGTCCAACCTGTTAGGCACGACCTTGCCTCGACCTAGACTGAACAGGATTGGACGGGTCAACGCACTGCATCTGTCTGGGAAAAGATTAGTGTCGTTTGAAGCTAGATATTGCAGACCGCTCGCTTTTATGGGTTTGCATTTTTGTTTGGAAGATTATGTTGGGGCTTGAGTGCTTGCAAACAGGTTATTTTTGTTAAAACTGTTGGGAAGGATGGTTTGACTTAAGTAAGGAGCTAAGTACGTATTGTTCATGTTCAAGCTACTTATTCTTGAAGGTTTTTTTGTTTCAAACTCAAAGGAAGCTTAAAGCTTCTTGTATAGTTTATGTTTCGTAATGTTATGTTATAAACTAACTACTAATTATGTTATAGTATAATATAAACTTATATTTTATAAAGGTAAAATTGTTTGTTTTAATATGTTTGTAAGAGATAATCACTGGAAGTAGATACTGATCCAATATACGAAAATTCTTCCACTGACGACTTTTACTTTTACGGGGGTTACGCAATATTCCGGGGTTAAGACCCCTCGCCTCGCTGGAGACGTAATAAATTGCCTGGAATTCCTTAGGTTCTATTATATCCTAGGTCATTATTTACAATCCTGTTCATAAAAATGTAAGTGTGTATTTAATGAGACAGTTATTTACTAGAAATGATTGTCATTCCACAATAACTTATTGTTAGTTATAATTATAACTAGATACTTCTTTACATGTTGTAATGTTTATCGTGTTTTACTGGTTTAAATTGTTCCCTAATCTCTATTCTGAATTTAACTCCCCGTGCTTGCTGCTTAAGCCATGAAAATAATTATCACAAAAAAATGACAATTGGGTGTGTCTGCCACCTGAGTTTCAGCCAGCAAATCCACAGTCACTTCCGAAAAAATAATTGAGACATGTCATTGTCTAGGCTCTGTTGTCTACATAGTTTTAAATGGTTGCATCGCCCATGAGTCCCTTTTTAAACTGTCAATAACAGATCAAACGTGACTTTACGACACACCTACACAATATCATCACACCATCATCCCCTCAAAAATAACAACAACAATTATTTCCTTTAAAATCATGGAGGTAGCAATCTTCGAAATTGGGACAAGCTCTAAGGGCAAAAATAAAACAAAGTATCGGCGCGGTCCACACGTGCGGCCACATCTGCGCAAGGTGCGCCAGCGCAGCTGTCCTCGCCAACCAGCTCGCTTGCGTACAACGATCATAAACATTCGAATTTCGAACATTTAAAAATCTCGTCGCAACGCCTTGCACCTTTGCTTTTAGAGTCAAATCTTTTTACTGCCATTAGGGTTGCTCAAAAGTCAAATGCCCGATAATTGCCCTTATTCAAAAGAAATGATGAGGAGAAAATTGTGTTGTTACAATCCTAAAGCCTCGATTTTATGAGAATGGTAACGTAATGTGAGATGCTTTACAATGTAATGCTGCATCAAATTAGTATTACGTTTTAGTAAAGACCTTAAAAAGCCATCTGATTTTGTTAATTAGATTTTATGTAAAGATGGTAATGTAAAGTAGCGCTGTATCGATTTATTTTTTAAATGCAATTTCGGTGCAGCTTTAGACGTTTTAGTAAAGACCTTAAAAGGCCATCTGAATTTGTAAATGAGAACTTGTAAGAATTGGATAGAAGTGATCGAACTAGTAGATTGCCAAATCTACAATATCTGTTCTAGTGTGTTTCCTGCTCATGCTAGGTTCAACTTGAGTTCAAGTGGTAAAAGATTTATAGTTTTGAAGACTACTGGACTATCAGTTCCGCTACGTTCTTTCTATGGGCAAGCTTTCCTTTTACCACCGATGAGCTATTTAATACAGCTATAAGTACCTAACTACTAATCTTTATTGTTGAATCAGTCTAAATAGTTCAGAAAACAAGACAAGGGCATAAACTTTTTTGCATATAAGGCATCTTTAATTATACATTTTATTAATTATCGATAGGCTCGCGTTTGACCTTATTAATTTTTTATTATTTTTTTAGAGGCTCGTTTTTAACCACAATCTCAACTGATGGTAAGCGAAGATGTGGCCGCCGATGGAGTACGCTTGTCTAGAAGCTGAATTGAGGCTGAGGTCACTCTCATTGCATCACAAATGACATTGATTTACCTTCCCAATTCCCATGCCATCTCTCACCTTATAATCCTCAATCCAGATCAACAGATATAATGATTAAGTGACCTTATTTGACCTCCAACGTTTTTCATTGGCTACTTAGCTGAGGTCTGCTGCATTCAGCCCGACAGTATGTAATGAATAATGCAGTTGAATTTTGAGTTCGTCTCATTTGTTAATGTTATATGTTACGTTGGTTGTGTATGGGTTGTTTGTGGGGTAGGTAGAGTTCCAGGTGTTGTTGTGTTTGGATGATGAAGATATTGTTATTAATAACGATTTAGTGGACATGAGACTTTTTTTTTTACTTTAGCTCGCGCTTGACTTAAACTTAACTGTCGAATTGTGAACTAATAGGTGTATCTCTGCCTACTCTTTATACCGGGCAATACACGTGTAATGTTACGTTATGTGATTTGTGGAAATCGTAAAAGAAATCTTTGAACAAACCTATCTTTCAAAACACTTGTGTATTAGGTATTTGTGAGTGCTTTTGAAAACAGTCAAGAAGAAAAACAAATAATTTCCATAAATCAAAAAACCCGACTGCAACTTTATAGATGTTTTTTTTTAATTTTTTTATTATAGATAGGCTCGCGCTTGACCACTATCTCACCTGATCGTAAGCGATGATGTGGTCGACGGTGTAACACGCTTGCCTAGAAGTAACCTATTCACTCTTGACTTAAAGACTCCGAGGTTGTAGCTATCTGGAAACACAGACTCCGGCAGGGAATTCCACTCCGTAGCAGTACGCATAATGAAAGTATTTCCAAAACGTTTAGTGCGTATGGGTGGGATGTCCACCATGTACCGATGGCGCATCGCCGTACGTCTTGTAGTCCGATGATGAAACGGGCTAGGCGGAATTAGATCATGCAATTCCATCGCACACTCTCCGAAATGCAACCGATAAAAAACTGACAATCTGGCAACTCGCCGACGATGTTCAAGGCTCTGGAGCTTTGACTCGACCAGTGCCTCATTGCCGATGAGCCTCTTGGCCCGTTTTTCAATCGACTCTAGAGCATCAAGCTGGTACTTGGCAGATCCATCCCAGAGATGAGAACAGTACTCCATGCAAGATCGAACTTGCACTTGATACAACTTAAGCAGCTGTTCTGGCGTGAAGTACCGTCTCACCTTCGCAAGGATCCCCAACTTTTTGGCAGCCAGTTGAGCCTTTGCCTCAATGTATGGGCCAAAATTAAGTGTCGATGTCAACGTTACGCCAAGAAGCTCAAGATGGTCTGTTATCGGTACGGTTACACCTCGGAAAGATGGAGCCGGGTGAAATTGGCTCTTTTTCGCGGAGAAGAGACACGCCTGTGTTTTTGCGGCATTGAACTTGACCAGATTGGCATCGCCCCATTCGGAGACTGCCTGCAAGGACAGGTTCAAGCGCTCCACCATGGCCTCCCGGAGAGACTGGATCTGAGGCCCGGTAGCACGAGCGTTGGACAAGTATCTCTCAGCAACAGTGCTGTCATCTGCATACCCAAAGGTGCCGGGTTTCAGCAGTTCATTTATGTGCAGCATGAACAATGTCGCTGAGACTACCGACCCCTGAGGGACTCCGGCATTAATATCCAATAGGTCCGAAGAGCAGCCATCAATTACTACTCGAATGGACCGATCCCTCAGGAAGTCTGCAATCCAGTCACACAGACCACTGGGCAGACCGAATGAAGGAAGGTTACCAATAAGGCTTTCGTGCCAGACCGATAGGGTCTAAAGCCTTCGAGAAAATTTTTGAAAATTTTTCTTTGATACATATAAGTGTTTTATATTTATGAATCGTCTCTTAAAACGCTTTATTTTGATACCCCGCACGATGGGCTTGGAAGATAAAACATAATTGGGCTCCCACAATATGGCGCCCAAAATCCGCCCTTTCTCTATTTTCCAATTTTAACGTAGCCAGTGACACTCGCACGGTTGGACGAATCGATTGACGTAAGAATCATCAAAATCGGCCAATGCGTTTGGTCTATAGAACAAACATACATACGTACATATAAACATTCATACATACATAGACTGATAAACACATTACTCTCCTTCGGCAGTCGGGTAATGAAAGCTTTCTATTCCTGTTAAATATGAATTTTTGTCTCTTCAAGTGAAAAAGCCCTTAGCCCATGTTATTTGGGGTCGGCGCAAAAACATCTAATCGTTAATCTAAATTCTTGCTTAATAACCCTCTACTTTTAGGAAACACGATAAGCCCTTGGATATAAGTATACCAACTTTTAAAATTTAGTTTCATAGCATACCAACATATAGGTGCATACTGTCAGTTGCTATGCAATCCAAAAAGTAAAACCAATCTCCAGGTGTACAAAAACTTCAACAATATCCGTGGCACTGCCTCGCCTCGTCCGTCAACTTCTTGATTTTATTGGTACCATCTGGTAGATCCTGTTGATTCGAAAATAAAACCACATAAGAATACATCACCTGCCTGTCATCTTATGCAAGCTGTTGGAAGATTCTACTGAGATATATACATACATACTTATAATGAAGCATATACTAGGTGGATAAGCATGAAACATATCGGTACGTACAGGTGGTCAATAAGCCATCTGTATCAAGGAAGAGGTAAGATTGCACCATAACGATAAAAATTTACCAAGCTATATTTTGTGTTCAACATTGGAAATTTCAAGTTGAGGTGCTTCTACATAGGGAGGTCCGTAAGTTCACGGAACATTTTCCTTAAAAGTAAATGTATTCTAAGGAAAATATTCCGCGAACTTTCGGACCCTTTATATGTCATCTGATTTATTGGACTCCTAGGAGATATTTTTTGCCAGAACAGTACTAATTTGAAGTATGATATCATTTTGTAGAGCCCCAGTGGTATCGGCCGCGACTTACAAGTTGTAGGTCGTGGTTCGAGCCCAGGCAGGCGCTTTACTTTGTGTAAATATTTCATCACCACTGCTCTCAAAACGGTGAAGGAAAACATCGTGAGGAAACCGGCATGTCCTAGAACCACAAATTCGAAGACATGTGACATCCACCAACCCGCACTGGGCCCGCGTGGTGGATTATGGCCCATTCCCTCTCACAGAGAGAAGGCCTGTGTCCCAGCAGTGGGAACATTGATAAGCTGATGATGTGATGTGATGATCATTTTGTAGCTTGAAATAAAAGGACAGCAGTGTTATTCTGTAATCATAATATCACCGTGAAAACGCTGTTAATATGTTTACGCTCTCTTGCGACATTTTAACAGTATACTTGCTGTTCATTTCAAGCTCCCGTCATCGTCACCCAAGTTTTTACGCTGTTTTGTTAAAATAATTTATGCTAAACCTCTAATGCCAATATTATCATCATCATCAATGAATACATATAAAAAAACTGTGAAAAAGTCGTTTTTGTACGACGAAAAAGGTTTCCAAAAAAAATAGCCCGTGTGCCCGTGGATAACAAACAGAAGCCATTTCTAGCATTTTCGGAATTTGGTTGACTGTTTAGTTGTGCACGAATCACGTAAAAAGTACAAAACCAATGTAAATAACTTTTATACATAAAAATTGTGCGTTATTTGAAGTATTACTAAGTTTTTGTTTCATGTATCGGTTTACTCTATCAAACTTAGATGAATTTAAAGTGTCCAACAAGTAAAATATCCGGACAGTTGAATCGATATTCGATAGATAGCGTGAGTACATTTACTGAATGGCGGTCCCTATCCCCTGAAACCTATCCCCTGCGGCCGTAAAATGGTATGTGGCTGGGTCACTGACCTGACCCATGGGTGCCATACACGGGGTCGTCCATGTGCTGGTTTGGTCCCTGGAGTGGTCACGACGTACAATATGTTCTGGTACACCGCTGATGGGTAATCCCCAGAGGAGGGCCCGGTAACGGACAGCCGCGGCGGGTTCGCGGTGAATGTTAAAATGCCCGTGTTCCCGCCATAAACGGCACAGGAGGACATCGTAGAGTTTTAGTGTGTTAGAGTCCCATATAACTACGCTATCTCCCCGTGGTAGCGCAGTATGCATGAGCAAACTTAAACAAAAAAAAACGTTAAGTAGTAGGGGGTAGGGTAGGCAGTTGATGGGAGCGAAGCCGTGGACACAGCTAGTGTTTAATATTTTCACCACTTCTTTTTTTCCTTTCTAGACAACGAACCTCTGTCCATCCAATGCTTATTAAACCAGCCCATCTCCAAAGCGATATATATCAATCAAAATAAAGAACAGTGCTATAAAATATTTAAAGGGATATATCACATTGTCACGTATGAGGACTGAGGTGACCGGCGACTGGTGCGTTTACGTTTATCGTTCGTAATCATAATCCATCATGTGTTATAGACATGGGGCCGGTAAAAATGAGTGCAGTGTCAAATGTAAGGAGATTAGGGCTATTCTTTGAAATTAAGGTTCTTGTTCTTGAAATATAAGACGATGGTCAAGCATGAATATTTTTGATAGAATAGATTTTAGTACTTTAAATTACCTGTTTTGTGAACCGATTTCGGTAAATCTGTGCCGCTAGATAGAAAACGAAGTGCAGATAACGAACTATCTGAAAACGTACTATTCTTCTACGAGGTAAAGTTCTCGCCAAACTTCTTGGGCGCCCTGAAGGTGGCTACAATGGCTGCGCAGTAGTAAATCTCATACAATGACAGTACCGTTTCGTGCCTCGCGCATCCGGTAAACCAACTTCAGGGCGGCCAAGACGTTTTGCGAGGGCTATACTCGTACTGAGATATTCCATAGGACAAGAAATTAGCCACTTTTACAATTATTTGAGAGAACTGCTGGTTATTATTGTCTTCAAGTCTCGCATAAGCTAATAAGAAACAAAGAAATGTATTGTGTTTAAATAATACCTTAAATTATTCATAAAACCCCAGTTTGGGCAAAATAAATTAAAAAAATACAATTTTTATTCGAACTTGATAACTACCATATATTTTACAGAATAACCCATCAAATCTACCGTATCCCAAAGACACGAGACGGTCATAGATGTGTGACCTATGACTGCCATGATTTACAGTCAATACGTCGCTCTATGAGTCTATGGTGTGCGCTGTCTGTGGAATGCACTGTTCATACAATGATGGTACAATGTGGATATATTGCTTAAAATAAACAGAGAACATTCTTTTAGTTAATTAAAAGGAACCTGACTATAGGCAAGTACAAAAACAGGCTTGATTCTATTGTAAGAAAATCCTCTTAAAAGATTTTCCCGAAAATATAAAACAAACTTAGGTATTAATTTCGATGTTTATGCAAGATATTGTTTGATGATAGCTTAGCTATCCTATAACTTATAATGGAAAATATCGTCTTCTTTCCTTGTACTATACATTTAATCCTGCTGTTTGGGTGCAGTAGGCGGCCATGCTTGTTTATTACAGCATTAGCTTTGCTCTGGTCATCAATATATATTCATTAGGTCATTTATCATCCAGATAAACGGATATTTAAGGTACTCAAGCAAATGGGACATTGTCTTGACAGGAGCACCGCACCCGCTCTGTATATGTTAGAGTACCCTTATACAAACTTAGTTAATCCCCATCAACTGTTTTTCCAAACATTAAATCACTAATAAACATAAATTAAAATGAGACCAGCTCCACAATACACAATCAGATCACATCTCATAAGCTCTTATACGTATCTAATCTACGCGTCGGTCACTACAATGCCTTTCACCCCAAGCTTACTCCATACATGCGCGTACGCATGACAAATAAAATTCCTAACGTGAGAAAGTCGAGATAACGTCAAATGACCGTTAATGCTGTATTTAGATAAACTTTATTGTTAACTTCTGTGAACCGAGTTCCAAGTGAGGTTACTGTAATGTTGCATCACAGTGATACCGACATTTAACTGGTGTTAGTTAACTTTGTTGGTTCTTAGTAACTTTATTTGTTCCTACTTTCTAATTTTGTCAATGAGAACATCTTGGTGACTACATGGATTAAAATTATGTGATAAATTGTTCACCTTCAACTAGAACATTGTATTTTAGCTTTACCCTTTAAGTATGTAAAAACTTTCCCTGAATCGTTGTGTATTCATCATCTTCCTGCCCTTATCCAAACTTTATAGTTGGCAGGAGTTGGCTACAATAGCTGCGCAGTAGCAAATCTCATACGAAAACAGCATCGATCCGTGCTGAAGAAGTTTGGTGTGAACTAAACTTGGGTTGGCATGTTTTTATGATCATGGTTGGCACTAGACGCTTCTTCTTCCATTCTTCTTTGTCAACCCTAACGCTATCATTGACTCCCTTTTCTTTCATAGCACACAATCCACAGATCAAAAATTAAAAATATCTAAGCAACACGTCAACATCATTATTTTCCCTGTCTATATATTAAAGTCCCTAGTTGACGACACCTAGATTCTCCAACAACTTTGCGTACACGCACTTTTACAACCCTGCATGAGCTTTCCCAGTGTTGATTCACTTAAGTTCTATTTTTTCCTTTTGGACGATCCCACCGCACTATTCCCAAACCACTGCAACTCCTAAAAGCCAAAATCAACAATGGCTACCACCAGAAAAGCGCCGAGGCAATGAAGCTCGACGAAGTCCCGGAAAATGAATTTAACTGTCTTGGATCCCGCAACGAAATTAATCAGAAAAGAATAAAGGAGGAATAGGAAAAAATATTTATATAATAATACTATTTATATTATTATTTCTATATTCAGACGAAGTATGGTCTTCAAGTATGGTCTAATATGAGTATGACTCATTGCTCCTAGAGAGAAACAATCCTCCGTACTCCCCTCCGTTACCGTCGCGTGACCACACGTTCCCTCACGTACGAGACATCTTATCTCCATTGTTAGCACCTACTTTACATCATAATGTCCTGGTACCCGTTTTATATCGTTTAACCTTTTCTTTATGAAAAGGATGGGTAAAGGTTGCGTTACATTGGGGTGTAACATAGGGAACTAAGGATGTAATTTGGGTGGAAAAATGTTCTTGTTGAATTGGTAATTGGATCTGTAATAGAAGGAATATTGAATATAATGCATCGGGTTCGTATGTAATGAATTTATTTAAATAATTTAATCGAAGCAATTTTTAAGTTGTCATCACAAGTGTCTGTAGTAGGGCAAAAAAAACATTAATAAGTAGATTCTGGGTCTGGATTACCAACCCGCACTGGGTCCGCGTGGTGGATTACGGCCGATTCCCTCTCACCGAGAGGAGGCCTGTGTCCCAGCAGCGGGAACATTAATAGGATGATGACTGGGTCGTTGATGTCGCTAGCTATTCGGTTCCATCCAAGTATGGTAGCTTTTTGTTTGTTTGTTTTAAAAAACGTTGCCCCACACTAGGAATTTCTTCCTGTATTGTGGGTGCGTTTACAAACATACAAACTCACATACACAACACCCAGAGCCGGAACAACTATCTGTAGGTCATACAAATTTTTGTTCCGTGCGGGAATCGAACCCGCGACACGCAGCGCAGCAGTCAATCGCTCAACCACTGCGCCAACCGTGTGCCGTGCGCCCGTGCGCGCTTTTAGTGAGTTCCTGTGTTTTATTTATTCGAGCAAAGTTTATGGGGTCCATGGTTCAGAATATCGCATGAATAGATTAAGTAGCATAATAACAAAAAAAAATATGAATAGGTTGTCACAATCCGCTGACGAAGTATTCATATTTCATTGACATTTGATCTTAGGTCATTGACAAGGAGCAAGTCTTAAGAATATTGCGAAACACTGACGCAATATACTTACAAACATCCTTGTAAGGACGCTAAACATTGCCCAATTTAAAGCTTCGATTACAAAAATGATGCAACCTGATTCCCAACGACCTCCTAATGTAACCCCACCCTTATTAATTCTGAATATGTCCAAATTGGGTCTTTTGAAAACGAGGTCAGTGATCCTGCGAGCATTATTTTCTTCTACAGATTAATCTTTAATTTAAATGCTGCGCTACACAAAGCCTTAGAACGCATATTATAATGTGTGATCGCATGAGAATGTGTCTCTATGACTTATGAGATATGCATCGTGCATTTAAGGATCGATCTTGTGTTGAATACAGAGAATAGATTTGTTTTAATAGAGGATATTAATAGTAAAACTGTCATATGTATGTTGTGTTAAGATAGAAATAAATTGTTGTAAAGAGCCTCTCTTTAGATATAGTAAAGGGTGTCTCAGAACGCTTTTCGTTTTTGATATCTTTGCACCGATAACAGTGTCCAAAATCTTTAGGATTGACTATACTTATAAAATTTTGATAGCGCATTTCAATGCTATACATATTATAATTTTTGTCAATCATTGTAGCTGATTGACTGTAAATTTGGTTAGCTCCTTTGGATTTCTAACTGCCTTAGGTCCGATTTTACCAATGAAACTAATCGCGATTAGTTCAACTAAAATCAGTTGATGCAAATACAGCGTTCTGATTGATAGTTTATCAGTGATCTCAACTTCTCTCTTCATGATCTTTCATTGGTGAAATCGGTCCTTAAATGGCGACAAAAACTGGTTAACAAAAAGCTCGTTTTCCTTATTAGAGGTCTTTGACCAGCTGGCGGAAATCTCTCTTTTGTTGACCTTTAAATCGTCCCCATGACATTCCCTAAACACTGCTGGAAGTATCGTTTACCCCATCTACAAAGGGAGAGAAGATAACAACACAAAACAAGACTCCTTTTCACGCATCGCTGATAGATTAGAAATCAAGTTTTGTACTGAACTGCATCATTACGCCTCTTCAAACTCAAAAAGGGGTGAATAGAGAACTATTTGGTCCTATTGTATGCTCTGGCTATCCCTTTGTGGGTCAAATTTCCTTTGTGAAGTTTATCTATTATTTTGATTTCAGTTTTAATAACCGTGTGATCTGGTCTGATAGGGATTTTTTATGTCCATGAGAATTAGAATATTCGGTTTCGTTGTGTGACGAAGGAAACGTCATTTGTGGACTATTCAGGTTCTTTTATTCTTTTTAATCATCATAGGGTATAGGACATGTATTTCGAATTAAATTCGTGTAAACTGACAACGGATAAAATTGAATTTTTATGTATATTTTAAAACCGGAGGCACCCTAATGTTAACACCCAGGTACTGTAGGGTTGTCCAACTGACCTTGAAAATTAAGGCACAGTTTTTTTATGCGTAGTTAACTCAACCAATGGTTAAGTAAGCTAAGCAATCGTTTAAAATTTTGGTAAAACGTTAATTTTAGGTCATTTAAATGGTTAAATAATTAACTCTCTACCTTATTTGACCATTTGTGAGGTTAACGGTGCTAATGGTGTTTTACCGAAATTTGCAACCATAGGTTAGCATATTTAACCATACTGGTTGAATTTACTACGGATCAAAAAACTGGGTCTAAGAGAAGAAAAGTTTTTCAGACAGAGTGCCTGTTACATAACAGGCGGTTTTTACTTATCATTGCAAAACAGATTAGAGAGCTCGGAGAACTTGAAGTTCTTAGATATAATCAGAACCTCATCAATAATAACGCGTAAACAAATAGATGATACATCATTATTAATATAAAACTTAAGTTATCAAGTAAATTGTATGCCCATCGTGTCGTATCGTATTCCAGTTTGTCGATCAGCAGGACAAGTCGGCAGGCACATTACAAGAAAATAATTCGCCAATCTGTTTATAATGACATCTGATACCGTCTACTGGGTTATTTGATAGTTGTCGTTGGGCAAATAGTATTTCAAGTTTAATATTTGAAGTAAATACGTGATGTTTTAGGATTTTAGTCTAAAAAAATATGTTTTAATCAATCTACCTTCGATGAATTGATCGAAGCAATCTCCCTTTTTTGCAATCCCTCAGAACATCAGGATGGCAACCAGTCGGTTTTCTTTCAAATTGAAGGCACGTGAGCACATTCGCAAGAAGTTTGGAGAATCATCACAAAATTGATTTGTTGGTCTCGGTTTTTCTATAACATTTTTTATATGTATGTATGTATCTAAGAGTAAATATATATTTATTCTTCTTTTTCTAGTACATATAAATATATTTTTCTCTATTCATCCTGTCATTTAGTTGCACCTGCCTTGTTTTATCTCTGCACTCAGATGAACTAAAAAAAGGTAGATAGCGCACTTAGAACAGAAAAATGTAACCACTTTTTTAACTGTGTGTGTCACTGGAGTGTCGCCACTTTTTTAAAAAAAGTCCCTCAAATTATTTAAATGGGATTAAAAATTATTTTCATAATTATAAGTAAACACTTTATATGCAAATGTGAAAGGAAATCTGTATGTTTGTTGGTTTGTTTTTAATAAACGCGTGCAGTCGCCCCTGTCGTTGACATGTGTCGCTCGTGTGTAAGAACACCGAGCAGTTCAAGTTTTTTTTCTTAAGAATACAACAAAGGTTATGTGAAACATGTTTATTACAAAAACACCATTCCATGGAATTAAAAATATTCTTTTTCAGATGAAATGGAAAGTATAAGTATTTGAGTAAGTACAAAATAGAGCATTAACTTATGACAGAATACTAACAAAGTTAGTTAACTTTAAAAAAGATTGAAACAAGGTGACCTATTTCTGTCGTGCAGTCGGAGGCATCTACTTCAAGATCGTTTTTGATGAATTTAAGAAAGATGCCTCCGACTGCATGTCATAAATAGGTTGTACTTTTTGTGTATTTTTAACATAATCGAAATCATTATTTTTTAACCACACTAGACGATGATGGCTGCCATTGTGGTTCATTTCGGCTCAGTCTTATAGCATAACCTAAAACCATAATATTTTATAGCAAAATAGAAGGTACACATGAATTTAAAGAAAAATAAATTAGCGAAGAACTAAATATTTACCTTGACTTTGGTTTATGTAACATACATAAAATCATGTGATTTAAATAGAAAATAAACATTAATTAGATCAACTCTACTTAATTATTTTTCTTTGGCTTTGCCTACAATTTAATTACCCATATTTTGGACAATTAGAAATAAGAATTACTGGCCACTCTCTCCCAATATGTCAATTTTGGGAAAATAACATTATCTGTTCCGATTAACCTCAAAACTATGTTGGAAAATCAAAAAACAAATAGTTTTGTGTGTAATTATGTGTGAAACGATACTCCTAAAGACATTTTGTTTACTATAGTGTTGTTTTTGCACCACTTGACAACACAGGACGACATTTTTAGGCAAAGTTATTGCACGACGGTCCGTGAGATACTAACAAAAATCAGCTTCGTTTTATTGCTTGTGTGTGCGTGAGCGCGTGTGTTTACTTAAGCGGCTTAGTTTTGTTGGCTTCACCTAAACTATATTATATATAGGCCGTGCGCTATCTACCTTTTCTTAGTTCATCTGAGTCTCTGCACCACCGAAAAAGAAAATGCCTCACAAATAAACATCCCTAAGCAAGACTGCCGTTTGGCAAGCCAATACCACTACTTCTACTATACTAAGTAGGCTACCTTACAATAGTAAAACACCCGAACCTTTAGATGTTATTTGTTATGGAGCCTTAACAAAAACAAAATTCAACCAAGCAGTCGACCATCACCTTGGTTGACCCGATGCCATTAAAACTTCGATTCTGCTGCAAAACACCCCAAATCCTCTGGGTGTATGAGTATGAGTTCATCGGGTACTTTAAGAATATTTACTTAAAAAAATTCCTATGGTCCTACGGTTTGCGAGTTTATTGCCCTGTATGGAGTAAGGTACTAATATAATGTCCGGGTGAACAACCGGCCACGGTCTAGACTGACCTGCGAAGACCCATTTCAAAAAGTAAATAAGCTAATTAGGTATATGTCTAGGGATTTATATATTTGACCGCTACAAAGAACGGTCATCAGGATATTGACCTTGATTGTGAGGACCTCTTTGGTCATTCAACTAATTCATATGTAGAGCGATGACCACAAGGGTGATGCCCAAGTTCCAAGATCCGCAAAGCTTATCTATACAAATAAATAAAATTGAAGTGTCTGTATGTAATATCAAAATAACAACGTTTTATTGAATGCACGAGAAAGTATATACGGTACTAACAACAAATAAGCAATTTTTAAGATTTTTTTCTGTCTGTATGTTTGTTCCGGGTAATCTCCGAAACGGCTGGACCGACTACGTTTGATCACGAAAAAATTCATAGTTCCGGCGGGCAACTAAAAAATAAAAATATATGTTTTACGAGTTTGACGCGGACGAAGTCACGGGCAACAGCTAGTATTATTAAATAAAATTTTACAACTCTGTCTTGACCGAAATCTAGAATGGTCGCCAAAACAATGCTTACATACGTATTGTTTAATGTTATTACTTTATAGAATCAATGGGGTAAAAATGTAATATAATAATTGATTTATTACTTATTCGACGTAACATATTAAAGACGAAAAAGAAAATGTCAGGTCTTTCGTTCTTGTTTATAGAAAAACTCTATGAAAAAAACAGAGACAAACATTTGTCTATGTTTGTCTCTTTTTAGGGTTCCGAAGTCAACAAGGAACCCTTATAGTTTCGCTCTGTCCGTCCGCAGCTTAACTCAGAGAATCTAAGTACTAAAAAAAGTTAATTAAAAAACCCGACTGCTTAAAAAGCAAACTAAAAAGACGTAAACAAGAAGAAAATCATGCTGTGCAGTCGGAGGATACATCTGGTTTTGGTCCGCCAGCTCGCGAATATGTATCCTCCATAGATATATTAATAGATGTATTTTATATTTCTATGGTATCAAATATTTTATGGTATGAAAAAAAAAAAATTTCCCCACAAAATGGCGCCCAAAAGCCGCCATTTTTGTATTTTCCAATTTTAATGTAGCCAGTGACACTCGCAGGATTAAGACGAATCGATTGACGTAAGAATCATCAAAATCGGCCAACGCGTTTGGTCGCCACATAGGAACAAACATACATACGTACATACTTACATAGACTGATAAACACATTACCCTCCTTCGGCAGTCGGGTAAAAAGCTATAATTTGGCATGAATATATCTGACAAAATGGTAACAAAAAATTAGGAAAAAAAATTATTGATGTACCTACCTCCCATAGACGTAAAGTGGGGATTTTTTTTTTTCTCATCTATCCCATGGGGGTTCCCTACTTGAAATCGAATGACGTATGATCGAATAACACTTGCTTAAAACGTTTACTCGATAGTACTTGAAATAATTAATTATGAGTGCGACAGTTCACTACCTCGATGCATCAAAATCTTGAATAACTAGAAGCTCGAATCATCGGCAGCGCGTAAACCCATTATCTTGAAACATCAATTCTCGATCGATCGATTTATAGAATAGTTTTTAACCGACTTCCCAAAAAGGAGGAGGAAAGAATACATACAGTCGAACATAGAAATGATCATTTCTATGTTCGACTGTATGTATTTTTTTTATTGTAAATTCACCAATTTCTCCGTCAATTTTGGACCGATTTTGATAATTCTTTTTGTGTTTGAAAGGGTATACTCCCGAGGTGGTTTCATTGTCACCAAGTCCGAATCTGATGATGAGATCCCACAGAAATCGAGGGAACTCCTCAAATATTATAGGCATACATATAAAGTTTTTGGTATTTACATCAACAATGCAATCATTTGCACTAAGAAAGTATAATTTGGTGAAGTAGAACTGAAGAAGGAGACCACAGGTGACCACTGGAAATCCCTAAATGATAAGTATACGAGTATAAGATATCTTGAATATTTAATCGACTATGATGAAGCAAACACTTATAAATAAATGGTACTGACGAAAATGGTACCATCGAACTGATCTGACGATGGAACTGGAAGCGCACTGAAACGCCGTAATTAAACAATTTATCCAAGTCTTGTTGGGGCTTATTAGAATCTTCATGAGATTTACTTTGGCTATCAATGATTTTCATGGAAATTTGAGGTACCAAAAAGAAAAAGAGATAAATAAAATAATTTTAACAAAAAAAAAACAAGCCAAGTGCGAGTCGGACTCGCGCACGAAGGGTTCCGTACCCAGGGTGGCGTCAACTATGTATGTATGCGGACACCCTTTATTTTTCATTTTTTTTATTTGCCGAAATGTAAGGTCTTACAGCACAAATAAAGGTAGAATCAAGAAAAATATAAAAAAATTGAAAATAAATTTACCAAAATTTTGGTACTTACAAGTTTTCGCTAAAATCTAAATTTTCCCATAAATATCTTTTTATCGTGTTGACTCAGGACCTTGATTTTTATATGTCTAATAGGGACTGTAGACCATCAACTTGCTAGGTCCACCCGTTCCTGATAAAAACGGTGGTGACACATGGACAGACAGACGGACAAGAGAGTGATCTTATAAGGGTTCCTTTTTTACCTTTTAAGGTACGTAACCCCAAAAAAAATACAATGCAAAGCGAAAAATAAGTCCGAAGTCGGTGTCGAAAACGAAAAATAATAGGTACCAAAGTCATCGATTAGATGGTCCGTCGAGTAATGATGTTTCAAGATCCATTATCTTCGCCTTCGCGCTGCCGGTTATTCGAGCTTCTAGTTATTCGAGATTTTGATGCATCGAGGTAGTGAACTGTCGCGTTCATAATTTATCGATTTTAAGTACTATCGAGTAAACGTTTTCAAGCAAGTGTTATTCGATTTAACGTCATTCCATTTCAAGTAAGGAACCCGTAAAACAGATAGTAAATATATGCTTATAAACCATGTAAAAATATACAAAAATAAAATCATAACATCCTTAATAATAATGATTTCTAAATTAATAATGTTTAAGCTCAAATAACGCATTGGAGTGACCTGAGTCGTTGGCAGTACCAGTCCATAGTCAGTCAGTCATACGGCGCATGCGTGCGGGGGAGTCTATTTTGTGTTAGTGAAGAAGTATTTTCGACGATTTGAAATCAAAACGTAAAAGTAAAGTCAAATTCGATTCGATTTCCAAGCAAATTACTTATTTTCTTTTGTCGATATCCATCTATAACTATATCTAAGTCAATATTCGACCCGACTACATCACTAATTGAGTAGCGTAAAACTTTCCAGAATGAAATAGTGAATACCGCAGATTAGAGGTGAATACATACGAAATTTTTCTAATTCCGAAAGAAAAATAAACAAGGAGCGTGCGCGCAAGGATCCAGGAACGAACCATACCATTCCCCGTGGTTCTAACGCGCGCTCGTATCGGCTCCTTTCGCAATTCGCACCCGCGGTGATCGATAATATTTTTGACTCAAATAGATAATATTTTTCTAACTTCAGTTGCGAAGTTGGATTTTATAACTCCTTCTTCTGTTACCAGTTAGTCCTTATTTAGTTTAAGTCAAGAGTAAATAGATAACATTTAGGCAAGCGTGCTTCACCGTAGACCACATCATCGCTTACCATCAGGTGAGATAGTGGTCAAACGCGAGAATTTATTAATTAAAAAAAAACCGGCCAAGTGCGAGTCGGACTCGCACACGAAGGGTTCCGTACCATTATCGCAAAACACTGCATAAAAATCACGTTTGTTGTATTAATTTATTAATTATTATTTTTTGAAGTAAATATACAACTAAACATTCTGTGAATATTTCAAGCGTCTACCTGTTGCCGTTATTAATATCGAGCAAAAAACGGCAATAATATCACGTTTGTTGTATGGGAGCCCCCCTTTAATATTTATTTTATACTGTTTTTAGTATTTCTTGTTATAGCGGCAACAGAAATACATCATCTGTGAAAATTTCAACTGTCTAGCTATCACGGTTCATGAGATACAGCCTGGAGACAGACAGACAGACAGACAAACAGACAGACGGATCGCGAAGTAATAGGGTCCCGTTTATACCCTTTGGGTACAGAACCCTAAAAAACATCACCTATGTGGGCCCGTTTTTAAACTTTGTGAGCCGCTGAAACCGTTCTAATGTTCATGTAACAACAACAAAACACTCTTTTTAGTCCGCATTATTATGCAAATTCGGAACCCTATTACTGCGCGTGGCCCGACACGCACTTGGCCGGTTTTTTTTCATAGAGTTCGCTACCCACAATTAACGCTACCCAGCATTGGATTTCATACGAATGCTGTCATCTTTAGGAGCTCGTGCCTCGTCCGTAACAGCCACACGGGTCGATCTTAAAGGTTAAGCAAACCTTGACGAGGTGTCTCCGCGTCTATCTCTCCTCCTCCGTATCATGGAAAGCATTTTAAGCCGTTAGTCCCGCCAGTAATTTGCTGCCAGTCCCACCAGTCTAAGAGGTTAGTTCTAAGAGGCACCGTGTTTTCCAGTTACTGGGTTGTGGATGTCAGGTAGGCAGTCGCTCCATGGAGTGTGGTTAGACTGGAAACCCTATATATTTGGGAAAAGGCTAGGCTAATTGATCACTGCTCTTTCTATGAAAGAACCATGTTTCTTTTTATAGGTTAGGTGGACAACGGCACCTAAGGACATCTGCAATTTCAGCCGTTCATGTTCTAACTCAGCAGTGCCGTACCATCATCTGCCTGCCTTTGTCCTATGTTACTTTGAGTCGGCGCAACACGTTTTTATCATCCTTAATTCCTTACCGTCCTCATCGTCAACCGTCACGCTATCACTGACTCCCTTTACCTTTCATATCATTCTTCACACAGTTCTTTCGTACCATTCCACGGTATCATGATACATCCTCAAATCATGGATCAATATCCACAGCATGGTCTCAAATGTTCCGTTATACATTCCACAGAGTTAGTGCCACTCCCAGCGTGACATATCTCTGCCTGAGACTGTGACATTTATTGCTCTTTGTTATGTCATAAAACAATAATTACCGCTGCGTTTGACAATATGAGCTAAAGCTATGCTATGGGTATTGACGAGCATATTGGTTGCATGTGTTGGAGTTGTTATGAGAAGAATTTGTCTTGTCTTGGTCAATAATATGCCATGTCTTGTAGTTTTAATTTAGTCAGTCGTTTCTAGCTCAAGGAAGATTTAAATTCTGGAACAAATAAAGATGGCCTTTTCTTTTTTTTCGTGTCGGTAGATTTTTTAGCTTTTAAAATTTTGTCCAACCAGTTATGTGGCTACTTGGACAACTCTGTCATTTGTCACGTTCCAATCCGAACATATCCTTGTTGGTGGATTCGGCGCACAATGCCACATTCGCAAAATTACATATTGACGCAAAATGTCTTTTCTTAATATGCCACACTATCAAAATGACACATTCGCAAATTGTCTTTTCTCAAAATGCCACACTATCGTTCAATAAAAGTCATATCACAGAATGTGCGATTTAATTACTTAATGACAATACAATATTGTTAAAGTCACCTAGGACTACTTACGATGATATATGAATAAAAAATAATACTAATTTGATTATTTCAGTATTTAATCTCATTATTTATTCATTTCCATTTATTTTAAGATAAATCAAATATTTAGTATCTACTTTCAAAATTTTGAGTATTCAGCAACGATTTAGTTGCACAGGGGTCACAAGTTGCGCACGTTTTAGCTAGGTAGCGTTATGCATAAAAACATATTATAGTCAAAATAATAAAAAAATATTGTGTCCGCCCCATTGACATTATGCGAAAATGGCGTTTTGCAACGAGTTTTCAGAATATGATAACATGAGAATATAACATTTTGCGAAATTCCAATATGTAATTTTGCGAATGTGGCATTGTGTGTCGAATCCTTGTTGGCCAACCTACCAGCTATCCCAGTTAGCCAGCTAGCCTATCATCAGCTATAATCTTATAAAACCATATTCGACTTAACCATTAAATGCTGTACAAAATATTTGGACTTTCCGCAACTTGTTCAATTTATATTTTTTTTAATCGAAAAGAAATAAAGATACAGACTCAAACACTGCATTTACCTATTTGTGTGCTGCTTTTTATCAGTTTTACATAGGTAGGAAGATCAGAGTATTAAGTCTATTGACACCTGCACATTTTATAAGTTTGGTAACAGACTACAGTACATTGTGATACAAGGGTGGAAAGTAGGTTATTAATGACAGCTCGTTTGCAATACCATCATCAGGGTTTAATAATTGAATAAACACTTCCCATTCCATTTTACACCCCTTCTATAGAATATTTATGTAGAATAGCTTTCGACTTACTGGCATGTCGAGCCAATAAACTTTCGATGGATAGGCATGAGGTAAAGCCACTAGGTAGAAAATTGTTAGATAGGCCCTGTGTAATTTCAGAGACTCAAAGAAACGCTGCGCCTATCTGCGACAGCTTTTGCTCATGTTTACATAAACAGAATATTGGCCCGTCTTCTAAGAGGCTATAAAATATAATGTATCTATCTGCACGTAGATAATTCACTCTACAATAAGTAAATAATCGAGCCCAAACACGATGGTGCTATCTTGTCTAGTAGGGGAGTTGCTAAGACCACTTTCTGGCTCCATCATGAGACCAGCTACATAGTACCATATTATTTCAATGTTTCCCAAGTATAACGTTCTCGCCAAAATTCTTGGCCGCCCTGAAGTTGGCTACAATGGCTGCGCAGTAGTAAATCTCATACAAAAACAGCACCGTTTCGTGCCTTGCGCATCGGAAAGCCAACTTCAGGCCGGTCCAAAAGTTTGGCGAGCACTATACATAAGTACGCCAAGTTCCAGCTGCATCTGATCCCAGAAAGTGCTTGAAAAAGTACTAGTTACCAGGCACACCTTGCTTATAATAAAAAGAAGTAAGGTATCCGTGCAATTTCAGCAGCCAAGTGAGCGATGCCGATGTTATTAATGATATTATCCAATGGATCATAGATATCGCGTTGTTCCGCACTCGCTCGCGCCGGTTCTCACGCCCTGCGCCCGCGCACCCGTAAGATTGTCCGGTCCGACACACAGCGGCCAGACGGACATTAGTATGTCGTTGTTTAGTAAAGCTTTTTTGGACTGGCAGCGGTTAGTTTATATAGTTGGATTGGTACCTATGATATTTTGATTTATTTTTGATAGCATTGTTGCTTAAAAATCAAAGTACGCTTTTTGTGCTTTGTTTCATGTTAATTTAAATAATGATACCGAGAGGTGCTGAAACACTAAGGAGCAGAGCGAGATAGAGAACAGAAATTAGTTAAACTAGGCTAGTTTTTGAAGTTACAGTACTCAGGCCTCTTGTATACAAAACAATCTTTATTGTATATGCCAACCAAAAATAATAAGCTAGGCTATAACTTGCTTGAATTGCTTGCTGTCCTGCTTCAAAAACTAGGCTATATCATTAAACCCAAAAAAAAAATTATAAATTTAAAACCTTGTATGTATTTATTGTAAATATTGATTACTGGTTTATATATATCTATAGATAAATTAATCCCTAAAATCAAAAGCTTTGGTCGATAGGTAGCGCCATCTGCTATGAAAAGGAAGAACTTAACAGAAAAAGTCCGCAACGCTCCTTAGCTCAAAACGCATAGTGAAACAACCGTACAGCTTTGCACTGTTAGAAGGAGATAGCAACCAAACTTAACAACCGGACATAATCCGGTAGAGGGAGACAAAAACATTGTCGCGTGACTGGTTAGCATTGCAAGGTCGTCGCGAGAGGTGAGTGACACCAATCCGTGGTGGCTCTCCTATTGTCAATTTAAACTTTACTATTTAAGAAATACGGTTGAAATTGGTTTGGAAAGTGGTGATAGATAGTGCGACCGCGCATTTTGCGTGCCAAATCATCTTGTTTTGATTTTGTAGGCACAATTTGGTTTTAATCGATGTTTAAACGATCATTTACGGTTGATTCGTTGCGATATGTGCGGTGCTTGTAATTTGGGTGCTGTGCCGAATTTGATAATTACTTGGTTACAAGACAATGTTTTGCATTGTGTAATTTTTCGGACACGTTTTTTGTCTTCTTGTTTGAACCTGGTTGACACGTGTATTTTTGTTAAAAATTGTAATATTTTACAGGTAGATTCAAACATAATAGCGGTTCGGAAGTACGCGGACCACGAGTCGCTGCGCAGTAACAATTCATGTGACAGCGGGAGTGAGGGTTGGAGTATAGCGCAGCGAATAGCGAACTTCAGAACCGTACTTAAGTTAATCTAGACATACTACATTGAACCCTGCTAAAACCCAGGCGTGTCTTTTTCCCGCTAAAAAGAGCCAATTTCACCCGGCTCCAACTTTCCGAGATGTGACCATCTTGAGCTTCTTGGCGTTACGTTGACATCGACTCTCAATTTTGGCCCATACATTGAGGCAAAGGCTCAGCTGGCTGCCAAAAAGTTGGGGATCCTTGCAAAGGTGAGAAGGTACTTCACGCCAGAACAGCTTCTCAGCTTGTATAAAGCGCAAGTCCGATCATGCATGGAGTACTGTTCTCATCTCTGGGACGGATCTGCCAAATACCAGCTTGATGCACTAGAGTCGATCGAAAAGCGGGCCAAGAGGCTCATCGGTGATGAGGCACTGGTTAAGTCAAAGCTCCAGAGCCTTGAAGATCGTCGCCGAGTTGCCAGCTTATCGGTTTTTTATCGATTACATTTCGGGGAGTGTGCGATGGAATTGCATGATCTAATTCCACCCAGCCCGTTTCATCATCGGACAACCAGACGTACGGCGATGCGCCATCGGTACATGGTGGACATCCCACCCATACGCACTAAACGTTTTGAGAATACTTTTATTATGCGTACAGCTAAGGAGTGGAATTCCCTGCCGGAGTCTGTGTTTCCCGATAGCTACAATCTAGGGGTCTTTAAGTCAAGAGTGAATAGGTTACTTCTAGGCAAGCGCGATCCATCGTCGACCACATCATCGCTTACCATCAGGTGAGATGGTGGTCAAGCGCGAACCTATATCAAATAAAATAAAAAGAGCAGAGAGCAGTGGTGGCCCAGTGGTATCGGCCGCGACTTACAAGTTGCAGGTCGTGGGTTCGAACCCAGGCAGGCGCTTTACTTTGTGTAAATTATTTCATCACCACTGCTCTCAAAACGGTAAAGGAAAACATCGTGAGAAAACCGGCATGTCCTAGAACCAAAAATTCGAAGACATGTGACATCCACCAGCCCGCACTGGGCCCGCGTGGTGGATTACGGCCCAAGGCCTGTGTCCCAGCAGTGATAACATTAATAGGCTGATGATGTGATGTGATGTGATACAAATACAAAAGGGAGACGGCAAAAAAGCTCATTGTGCATCAAAAAATTCGTCCACATCGATGTCAATGGGAAAAGTCCCCAGAACGCTGGCAGCATTGCCACGTTGTATGGCAATGCTAATTCTCTGGCCGAAGAAAAGGTCATGTTAAGAGTCGACGAGCTTTCTGCTAATTTCTCGAAAAACTCGATGCGCACTCGGACCCCATGGATCTAATGTTTCAACCCCAAACGGCTCAAACATATAACTTCCAATAAGGTTGTTATATTTGCGCCGTTTGAGGTTAAACAAAATTGAATTGTCTGTTTGTAATATCAAAATAAAAGCATTTTAGTCGACTTCAAAAAAAGGAGGAGGTTATCAATTCGTCGGAATCTTTTTTATTTATGTTTTCGAAAACTATAATATTGTAATAGTTTATGTATGTGTTTTTTCATAATCTATTTTTTAATAAAATGTCTCTATATGAGACACTGTTTTATAGGTTTATCGACTTATCGCAAGTATCCCCCCAGGACCGTTTGTTATGGCAGACTGTGGGGGAGACACGTGTTCAATGTTTACGGGATTCTATTCATGTTCCAACTTTATTCAATGAACATATACTAATATTTTGACTAACTATTTTTATCGTGTATGAGTTAATTAAATGTAAGGATAAATAGATACTATTCTAATACCTAGGAACCTACTACGTTTTGGAATGGACAACTATTCAAGAAATAATTCACTAACCAGAAAATATCCATGCATCTTTAGATTGATTGAACACACTAAAATGTAAAAATAAATGTATTTTTACATTTTAGTTTCACCATCATCATTATTATTTTCCTCTTTATTTTTTTGACTGACAGAAAGGCCGACTTTCTCACCTGTAAATTATCGCAGAATTAATGTGACAAATTGTCAAGCACGTGTTATTTGCTGTGATTATAGAATGAATTTTCAACAGCGAGAGACTTTTTTTTGAGAAACTCGGCCTTAAACTGTCAAGAAGTTCATCTTTAAAAGTTAAAAAGTGCCTATTAATCATCATCATCATCATTTCAGCCGAAAAACGTCCACTGCTGGACATAAGCCTCCCCCAAGCATCTCCACATTGCCCGGTCCACATTGCGAGAGACCTGTTAATCTATACTAATATTATAAAGAGGAAAGATTTTTTTGTTTGTTTGTGAGTTTTTTTGTTTGTACCGGATAGGCTCCGAGACTACTGGACCGATTTAAAAAATTCCTTCACCAATAGAAAGCTACGTTATTCCTGAGTAACAGGCTATTTTTTATCGTGAAAACGGGTCCGGTGGGGTGGTCCACGGGAGCGAAGCCGCAAGGAACAGCTAGTGGTTTAATAAAATTGAAATATATATTTATGTACTAACATAGATGTTTTGAGTTTATAATTCAGTTAATTCCTCCTCTCAAATAGAAGGCGAACTAAATGACTTGACATCTTCGTCAGTTTTGGCAACACTATTGTTATTTTCAGTTGTTCTTTATTTATTTTTTTATGTACCACGAACACTCAATTCATTTTATTAAAGCATCAACATTACTCCGTAAGAATCTAGGCACCATAAAATTTATAAGTATCATCTAATGTAATTCAAGTAATAGAATTTGAAATTGCACGCGTGTGAGTTTGCGCGAGCGCAACTCTGATCTGTTTGAGATAACTGCAATTTTATTACTCATTATCTTCTTGTGATCATTGAATTGCCTCACGGGCTTGGTAATATGATGAGGAATTTCAAGTAATAAATTCTTTCAAATCGATAAGTGGAATGTTTTCACAAGAATTTATATTTACGATTGGCTACATCCCTATCTAAAGGATTGGTCATAAAATTAAACGTAACAAGAGACAGGAAAACATGGAAAGACGGAAAGGAGGCCTTTGCCCTGCAGTGGGGAACAACAGACTCTATAATACCATAATTTGTCACAAATTACAGTAAGATCCTTAATTGGTTTGTATTTGAGATGAGAGCTAACATAATTGAAGGAAGAGTGTTATTCCAAAAGCGATGGGCTTAGAGACAAACCAAAGCTTGTTCAAGCTACGTAATCACTATAAGTAACAATTAAAATTGTTTACAATGCGCATTCTAAGAAAGCTCGTAGTTTTACGAGTCATTAAAATAAGTTTTAAAGTTTCGTTTGTAACAAGCGGTGCTTGACCGCAAGTTGTAAACAGCGCCATCTATCCACAGCTGGCTGAACCGCGTAGAGTTCGACCACCCGCGTGGTGCGTCGGCGCGTGCGCATCCGATAGCGATTAATTACGATTGATGGAAGCACTGCGCTTATTGGACAGTCATTCATTTTAATAATAATATGTATTTACTTGTTTAAACATAATATTAAGTCACACAATAATTTATTGAATATGAATGAGCTTAGTAAGTTAAATAAAATAGATAAGTAAGTTGAAATATTCTTCAGCTATGAACTTATGACAGACGGCTGCATAATTTTGGTCATCTTCTTTTTAACTTGTATCCTACAGGGCTTTAGGCAAACAAGTACATTATGCTGGAAAATTACCTTGGCGTAGTCAACGGGAGAGGCGTTGACCGGACAAGTAAACAGGCCCTCGCTGAAACAAAGAAAAATAACTTTAAGCTACATACTTTTAGGTACATAACTTCACTACACTTCATGCAACTTAGACCAGTAGAAATATGTAGGTTTACTTGTTACATTAAATGCAAAATGAAAATGGTTTTGCTAATAAGTGGTTATTCGGGTGATAGTCATTTCATTTTCGGAAGTTTGTCACTAGTGCTCCTTAGCGAACCTACTCAGTCTTTCAAACTGTACCTTCATATCTACAACTATGTCCATATATTCAAAAAGAGAAGCGCTAATAAACTTTCCGCCTTACAAAACAATCATATTCCTGCCCTTGTCCCATGTTACTTGGGGTCGCAACACATTTTCTTCTTCCATACCATCCTGTCCACAGTCACGCTTTCACTAACTCCCTTTCCTTTCTTAAAACTCTTCAAAATACTAGATATAATAATATGACCCGCTTACAAATATAGGTAGGTACTTCAGCTGACCATTAGATGGTTCTGAAAATTAACTTAAAATAGACAAAATCAAGCAGGTATACGCAATGGCTAATAGCCATGTTAAAATTCGCAGCAAACACATTAAAGAACCTCGTAACAACTTCGCAAGTAACATTGTTGTCATAAACTGCAGCAGTTAGCGTTAACACGTAATAAAATATGTAGTTAAACAAACATTAAAATGTTAAAAATAAAGTGTAAAAAACAATTGAAATAATTATTATGTCACGCAATCGTATGAGATTGCAGTCGGCATAGCAATTTATAAACAGACCGGTACAATGGGAAACAAAATTGTTCGGAATGACAGCATTAACAGTCAAAATTGGTATATCTATAGAAATTTAGAAATCTGTAGTTATGGCATAAAAACATGACAGCGCTCCAACGGGAAGAAATACAGTTAATTTTTCCAATCTTTTCGCGCCACGCAACACAAAATATTTTTCTTCTTGCTGCAAAATTGGATCATCATCATGTACCTACTGCCCGACTTTGCCCACTGCTGAGCATAAGTCTCTCTTTGGTTACGTTGGTAGATGTTCCTCTCCCACCCTCATCCAGGTTTTAACCCGGTTGGTAGTAGTTCTAGGTTAAAAAAAGATAGTAGAAGTTCTTTTTATCATACTACGTGTATGTATAATTTATACTGAAGTTCAGAAGCCTAGAATTTTATTTTTAAATACATCCTACCATGTCAAAAGCTTATGTGAAATCCTTTGTTACCAAACTGATAGTTTTGAATCATAACGAACTGTTTTCTTCAGAAATATTATCTGTCCGTCCATCACTTGTGTCCACAACCATACCACTTGCTAATAGCGTCGGTCACAGGGAATAATCACCGGAACAGCAGACGGATATCGTCTGGCGATAAATACGTTTGCATAGTGATTCAGCAATGGCTTGCAAAGTATTTCGTTACAATAATAGTGTCAGATTATATTGTTGCATCGTTTATCTGGAAGCAGACAGACTTTGGAAGCGTAATGATAACAATGACAAAGTTTGCAAGTTTTCTGGACATGGAAATTGCAGACAATTAAAACAAGATACAAAAGTACTAAACATACTTATATTCAAAATGTAAAAGTCTAGATATTCGCTAATCAATCTCGCCTCAAATAAGAGCATGGGTAGATCATTACCTGAATTAGGACACATATATTACTTGGCCTCGATATGAGTAATCCCCGTGGATAATTTCTGAGGTCTTAGTGCGAGTTTTTACTCACGCTCAATCGCGTTATCGTAAAGACAATTTTATTGAAACTGAATAAGCGCCGTCTAGTGACGGTAAGAAGAAACCTCTTTTTTGTATACATTTTGACATAAGAGATCGTTTACGTTATCACTAGTGAGGACGTTAAAAAACTCGAAATAAGCACACTGACAAGCACGCGGGTGAAGCCGCTCACAAAAGTTTTAGTTTTTTTGAAATCCGAGTTTAGAAACATTTTTGTTATAATTATGTTTTTTGAGAAATAACAATCCCCGTAACTTGAGATTCCTCCAGCTTCGAGATTAGAAGTATCTAACCAGATACATATATACTTGCATGGTAATACTGTCTCTGTTGCATAAATGTAACATTCACGGCAATTTTAGTGAAGCCTGGCGACAAGCCAGAGAAACGCGAGAATGAAGTCACGCAAGAGCAGAGGATATGTACAAAAACAGCTTTAACCTATCGAAGCTCAAGTAAAACTAACTAAGAATGTAATAAAATCAGGTGATGGTCACTCTGTTGCCCGATACCTCTAACCTAAAAAATTTCAAGAAATGAGTCGCCTAAATGGGTTAGGGACTTTTAGTCAAGACAACACTGACTCAACAACATATTAGCCAAACGGCTAAGATGTCACCAATCACCAATCCAATTATTCCAATTATTTGGTTGGTATACACCAACCAAATAATTGGTGACAATATCAAGTTTGCAACCCCTTGCAGCTGTGTAAAAACAAACTTCTAGACCAACGCAATCAAGAGATACAGCCGTTATTGACGTATATTTTACACTAGCATGGGAATCAAAATCTACAGGGTACTTACCGTAGACCTAGAATCATGAAATTTGGCAAGAACTAATGTCTTATAGCACAAGTAAAGAAAAAAAACCGAAAACCGTAAATTTATACGTACATCAAAAAAAATATTATTAACTTATTTGCAGTTTGTAAACTCACCGCGACTTATGTCGATGTATGGGGACTACAGTTTTCCAACGGCAAATTTAATTTTTCCCTCAATTCTGTTTATAGAATAGAATAGAATATACTTTATTGTACACCATAAAATTATACACATTTACAAGAAAAACTTATTTATACGGGAACAAATGCGGTCTTATCGCTGACAGCGATATCTACCCGACAACCTTTAGACGGACTAAAGCAACTTAGAATAAATAAAAACCCGGCCAAGTGCGTGTCGGGCCGCGCGCTGTAATAGTGTTCCGAAGTTGCATAATAATGCGGACTAAAAAGAGGGTTTTGTTGTTATTACATGAAAATTAGAACGGTTTCAGCGGCTAACAAAGTCTAAAAACGGGCCCACATAGGATGAAGTTTTTATTTAATCTATATTCTCTCGTTTGACCACTATCTCCCCTGATGGTAAGCGAAGATATGGTCTACGGTGAAGCACGCTTGCCTAGATGTAATCTATTCACTCTTGACTTAAACTAAATAAGGACTAACTGGTAACTGAAGAAGCAGCAACTGAAGTTAGAAAAATATTATCTATTTGAGTACCACCGCAGGTGCGAATTGCGAAAGGAGCCGATACGAGCGCGCGTTAGAGCCACGGGGAATGCTATAGTTCGTTCCTGGATCCTTGCGTGCACGCTCCTTGTTTATTTATCTTTCGGAATTAGAAAAAATCGTATGTATTCACCTTTAATCTCCACTAATACCCCAGATTAGAGGTGAATCCTCTAATCTTCGGTATTCACTATTTCATTCTGGCAAGTTTTACGCTACTCAATTAGTGATGAAGTCGGGTCGAATATTGACTAAAGAAGGATATCGACAAAAGAAAATAAGTAATTTGCTTGGAAATCGAATCTAATTTGACTTTACTTTTACGTTTTAATTACAAAACGTCGAAAATACTTCTGCACTAACACAAAATAGACTCCACCGCGCGCATGCGCCGTATGGACTACGGACTGGTACTGCCAACGACTCCGGCCACTCCAATGCGTTATTCGAGCTTAAACATTATTAATTTAGAAATCATTATTATTAAGGATGGTATGATTTTATTTTTGTATATTTTTACATGGTTAATAAGCATATATTTACTATCTGCTTTACACAGCTAACAACGTTATTTAAGTAATTTTTCAATGACATGTGTACAAAAATTTTACTGTGCCAAGTACATTTTATAAGTTGGTCGACTATTACTCGTAAACTTGTAAAGCCTGTTATGATTTCATTTTTGTATATTTTTACAAGGTTTGTAAGCATTATATTTACTCTATTTTACACAGCTATCAACTTTTATTAAGTAATTTTTCAATGGCATTTGTTCAAAATTTTTACTGTTCAAAGTACATTTTATAAGTTGGTCGACTATTACTCGTAAACTTGTAAAGCATTGTCATCCGTGATAATTTTTCTTTTAATTTCGTTATATTTACTACTGCCGTGAATTTTTTCACATAGCCAAGAGCAACCAATTCGCTGGCAGGGGGGGGGGGACACTTGACTCTAACATAAATTTGCAACTTAAAGCTTAATTTTACGCAAACGAATCTCTGAATCGAAAAATGGTTTTAACAAACCCATAATATTTTTGAATGGCCTATCCAACGACACCCCACACCATGGGACGTATTAGAAAAAAAAAATACATCCCCACTTTACGTCTATGGGAGGTACCCGAAAAAAAAAATTTTTCATGATTTTATATTACCACTTTGTCTGAATTATTAATATGTATATACATGCCAAATTATATCTTTCTAGTACTTAGATTCTCTGAGCTAAGCTGCGGACGGACAGACGGACAGAGCGAAACTATAAGGGTTCCTTGTTGACTTCGAAACCCTAAAAAGGGGTTAGTCTGCGGTGTACTGCTAGTATCGTTAGAGTAATGTTTGGTGTCCCCATAGTTATAAACTTCAGTAATGTTATTTAATTATTTTAGTGAATGTAGCTGTTTGTACGGATCCCTCAGTGCGCGAGTCTGACTCGCACTTGGCCAGTTTTTTTCCTATTACAACCAACTCGATTTTGCAGTTTTGTACGAAATAATAATGTGCGAATTCCGAAACTTAGCCGGTTTTTTCTTCTATAAATTAACCGCAATTTCTCAGTACCGATTTTTGTCTGGAGCCCTGTTTTGATTTCCAGTATTGGTTGGGTGCACTTTCAACAAGCTGACATCTATAGCATTCATCAGTTGTTGTATATTTGCTTGCAGATGCAGTTTTGCACCACATCTCATCTGACGTGAAATGCCGACATGAATCACTCATGGTGAAGGTTTTATGATTCCTATCGTGATAATGTTTAATTCCTAAACAAACAACTTGTTTTAGAAAGCAATAAATCATCCTACAATTAAATTGCTTACCATAGTGTTAATACCTGATCGTGTCTAATTACCTTAACGCCTAAGATGCTGGACCAACCCCCAATTTAATTGAAAAAGAACTTTAATAAGTCGTGTTAAAGTAGATTTTGGTTCGACTTTTAATCCAAACGCAATGTATAGTAGTTCTTCTCGATAAAAACGTTTATTTTTTCGTTTGACGTTTGTAATTAGTCGGTAATGCGAAGAAAATTATGTAGCGCGTCTCTATATATGCGCACGCGCATGAGATATGGCAGTTTTTGTCGGATGATGATCTCGATGTTTCCGTACGAGTGTTTTGCTTAATAATCGGTATAATCGATGCAATGGCTCGTGTAGTTGCAACGATTTATTGGTGGCGTGGTCGTTCAGCGAAGATATTTGTTAGAGTGGAGTATCAGAGGCGGATAAGAGTTGGTCTGGTAGTTATCGTATCGTATAGTCGATTATCTCGTGTTATTAAAGAAAGAGCTCTGTTATTAAAGTCAACGTGTGTTTGCCACGGTTTTTATTAGCTTAGTGTGTCGCATCACGGACGGTGATTTCGTCAGCGTCCGTCGGTTCCTCCTGAGTTCAACTGATGCCTTGGTTAGTTGATAAGCTCGAATTTATCACTCATTGCTCAATGGAACTTTCGGAAGCTAATAAAACTTTATTGATTTGGAGATTCGATCTACTTATTGTAAGTACTATTTTAGGATGAAATATCAAATTTATTTCAGATAGCAGATGGATACAAGAGATTTAACTATTAAAATAGAAAAGCAAATGCGATACTTTGGTTGCGATTTTTCTAAGGCATTCGTTTACGTTCTTCCTGATACATTAATTATGAAACGAAACCACTTCAGGTTCCGGAACACTTCTCTGGTTCTTTTTACTTCATACTTGAGTAATAGGATTCGAATTGATGTGAACAAAAAAAATACACCCGTAGCCGTAGTAAAAATAGGAGTCCCTCAGGGTTCAATTTTTGGCCTTGACTTAAGATAGATATGACTTGGGATTTAAAGTACCTATACTTTATCGGTGAAACTCTTGACTTAACCCACAGTTCTATCCGCGGAGCACAGTAGCTTATTAATAATTTTCTTCTCACTCGCAAATCATTACCGAAGTTAGAAAGAGAAATCGATATAAATCATCTGTATTACACTAGGAAAAACATATAGATTGCGTGCGTTTAGTTCGATGCACTATCACGCCTCTTATTATGACGTCACGGGCAGAAACAGAGGCGATCATTGTGCCACGTAATGATATTTACATAATTAAACCATTTAACCGGCGTGTGAGTGAAATATTCGCCTTATTTAGATTGTGAGCATACTTAGTTGTTTGTTAATAATTCATTTGACATTTGCATGTGGACCGCCGCTGTGATAGTTTTTCTGCTAATTCTAGAATCATCATTGACCATTTTATGTCTGCTCAGTGCTCATTTTCTTACAGCTGAATCGGTTTATTCTATGCCGATGTTGCAGTGGAAGTGGCTAAATTTGGACTTAACAAAGTATGACTGTCGTGCCAGCGACAAGAAATAAAATAAAAATGTTTAACGAAGCTACTCAACATATTGGCGTTGTTAAGGAGGACCTTCCACCGCTTTAGTGCCGTACTCGTAAAACGGTTACTTTCTAAAGCATACTCCTTATGTAACGGCTAGGATAAAAGAGTTGAAAAATGAATTGATTCATGTACATTAATTGTGATACATGGTTGCTTCGTGTAATTAATAGATTTGCAATAAAAAAAAAAATGTGTGTGTGTACCAGAGTACACAGGTAAGAAGTGAAACTTCTTTACGACATATCATTTTTCTACTATTTGCAACTTCACGAAAATGGGGTAGATAAGGCTTAAGCCTTAAGAAAAACAATTTTTTCCGTAAAGCTATTTTATTATTATAGACATGCATACAATTAATGAGTAATTTATTTTATCATTGTTCTTATTATAATATATATTTATAAATTAATTAATTTATAAATATTAAAATCATGCTCATACGTGTTGAATTTATAAAACGAAATATATAATCACTCACTTTTCTTGTAAATTCACTTAAATTTGAATAAGTCTTTTTACTAAACTTTGATAAAAAAAAGCAACATGGCGCGTAACCGAAAAACGTGACGATAGAGTCCGTCCAACGTAAGAAGTCCCGTAGACGCGGCGCTAGTTTCTATGCGACTGTACACTGTCCTCTAACAAATCTTGTTAGTTCCATGTATTTCCGCGGGACTTTTTTCGTTGGACGGACTCTACGTACAAAATTTCTCCCATACGTCGATAAAGAAGTTTCACTTCAATAAATAACAACACGATATTTTTTCGCTACTTTTGGATACTCCTCCAAAACGACTTGGATGTTTAAAAATATTTATACACAGAAAAATTGATGGCTAGAATTTCTTCATAATTGAAATAGCATATGTGAATCAAAGAATATTTTGCAAACAAAACTGTCCAAAAGGAGGTTCAATATTGATATTCAGGCTCCGAGCGGGTGCAATATTGAAAGCACCTTTCTTCTTACACCATCACGTTTTGATGCTCCCTAAACTTTTTAATAAAGTCTACGTGCCTGGTACCTACTGTACTGTGATACTGGGGTCGACAATATGGTACGATCTTATTAGTACGTCAATATAAGATGAAAACTGAATCGTCATGCAAAATGTATTTGCATTTTATATTAAAGCTCATACTTAATACCTCAACGTGCTTCCAAGACCTATGCTCACTTTAAAGCAGCCGCAACATTGTAACAAGTAGTACTAACGGCTCTCTCCACCATTCCTTAACAATATGTAAACACTATGCATCAGTGTTGTACGGTTACCAGACTTACCAGGAGTTATGTGTTCACTGTAGTTACCGACAGTTACTGGTAGTTCCGACTCGTCGTAATATGCGTAATTATTGCGTTGCTGTAGTGTTATCTAATATCATGTTGTTTAAGGCAGCCATAACGCATATTTTCTGGTTGCATGCGATATGTGTACTGTAGGTGTAACACCAAGGGGTTTACCATGCGTAGAGATGAAGGAGGGAGGCGTCTCACCAGCAGTGGCAAAGAAAGGCCAAAAAAATAATAATAAGTTTGCCATACTTCTCCAGTAGATAATGGCACTAGACAATGTAATATTCTATAAGCAATAACGATTGTCGAAAAGTCAAAATGTAAATCCCAATTTAATTTTTCCCAAACGGTTGCAAGTAAACCGTTTGTAATGTCTGGCTATTATAACTATGTAGATCTCATAATTGGTATCCCCAAAAAGTTTTTTATGTGGTATGCTTTTAGATTAGTCACATTCCTGATACTTGAGTTGTCTGATTGCTTACGCTGTAAATTGTTTTTCACAAATCCAATTAGAAACCTTGAAAAATTGTTAAAAGAAGTGGAGTGCGGGAGTTATTATATTACATGTTATGAAAATCCAAGATTTGAAGGCACAGCACGGTCGTTCTTAGTCAAAAACGACAATGTTTAAAAGAGATTTTAATATTTTGCCTTTTAATTTTTGAGTAATACATTATTTAACTATGAATATATTTTCGAATACTCATACGCCTGCTCATGTTGTTTATAAGAAGATCACGTCAAATTTCAACATTAAGAAGCAAAACAACACACTTTGTGGCTTTGCTGTAATCACACACTGAGAAAACGGTCACTCACAGTGGACACACAAAACTGTATCAAATCCACACTGCATCGTACTAAATACCAGGAATGAATCAGATTATAAGTAAAGTAGCCTATCAAAAACTCCAAAATATACAACTATGAAAATCCTTTTTCGTACAACAGAGTTCAGACCGTGTTACCTTCTCCAAATTTTCGTTTTTCCACATTTTTTGAGTTATGCATAATTATAATAGCCAGACTCTAGTAGACAAACGGTTGCTTTCTGAAACCTATTCGATACAATATATTGAAGACGAGAACGACGCGGACGTTCAATACAAATTGACATCTCGTTGTAGAAATCAATTTCCTTCAAAACAGTATTAAATTTAAATCCGTTGCCACCAAATCGATTTTCTGAAATACATTGAAACATTCATGTATGTATGTTTATGTCGCAACTGCAGTAGTCAAATACATAATTCATTCGCATACATTTGACATACTTACATATATGAGACGATGCGTGTGGGTTTCAGATAGTGATGTAGCATACACATAGAGAATAGAGTGAGCTTTTCGGGTTATTGCAAAATAATTTTGGAGTGGTCGATTCGCACACCGATAAATTACCTTGGGGCGAATCGCCACAGAAATAAATATTTAGTATATATATTATATATAGTGATGTGCATCGAGACAAGATTAGTCAATTGTTTATCGATTCTCACTACTGTACAGAGATTTGCTGTGTGTGTGTACATTGTCAGGTCTGGTGCAAACAAATACAAGGGACACATTGTTGTAATTTGTTTTAAAAATATTTTGATATGGAAACTAACATTGATTGGCAGCGGATTGTATAATATGTAAGTGTCGTATTAAAAATGCGATTAAGATCGTAACTTTAGTTATGCCTAAAGCCTATCAAATATAGTCATCAAGACAGCACAGATAATATATTCCTCTACAAAACGGATCGCAACTGCAAAAAAACGGATCGAAAAGTCGGAATCTGTGGTACCCGGTGCCGTAATAGATAAATATCAAAAGAAAAGGCTAGACAGATTGCTGCCTAGCCTTTTCCCAACTATTTTGGGGTCAGCTCCTAGACAATCCTGATTCAGTAGAGTACCAGTGTTTTACATGAAGCGACTGCTTAACTGACCTCCAGATCCCAATAACTGGGTAGGGTAGGTACTAATAAGGGGCAGGTAACTCGATACCCTTTGGCAAGACTGGTCTCAGATTTGATAGCTTTTGACTGCCGTAACGACTGTCAAAGATCTTCAAATGACAACCGCAGGCTTATTACGGGCTACTGGCTTGAGAGTCGCCACCTTCCACCTGACGCAGGTCCTCACCGAACACGGCTGTTTCGGGAGGTTTCTGTTCAGGATAAGACGGGAGGAAACGCCCGGGTCTCATCATTGTGTGGATCACCCGGAGGACACGGTGGAGTTCTGTCCCGCTTGGGCGGAGCACCAACGTATCCTCGAGGAGGCGATCGGCAGTGGCGACCTCTCGCGTCCGGCCCCTGTTCAGGACAAGGTACGAGGCGAGAGGGCACTGGAGGCTGCAACCTCCTTTTGCAAAGCGGTAATACTCACGAAGGAGGATGCGGAACGCGATGGAGACGCCCTCACGCCCCTAGCCACTGCAGAAGACGCCCTGGGCGTCAGGAGTCGTTAGCCAATTCCCGTCCACCGTATGCGCGGGCTTGCGGACGGCGAGTAATGGGTAGCTCGCCATCCGATAAGGACCAGGCCCGAGTCGATTGCGCGTAGTGTTCCACGCGCGCCTCAAAGAGATGACAGCAAAAACTGACGGGATCCGCTAGGGCCGATGCCTCTCTGGGTTTCTAATAAATTTGAGAAAGAGTTACCACGGCCGCGGCTCAAGCTACTGAAAGAATACGGGTGAGTCTTAGTCAATAAAAGTCTGAAACGCCCTCCCGCTTCACATAGAGCGGGAGAAGTCACTGGATGAAATAACAACCAAAAATAAATAAAACGATAGCAATAATTGCTCTTCAATCGCGAAGCCGAATTATGTATCAGCGATAGCTACACCATAGCAATTTTTGGGACAGTGCTGCCTCTATGGAACAATTAGTTAACTGAAATGATCATTTGAACGCAGGATGATCGCAATTATGGCGAAAACATTTTGCTGTCAAATTATAATTACTTTTTCTCTTATTGTCAAGATTGCCACTTTGCCGGATTTTTTTCGAAATAATTGCATTTGACAAGCAGTGAGCGATTAGCAAATAATTGGTAACGTAATCCCGATGTTTATGACATATAGCGACCGATCGCGCGATGATCGCTGCGCAATTATTGCTGATTGCTGTTTCATACGTAATAAGCCTATCGGTCGCCATAATAGATAAGTATACCAGCAATTACAGTGATCTAAAGGTGTAAAAAAGGTGTAAAACAGTGCAAACTTCTCATAAGTTCATATGCAGTAATCTTATTATGTAATTAACACGTTGAGATAAATGGCGGATATTTCAAAAACTGTGCTTAACTTCCAGATTTAACTATTGTTTAATTAGATACATTTAGTGGCTGTTAAAATAAATAATATGTACCGGCCTGTAATTATTTTAATGCGGGGAAATGCCTTCTCTTTACAGGAGTACATTGATCAACACGCATGGTTATACATTTTAGCTTGTTGACTTAGGTATTGGTCTTATTTTTTTTCTTTTTTATTATTTCGCATATGTAACGAATATAGAGTTATATTGTTTTACTAAGTTGACATGTAAAATATGTAGCTTACAGCTAATATAATTACTTATTATTATTTTTTTATCTTCAGGTGGTGTTTACCTTTCAAGTAATTGTTGCACTGTGTAGAGTTTATACGCATGTTTTATTTTTGTTTGTAGATTAGTGTAAACAATTGTTGGTAGACAAAATAAATAAAAAATAATAATTTATAAAAACTCGCAGCTGATTAGCAACTAATTAGCCGTTTCTAAATTCGAATTCCCGTTTGTTTTTGTTATTATTGTTTTAGATAAGAAACTAGGCCGAACTTCCTCGTTGGTGTAGCGGTCGTAAGGGCTACTGGTGGGTTTTGATTCCCTGGGTCGAGCTAAATGTTAGGTTAGGCTAAGTGTTGGGTTTTCCATCTGGAACTTTCAATAGCAGCCCGGAACCTGGATACAAACATAACTGGCGAATTATTCTAGGTGCATCTCAACCTGACCTTTCAAGACATACTGGCGTGATGTTATCATGATGATTATAAAAACTCTCAGCTGGTTAAAAATTAAATTTAGAACCTCGTCTCTTTCTTGAATATTTCTCCTTTACATTCCTTTCGACTGTTGTCCTCCCCTTCAATAGATGGCGTTGGCGTCGAATTATATCGCGCTATCGTTTCGTTCCCTAACCGACTATGAGGGCCGCTTCTGCTGTAAGTAAATTTATCCAACACAAGAACAAGTATGCAAAAGTAAATTTTTGAAAAGTCGGCCATTTAGGTCGATTTGTATCTACTTATTGTTTTTTATTTAATTTCTCTAGACAATGTGAACAATAATTTAACGATTTTCGATTCGAAAAGTTAAAATGTCAAGCCTATACATTTCACAATTATTGCTGGTAGAATTTCTCTTTGACTTGGTACTCCGATCTAACTGAATCCGTGTGATCCTAGGTCAAGATAGTGTCAATAAGTACCTATTAGCGTTTCAGTCAGTATTTGTGCCCGATAAAGTTAATACACTTGCCCCGTATAACATGGGACATACCACAACATAAAAAAATAAAACTAGTTTAATTGGCACATACACAGATACACACAATGTAGGTAAAATTAAAGGGAACTTAATTTTATAACAATTACCTAGTGTGACCCGTGGCTGCGCCAAATAGGTCCAATTGAGCAAAATGTCAGACAAATAAGAGTTGCCTGACGCTGGTTTTCAACTGAAAATAACGTTGAAGTGTAGGGATGTGAATCAGTCCTTACGGTGTTAAATATACAGGTAAATAGATATATGTTAGTGTATTATAAACGATATATATGTATAATAATTTGGTGTGAACCATTATGCCATGAGCAGCTGAGCGAAATAGACGGATTGCAAGTCAAGTAGCGTTTAATATTAAAAAGTTGTTTTTATACTCGGGAAGTTTGAGAAATATTGCGATCAGTATGTACACGAGCACGACTGGCAAAATATGCAATTGTGGGGTCGGCTTCCTGTCTAACCGAATGTAGCTGAGTACCAGCATTTTACTTGGGGCTGCCTGACTGACCTACCAGCACCAGTCTCTTAAAAGAAAACCTGGACATACTTAATGTAAGGATTATAGTTAATGTAAGTCTGAAATAGCCAAATCAGAGGCGGGTGGGGTCCCAGAGACCAGAGGTGGCCACAGCCTCACACGAAAAAGAAAAAAGAAGATCATACGAATTTTGACTAAACTTATTGCCTAGCTAAATCTGTACTATACTTCATAAAAGATAGCTTGATCTCTGCGACAGCTGTCAGTATCAATGCAGTAACAATAGCGCTTGACAGGCTAACAATAACGTATACGTCAGTTTGACATATGTCGCAGAGTTCAATCTTTTATGAAGTATAAATCAATTTAACACAATATGTACTCCTATACAAGAATATAAACTAACTACACATAGACAATTTTGCGTATTTGCTTTCAAAATCTGGTATGACTTTCAAAACCTAAGCTGTTTGAGTGCGTTACTACAGCCAGATATTGTCAAAAATCGTCTTCTAAGTACAATAGATAATTAGATATACAGCTTCTGTAATTGGTAAGCAGATTTATTAATTTGGTAAGCTGATAGTTTTTTAATTATTTGATAAAAACACTTCCGGCTGGAGTAACGTTACCGCAGCCAGATCTTTTTTTTTCTAACGGGTATGTTGAAATAAATGTTATCTAAATAATTAGATATCAATTTGAAATAAATGGTACAACTTAATTTGTATGTATATTTGCTATGGTTGCGAAGATATTTAAAATCCTGCTGTGGTAACGTTTGCACGATTGCTGGATCTCGGAATTGACTAAACGGATGATTATAATTTTCGTACTTGACATCTGGCTAATTAGTTATAATTTGTTACGCAATAAAAAAATCCACAATAATGCACCGTTTTGAAGTTATTTTAGTAAATAGAAATATGCTTTAATAGGTCCTAGCACTTCCAATAAGCGGTTCGAAGACTAACTTGAAACGTTATTATATAGCTAATTACTGCCTATAAATGGTACTGAAGTTTCATTAGTATCCTATAAGTAATTAAAAAGTTATGAAGAAACTTCACTTTGTTCCGGCCACGGCGCGCAGCTGAGTTTTTTGAAGACCGATTAACCGAGTTTCCTGTAGTGGTGGTAACTGAATCTTATATCAATAATTAGATATATAGTTCAATTATATACCTGTGAAATATCAGACTTGTACACTAATTAATTAACGAGATAATCGAAAAACAATACTTATATGTGGTAACCCGACCAAATCCAGAATGTTACAAAAAAGCGGCCGCGCAATACATCTTACCAACCTTCTAAAATTATTAGCATAATTGTCCTCAAAAGTTGGTACAGTCACGAATGAAATTTGTTTGATTGAAAAATTAAACCTACCATACTAAACGTTTAAATAAATTTAAAATTGCTCAAAGTAAGTGTCCACTATGCCATTCTTTATATATCTACCTACCTACGTTTAACCATTCTGTCGTCGAGGTAGGTAGGTACCTACTTACTATTTACAAGGAAGAAATTGCGCCTAATTAGTTTTTATTTAATTTTATAATAGTGTTTAGGTATAGGAATTTATTATTATATTTAAAATATCACATAATAACGATACATGGTATCGTTAGATTAAGGTGAGTACCTATATGTCATATGGGCCCCGTAGCTTTAAAAAAATCCTGTAACAAATTATTGTAAAATGAGATTAGAAAAAGCAGTAGAACCTACCTACCTACTGTATATATAATATGTTAGTACTTACTGCACTGTGATGTTATTACATTTTATTATTGTTATGTGATTTTTTACAATAAAACTTAATTTTAAATATGGCTACAACTATTTTACTTTAACTTATTCGAAACGCTAAGCACGACACAAAACAACATTGCCCGAAAGGATGGTCATAACCTCGAGCAGCTGATGATCACTGGCAAGAGGCCGAGGGTCATCAGAGCCGTGCCCGATCAGATGGTCTGACCATATACGTGCAACGCTGAGCACGAAGCTGCACGATGCGCTCCACGTTGCCAAGGACAGACACAGATGGAGAATCATCGTCAGAGAAAAGTTGGTCTCCTAGCTGTCACGGTAATCATGACCCTCAGTAATGAGGCACACGATGCGAAGAGGAGGAAGCACAACGCAGTGTAAATAGTGAAGGTGTTTATCAGTACTTAATTTTAATTTCAGATAAGCAAGCAACGTTGCATATAATTCCATTAAAACATACCTGTGATTATTTTTGAAATTAATTTATATACTTACTTACCATAATTAATATCTGCATAAAATTATCATCATCTACATAAGTAGGTACTCCATTTTTTTTTTTATTACCTAGGCATAAATATTTTTGAAATTAATATTCTATCTGTAGAAACAAAAATATTTAATTATAACTATGTTTTACTTTACCACTTGTGTACCCGTCTGTACCAAACACGTATTATTCTCACGTATTATCCTGTAAGTTGTAGAAGGTTGGTATAATGTATTGCGCGGCCGCTTTTTTATAACATTCTAGATTTGGTCAGGTTACCACGCATAAGTATTGATTTTCGATTATCTCGTTAATTAATTAGTTTACAAGTCTGATATTTCACAGGTATATAATTGAACTATATATCTAATTATTCATATAAGATTCAGTTACCACCACTACAGGAAACTCGGTTAATCGGTCTTCAAAAAACTCAGCTGCGCGCCGTGGCCGGAACAAATTGAAGTTTCATCATAACTTTTTAATTACTTATAGGATACTAATGAAACTTCAGTACCATTTATAGGCAGTAATTACCTATATAGTAACGTTACAAGTTAGTCTTTGGACCGCTTATTGGAAGTGCTAGGACCTATTAAAGCATATTTCTATTTACTAAAATAACTTCAAAACGGTGCATAATTGTGGATTTTTTTATTGCGTAACAAATTATAACTAATTAGCCAGATGTCATGTACAAAAATTATAATCATCCGTTTAGTCAATGCCGAGATCCAGCAATCGTGCAAACGTTACCACAGCAGGATTTTAAATATCTTCGCAACCATAGCAAATATACATATAAATTAAGTTGTACCATTTATTTCAAATTGATATCTAATTATTTAGATAACTTTTATTTCAACATACCCGTTAGAAAACAAAAGATCTGGCTGCGGTAACGTTACTCCAGCGGGAACTGTTTTTATCAAATAATTAAAAAGCTATCAGCTTACCAAATTAATAAATCTGCTTACCAATTACAGAAGCTGTATATCTAATTATCTATTGTACTTAGAAGACGATTTTTGACAATATCTGGCTGTAGTAACGCACTCAAGCTGTTTATTATTCAAAGGTGGTTTCAACGGAGAAGTTAGTCGAAAGATATTTTGAATCGATAGTTAGTTTTGATAAAATCGGGAATTAAGTGTATGTAACTATAAGCTGTGATTTTAATTCGCAGATTCGAATCGTTTGCTGTAGCAAGATGCTTACCTACAGTAAAATCTTTGAGAGACACGCTTTTGCTAGTGATGCCCAAAGTAGGATGTCTTGCAGTAACAATGCTTTCCAAATTAATGAAAAACAAAAACTTTAAAAACCAGAGAAAATATCAGCTAATAAAGAAAGAAAGAAGAAAGAGAAAAATAATGTAAAAGATATAATAAAGCTTTTTAGCAAATCGAGACAGTGGGCTACGTACTTAGAAGTCATTTGCAAAATCGATAAACTTCTATAAATTCTTAGTGAATAAATCCACTCACCACTGCATTTAACCAGCAAAGGTAACAAAACGAGACTGTAAACACCACAAGTCCACAAGTTTGTTGGCTTGGAGCTGTAACTGATACAGATGGGAAACTGCGCGGCTGTCCATCGGGCAGTATGCTATCGTGTTACCGACTGTGCCGCAGCTTTACAATTAAAAGGGGTGGACAGAAGTGTCTTGAATCAGTCTACAGACAAAGAAAATGGATATAAAATGGAAAATGGATATATGGATTTTTAATAAAAAATGTAATGATCTTCAAGAATGTTAACTTATATTTTATAGAAGTAAAGATAGCTTGTTTGTTTATATTTTTTAACCGACTTCATGAAAAGGAGGAGGTTCGCAATTTGTCGGAATCTTTATATGTATGTTCCCCGATTACTCAAAGAATAATCAAATAATTATCCAAACCGGTAAAGGCACCGGTTTGGTTAATTATTTTCTGTGAAAGGGGTAGATATACCCTTTCCCAGGTGGTCCCATTCTAATTGGGTGAAGATCTGATCAAGAACTTCGGAGAAATACAACAGAACTCTTCAATAAATGGCGGCAAATCTCTCGGAATTGCTGCAATCGCATATTTGTTTATTGTTTACACCATTTTATAACATAACATCACGCCGGTACGCTTTAAAGGGGTACGCAGATGTGTACAGTTAACCCTGGTACACTCTTATATTTTCACCAGTTATGTTCAAGGTTTTTTGTTATTCGGGTAATATATTCTGGCATTACTTTGGGCTTTATAGGTACCATATTATAGAACTTGCCCATTATGTACCACAACTAAAAAGTGAATTGAAAAAGAATACATTTTCTGACACCGACTTCCGAAATTGAAGTTATTTTTCACTTTGTAATGAAAAATACCTTGTTAATTATTCTAAGATTTTAACAATAAAAGAGTTTTCGTTATCGGACAATAAAAAAACTTTCAGTGAAGGAGAGTCTACACTTTGCTAAGTGCCGTTTTTAAACAAAAAAAAAACACGTTTATTGTGGAAGCGATGGAAGCGTAGTTGCGGGAAAATGCTAGTAATAACTAACCATGTCGTGGTGGCCCACTGGCTAAGATCTCGCCTCTCGTGGTCGTGGGTTCAAATCCGGGCAAGTACCAAATTAACTTTTTCAAATTCATAATTTAAGTCATTTCTATGTTTATCTTGGAAATCACAGGCAACGTTGAAGGAAAATATAGTGAGGAAACCTGGACTTATATAGTTAATGTAAGTCTGAAATAGCCAAGTCAGAGGCCTGTGGGTTACCAGACGTGGCCACATCTTACAATAAAAAAAAACAAATCTACCCATGGTTGACCATCTAACTACACACCCCTCTAGTCAATCCAGGCCTAAGAAAGAAGCAAAAAGGATTATCAAAAAAACAACATCATAATTTCGAATCATAAATTCAACTTTGAGTTAAGCTCGCCTCTGTGGATCAACTTTATTTTCACTTTATGTTTCATGTTATTTTGTGAGCAATAAATAATTACGAATTCTGAAAAGTTACACTGTTCTTTTCAAACAATGTAAATTTTCGAACTTTCCAAGTTTGAACTGCGATCTCCAGCTTATCTCACCACTCATCTACTTTCAGAAAACCAAAAGAAAAGAAAACTTGTCAATCCCATAACATAACATCAACATATCATCAACGAAGACCAATAAATCAAGAAACACTGTTCACAGCCTATTAACTAAGTTAATGAGCGAATGTGTGAATATGTATTAGTGTTAAATAACTATTCGAAGGTATGCGGTTACGTACTAACGCTAGTTTAACCGTGGTTTAACAAATATACGCTTTTATGATAAAATCGGCGCTCACGCAGGTTAAGTTTTCATTCATAAATTTAGTTGTAGTGTGAAAAAGTGGCAGTTGGTTTGGATTTTAATTCGGGTTTTTCAGGTTTTCGTGCATTAATATTTATTGTGGGCGAAGAAATTAAAAACTTGAAATTAAACAGTAATTTTAATGTAAGTCAAAACATTCAAGAATTTGTCTACATTTGGGTATCTATGATAATGTAGTGATAGAGGTTTGGAGGGTCTGGGGATCTGGTCTGGTCTGGGTGTGGTCTGGTCTGGTCTCACCCGATGGAAAGCGATGGATGGGGTCTGAATTGAATAGAACGAGCATATCCAGAAACACACATACACAACATGCATGTAACTTGTATAAAGCGCAAGTTCGGTCTTGCATGGAGTACTGCTCTCACCTTTGGGATGGATCAGCCAAATACCAGCTTGATGCACTTGAGTCGATTGACAGACGGGCCAAAAGGATTATTGGCAACGATGCACTGGTCGCCTCAAAGCTCCAGAGCCTCGAACATCGACGCCGAGTTGCCAGCCTGTCGGTTTTTTATCGGTTACATCAGGCGAGATAGTGGTTAAACGCGAGCCTATAGATTATAAAAAAAAAAATGTATTGTTAAATAAATAAATAAAAATGCTCATGACTATGATCTCCTGAGCATGCTAGCTCCATTTATTTTAGATTCAGTCTTGCATTGAAAGCTGACGTGAAATACCAAGGAGACACAACCACTGACAATTATGAAAAGATTTCAGCTTGTATGGAAAACGTCTCTGTTTTATTAATGACCCATTATTATGGATTTTCCTCTAGTTCATATGCATAAAAAGTAGCTTATCTTCGCCGGAATTGAACTAAGTAACGCAATGTCCCGACCAAACAAATTACTAGGCCCGTTCAGGAACCGGTCCATCCTTACCTTCATCCATATCTAATATGGTGAGTTTCTAGTTCTGCTCACCGTGATTAGGTACTCGTACTATAAATGAACATGATTAACTTCAACTTCGACAAACACAAGAAAACTTTGTATTCTAGACTGAGACAAAGACATCTTATTTGCGATAATGATTGTCTAAATTCTATGTTTAGGATTGAGCCGAGACAATGGTAGCACATGTCGATCTCAAAAATTCTGGACATTCTGAAATTTCCTAAACCTTGTTTGTACTTTTTTTTTACTATTCTTCTCTTTACTTTGTGATTGTTGTTGTTGTGTTAAGTCTATGTCGAATAAATGTTTTCTATTCTATTCTATTCACAATTTGTCTATGATAGAAAGTCACATTTTCTAGACCCTCTTTCTCTACTTATTTATCTCAAAAGTAAAAATTTGCTCCCCGTATGCTTACTTTTATGGTTATATCGATATAGTAGTATCAATTAATCAATTTTTAACCGACTTACCAAAAAAGAGGAGGTTCTATGTTCGACATAATGTATGTTTTTTTTTATGTATGTTCACCGATATCTCCGTCAATTGTGGACCGACTCTGATTTTTTTTTGTAAGAATATATTCCTAAATTGGTCCCATTTTAAATTGGTGAAGATCTGATGAAGAACTTCGGACAACAACAGAACTCTTCGCTCGAAAGGGGTATGCAGATCTCTCATTTCACCGGTTACATTCAAGTTTCATGTATTTCTGTCGTTATAGGTACTTACTTAACTACTTCCCTATTAGGTAGGTACAACTAAAAAGTGAAAAATAAAAATGTTTTTACATAAAAATACTACCGACTTCCAAATAAGAAAACTAGAAAGTGAAAAATAACTTTATTTTTGGAAGTCGGTGTCCATAACTAAAAAATTTGGTAACTACCAAAGATAAAAAAAAAGAATAAAAAGAAAGAAAAAAAAAGAATTTAATTGAAAGACACCGACTTCCAAAAATAACGTTATTTTTCACTTTCTAGTTTTCTTATTTGGAAGTCGGTAGAATTTTTTGTAAAAAAGTTTTTTATTAAGATGCCAGCTCTATATGGTAATATATAGATTCAATTTTAATCATAGCCAACTTTTTTCAGAAAATCATTTTAAAAAGTCATGTTCGCCTTGTAAGAAAACAGTGTGTGTAATTTATCCCTGCACTTACATCTAACTATATATTCAACGCATGACTAGCGATTTGGTCACGGTAGATCAGCAGAGGCCTAGGTGTTTTCCATAAAAAACTACTTCGTGATTGTACGTGTGTTAATATTTTAGCACTGGGTTCTTCAACTACGCTCGTCATGGCCATATTTTTACCGCAATAGGTTACCAGCAGAAGACCTTGACAAATAAGTATTGCTGCCATATTTTACTTCTATCAAAACTACTACTTCTGTTTCACTGTATGGTGTATATAATATCATCACGGTCATCATCCAAAGACCACTGGTGGGTCTCTCTTTTGCGAATCCCAATGCTCCTGTACCTATTTGTCCAGGTTAAGATGGCATAAATTATGATACAAGCAGGCTTCTCTTTGTTAAGTGGAAATACATCATCTATGAACCTTTCAACTGTCTAGCTATCACGGTTCATGTGTTACAGCCTGGTGACAGACGGACAGTGGAGTCTTAGTAATAGGTTTTTACCCTTTGGGTACGGAACCCTAAAAAGGGAATAAATTGAAACTGGAATAGGGGACGAGCCTATTGCCATCAGTCGGGCACAAATCCAGACTACGGCTACTGAGAAATGCAGATGGAAAAACCCAACAACACTTTGATCGAATCCAGAACCTCATAGTTAGCAGTAGTGCTTGTGACCACTACACCAACGAGGCATTTCAACTGATATGTATGTAACCCCAATGCAATAAGTACTGGCTCAGTTTAACTCAATGGTAGTTTATCTATAGTCATAGTGAATACCAGGAAACGAGGTCAAAAACTTCATTATAACACCATTGAACGGATGCATGGCTTCTTTGATCAATACAGGTATATTTTTTGCAAAAGTAACAGTTTTTATCCGGTAAGTGTATAACCACGACTTCCTGATCGTACCGATGCTTTGGTCTCTTTAAAATGGCGTTCTTTAATATATTGTTGTTAGTTTGAAAATATCCCACGTATGTACCTTTTCCCGAAGGCTCTTTTCGCCCACTTTTCGCTGTTTGTTTTTAGGTAAAGCAAAATGTGATTATCTGGTGAGCCTGTGAAACATTAAATATTGCAACCACAGATCTGCCACTGAAAAATAAGGATTCCCTAATGAACTAAAACACTGTACTAGCTAAGAACCGATCCCGAGCCTGGATGTGCCCACTATTTTCTATTCTAGGCAAGCGTGCTTGACCGTCGACCACTTCGCTTACCATCAGGTGTGATAGTGGTCAAACCGTCAAACGCGAGCCTATCCTATAAAAACCGGTCAAGTGCACTCGCGCACGAGGGGTTCCGTACCATTATCGCAAAAAACGGCAAAAAAACTTAAATATTTATTTTATTCTGTTTTTAGTATTTGTTGTTATAGCGTCAAGAGAAATACATCAATTTCAACTGTCTAGCTATCACGGTTCATGAGATACAGCCTGGTGACAGACAGACAGACGGATAGTAGTCTTTGTAATAGGGTCCCGTTTTTATGGGTACGGAACGCTAAAAAAAGTCTAAAAAGCGCCCCTACCAAATTCTACTCTACTAGATGAAATGTTAAGTTCATTCTTTCCACAATGGTGTTCAAACAAAAATTGATCGAGCCAAAGTCACAAACTGTCGATACGCCGTCAACAAGGCGCCTCAACATGCAAGGTATCAAGTTAAGAAACATCGAATAACCGTTAGTTGGCAAGTAATTAGATCTTCCTCTCTGCATTTGAAGGCATAAATATGTAGTCTAGCCTTACTTGCGGTAGGGCTGTCAAGAGTTACGAATAAATAATGTATATGTTTCAGATAGAAAGTATATTTTAGTTTTATATTTGAATTACATAAATAAGTAGGTAATTTATCATTGCCATCTTTCAGCCAGTGTCCCTGCAGTCCACTGTGGTCCAACTGTGGACTGCAGGTATCCAATCGATAGGTTTAACTTACAGAATTCGTATCCTGCCGCAAGATAATCTTTATTTTCTTCATCTTTTGTCATTAACTGATTTCAAGTAGGTATCTAAATCAGTTAATAATCTATTGAAGCTGTAGCTTATGATGACTTTTAAAGTTTTAATTCATTGGCAATATTTCAGAGGATGATAATACTAACACAGGAATGTAAAAAGCTTTTACTGTGAGGTCAAGCGTGAGATATGGACAAAATCCGAGGGAAACATCGCTGTTCAATAGCAGGTTGCGTGTATGTAGGAAACAGTGGTTTTTATTCGCTCTTTGCTGTATTCATGCCCTAAAAGATTGCAAATGAATTAAAAACATTCTGTATTTTAGAAATAGGTATTTTTTCTTGTCTCATGTATTTCACTTGACACTACCTCTAAATAAACCTCCTTAAACATTTTCCCAGAGCAACTTTTAATTAGACAGCCCTAATTAATCTACCCTCCAATCAAGTATACAAATACATGGAAATTGTAAAGAAGTCAGTTTAAAATAACTTCACGCTCACACACGAAGGAGCAAAAAGAAGAAAACTCAGTTATATGCGTATTCATGTGGCTGCGTTATTTTTTGTGAGGTGAGCAGACATAGCGGTAAAGCACCCCGTGACTCTAATGAGGAAGGTAGGCGGACTTATCTCGATAACTCCCCATGATCTAATAATTAGGTTAGAGTGCTAGAAGACACAACAACATTGTATAGAAAAAAATAAGATGGCGTACAGTGCACGCGCATTAGCCATAAAATCCTTTAGCGCTCTATTTGTATGTGTTTGACAATATATTGTCTACTTCAATGACAACTCAGAAGGACGGAATCTTTTAAACAATTAAATGACTGATGGACTTATCAGAACTTCCGGATAAGTTCCTTATCTAACAGATACCGTTATACAAATAATCTAAAACCAGATTTTTAAGAGATTCCTACTGCATTTCCGGTCACCGAGAATCCACCTTCAAAATTTTTTCCCAATCTTTTAATCCAACTTCACAATTACGACTTATTCCACCAAACACATCTACTTTTACAGAGTAACATCTTAGTGCAAAAATGTTCAAAACTTATTAAAAAAAAAACAAACCATCTGTTGGATAACAATTAAAGTCAGTGTTGCACGCACGAACGTGATCATCATGACGAATTGCGCACTCTATCATTGTGTTAACTAGAACCGATTGAACCGGATAACGTGGGAATACTAGATCTTCCATTATTTTGGACGAGCTGATGTTGTCGATGACTTTTTAATTGTTTCAACCCCAAACTTGACCCTCTTCCCATTATTTTGGATGAGGTGATGTTGCCGATGACTATTTACTTGTTTCAACCCCAAACTTGACCCCCCTCCCATTATTATGGACGAGTTGATGTTGTCGATGACTTTTTAATTGTTTCAACCCCAAACTTGACCCCCCTCCCTTTATTTTGGACGAGCTGATGTTGCCGATGACTTTTTAGTTGTTTCAACCCCAAACTTGACACCCTTGTCATTATTTTGGACGAGGTGATGTTGCCGATGACTTTTTACTTGTTTCAACCCCAAACTTGACCCCCCACCCATTATTTTGACGAGCTGATGTTGCCGATGACTTTTTAGTTGTTTCAACCCCAAACTTGACCCCCCTCCCATTATTTTGGACGAGCTGATGTTGCCGAAGACTTTTTAGTTGTTTCAACCCCAAACTTGACTTCCCTGCCATTATTTTTGGAGAGCTGATGTTGCCGATAACTTTTTACTTGTTTCAACCCCAAACTTGACCCCCCTGCCATTATTTTGGACGAGCTAATGTTGCCAATGACTTTTTAGATGTTTTAACCCCAAATTTGAACCCCCTGCCATTATTTTGGACGAGCTGATGTTGTTGATGACTTTTTAGTTGTTTCAACCCCAAACTTGACACACCTGCACCTTATCTGCGTAACTTTATTGTAAGATCGAAGCACGCGCTCACGCTTTTCATTTTGACATTCATTGCGTGTTCTACACTATCGAGTAGATGGATTTTTAAACATATGAAGCAATGAATGATATTTTATATCAGCTCTTAAACCGTCTAAGAGTCTATAGCCCACTTGCACGTTTATTCGGGTTAAATAAATAAAAGCAGAGTTTGTAAACTCGGAGTTAAGTTATAAACATTTTAACTCATGTTTACTAACCCGGTATTTCAGGTGAGCAAACCTGACATTTGCCAATGTCTGTGCCCTGAAATATAAACTAATACACAATAATAATAATAAATACCAAACTAAGACATAAATAAATTTTCTTCTTTATCATCAGAAAACAACAGTTCATTGCGATATTATAACTAAACCAAACCACATTCAAAATTAATTAATTTTGTCAATTTTTACCTACATTGACCCCGGGCTAGCGACTTAACTCTCCCACATCGGTGGGTTAAATATAATTTATCATTTATCAGTTAGTTGCTATGGTTAAATTGTCATTTTGTCATAAAATATTTTCAATTTAATCTCGTGTTAGCAACTAACTCTGAGTTAAGTTTTTCGTGTAAGTGGGCCTAAAGGATGCTGGATCTTTACGTGATTCAGTTCCAGACAGGTTATACGAAAATGGCATGCCTTAAAAGACGATAACTGTATACTTATTCCCCCTTACAAATAAACGCGGTATAAAGTTATACCAGGTATAACAAAGGTATAACCATACATTTTCATAGGTTTATACTTGGTATAACTTTATACCGCGTTTATTTGTAAGAGGGATTGTGTTTTATTAGATTATGACAAGCTGCTGTGACCACCCCAAATCGGGATACAAACAGGATGATGTCTCAAACAAAAGATTGTAGAAGACACATAAGAACTTCATTTCCTCAAGAAATAAATATTTTCATAAATGTTAAAACAATACAATTCCCTTATAGGTAAAGTAACAGGGTTTTGAAGTTTTCAGTAAACATGGTAAATATCCCGTTTCTAATGTTAATGTTAGTTTTTAGTCAACGTTTTTTTTTTTCATCAACCACGCGTCTATCTATGGTACTTATCAGTTTGCCTTTCATAGCAGTAAGGTGGTTTTCATTGATATTATAACATCACGCTTGTAAGTCCTGAAGGTTTGGGCAGAGCTTCACCTACATATAATACTTGCATTCACATTTTTCTATACTATATTTTCAGTAGCCCATTTTACAGCCCGTTCAACCGATTTTGAATTCTATTACGTTAGTGATACGACAAATGGTAGCTGTAGTAAAGTTGGTTTTGGTAACAGGTTTATGCTTTTTATGTCATCCTTATGTTTACGGCATAGAACTCGAAATCGGTTGAACGGACTGTAAAAAGAGTTGTAAAAAATTGTAACGTTATTTCAAATGGAGTATAGTTATGTTCAAGTCACATGTAATAGGGGCAAGTATTGCCATGAACCAGGCACAAAGCCAGACTCCAGGCTGCGAGAGATCCCAGTTGGAAAAACCCAATAACTCTTTATCCAAAACGGGAATCGAAGCCAGGACCTTATGTTTAGCAGTAGCGCTTGCTCAACTGTTTTATAGCACGTGTTGACCGTACATGTTAACGAATTTAGATCTATCCATATTTAAGCAATACTGATGCCAGAACCAAAGCACTTAATAATGTAATTAGTAATTAACGATTACGCTGTTCAAGTAAACATTCATGTAGTTAATATTAATTATTAATTAACCTGTTGCTAACAGGTATGTAGATACTAATCAGAAGATAATTGCAACTTATGTGTGATGTTTAATTCATTCTCATAATTTTCCTTTGATGTGGTGTTAATATGATGACCATATTAACACCACATCAAAGGAACCAAGATTATTGTTTATATGATTGGAAATTATTTGCATAAGTAGGTATGCAAGGAAACCTACATATTTATTGTATATAGCAGCAATTAATAGTAAAATTCGGTAAAAGTCAAAAGTATTTAAGTGTAACTAGAATTATGTTTTCATAAATAAAATAAAAATATTTTTTTCTAGAAAAAGAGTAAATTTGTCTCTTTTCCCAAAAGCCATAAAACAAAATAAAAAGTTAACGTTACACACAACACATTAAAAGAAAAACATTATGCATTCACCAAGCGAACTGATCAACAATATAATCTTAAACCGAAGATTCCAAGTCTCGCGTCTCGCCCGAAGGCATTACAATAGAAACATCAGTGGAATAACAATGTTAAAGAAATAACCACCACGACACACATTAACACATCCCATGTTCAATATTTAACACTCTCCTACAAACATGCAAACGAGACGTACCTGTTTACTTTGAACAGAAGCCCGACAGGGGTCATTGCGTAAAAGGCACTTCACTTCAAATTTTCCAAATCCGTCACAAAAACAACAATTCTAAAATCGAATTTGGAAAAAGAAATAAAATCAATTTCCAATTCCAAAGCACTTAATTTCTGAATAAGTTCGATATTCCCGAATTCGCGTTCTATTTTTCAAAATGTTCGAATACCGCGTTGTGTTTTTCAAAATTCGAACACAATTTTTTTCTAATTTTTCGATTACGTTTTGCAATTTTCTAATTCCGTTTTGTATCGCGTTTAGATCGATTAATTGATTCTAACTCTTGTGTCAGAGCGTTTGATCGCACGCGTGTTGGCCCGTCGACGTTCGCGTCAGTTCTGGGCGAGTGACAAACAATGGATCGGTTTGAAGACTAATTATACAGGTTCTCTTTATTAGTAGAGACAACAGGTGGGAACCCTCGTTACAACGTTGCTGCGACGTTTAGTTAAACTTAACTGAAGTCGAGTGTAGTTTGGGATAGATAACTTAAGAGGAACCGAAGGCTCTAGGTTATTGTCTAGTTTCCTCCAGTCGAGAGGTTTCCAACATTAAGCTTTGCTGAAGCTACAAAATGCTTTCTAAATTGCTTAAGTACCTTGGTAGGTAAAAATAAAACTTTCAAGCTTGACTCTTAAATATAATATTTATTTTGTATTATTTAAGAAATTCAATTACTTACAATACACTTTTCTTAATTGGTAGATTTTTGAGAATTTGATAAGTTCAGTAGAGTAGCTTTATAATGACCACCTCGGCCTTAAAATATTGGTAACAACTAGCTGAATCGAGCACACTACCTTTTGCTTACAAACCTGATTCAATAACCACTGAGTCCTCTCCTCCTAGAGGTGATTATAATACAATGATAGAAAAATACCTCATGCAGATATCACATCATCACATCATCAGCCTATTAATGTTCCTACTGCTGGGACACAGGCCTTCTCTCTGTGAGAAGGATGCATCATGCAGATATGTTTACCCCTTATACAAAAACTAGCTTCTGCCCGCGGCTTCACCCGCATGAAAAGTGTTTTATTATCCCAAGAGAACATTATGCCGGTATAAAATGTATTTCAGACTATCTATCTCTGTGCCAAATTACATCCAGACCCTTTCAGCTGTTCTAGCGTGATTGAGTAACAAACATCCATAAGTTCAAACTTTCGCATTTATAAAGTTAATAAGAAGTAAGATAAAATAAGTAGGTATATATTGTTCGAAATGGGGACAAATGTAGGCACATGCAAAAATTACGGTAAACCAACAACACAAATACCATTCCTGCAGATGACATAAGCACAATAACTTTACTTCAACTTGCATTCACATAGCCCACGTAATGTATTTTGAGGCTATCGACTGTATGTATAGTACGGCTATTGGCTCCCATGTATAGTACGGCTTTATTACCGCCTGCCTACACCGCATCCGCGCACGCGCAGGCCACAGGATGTTCAACTTTACCACCTTTTGACAACATTCTGTACAACCTCTATACCTTTAACATTAAAGTCGATGTTGTATGAGGTGAGCAGCAAAGTTAAGTTGGCTAAGAACCCCTCGTGATGTCATGGTCGAAATGTTTTCTTGATATTATTTTAATATTTATTATTGGAAACTTTTAAGTTCAAGGTTATTTTATAGGGGGAGGAACTGCTTCTAATGGAAACTTACTAAAGTCTCCGCCAGATTACAAAAAAATAAAAGTAATTGATCCGACTTGTACCAAAAATTACAATTACGTAACTTGAAAACTTGTTTTTTTTGTTTAAGAAGATATTTTGTCAATTTTGGTCTCAAATGAAAGATAAAGGCGAAGAACCATTTTATCAGTTTAAATCATGTAAATCGGTCGACGCTTTTATGAGATATTAACTCATTACTGAATATGATTGAAAAATAATCAAATAAATGTTATAATTTTGTATATTAGTTTAATTATACTAGTAAGTACCTACCCAAATAAATACGACTGAACATGGTTTTGAAAAAAAGGTTTGTAAGTCATGCCAAGTGAAAGGGTCAAGAACGCCCCTTACTGCTATACGTTTATTTTGATTTTTTGATCGTGTTAGCGACGCTGTCTTTACATTTTTATCGTATCGTATTAAAATATTGGAATACATTGGTAGACAGGTGTTAACGACTTTTTATTGTTATCTGGCGGTGACTTTAACTCTAATGACCACTAATCAAAATCACTTATTTCGCTTCTTAGATAAGTCTGATTAGTTACTAGGTACACTAAAGTCGCAAAAGAAAATCTTATTCTCTTCGGAGAGGAATCGGTAAGAAACTCTATTTTTACTTCTTTAAAACTAATATTTTAGCAATGTTCTTTCTAACTTTCTGTTTTGAAAACCTAAAAATATAGTTACAAAATTTATGTTTTCAAGAAAATAATAAGAGGTTTGGAAAAAAAAAAGTACCAACCGATGTTCGTCAGGTAACGCTTCGGTCTAGTGCACTCAAGCATAACTTCTGACTAGTTCTGAGCAAGAAGTCCATACCAGAGAAGTTCAATTACCAGATCAGACAAAGTGTTATTAATGTTTTCCAATAAGAGTTGCCCAGTAGCAGTCTGGAGTCTAAATTAGTATCCGATACTATAACAATAATATAATATAGCCAAGAGCCTCAACGAACATCTGAGGAGGCTCTCGTTGGGCAGCTGGATCAAGGGCTTGATCCAGAAATCGGTACTCCAGGCGCGTATCGTTAGGAGGTTCCTCTCTCAGGAGCCCTAACCACTGTTCCCGATACCAGTGAGATACAATTTTTAAATGTTTGTTTTATTTTATTTTTATGAGCTGTGATATTTAAAAATGTTAAAGCTAAATTGAATAAATTATATATTAATACCGTTTTAAATAAACGATATTAATATAAAGACACATTTTACAATAAAATATCTTAAATATATAAAAGAACACATTACTTATTTGCCTGAACTATATTATTTGGTTGAACCTGTGTTTCAGGCTATAGAGTGCTTAAAACAAAATAATAATAAATTAAATAATGTGTCATGGTGTCACATACCATTATATACCATATGTCTAACAAGGCCTCTGCGAGTTGGCTTCGGCACCTGGCACGCTTTTCGAAGGACCGGGACTTCAGAGTCCAAAGATTGTTAAAGACATAAAAAATAATAAATTAACAATGGGTATAACTTGTATATGAATACTTAAATTAAAGAAACAGCAAAATTATTATTTAGTTACAATCAGGAGATCTTCTGTCTATCTGAAGATATGCTTATTAGATGTTTTAGAGATATTTTATTTTGAAATTGTTTAACCAAATAGTGTTTGTAAAAAGTATGTGTAGGTACTATTTGTTACTCTTGAAGATTTTTTGCAGTCTGGTTTGCCATAAGGTTGGTAAATCTTAACGTTAATTTTATATAAGGAGAGTCTTTTTTATAAGTATGTCATGTTTTGATTTGTTTTTTCTTTTTATATTTTTATTATTACCTACCTCGTAATAAGAATTTATATTTTTATTTTTATTTAGTCGGTAACCTAACATGCAAACGGTGGCTCCTATAATGTGCTCCTATAATTGAGGGAGTGCACTCGTTATTACTTCATATTGATGATTTTTGTGTACATCTTTCGTTGGAGGTCCTGAATATAAATAGAGTCTTTTTACAGCTGAAATAATTTGATTTAAAGATACTTTAACTACTTTAGACATACAGGCAATGGGCTCGTGAATGTATATCTTTATCTTTCGGTAGCACTGGTGTTATATGTTGCGTTATATGCAGGTATGGCTCCTTAAGTAACCAATCATAGCCAATGTATCAAAGCCCAGGAACCAGGAAGCCAGATTGTTATCGTTCAGCCACCAGCTCGTTCCTGTTAGCATTCCGTGCACGCTCGTAAACACACAACAATGGCCGCCTTCATTCCTCGCTTATTGACGGATCGCGTTGACTGCTCGTTTACATTCCTTCAGCTTTGCATTTTTTCAGCTCTTGATTGAGTTTATTGTGGTTTTAATTTGAAGAAGTTTCGATTCTGACACCGGTTTCTACATGTTGGCCAGTATCATCCTTGTCTTCAATAGTTTCAAAACAAATGTGACCTGTAGCTGTCACCGCAGGTCCTCTAACTGCAGGATTTAGGGCACAGAAATAGGTGGGCTATAGACTGCGATACAGTTGCAGCGATATAATAAAGCTGCCGAATATTCAAACGCTCTCAGTTATTTTGCAGCAACAAAAATACTTTTAAGCCGTTCGCATACCTAGAGCTAAACTAAGTCAGCTTATTTCGCATATATGAGGTAATTTTTCAGACAACTTGGTTTACATAATTTGCAGCCTGCACACTATAACTTTCTTTAGCTACGGGAACTTAGATAAATTAACTTAGCTTAGCTCTAAATATGCATCCGGAGTAAATAACGTCTTAAAGCTATGCCTCATATTCCAAGTCATTTTGAAGGACCTTCACTCGCCTAAGTTGTCTTGACAGCTGAAAAACCTCTCGATTATGTCAATAAATAACAAGCTAAAACTCTCATTTTGATCATTCGAGTTGGAGTCGAGTTGGAGGACATAACTTGGATAATAGACATAGTTGAGTATTCAGAGGTTATAACACATGATGTACCTATGTATGTAGAAACCCGGAATAAGCGAGGCAGGCGAAAGTTAGCTCAAAGAATGTCTCTGAAACATTCCAAGAAATGGCAACTACAAAGAACTTTGACCGCAGGCACGCAGTTCAAGTAAGTAAACACCGAAACATCACCCATTGAATAGGCGAAGTATTCACAAACAATGGCTCGCGTCTGAATTACCATGAAAATGACTACGACTAAGTGTGCTGTGTTCAACTAGCATGGTAACCCGCATTCCTGAGAGCTGACAGGTCACTACATGACGATTGTGTTGCAATTCTTCAAGGTCGTGGCAGCTGGAGCAATAACCTCTTGGTAGTAAATAAGATTTGAACTTAGTTGTGTAGTATAATGCAGGGTCTCGCACCGAGACAATCAGACCTTTAATATGCCTGTTAAATAAAACAATTAAAATTATTTAGCGGTTTGCAACACTGCCAAACTTCTATGCAATGTGCATCTTCATCATTACATTGGCCTGGAATCATCCATTACCATTATGTTTCTAATAGGTCCAAGATTCTGTGCCTCCATCGTCTTGGTGCTTCCTATCACTTAAATGATGGTGTCAACTCAACAAATGCTATTTAATAGTGCTTGATTCTTGACCTTATATAGCCATCAACTCTTTCAGAAAAATACTCCGTTGACCATTTCCAATCTTGAAAGCAATTCAGAAAATCTTGATTTCAGTCAAAGACGTATAAAAAAGTTACTTTGATAAAACTTAAAGTTCATTGACTTTTGAACCCACAAAGATGTTCGAGGGACTGAACGATTGAATGAACTAGAAAACAATGCTCACATTTTTATACCACCAAGTTGTTCATTGAATGTAGTACTTCCTTTTTAGGGTTCCGAAGTCAAGAAGGAACCCTTATAGTTTCGCTCTGTCCGTCTGTCCGTCCGCAGCTTAGCTCAGACAATCTAAGTACTAGAAAGCTATAATTTGGCATGTATATACATATTAATAATTCCGATAAAGTGGTAACATAAAATCATGAAATATATTTTTTTTTCGGGTACCTCCCATAGACGTGAAGTGGGGATGTATTTTTTTTTTCTCATCTATCCCATGGTGTGGGGTATCGTTGGATAGGTCATTCAAAAATGTTATGGGTTTGTTAAAACCATTTTTCGATTCAGATATTAGTTTGCGTAAAATTAAGCTTTAAGTTGCAAATTTATGTTAGAATCAAGTGCCCCCCCCCCCCCCCTCTGCCAGCGAAAAGGTTGCTCAAGGCTATGTGAAAAAATTCACGACAGTAGTAAATATAACGAAATTAAAAGGAAAATTATCACGGATAACAAGGCTTTACAAGTTTACGAGTAATAGTCGACCTACTTATAAAATGTACTTGGAACAGTAAAAATTTTGTACAAATGCCATTGAAAAATTACTTAAATAACGTTGTTAGCTGTGTAAAACAGATAGTAAATATATGCTTATGAACCATGTAAAAATATACAAAAATAAAATCATAACATCCTTACTAATAATGATTTCTAAATTAATAATGCTTTAATAACGCATTGGAGTGGCCGGAGTCGTTGGCAGTACCAGTCCGTAGTCCTTGCGTGCACGCTGCACGCAAGGATCAAGTAACGAACTATGCCATTCCCCGTGGCTCTATCGCGCGCTCGTATAAGCTCCTTTCGCCGCGGATGGTGGACCCGCGGTGGTACTCAAATAGATAATATTTTTCTAACTTCCGTTGCGAATTTGGATTTTATAACTCCTTCTTCAGCTAATTAAAAAAAAACATCATCCCTATATGGGCCCGTTTTTAGACTTTGTGAGCCGCTGAAACCGTTCTAATGTTCATGTAACAACAACAAAACCCTATTTTTAGTCCGCATTATTATGCAACTTCGGAACCCTATTACTGCGCGTGGCCCGACACGCACTTGGCCGGTTTTTCTATATGAGATGTCAACTGTAGAGCCAACCATGCAGTCTAAATTACACTGTCCCTCTGCTAAGCATAGATCTCAGCATGATTTCTCAGTGTTCTTTACACTTTGCCGTTCTATTTATCAACTTAAAAATCAAACTAATCTTATTCGAACTCGATCAGTGCGAGTCTATCGTTGATCTATTTCAGCTAGATTGTCACTTTCCTGCTGCCCTTAGGTCAATATTTTTGGGTACGACACAACACGACCCGCAGCCTAATTACGTGACTGAATCGGCAAGGCAAAGGGTTTGACTGCCATCAATAGACAAATCACATGCTAGATGAAAGACGCGATGTGGATTTCCGTCTATGTGATTGGTCGATTAATGGCGGTCAAACCCTTTGCCTTGCCGAATTCACTTACGGAATATGGCTGCTTATCTGCCATATACCAAATTCAACCAGTATTTACCGCTCCCTCCATACCAAGCCATACCCACCGTTCATTCTTGACCTCCGCTTATTCTCATACTCATCCACATTCATACACACGGCTATTTAATAACCGTTTCAATTATCCCTTAATCAAACCGCACATCTGAAGATACCGCTACACCAGCACTCAGATACGTATAAAATTAAAACAATGCCTAGTCTTGGTTCCCATACGACGCCGACGTATTGTTAGTTCTACCTGTGTCTGCTCTTACTGTAATGTGATTACATATGTAACGGAGCCTTTGCTGGCTATTATTATTGAACTAGCTGTCCCACGCGGCTTCGCTCCCGTCAACTGGCTACATACATGAATGTTGACCGCTTACGCACCGCACGCAACGGAAGCTCTCAAAAAGGAATATTTTTCCCGTTTTTGCAACATTTTTCATTTATGTTCCGCTCCTATTAGTCGTAGCGTGATGTTATATAGCCTATAACCTTCCTCGATAAATGGACTATCCAACACAAAAATACTTTTTCAATTCCAGCTGTTCCTGAGATTAGCGCGTTCAAACAAACAAACAAACTCTTCAGCTTTATAATATTAGTAAAGATAATGATGGTGGAATGGTGACCTTCTATTACACAACGTAACTGACTTTTTAGAGTTCCGTACCCGAAGGGTCCAAACGGAGCCCTATTGCTGTCACTCACCGTCTGTTTGTCCGTCGTCTTTCACATGGGCTTACAGCCAAACGGTTGGAGTTACAGCTTACGAGTTGCAGAATCAAAATATTATTTAATTTGATTTTCTGCAATTCGTCATAAATGGGCAGTAGGCATGTAGCACGAGTTGATAAATTACTCGGGAGGATTTTTCTTGCTTTTTATTTTCACCACTAAACTTTTGTGCAAGTGTAATAATGGTTGAAGAGTTTGTATACAAAGTCGTAGACAAGAGCCAACTGTAAGTAGAAATAAATAGGTCCACCCAGCAATTATTTTCGAAATTACAAAGCAAACAGCTTACAACCAGATCAGCACCTGTGGACGACAGCCATTTATAGACACTTGTTAAACTCCTAGGTATGCCTGCGACCTTGTCAGGAGATGATGTTCAATGTCGTTTAGTAACTTAGCTTTTTTGTATTCCGGCGATCAATCAGAATGTACCAGCTGTCATTCTTAGGAATTGAGGGCTAACTTGCTTTGTTGTGGTCCTGTTTAAAACACGTAGGGTGGTTTATGAGATGGCACTAGAAATAAAACTATGAGCAGTGGTCTAGAGTTGGGAAGAGTATTTTTCGGGACCGGTTTCAAAAATCAAAGCACTTTCTATTTTAATTACATAATTAATGTAAAGCCAGTAAATTTGTTTACAATCACGGAACAGAAAAAACAACTGTCCTCGAAAAGAGCGTTTTCCAGGCAGCCAAACTGTGCGGAAAGTGTCACTTTTTTCACTAGTGCTTTTTACTTTTCTGTATTTTTTTAATTTTTAACTCCAACGTCAGCCTGACGCATAGTTTTTATTATTTGAGTAAAGTTTTAAAATTAGTTAAGTACAGATTATCATTCATATAAAAGGTAAAATAAAACTAATACTTCATTAAAGGCGTTTTTAATTACTCTAGATTTAGATTTTGATCAATAAATTATTAATTTTAAATATTCATTAAATATGTTTGGCAGAACGCATATTTTATTCGTGCCTTTTTGCGTTACGACGTGACAGCTATTTGCACATGCGCAGTATATATGCCCGAGGAACTTTTAGTACCTTCATATAGAAAAAAATATCTCACATACGATCTCATATTTTTTTGCGTATTAGACTAACCGTGCATTGTCAACCAAAATAGTGATGAAAAATTTGTGCTCAATCGGTGTATTTTTACCCGACTGCCGAAGAAGGGGAATGTGTTTATTAGTCTATGTATGTATGTATGTTTGTTCCTATCTGGCGTTCTAGAGACCAAATGCGTAGGCCGATTTTGATGGTTCTTATATTTTTGGTCGGAAATGTACCTATCCAAAATACATTAATCTGAATCGACCTTACATCGTCATCATCATTTGAAATCAGCCGAAAGACGTCCAATGCTGGGCATAGCCCTCTATTCTTCTGTGCAACGAATTGAACTGAACAGTCAAAACAGCGAGCCCCAAGGTGATTGCTACCTTAGATTATGTAAAGTTCTTTACATAATCTAAGATTGCTACTAGTAAAGTACAATAAAATGGAACTTTCTTTCAAGTCGTTGTATAGATTCCCAACATAATTGCAGACAAAAGACTTGCCGATAGCAATCCCATGGATGACAATAAACAATACAGTATACAACACCATTGTTAACGGGGAAAATCGCCACATGTACCCATAACTATGACAACTGCTGAGGAGAGAAACCCGTGAGAATTGGCGGAGATAGGTACTAGAAACTATACATGACATCACAATTGCGTTACCCGAAGGAATAGGCAGAGGAGTAAAGCACCTACACACAAACGAAACGAAACTACTGTAACAACTGATTCCAATTAATTGACAACTGACAACAACATTGACAACCATACTTTAGCTTGATCTCTGCGACAGCTGTCAGTATCAATACAGTAACAATAGCGCTTGACAGGCTAACAATAACGTATACGTGAGTTAATGTTCAAGCGCAAGCATATCAATAATAAAGCCTATAAAAAAGCCTATACGTCAGTTTGACATATGCCGCAGATATCAAGCTATCTTTTATGAAGTATAGATATAGGTATGCGTTTCGATGGCGCGGCCACGGAGATTTTTTAAAAAAAGAACTATGCCAAGATTATGTAAAAATTTGTAAAAGTTGATTCCCAAAACCATAAATTTGTCAAAGATAAGGTTAAAAAGTTTTAAAGGTTTGAACGTGGCCGCGCCATTGAAACGCGGCGAACCGCGCGGCCACGGAGATCTTTAAAACTAAGCGTTGCAGAGACCTGAAATTTAGGGAAATGACAGATTGAATTTGTAAAAAAATTGTAAAAATATAGAAAAAATTCCTAGGTTTATATTTTAGGAGCTGTAAGACTAAAACCCCATGGCCGCGCCATTGAAACGGTGAAAACACGTTATCACCGATATCTCGCTGAAAAAGCATCGCAGAAGTCTGAAACTTTTTGTAATACCTAGATTTGAATTTGTCGAAATAGGTAAAAATACACAAAAAAATCCTAGGTTTATATTTTAGGAGCTGTAAGACTAAAACTTCATGGCCGCGCCATTGAAACGGTGAAAAACACGTTATCACCGATATCTCGCTGAAAAAGATCGCAAAAGTCTGAAACTTTTTGTAATACCTAGATTTGAATTTGTCGAAATAGGTAAAAATACACAAAAAAATCCTAGGTTTAAATTTCAGGAGCTATAAGACCAAAACCCTATGGCCGCGCCATTGAAACGGTGATAAACACGTTATCGCCGATATCTCACTGAAAAAGCATCGCAGAGGACTGAAGTTTTTTGTAAAACCTAGATTTGAATTTGTCAAAGTATGTAAAAATACACAAAAAAAGCCTAGGTTTATATTTCAGGAGCTGTAAGACAAAAACCCTATGGCCGCGCCATTGAAACGGTGGAAAACACGTTATCGCCGATATCTCCCTGAAAAATCATCGCAGAGGTCTGTAGCTTTTTGTAAACCCTAGATTTGAATTTGTCAAACTATGTAAAAATACACAAAAAAATCCTAGATTTATATATCAGGAGCTGTAAGACCAAAACCCTATGGCCGCGCCATTCAATACGTTTTGAATGTTCCGATAGGGTGACCATGACTTATTGTTTACAGAAAACTTTCCACCTGCAAGTATTAGAAATTATATCTCAAGGATTCTAAATCATGATAAGTATGAAATGATAAGTACCTCTATCTTAGTGTAAGTAAACAATCTGTGATTTTGAAAGAAATGATTAGTACCTATAACTTAGTGTAAGTAAACAATCTGTGATTTGTGATTTTGAAAGAAATGATAAGTACTTAA